>JAPDVU010000001.1:230908600-231508600 GCA_026230045.1 Corynorhinus townsendii | reverse complement strand
AGAGACAGTAGTAAAACACGCAGCTAAAACAGCGATAAAACGGACCTCGGATGGGCCCCTGGAGGAATTAGAAAGAGCAGCTTTATTCGGCCGCTGTGCTCCGACAGAAATAAATCCACCGCGGCCGAGGAGAAACAAGACCCTGGTATATCTTCATTTCAGCTTCGTGGGGTGCCATGTGGGAGCGCAGGGAAACGCAGCTTGTGTCTGAAGCTGCAGCATGAACCTGGTGGTAGTTTTGGTGTTTCCCGCGGGGAAAGGTCACCTTTGGCAAGGTCGGCTGTTCTTAGATCGTTTCACACAGAGCTGTGCCTTCCTTTGGCATTTGGTCCAGCGGAGACAGGACCCTTCTGACACACGGATGGGTTCTGAGCAACCCGCTGGCTGTTTCTGTCAATGCCTGTGATTGTTACACGAAGTGAAATAGGCACCCATTGTAGACAGAGACCCCTGGCCTCTCTGCGGTGGGAGACAGAGCTGAGAGAATAGAGTATATTTTATTGTTATTTAAAGGAATAGTGATAATATTTTAAAAATAAAAGGACAGGGCCTGGCCAATGTGGCTCAGTAGTTGAGCATTGACCCATGAACCAGGAGGTCACGGTTCGATTCCCAGTGCACATACTGGGATTGTGGGCTTGATCCCCAGTAAGAGGCATGCAGGAGGCAGCCAGTCAATGATTCTCTCTCAACACTGATGTATCTCTCTCTCTCTCCCTTCCTGTGAAGAGGAAGGAACAGGAAGTGAATGAAGGAAGAATTATGTTGGCTGTGACTCTCCATCCCAAAAAAGTGCACTTCAAAGGAAGGCACATTTAATTCATTTCAAAATGCGAACATGTTACCCTGCTTACAGGAAAGGCAGCCCGATGTAAAAGTTCATAATGATATTTGTTAATGAAATTACCGGAGGTTATTTTCTCATCAGATGGACTGCAAGCATGTGACCACAGCAAGGTCATTAGAGCCTCAGGGAAGTCCTTGGAGCAACACGGACGACCTCTGACCCTATGTCCTGCATCTGAGTGTTGTTTGTAAAGGTGCCTGAGAAGGAAGGAATCAATATCATTATTACCTTTCAGAACTGATGATTGTGCTGTTGATTTTCATAGCTGCACACAGCAGAGGTAGTTTTCCTAAGTCACTCAGCCGCCATGGAACTTAATCTAAAGAAAATGCCAAGAAAGGAAATTATGGCTACATGGAACCTGATGAACAAAATAAACAAACAAAATAGAAACAGACTCATTGATAGAAAACCGACTGACAGCTGTCAGAGGGGTGGGGGCTATGGGGTTGGGTAAAATGGGTGAAGGCATTAAGCAAAAAATCACCTCATAGACACAGACAACGGTATGGTGATTACAGGGGGAAAGGGGGGTGCGGGAGGGAGGAGACCATAAACGGGGGTGTAAATGGTGACAGGAGACATGACATTGGGTGGAGAACACACAACACAATGTACAGATGATGTGTTATAGAATTGTACACTTGAAACTTGAATAATTTTATTAACCAATGTCATCCCAATAAATTCCATAAAATATTAAAAAATAAAATAATTTAAGAAATACAAAGTGAATAGATAGCAAGCCTGGCTTGGTAGGAAGTTGATGCCTCATATAAAATACAAGTGTCCCCCAAAAAAGCCGATCCCCAATTCAAACTTCTCCCAGTACCATGCCTTTGGACCCGGGAAGTCCTTGAATCAGAGTAGAGAACAGTCCTTGTTCTGTTCCATCTGCATTCAGGAAGCTCTGTTGTCTGAACACTTCCTGAAGTACGCCATCCCACCGCACCTCCCAGGACCTGGGCGTGGATCACTCCGGGGCCCAAGGGGCCTGGGAAGAAAATCGTCTCAAGGAGAGGCAGGAGCAGCTGCAGGGCATGGGCTCAGGGCTCAGGGCTCAGGGCTCAGGGAGGCGAGTGACATGAGGAACCTGCTCCCTCCGCCCTCACTGTTCCCCTCCATCACCTCCACCCCCTGTGGCGCTGCAGGTCCTTTGCAGCGTTGACTGCTCTGCCCAACATTTCAGCAGGAAGTGAAGGTGTGTGGCTGCCATCCAGACCTTGGGGGGCCCAGGTGCTCCTCGCTGGAAGGTACCCAAGTGCCCCCAGGGCTCAAAAGAGGTGAACATCCAGGTGTAACTGCTGGGACTGTTTCTTGTTGCTGCTCCCCCATCAGAGCCCCCTGCCTCCACCTGAATGGTCTCAGACAGGCGCCCCTGTCACACGCTCCTGCGCTGCCATGCACAGAGGCCGGAGGCTGCCACGGAGGTTGTAAAGGGTTTTGCTCATTAGTTTAGGACGATTTGGAAACCAGGGCAAGGCCGTTCCTCTCATGTGTCCCCCTGCAGGACCTCCCAACATAGCTCCCTGAAGACGGGCTTTTCCTGCTTTGCCTCATATGCCAGATGTTCTTCCTTCTCATGCAGAGGGAGCAGAGCGGCATGCTGAGAGCTCTGCACACACAAGCAGAAGTCAGAGACATTACATGGTCGCTTCTGGACCACTGCAATGGAGCAACCGCCCCGGATGGGGCCGGTGCGGGAGCGTGTTGACGATTTCAGCCACTGCCCTTAGAGCCATCGAGTGAATGTATTGGGAGGTTTTACTCCTGCAGAAACAGAACCAGATCTGTTCTTTGAAAGCTCACACAAGCTTCAGCGCTGGCTGGAGAGGGGATGGATGCGGTTTGGAATCATGTGTGTCTGGAGGAGAGACGATGGCATCTAGAACTGATGCGGTCATGGTGAAGATTGATAGATGTGAAGAGATACAGAGTTTAGAGGGTGAAACTCGCCTGCCTTAGCCATGGCTTGAATGAGGGGACCGTCTCCGGGAGGAGTCCTATGACTCCTACGTGGCCCAGTTGTGCCACTTGTGGATGGTGATGCCACTTACTGAGTCAGAGTAGGGGTGAAGGTCAACAAGGTGGTCTTGGACACCCTGAGTTTCAAGTACCTTTCAGGGCCCCCCCCATGGGGGTGATGAGTAGGTGGCTAGATACGCGGGTCTACTACTCAGAGGAGGAAGCTTGGTTCTAGCCATCGGTGGGAGTCATCAACCTAGACATGACGGCTAAAGCCACAGATTGGCTTGCTTTGGCCTAAGGAATGAAGCACAAAACAAATTATACCGTCTGTTTCCATAGACAGCATTACGGTCTGGACATGGGCAGGCTAGAGATGACTTGGATAAGCACAAAAATCAAAATAACATTTTCTGGATCTTTAGGTTCTAGCAGTGGCAGCGGGAGAAAGTGATGGCTTTTGCAAGTTGTTCTTCTTTGGGAAAAGCTAAACAGCAATTTTTCCATGAATACATTACTGCAGTCTGTGTTTACCAGCTATTACCTACCTTTCTTGTTGTTGTTGATCCTCACTGGAGGATATTTTTTCCATTGATTTTATTTTAGAGTGAAAGGGAAGGGGAGAGACAGAGACAGAGAAACATCAACCAGGGCCCGGGTTGCAGCCTGCAACTGAGGTATGTGCCCTTGACCAGAACTGAACCTGGGACCCCTCAGTGTGCAGGCCGACGCTCTATCCACTGAGCCAATCTGGCTAGGACTTAATTTCAGTAATTTTACAATGAAGATATATGTACTATGTACTCGTGTGATTGAAAGACAAACAATGATATGGCTTTAGAAATAGATCATTATGGCAGCAGCACCCAAGAAGGCCCAATGGGGGGAGCGCAGTGAGAAGGCAGGCAGCCAATGGGGACAGGGCAGGCATCCTCTGGGTGCACAGGTGTGCACAGGTGCGCGGGAACCACGTGGAGATGGTTGAGTCTGGAAACCAGAAGCTCAAGTCCCGAGATGTTGAGAAGGCAGAATCCCGTGACTGAGTTACCAACAGGGCAAGGCCCTAGTCAACAACGCTGCTCAGAGTGTGTGTGGTGAGCGGCAGGGTGGTTGGTGGCTGTGCCATTCACAATGGTGAGTCATAGAGAACGTGTATGAATCCGGGCTTGGCGAAGGTTTAGGCAGGTATTATACCTAGGAAATGAGAAGTGACTGAGACCAAGGCTGGAGATATGTGAGCAGGTAGACTCATTTGGTCTGGGTCCTACCTGAGGCGGGACACCGAGGACTTGAATTGTCACGTGTCAGAGCTGAAATGAATAAATGTGGGCTGGCGGCCTGACCCAGGCACCCTGCACTTCTTTCTCCAGCTGCTCAGAGACACCAGGGTAACTCCTGACAGATCGCTGGTGTTTCCAAACACAAGAACGTATATACTTAGATGCAGAGCCCATGGACACAGGCCATAGGGTAGTGAAGACGGGGAGGGGGGTACTGGCTAGGAGAAGGGGGGGTTAAAGGTGCGTGGCAATGGGAGATATCTGTAATATTATCAACAAAAAATAAAAATTACCCACTATAAAAAAAAAAAAAGCCAAAAGGAAACCTTATATTCATCTGGGTTAAGGCTGCCCTCGCCATGGAGAGGCCTTGGCTTTGCTCTGGAGGGAATGTTTCCCCGTGTATTCCTTGCCTCCTGAACTGCAAAGCTCTCCCTGATGAGTAAATGGGGGGACCCGCAAACAGCCCCACGGGTGGGGGACACAGGAGTCTCCAAAAAACCTGCTTCCGTCCAGACAGACACCAGAAGGCGGAAGAGGCGGGGTGAGTCTCAGTTCTGGGGAAACTAGGCTTCCACTTTGCTCTGTGCCAGGCTTGCCAGGCGATCCTTCGGGGCCTCAGTTTCCCTCTTTGTAACATGGCTGGTTTCTGCTTCCACATCACCATGCAGGAGCAGCTGGAGCTTGCCCTCAGCCCATGCCCTCCTCCCCTCCGGAAGGATAATTGATGGATGGTAGAAGAAAGGCTATTGGAAAGAAAAAAATTAAAACGCTGAATGTATGCAAGTGGGGAGGGAATTGCCTTGTTAACAGAATAATTGAGATGCTCCTTCATTTTACTTGTTATCCACAGGAAAGAGCAACAACCTTCTAAGCAGCGACTCCTTTTCCACATGATTAAAAGCACAACAGAAAGGCTTGCGTCTTGGATGTGTCTAGTAATCATGGGCCTGGCTGGTTTATGGGATGTTTTTTTGTTGCTATTGTTGTTTTTTCCTTTTTAAATATCATAAGAGGCAGATGTATTTTTTAAATCCTGGCAATTTACACAACACCGGGAAAGTGTCAGGCTTCCCAATCAGAAATGTTCAACGCTTCCCCCACCCTTATTAGCAGGAATCCCCACAAACGGATAATTATTACCTTTTTCTTGGGCGAATCTCGCTGTTGGTGTAACAAAATGCCCTGCGTTGCTGAGACCAATATGTTTAACTCTCGCTCCAAACAATGCATAAAATTAATTGCAAAACTATGCAAACTTCACCCCTTTCCATGTCAGCTGCTAATTCACAGTAATTTTATTGATTGATTTTTGCAGGGGACTGGTAACAAGGAGGCATTCTTAAGCTCAAATAATGAATCCTTCACATGCAAACGCCGTTAGGACTTTGCCTAAAGCCCGCGGACACCCCTGTTCCCGGCTCAGGAGCTCCAGTGGCGAACGGCGGATTCTGTCCTCAGTCAACTGCAGCGCATCTTGGCCGATTCGTGTCAGAAAACGGTTCTAGACCTGCATGCACGGGACTGGCCTGGGCCCCTGGTGATGACTGTGGGTTTGTGCAGGCTAATTTCCTGGAAACTGATGATGGCTTTATGGCAGTCAAGGGCAAGGCCAGCAGGCATCTGGGTCTTAGCCCAAAGTGACGGCTAATAAAGGAACTCTGGCAAAGGGCCCTGGATGAGCTTCAGACACGGGAACGTAACCATCACATTATTCTGGCGTGTGTCCTCCCCCCCCACCTCCCCGCCCCCCCCCCCCCCCCGATTCCTAATTAAAACAGACACACTCGACCATTGGGAAGACAAAGACTGCCCCTTTTTAAAAAGAGATCCGATCCAGCAATCCGAAATACAGAGGGAGCTTGCACGTGGAAGAGAAGTACTTACAGAACCAGCTTTCTCCTGCTTCTGTAGCCAGGCTGGTCCCTGCGAAACCTTCCCCTGGGGGACAGGGAGGGAGTCCCAGGCTTTGCACCCTGTCCTTGTTAGAAGTGACACCCTGGGGGGATGGAGTCGAAAGAGCAGGGGAACTGGGTGTGCGGGGCCCTGCTTTCCTGAACATTTGTGCATTCGCCTGTTGCTGAGCAAGACAGTGCTCTTTATGGGCCTCAGTTTTCTCATCTGTAAAATGGAGCAGGTTACAGCATAAAAGGTTTCTCAGCCTCTTTCTACTCCTTTATTTTACCTCCAGGCACTATCTTTTGACCCTGATGTATATATATTCGTCATCAATTATATATATATATACACACACACACACACACACACACGTTATATATACATATACATACATATATACTGTATAGATATAGATATATAGATATATAGATATATAGATATATAGATATATAGATATAGATATATAAATAAAGTTCTCCTGCAGGAAGGGGAGCAACTGAGAAGAGGGATTAAAGTCACCATGCGCATGAAATAAAAATTTAGCGGTTGGAATATATTCTAGGCACACTATTTAGCCATCCAACCTGCTCTTTAGAGTCTGAGTCCAAACTCTTCCTTTTGGGCACATGTGCAATGTCCCCAATACACCTTGTTCAGTTCTCTCCCTCTGTGTCTCTCTCTCCCTCTGCAAAACACAAGTTAGGCCAAGCCAAATCAAAGTAACGGTCATATTTTATTGCCAGAAACTCTGTTGAATAACTATTTGCTTCTTTAAATTTTACACTGAACGATGTGAGTTAATTTGAATAACTAATAAGCTATCTGGTGACAGATATTACTCCTTTCATCACATCGAATTCATCATCAATCATAAGAAGTATCATTGTCTTATGTACCACTAAGAAAAAAAGATACCAATTAAACTCTGATATGTCATTAATTATAAGATGCATCCCAGTCTTAGAGATGGTAAAATGTGAATAATATGTGTCTTAGAGTTGATGAAATATGGTATCTATTATTATATTTCTTTATATTTAATCATGTTTCAAGTAAGATCTATGAATCTTCTTGTACTAATCATAATTTAAAAGCAGCTTATGTATGATATGACATCAACAATGTAAAACTGAAAGATAAGTCAGCATTCAAGTACTCCAGAATATTCATGGTGATTGTTATATCCAGAGAGTAAGACTAACCGAATTTCAGTTTCTTCATTGTACATGTCTGTCGTTTTCTATTTTTACTAAGTATTAACATCATAATCATAAATATTATTTGTATCTTAAATAATTACATGCCATTCCGTAGATGCTATATTATAAAATCTTTTACATAACCTGAAAACAAAGGGAACAGAAAATACATCAAACATTAACAATGTTTATTTCTGATAATGGACTATGGTGGCCATTTTTCTTTCTTCTCTCTACTTTTAAAAACAAGAAACTTTTTTGCCAGAAAAGCAGGTTATATCCTAACAGGCACTTGCACACACTCTTCGTAAGTCAAAAAGTCCATTAATAGTCGCCTACCAAGGAGCCATCCTCTCCACCTTTCTTGGGAGAACCGCTTGTCAATTCTATGTGGCAAAATGCGGAACTGCAAGCTATTCTTGCCCCCCAGCGTGTGGCCCTGTGAGTGCGTTTCCAGAGAAGAGATTTAGTAAAAATGGCCAATGACACTTCCAGGAAAAAAATTTTAAAACCAGGCAGAGGTAGCTCTTGCCTTCCTTTCCTCCTTGTTGGAATGCTGCCACAGTGGCCGGAGCTACAGCAGCCGTCTTGGGCCTGATTTAGCTTGAGAATGCGTATCCACGCCAAGTGTGCTGGAGGAGAGGGGAGGGAAGCCTGGCTCCTGACGCTGTAGGAGCTACCAGCCCACCACCAGACCGCTTGCCTTTGGACCTCCTATGAGAGAAAAAGAAATAAACCTCTCACTTGTTTAATCCTCTATGATTTAAGTCTCTATTGCTAGCTGGGGGAAATTCCAAACTATTACAAAGACTGAAAGGAAGACAGCTCTCCCCTGCCTCTGCATTCTATGCCTGATTATGAATGTGGACAAGACATAGGCACAATACAGTCCCTGTTCTTTTGAAATAAACAGATCGGCATTATCAAAGCTTAGCTTCAACGCGGCCATGTTCCTTCTCAGTATCTAGTCGGGAGGAAACTCTGAGATCTCCATGCACTCAAACAAACCTGATACTTGGATGGACGTAATCTCCACCACGAACGAGTCCTTTTTCTGTTTAATCCATTTCTGCATTCCCCACCTGGGTTGGGGGTCTCTGACCTCTTGTTTATTTCTTCCCATGCCGCCCTTTCCCCGAAGCAGTTGCTAATTTTGTGCTCTGCTGACCAAGATGGGCGTGTGTGGCTTTCCTCAGAAAGGAAGGGAAAGGCGAATGTGGTGTGCCCAGCAGCTCCGACTGAGTCTTGGCTCAGACGACAGCCTTTGGAGCACTTTGCTTGATATGTGCGCGTCTCCAACGTGGATATTTTCCACAACATGCACCTGTGTGTGTCCTTCTAAAACGCCCATGACAATCAACTTCGTTTCAGAAGCCAGTAACTCAGACCGAAAGGAAAACGTTCTGAATGCACGTTAAGAATGCCTCTAAGAAACATCCCCCCTCAGAGAGCTTTTTCCTTATGCAAGGACTCTGTGGGCAAATGTTGGTATAAGGTAAAATAAACGATCCATTGAATCCATATGACCACATGATCGATTGTCATGGGCAGACTCCTAATACAAATAAAGTGATTGGCTATTGAGTTTTTGGTTACATTTGGTGGAGCGAAATTCTCTAACCGCTTCTTCACCTTGTAAACTACGTGGGCTTGATGCCTAATTGAAGCATATGATTTAAATAATCCAAAAACCACAAGGGTTGTCCTTGGGAAGCATGGGCCTCTGTTGCTGTCACTTGTTAGAATTCATGTCCAAGGGCAGCTTTCTATTGACTTCAGGATGCCGTCCATGGTTAGCCCCCACCTGCTACCTCCCTCTGCCCCCAAAGATCCATACTTATTAAACTGATATTAAACGATATGGACACCCCCTGCCTCAGGACCATTTTCCTGGAAATCTTTGTACGTAGGTCCCTTTGTCTGGCAGAACTTGAGTGTATGGGTCCAAATACTGTGTTTCTATCTGCTTATATATGTGAGGAGTGGCTTTAGTCACCCATTATATTGGATAATTTTCATGTATAGTGTGTTCTTATGTTTAAGTTGGGTTTAATTTTATTTTCCAGTTTCTTAAAGTAGAAGATGTGGTCACTTATTTGAGACCTTTCTTCTTTCCATTTAGAGGCACTTCAGTTCCATAAACTTCCCTCTAAGTACTGCTTTGGCTGGATACCACACATTTTGATGGGTTGTACTCTGATTTTCGTTCAGTTCTAATACCTCCTAATTTTTAATCATGTGTTGTTGTTTTTTAATTTCTTCCAATTTTTGTTGATGATCCCTTTTGCTTGCAATCATTGGAGGTCTTGGATCTATAGAATTATAGTTTTCATTAAGTGTTCAAAAATGTAGTTGTTATTTTTCAAATATTTGTCTGCTCTCTTTTTTTCAAGGACTCGAATTTCCTGCATTTTAAGTCATTGGATATTGTCTCACAGACCATTAGGACTCTATTTTTGTTCTCAGTCCATTTTCTTTCTCTTTCATTTTGGACTAGAGGCCCAGTGCACGAATTCGTGCACAGAGGGGCCCCAAGAGGGTTGGGGGTGGGGCCAGGACACAGTTGGCCCTCTGGGAAGGTGCTGGGATGCCCTTACCACCCTATCCTGCTGATATTCACACCAATTGTCAAGAGTCACCTGGCAGCCGCTTTTATATTGTTTCTTCCTTGTGGAGCATCTTAGGAGGGGAAGCTGCCACAGTGCCGGGGGCTGACTTCCAGAGGCCAGCAGTGCTGTCAGGATCATGCTGGTGGTGCTGGTCTGTTGGTGCCTGGCCCGTTCTCCAGAGATTGGACCTGCAGGACTACTGAGGGGGGGAGTGGCTGCCGTAGGGCTGGTGGGCCTCTGGGCTGGGTCGGTCAGCTGAGTGGCACTCCCGCTGTGGGAGCACACTGACCACCAGGGGGAAGCTCCTGCGTTGAGCATCTGCCCCCTGGTGGTCAGTGCACATCATAGCGCCAGTGGTTCAGTAGCTTAGGCTTTTATATATATAGTTTCTATTACTATATCTTCACGTTCACTAATCTTTTCTTCTGTAATGTCTAATCTGCTGTTAAGCATATGCTACATACTTTTCATACCAGACCTTATAGTTTTCATTTCTAAAAATTTTACGTTTCTCTTTTTTTGTAAGTTCTATGTCTCAACATACTCATTCATTCCTCTAGGTCATAGAACATAAAGTGCGTGAAACAAAAAATGTTATACTAATTGTTTGAATAGCATTATCTACTAATTCTATCAGTTATATCATTTCTGAGTCAATTTCAACTGGTGGACTTTCTTCCTCATTGTGATTCATACTTGCCTTCTCTTGGGAATGCCAGGGAATGTTTTATTAGTTGGCAGAGACTATGGATTTTACCCTATTGAGTGGCAGAACTTTTACATTCCCTTCAATATTATTAAGCATCATTCTGGGATGTAGCTCAGGTTTTTGGAAGCATCTGATCTTTTGAATCTTGCTTTGAAGTGAAACCAGAGCAACATGTAGACCAGATCTGGTTTTTCCCTGCTACTAAGGGAAACCCTCATGGTCACTCTATCTGGTGTCCCAGGAGCTGCTACATTTTCCGCTCAGACTGGTAGGAACAGGCCCTTTGTGAGTTGTAGGATGTCTTTCCTCTGAGCCTTTTCAATGGTTCAGTTCCTGCCTTGAGCTCACATGCGTATGCTCATAAGGTTTCAGATGAAGACATGAGAGGAACCTGCTACAGATCTCAGACTTCTCTCTCTGTGCAATGTTTTCCCTCAGATACTCTGCCCTGTGAACTCCATACTCCTTGGCCTCCCACCAATATTTCCTCAACTCAGGTAGACAGCCAAGCTCGGCCGGCCTCCTTCTCCTTTAGCTATGACTGGGAAGACCCTTGAAGCAATAAACTAAGATAATTTGGGGCTACTTCTCTCCTTTCTACCTTTCAGAGACTCCTGTTCTTTGGTGCCTCCTTTACAATTTTTGAAAAGTATTGTTTCATATGTTTTATTGGTCTTTTTACATATGATTTATTTCTAATGGTCTATCTCGCCTCTGTTACTTCTTTGGTCATAAGTCAAGGTTGAGTTTAATTTTCTATTGTAAAAATGATGGGTGTATTAAGGTCTTTGAGAAGAGGCTGGAGAGATCCTTTTTGCTCATAATTAATCTTGATATTCTTGTCAGATTGTGGTCAATTATTTCCTTAGCTCAGGGAGCATGTCTTTTTTGAACCAACTCCTCACGTCACCAACCTCAGTCCAATAGGTCAGTTTCACACCACAGATCACCTCTTGTAAGCTATCCAACTCAGGTTACCTAAACTCCCTACCTCAACATATTTAAATCTCTACAATAAGAATACTAACATCTACCTCATGGATGTTTAATTGTTAAATTAAGCAGCATATAAAAATGTCTTTCTAATAGGAAGTGTTTGGAACACAGTTGTCTAATTAAAGGCAATTAAAAGTTGTATACTCTAAGATGTCAGGGTCTATCCATTGTCTCAAAGTCAATTATAGTTATAGATTTTTATCTATCTCGCTGTCTACTTACTTTAATTTGCATCTAGGAATGTCTGTGAAATGCTACACTTTGCCAAGGCAACTCTAACTCAAACTTTTTTAAAAAAAATTTTCTGAGTAAAAACCAGGCCCTAAAACTTTCAGGAGAGAAACATTTATTGGGAATGTGATGTTTTACAGTGTGTTTCACACATAAATGAGATTTCACTTCCTCTTATGTGGGGATAAAAAGATCCTGAATTAATTAACTCAGCCCAGTGAGAGGGCATTTTCATTTGGGAACCTGCTGAGCCTTGGCAGAGGCTCAGCATGGGCAGAGGGGGCAGTTGCCATAACCTTACCTAGTCCCCCTGGGCCCACATGCTTGGTCAGTGAGTCCTGCCATCTGTCTCACTGGAGAGCACTGAAGATGACCCAGGTGCCATGTTCTCACTCTGCCACAGAACATTTGTGTGGAGGAAGCGTCCCCTGTGCTGGCATCAGTCTTTATGCTGCCAGAGGGTTCCAGTGGCTTCCAGATGATTTCAGTGTGATCATTCATATGGGTCACTTCCCTCCATTCTAGATGGTCTCTTCTGCAATGACTTGCAACAGACACCAGGGTTGTTTCTTCACAGCTCTGGAATTCTAGGCAAAAGAAGAGGGAGGGAACATTCCATTCCCTTCCATCTATTTTCATCAGAATGAAAATAAAATCTTTCTGCCCTAACCAGTTTGGCTCAGTGGATAGAGCGTTGGCCTGCAGACTGAAGGGTCCCAGGTGCGATTCCGGTCAAGGGCATGTACCTTGGTTGCAGGCACATCCCCAGTGGGGAGTGTGCAAGAGGCATCTGACCGATCTCATCAATATATCTAACTCTCTATCCCTTTCCCTTCCTCTCTGTAAAAAACCAATAAAATATACTTTAAAAAATAAAAATAAATAAAATAAAGGCCTTCTTAAATGCCCACTGTAGTAGAAAAACTTGGTGGTAACTGTTCAACTCAGTGTCCCTTTGACTGCTCTCCTTACCCATGGAGGAGGTGCCACAGATCCAGATTCATAAATATCTCTAGTGGGCTAGGCCATCTGTGGGCAGCAGATACAAGCTGGGGTAAGCACATTTGAAACTGAAACTCATCCGTTATGTTTCACATGAGATTACCTCCTAACAACAACAACAAGATCCTTGGAAGGCTGGCGCTGTGACTGCGTACCTTCCACAGGTGGGTAGGAAAAGCAGGCTAACATATCTGCAGGTGCAAGAGAAGGAGCTGGATTCAACAAATAAGTAGGCCCGTTCCCTAGACTTTGCAGATGCTGTTTCATGCCTTGCCTAAGGACTGGCTGCCTTCCCACTTCTAGATTCTGGGAGGCATGACTGTGTCCTAAAACTGAATAACCACATTTCATTGCCACTTCATTGGTTTCTTCCGCTTGGAAACAAAATGCCCTAATAAAGCAAAAGTGGCATCAGTAAAGAGAGTTGGTCTATTCACATAGAGAGAGATGAAGGGCACCTAGAAATGACTGAACACCCAATTTAGGCCAAGAATCCCATGGGAGGTAGACGTAGTAGGTCCATTTTACAGAAGAATAAACTGAGCCTCTGCTAATTCAAGCAATGTGGCCAGGATCATCAGTTAGTAGGTGATGTTGGCACCAAAGTCCAAAGCCAGGTCAACTGACTAGAAAGCTTCTGGTGCATGCGGATGCTAACCCCCCGCTCAAGGGTGACAAATGACAACCGTGACATGTGACTTGTGGCTTCTGAAGTCCTAGACCACAAGTTAGGTTTGGTTTATAGACGGGTCACAGGAGCTTAGTCACCGAATTAACTTGCACAGGGGCTGAAGGTAGTCACCAGCAAGGACAATGTGTTTTCTCCATGCACAAGTAGCAATTAGATAGGTTTCCTGTTAATTCAATCAGAGAAGCAGAGAAATGTTGCAATTCTTTGGATGAAGGTCTGAAATCAAATATTTTTTTACACTGTTGACCTTTGTCAGTTTCATGTAGGAGGAACTGATGATGAGCCACTGAACTAGCAAATTAGCTTTGCAGAGCTGTTGACAGGGTCAGGAAGAAATGACACCACTTTCACGAAGAGGGCCTGCTTTCCAAGGTGTGCGACTCAGATGCGGAGGCTTCAACCATGAAGACGTTCAGAGGCACTTTAGAAGCAGACACAAAAAATGTACAGATTTCAGTCTTGAGACATTTAACTCTTTTATCCCCCTTCCCCAATCAGTAAAACAGCGTGAGGTTGGCTTGCAAGCCTTCAGAAAGGCAGGACTCTTTTGCAACTAGTTAAAACCAAAAAGAAATGCGGGGCATTTCCTCTGTTCCAGGCACTGTCTCTGCCATCATGGACTGACTCCTCACCTCAGAAGCAGAAGCGTCATTCCCAGTTTACAAGACAAAAACTAAGGTACAGAAAGGTTGT
This sequence comes from Corynorhinus townsendii, assembly GCA_026230045.1. Lineage (NCBI taxonomy): Eukaryota > Metazoa > Chordata > Mammalia > Chiroptera > Vespertilionidae > Corynorhinus > Corynorhinus townsendii. Next base: position 231,494,479 of record JAPDVU010000001.1, on the reverse strand, counting down.
GTAACTCACTGTAATCTCCTACTCTGTTAAAATTTCAGGTCACTATGGAGGATGCAGGGTGCAGAAATAAGGAGAAAGCTAGGTGGGACCACCAGTTCTGTTCCTTATACAGAGTACCAGCTTCATGTTTCCCAGACTGTCTTGAAGTCAGTGTGATCATGTGACTGTATTCTCACCAATGGGCTGTCAGCAGAAATAATATGTAACAATTGCTTTCCAGTGCATAAAATATTCCACAATCAACTTTCTTTGCGTTACCTCTTTCCAATGGCTTGGCAACAATAAGCACAGCATTTTTTGAAGTCCTGCTTTAAAAATGGGGGAGCCACAAGATGGTAGGTGTCTGGGTCCCTGAAGCACCACTTGGAGGAGAGCCAGTCACTGATTAGGAACATTTATTTTGGACTTCATATGGCAAAAAATCAATTATTGTACACTTGACACATCAAGACATGTGAGAGTTTATTGCCACAACTAGTGTTAACTAGTATAAAGAGCTAAGGACAATGAGGGTGGTAGAATTTTGGTGGTTAATTTTATTGTTCAACTTGGCTAGACTATGGGACCCAGATGTTTGGTCAAATACTCCTTAGTCTAGATGTTGCCTTAAAGGCAGTTTTTTCTGTGATCCACATTTATGATCAGTTAATGTTAAGTAGAGCAGATTACCCTCCATAATGTGGGTAGGCCTCATCCAATCAGTTGAAGGCCTTAAGGGCAAAGAGCAAGGTTTCCCCAAGAAGAAAAAATTCTGCCTTTAGACTGCAAAAGAGAAATTTTGCCTGAGTTTCTAGTCTTTGGACAGAAAACTGAAACATGAACTCTTATTCTCCAGTTTGCTGGCTTTCCCTACATATTTTAGATTTGCCAGCCACCATAATCGCATCAGCTGATTCCTCCAAATAAATGTCTCTCCCTCCCCCGTCTCTTCATCTATCGATCAATGATTGATTGATCTCTATCACTTTCTATTGATCTACCACTCTATCAATCTATATCTTTCTCTATCTCTATAACGCTCTATAGACCTATCAATCTATCAGTCTCTATCTATCTATCATCTATCTATCTATCTATCTATCTATCTATCTATCTATCTATCTATCTAACTAGAATCTATTGGTTCTGTTTCTCTGTAAAAGAAGACTAATACAGATTTAATCAGCTGAGGGAAGTGGTGCTTACAGTGGCTGAGGGAGTGAGATGCTGCTAGTAATTGATATCCTCACATTTCTGGAACATTCAGGGAAGAGCAGTGAAGGCCACAACCAGCCTAGAGAGCTTCTAGCCAAAGTCCTAGGCTATTGGGCCACTGGTTGGGAAGCCTGGCAGTGTCGACAGCAGACAGTAGGTGGGGCTCAGGCACGCTCTGTCCCTCTGAAAGGACGGCCCTTTCCTGTCACACTGACATCAGGCTGGACCCTCTAACCAATGTCATGCCTGGGCGGAAGTTTGAAGATTCAGCCTAGGAATGCTTCTCTTTTCCCTCTGCATCGACAGCCTGCGTCCCACAAACCAGGCACCTGGCACATTTTTACAGCCCACCCTGGACTGAAAGAAATAATCCTTTATATTGAAAGCTGCTCAAAATCTGGGTGTTGTTATTGCAGCATAAGTTAATCTATCCTGACTCATCTATCTATCTATATATATAAACGCCTAATATGCTAAGTGTCCGACTGATTGCTCCACCGTTTGGTCAACCGCTTGACTACTTGCTATGATGTGTCCTGACCACCAGGGGCCAGATGCTCTGACGGGTAGGTTAGCTTGCTGCTGGGGTCCAGCTGATCAGGACTGGGAGAGATGGGCTGGACACAGCCTGGAGCCCTCCCTTGGTCCCTCCCAGGCCTCTAAAATATTTATTCTAATTAATTTCCTTTCAGTGTGCACGGATTCGTGCACCGGGCCTCTAGTATTTACATATTGATGACTGCAGATTGAGGTGGTTCAAATTCTGGCTCCCACAATTTCCTAGCGGTGTGTCCTTGGACAAGTTACTTAGCCTCTCTGTTGCTCCAGTGTCTCTACTTAAAAGGCGGGGAGTAGAGTGTCTAAAAGGGTTGTTCTGAGGGGGTAGCTGGTTAACACAGGTAAAGTTCTTATGTGTGACAGGCAAAAGCAAGGCCATTACTGAAGATTCCCTATGATTGCAGCATGCTCCTGGCCCCTTCTCCACACAGAGCCCGCAGAGCTGGGCCCATTCGGGTGGGCCACGGAGATTCATAAGGAAGTCAAAGTCACTTATCTAAGGAGCATCATCTGATTCACGGTGGGGAGGGGCAGCTGGCTGCCAGTGCTGGTACCGCATTGCTAGGCTCTGCAGTCTTCAGTTGGGCTCCGGCCTGTTTGTCTATCTCTGTGTCTCCTTCTGGCCTTATAGACTTTTACCGACGCCACAACAGTCCCAAGCTGCAGGGAAACCCAGGAGCAGCCATGGGCCAGATGTGGCTGCCGGGCCTAGTCTGCCGGCCTCTGGTTTAATGAATCCTAAAGTGTCTGTTTCTTTTAATTTTCCTTATATTGGGTCTCTGTCTAACCTCTGTTCTTTTTAAAATACATTTTTATTGATGTCATAGAGAACAGGAGAAGGAAATGGAGATAGAAACATCAACGATGAGAGAGAATCACTGATCGGCTACCTCAGGCACTACCTACTGCACGCCCCACACTGGGGATCGAGCCCACAACCCCAGCATGGTCCCTGACCGGGAATGAACCATGACCTCCTGATTCATAAGTCAACGCTCAACCACTGAGCCATGCAGGCTGGGCTAACCTCTATTCCATAAAGAGTTCTAGACCATTCTCTACACAGGTGAGCATTCACCCCAAGCACGCTGTATGCCTGTATTCACTATTCAATTCAGCTTGGGAGGTGAAACCTTCAGAACAGCTAATGATGCTGATTCTTGAAGAAAGAGCAAACTCTGTGTTTATATGAACAAATATTGATGAGCCACATTGCAAAATAACAAAAGACTTCTGGTGTGGGTGTTTGGCTTGGCTGGTTCGGTAGGAATAGCTTGTAGTTGGCATGGGTTCTGGTGTGTCCCTGTGATGGTCACCAGTAGTCCATCGAGGACAGGATTGTCACAAGCATTTGTGTGAAACAGGTGCTTAAAGTCCGTCTGGATGATGCCACTGCAAGTTAATCCTCAAGACTGGCCCCTCTTTCCCAAGCTGAATGCAGGCACCTCTACCCTCCGTGTCCCAGGAGGAGACGATACTGGTACATGAAATCAGCAGGGACATGCCTTTCCATAAGACAGCGCCCGTGCCACCCGAGGTGTTTCTCTCCAGGTACAGCCGTGCCACAGTTCACATTGACTGCTTCTGACTATTTTGGAATATTTTCTAACTAGATTGTCCAACTCAGCTACTGCCTCTTCTAGTCCTTGGCATTGGCATTGCCATTCTGTTTGTCCATCTGTTGTTTGTCCTTCTGGCATTGTCGCCTGCCCATTTTTAATGTTTTGCTAGTTTTTGTTTTTCCCCTTTCCCAGTAATTTTGCAACAGCAGTCTACCGTTTGATTTTCTACCGTACCCCCTCCTGAAGATGCGCTCTGAGAAATTCTACCGCAAGGGAACACCAGGGCTGATATACACTGAGCGGCCGTATATATATGCACCCAAAATGTATACACACACTTTGAATAATTATGAAGGCAGTACTGATTAAAATACATTTCATTTTCAAAACTGAGCTTTCAGCTGTTAACATTTTGTACATTTTGGGGGATACCCTGTGCATATGATATACACAAACTTTTAATTCAAACATAAAACAGTCTAAAAAGGCACTTCGTTGTTTCTATCCTCACTCTCCTAAAACGGCTACATTAAAGGCAACGCAACTTCTCCCATTTCTACTCACCTGTGCTTGCGAAGTTTCCGTACAATCGTAATCATAGCGTAGCTATGCAAGGATGTTTTAATATTTTCCATGATCTTTAGCACCTAAGTATTTATAAAAATCTAATTAGTTCTTCTAAATTACATACTATGTCTTTGTAGATATGCACTACAATATTACGATGCATTTAATTATTATGTTCCTATGAACATGACATTAACATAGAATCATATGAGTAAATGTACATAGAGCAGAAATATAATTTGCAGAGGAAATTTTAAAATTACTCGTAATTTCACCACCCAGAGATATTTACACATAAACACTTGTAAATACTGATTATACTTTTCCTTGTTCTTTACAGAGGAGAGGTACCAAATCTTTATCAGTTCTTTCCGAGGCCAACATTTTTACAGATTTGTGTTATTATTTTCAGTTGAGTATGTCTTAATTTGTGAACATGCTGATCGATTGACTTGCATGAGATTTTCTGTTATTTTTGTACTTTATAGTTATGGCTTTTTTCAGAGATCGGTACATAGTTATCTCAATACCACATGATTTCACGTGTTTCCACACAATTATTGACTCTATATGAAATTTCTTTTGTTATTTTTTTTAATGAAAATCGCATTTATATTTCCTAAGTAACTAATAAAGTGCCCTAATAATTTCTGTCCTCCTTTCTTCACTGCATTCCTTTTCTGTGTCTGGTTCCAATTCCACAGAGAATTGTGTTTAAAAACATTTCAAAAGTAAATGCAGAAATTAATGAATGAGGGACAGAAAGAATGGGTGAGTAGTGAAGTGAATGAGTGAAGTGAGTGGGCTTTAATTTTAACCCATTGAAAAAAATAAAGGTCTCATGTCCAACACTCAGGCAAGCCCAGGAGTGGCTTCAATCAGCACCCAAGAGTTAGCTCAGAGTTCTGTGGGTCAGGAGTCTGGGAGCAATGCGTCCAGGCCCTGACCATGGTCTCACAAGGCTGCAGTCTAGTGACCATGGCCTTGGCCCGCTCTGGAGGCTTGGCCAGAAAGCAGTTCACCTGCGGGTCCCTCCGACTGCTAGCATCACTCACTTCCTCACTGGTATAAGATAAAAACCCCATTTCCCCCTCACTGCTGGCCAGGGAACCCTCTCAGCTCCTGGAGGCAACCCCGGGTCCTCACCACAGGGTCCCCTCCATCATCCCCCTCTCACGTTCAGGAAGGAACAGTAAGTGCACATGCTCTGAGCATCCTAAGATGCACCCCAACAGGTGGATAGGAACCAGGTACCTCAATCAAGTTCTTCCTTATATGTCTGAGTAATAAATTTATACCATGTTCCCCTGTGTTTAGAGTTCTACAGACAGATTGTGTATTCTCAGCTTCTATAGAGAATGAGTTAATTTTCCATGATATGTTCTACATGATTGCTGCTAATCTACGGAGAAGCTATTGATTTTTAGAAAATTTGTTTTGAAATGGTCACAGGACTTGGCTGTGATTAATTCTGCAAGTCCTTCGGTTTGTGTACGACGGAGTTTTCGTTACTTGTGCCTTTGAGGTGGAGACTCATAACAAACGTAGTAATGATCACTGCGCAATCACATAATTTTGCATCTTCTTCTCAAAGGTCATTACATCTTTGATCTGTTTTATACCTTTACTCTGGTTTTATTTTCACCACTCTCCGTGGGAGTTATTCTTCTGTGTGTTTTTTTTTTTTTAATAAGTTTCATGTTGGTTTAAAAAGGATATCTTCGCTATTGTTTTGTGTTGGATACAGGAACCCTTCCCAATTTGTTTCTGTTATAAATAAAACCAAGCTACCATGTTTGTTTGAGTTTATTTTCCTCTATTTTGTTCCTTTCAGTATATAAGAGGTGTAAGATTCATTGGGGTGCTGGTTGGAAGTCTCTGAGGTTTGGGCAACATTTATCAGCTGTTCACTTGCAATGACCAGACCTGGAGGTTGCTTTGTACATAAGTATTTGATTGTATGGGGGTGAAATTGACAATTACTTACAAAGCTGGGGAGGGCAAAGGAGAGGCAGACTGACCGGGGACACCTGGCGAACAGGGTTAGGAATCTGCTCCATCCCCTTGTTGCTGGGTGGCTCCTGACCCTGAGGAACCCCCTCTACCCATCCATGTGAGAGCAATGATGCAGAGCCATGGGAACCCAGGCTCTGCCATTAGTTCGCTGTGCAACTCAGGGCTAGGTGGTTCCTTCCTCTGAGCCCCCTTTTCTTCCTGGAGGTGACACCCTGCCATTCGCAGGGGCTGCTCTGAGAACTGAGGGAGGCACCACATTTAAGGTGCCCACATTTTACTCTGCACAGAACACGTTCTCAGAAATGCTCTTCCCTGTTATTCTCCTCCAAGCCAAAGGAAGCTTATAGGCTCTCTCTAGTCCACACACGTTTCTGCTTGCCCTTCACATGGTAACTGGGAAACATTTGTAACTTGGCTATTTTATCGTCACCAGTTCTGTCGCTACCACCATCACCATCACCACCATCACCATCACCATCATCACCACCATCATCACCATCATTACCATCACCATCACCACCATCACCATCACCATCACCACCATCACCATCATCACCATCACCACCATCACCATCACCATCATCATCACCATCACCATCACCATCACCATCACCATCACCACCATCACCATCATCACCATCATCACCATCACCACCATCATCACCATCACCATCACCATCACCACCACCATCACCATCACCATCACCACCACCATCATCATCACCACCATCACCCTCTCGATGGAGATGAATCTAGTCATCTGGGCCACCTGGTGAGCAGGACATTTTCCTCTCAAGGCCAATCGTAGAGCTGAAATATTAAAGCATGAAGGCTGCCATATGCAGAAGAGGGACTGTGGTCTCACACCCCAGGGGTGAGCATATTAACAACTGAGCAAGCCACACTGCCTGTCCCCTGCCCTGTGGACATTCTCTCCCTTCTCCTCCACTCCACACCCACACCCAGCAGTCTATCCTGACTCACAGACTATTTGGAGAATAAACGTTTCTATATTTATCATAACCTCCCCTTATATGTCCCAAGACTAGACTGCTGGTCTCCTCTCCCCTCACCCTAAACACGGCACACCACATTTCTCATAAATTGTATGGTGTTCAAACTCTGTCGAATGTTTTAACCATCAATTTGGAATTAATACAAAATAATATTGAATGTCAAGTGTAATTGAAGAATAAATTAAAATAAATTATTAGGTATGGCAGCCAGAATTTGGGGATGCTTGCCGCCCAAGACGCCTGCCCTCTGCAAACAAATGTAGTAATAATCATTTTGCAATAACATAAGTTTGCTTCTTTTAAAAGGTCATTACATCTTTGACCTCTGTGGAGTACGCTCCTTGGTGTGAGTAGGATTGGTGAACACGGTACATTGTAACCCCTGGTTCGTTCACCCTACATGACAAAGGGTAAGGAATTGAACAAATGCAATGAAAATGCCTAATCAGTTGACTGCGGGTTAACATGAAGGGAGATTCTCCTGGGTGGGCCTGACCTAATCAGGTGAGACCTTCAAAGTGACCAAGTCCTTCCTGAAAGTGAGAGAAGGCTGATGGAGGGGACTCTGTGGCGAGGACCCGGGGCTGCCTCTAGGAACTGCAAGTGACCTCTGGCCAGCAGTGAGGGGGAATGGGGTTCTTATCCTATCACCACGAGGACGTGAGTGCTGCCAGCAGTCGGAGAGACCTGCAGGTAAACAAACTGCTTTCTGGTCAAGCCTCCAGAGGAGGCCATGGCCACCGGTCACCTCGATTGAGGCCTTGGGAGACCTTGGTCAGGGCCTGGATGCATTCATCCCGGACTCCTGATCCACAGAACTCTGCAACCTCTCTCTGTGGAATCGGTAACCTCATTGCTCACCTCAGAATAGTCCTTCCATGTGCATGTCCATGTTCTCTGCCCGCCCCCACCCAGGCCTGCATCAGGTGCCCCTGACACTCCCTTAACAAGTGCCTGCTTTTCTCCTGGCGCTCACAGTGCCATCCGTGAGTTACCTGTTCACTTGCTACCCCAACCTATTGGGATGTACATCTGGGGGAGTGGAAAAACCTGGTTATTTTTTACAGCATTGCTAAGAGGAACTATAGAGACAGATAGTAGTAACTGTGTTTAAAAATATTTGAAAAGTAAATGCAGAAAGTGATGAATGAGCGATAGAAAGGAGTGAATAATGAAATGAAAGGGGGAAGTGGGCTGGACTTTCACCTTAACCCACTGAAAAAAAATGAAGGCCCATCACTCCAGGCAAGCCAGGAGATTGTTTTCCTCCTGACCAGGCGGAAGTGATGGAGGCTTCTGTTTGGGAAAACAGAAATGCCGAAACCAGGAAAGAAACCCATTTAATGCTCTAAGAGAGAAGCAAGGCTATAAAAGTAGCAAAAGAATGCAGTTAATTACAATTTACATACTGATCATAAAAGACTTTTTTTTCAGCCTGAATGAATACAGTGAATTCCAAATAATAAACTCTGTGTGATGAGAGAGAGATGGCCACTGACCTTGGTTCTGTGCCAGATGTCCCGCCTCGAAGTGGACATCCATACACAGGCGTGTGTCCGAGGACATGCGCAGAGGTCGTGTCCACCTAAATACAGCCGGAGATGGAGCCCTGTCTGTGAAAGGAATGTCCCCCAAACCATTAAGCTGATCACCTGTTGCTCCTGTGGGGCCTGCCTTGTTGCAAATCATCCAGGAATCAGAGTGAAAACCAAAATTCACCTGGCTCTAAAAACCGAGTACCTGTCAGCATCGCAATGGATGCTGGGAGGAGCAGCCCTGGCCATGGTTGCGATGGAAGTTAATCAGGGCATAGGGCCTTTATTTTTATTTTTTTGTTAATCCTCACCCGAGGATTTTTCCATTGCCATTAGGGAGATTGGAAGCCAGAGGGAAAGGCACATCGATGGGTTGCCTCCTGCACTCATCCCTACCAGGTCCTGGGCCAGGGTACATGCCCTTGACTGCAAGCGAACCTGGGACCCTTTGCTCCACAGACTAATGCTCTATCCACTGAGCCAAACTGGCCCGGGCCAGAGGGCCTTTATATTTCTCTGAGCATCTCCCGGAAAGATGCCTTAACATTCTTTATGACGGTAGCCGCACTCTGCTCAACCAGCCCGGAGGAAGGCATAGGTGGACCCAGCTTACAGAAGAGCAAACAGAGGCTCAGATGGCGATAGCATCAGCACTAAACTGTCGATAGACGCCCACCTAATGACTGGACGCAGACTGCTTCCTCTCCACTGCCCAGTGCAAGGAGCTCACCCTCCTCCCGTGTTGGATGTGAGCACCAGGAAGGAAACAATCACTTTCCCTAAGGAACAGCTTTGCGAGGAAAGCAAGGCATGCGTTTATGGCCTCATTCCGTGTATGCACACGCGAATGTATAGATAGGTGCGTGCATATATACATTTCTACCTGTGCTAAAAAAGAAAACACACAAACAAAAATCACCCCCCCCCCCCCCCCCAGAAGCCAAAAGAAGGGACTGCTTTGGCAGCCGGCTCCTGCCAGGCCCGCCCCTTTATTCCTGAGAGGTTCAATTACGGGCTGCAATCATAAACAGCGCGATTCCTCCCCGCGATGATGCATTGTTTTTAATCTCGCCGCCTCGCATTCGATCACATTCCTATAATTCTTCCGACAGGAAAAGGCTTGTTTCATAAAAATATAGTCCCCGGCCCTTGAAATATAAGTTCGCATGCAGGCAACATATATATCACCGCGCCGGCAAACTAAGTCACTTACTTAATCCACTAAACTTCAGGTGCTCCCTATATTATGTGAAATGGCTTGAAACAGGCAGGAGCTGCCAGAACCCATCACCACTTCTTTGCTCAAGAGAGACAGGGAGCAGGGCGGTGGGGGTGGAAATCCCCTCGGTGGATGCCACAATAACATGTCTTTCATTATCCCGGGTGTCAGGACACTGGGCCGTGTTCATTGTGCATGCACACTAAATTACTATTTACCTGCCAGCGCCTTTGAGGGACCCCGCGCCTCTCCCCTCCTCCGTCCACGCCGCAGCCCGCGCAGCCGGGCCCCTGCGCCCATCATCTTATTAAGGTGATACCTTTTCTGAATAAGAAAGCACGCGCTTCCAACACCGGCGCTCTCTGGGGTGTTGGAGGGACAGTGTTTTTATTGGTCCCCTTTTATTCCTTCCCCCCCACCCCCCCGACTGTGTTCCAGTGCTGCAGCAGCTTCTGTGTGTACGGCTCCTGTGGAAACGGCGGCGGCGGCAGATATATGCAATATTAAAGAGCGCTTATGAATTTTTGACATCTAATTAGTCGCTACCCAGTTAACATGTCAGGACTCGGAGGGATTAGGGAGGCAGCCCTTTCTGAATAAGTTACAGCGAGGCCCCTGTCCTTTTCATGTATTATTCTTTAATGTAGCGGGTGATTAGTTGGCTGTGATTAATTGATGAAGCTCATTGGTCTGGCAAGTGGTACCGGATCCGCCATTCCTCACTTTTATTTCTCTCCTCAGCCACTTCATCGGGGGGGACTGGCTCCTCTCCGGTGGCCTCGCCTGTCCGTGTGGCCTGCGAGGTTCAGGGCTGTCCCCCGTGCCTGGCCCTAACCTCGCACAGCTCTGCGGCTCACAGGTCAGCCGTGGCCGGGGCTGCTTTCTGCTTGTGGGAGGCCCGCACGCCTGAAACTCATCCCCTGGAGAAGCTGCCGGGCTCCCCCTTCTCCTCGCCTGGTGCCTTTGACACCTGTAGCGCCCTGAGGTTCAGTTTACTGCAGGTTCAGCTGCCTGCCAACACGCCAGGTGACATGCTGGCTCTTGGAGGTGGCTCCTGCCATTGTCTCCAGCTGTGGGGCCCTGGGACCCACACGTGCCCTGATGCACAGCCCGCTGGTGTGGCTCCGCCCCGGGTAAGTGACCGCGCTCCCAAGTGGCAGCAGTGCCAGTGGGTGTCGGTGGCGAGGGGCTGCGGGCTGCCTGGAAGGGCACTGTCCCTGGGTGCCCCGCGGCCTGTCACCTGCTCAGGCCAGAGATGGACTGGGAAGCAGGCAGTGGTCGCCATCACGGGTTCTCCAGGCCCTGAGCTCCCACAGCCCCATCCAGCTCGTGCTCCACTCGGACCAGGGCCTCCCAGGTCCTGCCTGGGTGTGTGGGAATGGCCTGGTGGCCTGGGAGCGGAGGGAGAGCCTTTGTAAGTTTCGAGACAATGAAGCAGGGAAATGGTCTGTGCCCATAGCTCTGTTTAAAAGGGGGCTGTGACGATCCTTCTTTTTCTTCATTTCAATGCATGACTCTCCTTCAACACACCCCATACACAGGCACAGGCATGCACACACAAGTACATGCATGTACACAACACACATATACTCTTGCACAAACACACTCATGTATGCATATACATACATGCACCTATAGACACACCGACACACGTATATACACAGGCACACACATGTACATACAGATACACACGTACCCTTGCACAAATGTATATATACACATGAACCCACACATACACATATACCCTTGCACAAACACACACACGCGTACACACAAGAACAGAACAGACACATATGCCCTGTAGACACTTGGGCACGTGCTCCATACACACGCACATGCACACAGACACACACTTCCTCCCCCAGGGCTTTACAAACAAAGGCTCTCTCCCCAGCCTTTCCACCCCGGCCTCCTAGTTTTATGGGCAAATCCTTACTCTGTGCAAGGCAGGACCCCCCCTCCCTCCCCCATATCCCTCCCCACCGCTCCAACCCATAATTGGGGCAGTCACAGAGCCCTGGCCGACTCGTCTTTAAATGCATGGACTCTGGACAAACCGTCCTAAAATCGTGTAATTATAAAGAAGCCTTCGCCCACGTCAGCTGGCGGGGTTTTAATTGCTGCACTTGATGTCAATCAAGGCCAGCCCGGGGCCCCTGTTGGAGGCAATTTCAGAGACACTTCGGGGACCTAAGCTGTTGTCCTTCCTCTATTATCTGTATTTAAAAGGGGAGGGAGGCGATGAGGCCACAGCCAGGAGGAGAGAGGGGAAGAGAGGCTCTGGAAAGAAAATCCCCCAGGGAAGGCATTTTCCTCAAGGGGCAGTGTCCTGCCCAGGAGATCTGGGAGCCACCCCCAGACCTGCCTTTGTCCCCAACCCTTTCCCAAAGCATGCTGGGAGTGGGGTGCGTAGGTGCTGAGGGAAGGGGGTGCAGGTGGATGGTGTTCCGTGGGGCGGGGGAGCAGAGAGCAAGAATGAGGGGTGCTAAAATAAAAAAAGCAATTGGTATATTTCCAGCTTCCCCTCCGCGGCGGGTTTTACCCGAAGGAAGCGCTGAACTTTGTAGAGTGCGCGGCAGCTGAAATTTAGAATTATTGTTTCCTTCTAACAGAAGACTCATTTTCCACGGCCGCATTTGCAGCATAATAAGCTTTTTGTTATTTTTTCAATTAGAGTCAATTGACCTAACAAAATGCTTGGCAATTAAGTGATTTTTGTAATGGTCCGGGGGTAATTTAGTCGAGCTTGTCAGCTGTGTTTCATGAAGCCGGGATGTCTTTTTTCCCCCCACTGCCTCTCTCTCTCCCTCTCTCTCTCCCTCTCTCTTGCTCTCTCTTGAGCATAATGGCTCATAATTTCGAAATCTTTTCCTTCTGTTTCCCTCACAATAATTCGCAATTACAGGAAGTTGTTGGAGGTGATTTTTTTTTCCTACCTTGCCTTTTGAGTCAGTAATTTTAAATAAAATGTACATACTTAGAAAAAGGCAGCTATTACTGAAATGACTTTTTGTGTAAACTCAATTATTTTATGAATAGTGACATCAGCTTATACCGGTCCTGCTCCTGAGGCTGCAGCCTTCCTGTCTTCGGGGTAAAAGGTTTGAAACACGCAGACCCTCTTCCCAAATCCACTAGCTCCCAGCGATGTAAACACCACTTCAGGCAAAGGGCAGGGCGCAGCTGGGTCACCTGGTGGTGGGGCAGGTCCCGCTCCTGGCCAGCCCGGTCCCCTCAGCCAGGCCGGGACTGGGTGGGGGGAAGGGTGGCTCTCATCCTCTGATTTATGAGGAAATTCCTCATTTGCCTAATTGGTTCATTGTCTTAAGACAACATCTGGAGTTACATCTCCCTTTTAAGGGCCGCCGTTAGATCTGATGGTGGAATCAGATGCTTCCTCACTGTAGCCCTGTCTGTTTACGCCTGCCCTTAAGAACACGCAGCTTGTATCTGCACGCGTGCCCACGTGGCCAGGAAGCCAGGGCCCTTGTTCTCACAGAAGGCTTGGACAAAAGCAGCAATGCGAGCGGTTGTGGGACGGGTGTTATCAAGGTTCATCTGTAACCTTCAGGACGCTGGCGCAGCTTCTGCTTCACGGTGTGTGCGTTTCCAGATCCTCTCTGGTTGCCACACCTGAGCGAGGACCCCCTGCTGAGTTCAGTTACCCCATCCTCCAAAACAACTTCAGAGCAACCCGCTTCTCTCCTCCGCAGGGACGTCTCCAGGAGGGGGCAGTAGAAGAGCAAGCCAGCCAGCCCCAGCCCCATGGTGGGAGGCCCAGTAGCAGGGGTAAGGCCACCAGCCTAGCTCACGTGTGGACACAGAGCTAGAAAGATCCGTTAATGCAGGCAACTGGTTTTGTCTTGGTCCTCCAGTTCTGTCTGAGTAAGGTCTCCATCAAATGTTCCTCCTCTGTTTGGAGGGCTTCTGCCTTTCCAAGGGGGCTCCTTGAAAGCCTAGGGTGTTGTCTGCTGGGTGCTAGGAGCCCTGGGAAAATTCTCAGCCAAGACCACGTAGGCAGCACCACTCTCCAGTCACAGAGGCTCTTGCAAGGCCTTACGGAGACGAAGACAGAGGCCCACAGCATTCCACTCTTGCTGACTGAGCCCACATGAGACCTTGGCCATCGTTTCTCTTGCCTGCATTTCAATTTCCTCAACTCTAAAATGAGGCGGTTGAGCTAGACATAACCTGCAAACCGATTATGCATCCTTTCATTCTTTACTATAGTCATTCATTCATGCATTCATTCATTCTTTATTACATGTGTTCATTTTTTACTGAGTGTAGCTTTACAGGCAAAAGGCATTCTGTTTGTAAACAGGGTCAACATATTCTTGGATTTGATTTTATCATTTTTTTTAAATACAGGAACTTAGTTTAAATCCAACTGCTTGTCTTTAAATTTATTATTATTATTATTACTAGAGGCCCTGTGCATGAAAATTCATGCACTCGGGGGGGTGGGGGAGTCCCTCAGCCTGGCCTGTGCCCTCTCACAGTCTGGGAACCCTCAGGGGATGTCCACCTGCCGGCTTAGGCCTGCTCCCCAGGGGATCGGGCCTAAGCTGGCAGTCAGACATCCCTCTGGCGGCCCAGAAGTCCATGGGGTGTGGGCCTAAGCCATCAGTCAGACAATCTTAGTGCTGCCTTCGTGCTGCAGAGGAGGCAGGAGAGGCTCCCGCCACCGCCGCTGCGCTCACAGCCATGAGCCCAGCTTGTGGCTGAGTGGAGCTCCCCCTGTGGGAGTGCGCTGATTACCAAGGGGCAGCTCCTGCATTAAGCGCCTGCCCCCTGGTGGTCAATGCATGTCATAGCAACCAGTCGTTCCTGGTCATTCCACCATTAGGGTCAATTTGCATATTACCCTTTTATAATATAGGATTATTATTGATTGGTTGTATAATTTGTCTTCACCCGGGGCATAAAGAGATTTTAGAGACTTAAGCTTATTGATTACCTTTTAACAAAGGTGTGTGCTTCCCATAGTGACATTTTACTTGTATTCTGAGATATTTGGCATTCCCCCCACTTCCTCAAGGGTGGCAGCTGGCCCTGGGTTGGGTTGACTGCAGAGTCCCCAACCCTGTGGCCTGGCCAGGTCCAGGCTGGGCCACAGCTCCAGGCTTTGATGAATCCTCTCATTTTCCGACTCTGAAAGGAGAAGCACAGCTCTGAATGAGCATCTTGCAGGAGAAAGAAGCCGGAGCTGAAAGCACTAAACTCTCATCCAGCTCCGTAGGAGAGATGTAGTTATTAAATCTCAGCTGCTTATCAAACTGATATGAAAGTCATTTTGCATGATTGCTCTGCATCCTCAAATCTTCTGCTTTTATTTGCCATGCAGCTCTGTGCTTTCTTATTAGAAAAATACTCAGAGGATGAAAAAGCTGATAATATTATTCAGTTTTGACAATTAGGTGGAGAGAAGAAAACATCCAGGGAAGTGCTTTTTTATTGCAGCTGGTAGTAATATTGGGGCTCCTCTTGACTGCAGTCTATACCGATGCTCCCCAAGCTGACACTGGCTTTGTCTTTGAATTGCCATGTACTGGTTTTACTGGGGTCGGCCAAGGGGGCTATTTCCAGTCCTCTCATTGGTACGCATGACCCTGGTTTATGTGACATGGGGACAAATGCTCATCCTCTCAGATTTGCTCTCCCTGCCTCGATGGCCTGTCCCCTCTGCTGTTGGACTCCAGAAAGGGACGCCCCCCTTCATTCAGACACTTTGTCCAACAATGTCCAGGTGCTGGCAATGTGCCTAGGGCCAGGGGTGGCGCTCCAGGCAGCCATCCACCCACAGTTCAATCTCACATCTTCTCCATGAAGTCATCACTGCTTACTTTTAAATGAATACACATAGAAAATGATCAATTAGGCCTATGTTTATCCATGTGCAGATATATGACTAGTTTCACCACTTTGCTGTCTTCCAGTGGTCAGTAGAAATACAAAAATGATTTTTGTATCCACGGCTGGTTTTATAAGCCTTATTGCATTTCAGGTCTCCTGATAACGTTAGGCAGCAGAGACTCAGTTTCTCACTGGACAGCAGTGGGAACCGAAGCTCGGAGAGGTGAAGTGACCTGCTCCAGGCCACAGAGCTGGGATGTGACAGAGTCTGTGCGACCCTAAAGAGAGTGCCACTTCAGCCTTAGCCTGCTGCCAGCACCAGGCTCCCCAGTACCCTATGTTTCCTAGTGTTTCTAAACATTGACCCAACTGGCGTCACCTGGTAATGAAAGTGAGCATCAGGCCTCCAGGAGCAGGGATGGGGCATGGGCACCCGTTAGCCAAGGTCACGGAGCCGCACCTTCCTTCAGACCTGCTGGTCTACCTCTGCTGCTCTTACGTAGGGAAATGGCACATCGTCACCCCATCGATGTGACTGATACTGACAAAAGGAATGCGCAGCTCCGGCAATGCAATCCTGGGGAGCGAACAGAGCCCGCAGCAGAAGAGGGGAGTGGCGGCCAGGGCCACTGGAAATGGCTCTTACCCAAAGTCAAGAGAGACTGTAATTAATTCATCAAGATTTGTGGAGCAACCACTGTGAGCCAGGCGTGGTTCTTGGTGCTGAGACAAATGAAACAAAGCGAGGCAGAGCTGCGTGGTGGTGGAGACCCATGTGGTGGTGGAGACCCACAGCCCACTGTGGGTCAGGCTCGCAGCAGGAGGTGGGGTGGCATGTCAGGAGGCGGTGAGTGCTGTGGACAAAAAAGGAGCTATCTCTCCAATTCTAAATTGAAGAGGTTGAGCTAGATGCAAACCGATTATTCATGCGTTCATTCTTTACTATAGGCATTTATTCATTCTTTACCGTATGCATTCATTCATTCTTTATTTGTATGCATTCACTCCATTTTTACCAAGTGTAGCTTTATAGGCAGAAGACATTCTGTGTCCTAACAGGGTCATCGTATTTTAGTGTGAAGTTGCCTGCTGGGCCACGGGGAGCCAACCTCAGATGCGTCTCGCAAAGTCTTCTCCCTTTGGGTCTCGTAGGCCACGATGGCAAAAGAGAAAATGGAACCAAATCAAAGGCTTCTGAACTTGACCCATCTTAGAAATCACCAAGGAGGTTTGCTGTGTTTTCTTTTCTTTTCCTTACGTGTAGAATCCCAAGCTGACCTTCAGATCCAGGCTATCAGGCTGTTATGGACCTTGGGCCTAGGGATCTGCACCATGGAGAGAAAAGAGTCCAGGTGTGCAAGCAAGTTTAAGAAGGCCAGGACTCAGTGTACATACACGAAGAGCCTGGGGAATCTTTTTGACTTGATCTCTGACCTTGGAGTTGTTCTTAGACACTGGAGTCCATCACTCCTGGGTAGGTAGTGAGGATCATCTGATCCAGCAATTGGTAAAGGCCTTGGCCCAGGTCTTGGCACATCACTGGAGCCTTATATTACCTCCCTATTCCTCGTAGTTCTGACATTAAATCATATTCCTCTAGCCCTAGCTGATTTGGCTCAGTGGATAGAGCAACAGCCTGCAGAATGAAGGATCCCAGGTTTGATTCCAGTCAAGGGCACATGCCCGGTTGCCAGCTCTATCTCCAGGGCGGGGCATGCAGGAGGCAACCAATCAATTATTCTCTCTCATTATTGATGTTTCTAGCTCTCCCTCTCTCTTCCTCTCTGAAATCAATAAAAATACTTTTTAAAAAAGCATACTTCTCTGGAATAATTCCACAAAACAGAGGCACTGGAAGAGGAGCCTCTAGGTCTACAAAAGACAAGAAGAGAGGAGAATAAAGGATGGGTGAAGTGGTTACCCTGCCAAGGGAGAAAGAGGAATGGAAGCCATCGTGCGGGCAGAGCCCTTTTCACCAGTGGGGTTAGCAGCATATGCATGCGTTCAGCTGAGAGGATGAAGAAAGGGCGGGCTTCAGAACTCCCATCATGAGCGCCCCTGTATTGGGAAGGACCTGATGTCCTCCCATTCGGGGTGATGGAGGAGGAGGGCCCTGAGTCGAGCGGGCTCCGAGCCCTGACATTCTGCCTCTGTCCTCAAGTTGTCTGTGTATCAAGCAGATGCCTTTGTCTCACTCATCACCTCCGCTCTTAGAGAACAGAAATTGTATTTAAAGAAATAAAAATGAAGCGGAAAGAGAAGCGCCTGAGATGAGAGGCCACATAAATATTCATCTGTGAGGGTGTGGCCTCATCTGCTCCCCTAGTCTCCGGAGGCTCCTCCTCTCCCGCCACAATCACTGCAGACCAGCTTCCCTGCTCTGTGCTGGGGCAGGACTCATTCCCACCCGAGGTGGCGTTGGTTTCATGATAGATGTTTCTGGGTATTGTCTCTCTTTCCCCACTAGAATGAACACGCATGAAAGCCATGGCTTCGGGTTGCATTCATTGCTTTATACTTGACCTACCACAGAGCAGGTGTTCAATACGTGTCTTTTTGGAGTAAATGAATTTTAACTCAACCCTGGTTTCATCCTGGTTGAATGTTACCCATTATGCTTTGGTTTTCTCTCCCTTAAGTTCCCCTAGCCCACAAAACTGGAGTCCTTTTGCTATACCTAGCTGGTAGGAAATGGCAATGCGTAAAAGACAGAAAATAAAAGTAAAGGGAGAGAGAGGAGACTTGCGGAATATTGAGCATAAAAGTGTTCAATTTAGCATTATCCTCTTTATACATTACAGTGGGTGCCTGTACACACCATAGATCTCATGGCTGGATGTTTAATTTCGGGCACACTTTTATGGAATTCATCATGTTGAAGGCAGAACAGGATTTTAATGGCCAAGGGCAATTGGCAGATTAGTTTGCAAACTTGCCAATTTCTAATATATTACAGGGAAACAGATAAGGTAGAAATAGATTTGTAACGAGTCGTATATAAATTTTATTTTTAAGAAACATACTTTGATTCATCTCAGGTACCTAATTATCTCCTCGGTTTAACAACTATCTCTGTTGAAATGACAGCATTTTAAATATTTGACTTTAATGAAGCCTCCCCTGAAAACTTGTTATGCTATTAATTTGATAATTATTTAATGGAATGTTCATTTGGTAAAGGAAACCCCATGCATGTCTAAAAATGTCAATCCCTTTCAAGAACAGAGTCCAAAATAATATTTTACCATCGCCCCACCCAAATGACTGGCTGAGCATCCACCTCGCCATCCGTTTGACGGCCTTGAAAGGTGTCTTTCTGAGGCTGGGACCCGGATGACCACCCAAGACTGGGCCCAAGCAAGGTTCCCAAGGTCATGTGGACTCCCGCTGTGGGAGGCATCCTCCTTGTAGTTCAATCCCTCAGTACAAATGCAATTTGAAAAACTCAGAATTCTATCATTCCACACATGTTAGGGACTGTGATGCTAAAGATGTATGTAACAAGTAGATGGGCCTCCATCCCGTTTCACAATTGTTTACGCACCAGCAGCAGAAGAGGCGTAAGGAGAAAGGATGACTAAGGGCCTCCCCCTTTCCATGGTGTGGTTGTGGGACGTGGGACACGACTCAGAAGGTCTAGACGCTGAGCCTACTCTGCCAATGACTCTTCTGCTCAAGCCCCACATCTACATCCATATACTGAGAATCGGGACCAGCGTTAATATTCTTTCCATTTACAAAAGGAAGTGCATGGCTGTGGACCAACCTCTGGACTTGTTGGAAATTCAAGCCGGCAAGCAATTTATCTACCCAATATGCTGGGCCAGGCCAGCACTGCAGTCTGGCTGGGGAGTGGAATTTAAACATATACATACACGTATGCAGAGGCTCACACACACACACACACACACACACACACACACACACACACAAACACACACGTGCACACAGCGATAGTGGCTGCCCACAGGAGAATAGCAACTTCGGGATACTTACAAAGGGAGGCAGCAGCAAGCAGACTCTGGATTCAGCTCTCAACTCCCTCCTTCAGCGTCTCGGTGACTGTGGGCGAGTTGCTTCATCTCCTTGACCACAGTGTCCTCGTCTGAAGAGCAGCAATGAAGATACAGGCATCCCGGGGTCCTTGCAGAGGCTAAGACAGTCGATGTTTATCGGCCTCCAACAGGTCCAGGCACATAGTAGGTGCTTGGCAATGGGAGGTGTGATGGCAGTGACGGAAGTGGTGATGATGGGAAGAGAAGGCTCCAGTTATGTCATCCTATGAATAAGCGCCCAGGACAATAGGACATTTCGGCTCAGAAGCTGTACGTCAGGGGGCCCGAGGCTGTGAGTCACCACGTTGCTTCGTGCCTGTCAGCTCGCTTTTGAGAATCTGCAGAAATAGACATGTTCTATCAGACCAACTTGGATTGCCATCTGGCCCACACATTTTCCTGGCACAGCCCGAAGGCCAGCGCTGCCATTCTCCCCTCCCACCAAAGCCCCCAGTTTAGCAGAACAAAATCTGGTGCCGAAATGCTTCGGGCTCAGCATCAGCTCATTACCGCCATCAGCAATACCAGCAGCCATCATAAGGCGATTGATGTGAAGAATAATGGAATCCGCGTTTCAGGAGTCACTGTAACTACGAGTTATAAACTGCTGGGACACCGTGCAATGAAGGAGGGGGCGCTTGCACCTTTTCAAATGGTTCTCGCATTCGCCCACTTGTTGGGTTTATTATTATCCTTAGTTTCTCTTTGGGGAAACTGAGGCTGGGAACAACTGAGACTTACCCCAGGTAATGAGCTGATACGCGGAAAATGGAATCAAAAATACTGTCGTCTGACTGCTTGTGTGGCCAGCCCTGGACACCGAGGAGAGACAGGCTCGCCACGTCAGGCGTCGTTGGGCTCAGCCACTGAGTGTCACAGGATGCAAATACGGAAGCCGAGGCCCGGAGAAGTGCATGAGTTACCTCCGGCAAACAGAGCCTCTATGCACATGCCAAACTGATTTTGTAGGGAGAGGGAATGATGGCTGCCTGCTGCATGCGCCCTGACTGGTGATAACACTGGCCAGGGCCCACATAGATTTTTGTTTCACTTACATTGTGATCCTCTTCTTGAACCCGGAAAGTGAGGGTTTTAAATTTTTTCTGTGATCTGAAAACCAAACGATCAAGTCTGTTAAAGGCGTGCATTCACTTACCGGTTTCGCTCTTAAAGCGTGGCCTCGTGCCCCGCGTCCCAAAAATGGGCTCCTTTAACTCTCATTCTGTAGCACAGTGATAGCGACTATGGAAAAATAGGATTCCTTCGTCAATTACACTTTAACTACTCTGGGTTAAAACAGGAATTAAACAGGTGTGTTTTTTATTGCTGCCCTTTTTGTGTTTTTCAACTTTAATATGCAAATAGCATGCTGTGATCCCATCCATCTCTGACCGTGAAATCCTTTGCTCTCCGAACACCCCTGGAGACTCATGTTCGAAAGAGCACCGTTTGGGCAACGTGGACGCGGTGGCATTTTCTCCGGGGTTTTCCTGCGTTCGCTCTGGAGCAGGTATTGCGGATGCACACAGGCCGGCTGGATTTACGTCTGACTCTCTGGCTGACATACTCAAGGTGGAAGTCCCTCACGTGATAGAGGGAGACCAGAACAAGCCCGTTTCATTTCAGGGGCAATGACTTTCGAAGCAACTCAACCCACAATACATCTGATGATGCTGATCCCCTTTCTGAGCCCTCTGAGTTCCCGTAGTAACACGCACCTTCAATGGCTGTTTACTAAGGGCCTGCATAGTGCCAGTTTTCACACAATGTCTTGCTATTTTAGGCTCCTACTTCTGGATCTGGGCTTCCTGTGGTGAGACACCGGAGAGGAAGGCGCGCACGGAGGGTGGGCGACTGTAGGCTTGGGGGCTATGACATTAGGCAGTTGTACTTGCACATGTAATTTCTGCAAACCCCCCTCCTCTCTGAATGCGACAATATAAACCGGGGGTGGAATCAACCATTTCTTCTCGGTGTCCCGGGTAATGTAGCTCCTGGAAAAATGGCAATGAGAGACTTTGCTCAGATGAGGACTTTCTTTTAGTAAAAAAAAAAAATAAAAAGAATTAAGAATATCTAGGAGCCCTCGCCAGTTTGGCTCAGGGGATAGAGCGTCAGCCTGTGGACCGAAGAGCCCAGGGTTCCGGTCAAGGGCATGGACCTCAGTTGCAGGCTCCTCCCTGGCCCGGGCCCTGGTCAGGGCATGTGCAGGAGGCAATCAGTTGATGTGTTTCTCTCACATCCATGTTTCTCTCTGTCTTTCCCTCTCTTTAAAAACCAATGGGAGGGGGGTGGGAATCCTTGGATGAGGATTAAAAAAAAAAAGAATACCTGGGAAGGAATGAGACAAGATTTGGCCAAACATTTGGCAATATTTGATGCTCTCAAAGACACATTTGTTTTACTACAAACCCTTAACATTTATAAGTTGGGAGATTGAGAAGTGAGTTCTCACTGATTTGAAACTTGGCTTCAACTATGTTCCTCCTGGAAATCTCATTGTTTGGTCCTTTTTCATTTTTTTGTTTTTCTGAAGAAAAAAGTAAAGGTCAACTTTGAAAATTGCATGAGAATCAGCAAAGGCAGGGCGGTGTGGAGCATGGCCATTCTGACTGCATTTCCGATTTGGAAGGGAAGCTCCTTTTGGCTCTGTTTTGAAAAATAAACAAATAAATAAATAAATAAAATCTAAGAACAGCCAAAGTTCCGAGGTGTCCAGGGACCTACAGCTTTCTTTTCAAAAAAATCATACATGCAGATTTTTTACTTTACACTCAAAACCCTGTTATCAAAGGCCATCCCTCTCCTGGTCCCCCCTTTGAATATGTAAAACTCTGCCTGCATTTAATGGGTCCTTCAATTGTTCACTTGTACCTTCACATTATGGGACAAGTGGCCAATTGGGCCTGCAATTGGCTAATTGCACTGACAATTAGCCAATTGTGGGTATAATGAGCCCCATGTAGCATTAATCATATGCAAAGAGTGGGCGGCCACTCTTTGAACATGGAGAACTCAATGTGGTCTGGGTGAACATCTGTCCCAGGCACAAAGGGACAGAGGCGAGGACCCTGGAGGGACCACACTTAAGAGAATCATTAAGGGACATCTCGTGCCTGGTTAAAAAGGCCATGTGGTCTAATGCTGAGCATTGGACTCCCTGCTCCCTCCACACGGAGCTGGGCGTGGACAAGGCAGAGGAGAGCTGAGCATGGAAAACAAGTCCTCCCATCAGAAGGCCTTCTGCAGGGAGCCATGCTGGGGATGATAGCCTCTGATTTTATCTTTCTCTCACTACATCTTTAAATGTATGGGATCATGGGAGCATTGCATTAAGCAGACTCTGCCACCAGAGTCCTCAGGAAGCAATGTAGCTCATCTGGGTTCTAATACTTGCACCGTGTGATAGGTTACCATCTCACTCAGACCCAACACCATGCTTCTCAGGATGGCACCCATCTCTTCCCAGGGGGGCCAGGGCGTAGTCCCAGGGTAAATACAGTGCATGTCTCAAAGCACCAATTTCACCGGAAGGCAAGCAGTACTAAATACTTGTCAATATGAATCAGCAGAAGAATTTGAAAGTGGTTAAAGTCCTAGTGCAAAGATTTCAAACTCGTGGCCCATGGGCTGCATGCGGCCCACAAAGAATATGTTTTATGGAGCCCAGCAAAAATTCTTACGGTATGTCAGAAACATTCTAATAAAAATTTTGTAACTTAATTTTTACAATATCCTATTATAGATAATTATTAATAACAAACGACAACATTTACTAATGACTGGTTACTATAATCGTGTTGCATTCATTTCTCTTACACGCCTTATGTGCAGGCACACCATTTCTGTCCACTAATACCAGCAGCGAATATTTTAGCAGCCGATGGCCACGTCATTAGTCTTGGACTGACTTGTTTGGTGTGCACAACAGGAAATATTTTGCTTTTGGAGAATAAGAAAAATAGTTTTATTTGCACTAGGCTTATTAATTTGTGTAGCTATTCAGTGTCTGGTAAGTTAATGTTCAAGGAAAAATATTAATTTTCATTAAAATGTTCTATTATTTTATGTTAACCATAACTCGTTTATTTCAGCCTTTTGTATCCAGCATGTCTCTATTGAAATAAACCTACGTTTCTATGAAAATTGAAGCTTTTGTTCTTTTGCGGCCCACATACACTTAAACCTTGTTTATTTGGCCCATGCTGGCCCTTGAGTTTGACATGGTTGTCCTAGTGGGTAAAGTTCCTCTACGCACTCCTTTACCTAATGTCCTCATCTGGAAGGATACACTACTTGGGAAATGACACTCCAGGTGAAAAGCAGTCAGGGGATGCTTATGGATTACAGAACAGAATCCAGGCTCTTTGCCTGATTCCAGCCCTCCACATGTCCCCTGAGCTTCCACTCTTCCTATGCCTCCAGTCAGGCAGGAGCCTTTCAGAACCCTTGGGTGTTGCAGGCAGGTCGGAGCCCTGAGCTTCCCACACTGCTACCCACCCCCACTGTTTAGAAGGACCATTACTGATTTGCAACAAAGGTCACGTGAAATGGACTGGGGACATATCCCAAGTCAGAGGTGTTGAAGAAGAGAGAACTACCAATATTGAT
The DNA here is from genome assembly GCA_026230045.1 of Corynorhinus townsendii. Classification (NCBI taxonomy): domain Eukaryota; kingdom Metazoa; phylum Chordata; class Mammalia; order Chiroptera; family Vespertilionidae; genus Corynorhinus; species Corynorhinus townsendii. Next base: position 231,470,290 of record JAPDVU010000001.1, on the reverse strand, counting down.
ATGCTGCCTAAACATCAAGGCATGTTTCTTTATTATGTGTTTTCTCCTAAGTTTTGGCGAGGTATCATGCGCACACCCCTTCTTTAATTTTATAAATTGCATGCACATTGTATGTTGTTCTAGGAAGGGAGAAGAGAGAGATGTGCCCGTGGGCTACGGATCTGCTCCCTGGGTTCTTCCCATTCTAGGGTCCACATGAAAAAGAACAGCCTTGCCTGCTGCATGCCTTTGCTCATGACAGAGGTCAGGGATGAGAAAGTGGATGGCAACTCATGCTGCCTCTAAAAGCTGTCAGTTAGCTGTGGTCCTTTCATATGCCACGGTCCAAAGCAAATCATAGAGTCCACCTCTATGTCAAAGACAGGGGGAGGTAAACTCTGTCTTCAAGGTGGCAAAAATGGAGAAAGTGGATATTTATGAAAAAATAACCAAATCTACTGTGTTATCGAGCTACATAGCCTTTCCCCCATGATCAGTAAAGTGAAAGAACGTAAAATACCGATTCACCTTCTTATCTCTTATGACCAGCTTAGAGTGGGTGTCTGGAGAAGGTGTCTTTAACATGTGAATATGGCGTTAAGTTTCATTCCGGAGTAAAAGGGTGAAAGAATCTGGTGACACTTTCTGAAATGGTCAAATTGTACCAATATAGAGCTTCTGTACTTCCTCTCTCTCTCTCTCTCTCTCTTCCTCCCTCTGTCTCTTTCTCTCTCTCTCTCTCTCTGACACACACACACACACACACACACACACACACACACACACACCCTTTCCTTTAGTAGTGTTAATTTAGAGAAAAGGAAACCAAGACTTCAAGAAGCTGAGAAACTTGCCCAAGTCCACCCATCAGGAAGTCGCAGGATGTTGAATCAGACCCAGGGTTGTTTGACTGCAGATTGTACGACCTTCACCCATAAGCTCCAGTGAACTTAACCTCCTTGTCTTTGGAAGACTTGGTGAAGGAAAAGAGAAAATGGGCTTAGCAGAGAAAGCTGCTTAAAGGAGCTGCTGAGGTATTAGAATCAATTTTGTATTATGTTCTTTTTGCTAGCAGATGCAACAATGATGATACCTCATGTAAGGGCATCCTTGTAGAAATGAGCGACTGAGACACTTAGATGATGAAAGTGCTAACCTAGCAGTCTTTGCCTAAAATCTCTACATCTTTACAGAAAATGCTTTTATTTTCCTGACAGCCACAAGGTGGAAAAAAGCAGAGGTGACTGGCCAGGGGCCTCCAGTTGCCAGAGACCCCACTGGGCCATCTCAAGGCCCTGGAGTATACTCTGCTAAGAACAGCCTACTGGAGGCAGCTCTATACTTCTGAAGCACACAGGCTCACTCTAGTCAGAATCAGAGACCCGCAGGGCTGGGAAAACAGTCATCTCAACCACAGGTGATGCGATCTCCTGCTCTAGATGGCATATTTCTCAGCAGTTTACCAAGCATTCTTATAGATACCAGTAAATTCATTATCCAAAATACAACTAGAGACATCAGTGTTGGCATCAATTATAACACAACTAGAGGCCTGGTGTATGAAATTTGTGCATGGGGGGGTCCCCTCAGCCCAGCCTGCACCCTCTCCAATCCAGGACCCCTTGGGGGATGTCTGACTGCTGGTTTAGGCCCGATCCCCTAAACTGGCAGTTGGACATCCCTCTCACAATCCGGGACTGCTGGCTCCTAACTGCTCACTTGCCTGTCTGCCTGATTGCCCCTAACTGCCCTCCCTGCCAGCCTGGTCACCCCATGCAGCCTGCTGTTCAGTCGTTACTGTGAGGGCATCCTGACCAATTTGCATATTACCCCTTTATTAGTATAGATAGCCTGGGCCTGTGAGACATCCAATCTGACAATGCAACAACCTTAAGTGTCAGTATCCTGGTTCCCAAACACAAGCTTGCAGGCCCTTCTCTATAGATTACCCACCCAAGGACCCAGCTCTCCAGGGCACAGCCAAGAAACTGAAAGGGCTCCCCAAGAGCCAAGACCTAGAATCATATGAAAGGTCTTCATCCTACACTGGGGACTCACTCACTATGAAAATTATCATTTGGCTTTAAGCTTACTTAAAAGGGTGGGTGACAGAGGTGGCTCCTAAGTCTTATTACTCAAGAATCAGCTGTTAACAGGTCCACCAGAAAGACAAAAGTGAAAAGGAAAAAAAAGAATTTAAAAATTAGAAAATGTAAGAATAAAGAATCTTGGCATTCCAGGGGCGTTTGGTATGAGGGCAAATTGTCCTACAGATCTCAAGGTCACGATTGCTTACCTAAGTGGTACGTGTTATATGCAAAGTGAAGATTGAAGACTGATTGGGTAGCTCTGTATATACATTGCAAAGTTCACCCGCCACGTGGAAAACAAATAAATAAAAAAAAGACAGCAATAGGAATAACTTTGCCTTCTGAGGGAGGGCGGGAAGGAGGTCACCTTTTTTATTTGACATCCCACCATATGTCTGAGATGTTTCATATGCTGTGTCCTCTAATCTCTATAAAAAACTTTCTGGGTCTGTTTTATTTGGTGTTACCCATGAGCCTGAAGGATAACTCTCATGCTTAAAGTCAAATTTTGAGTTTCAAACTCAGGGATATTCTTTTCCAAAACCCACGTCATGACCTCATAGGGGACACTTAATTTCCTGGGGAAACAAGGTGGGTTGGGGTCCTAGTAGCAAAGGCAATGACTCAAAGGACAGGAGAGTGTTAGTGTTGTGCACACAGCCACCTGCAAAAGCCAACGGTCGGCCTAGGGCCCTTCCCTCACTACTCAGCCAGCTGCCAGCCCTCCCTTGGTGGGTGAAGCAAAAGGGGCACAGGCTGAGGGCACACTTGGACCCCTGTGTGAGTGATCTGTGATCGGCAGGCAGACCTAAAGCATTGACTAAATGTTGCCCTTTTGTGTGTGTATTTGTAAGTACTAACAGCTACGTGCCACTAACGCAGTACCATTTCATTTGATGGCATCCAGCGCTGAGCCATTTAGTTCTTTGTTCACTCACTGAAACATCCATCATAGTTTTCCAGGGGCTCCGGTGGAGACTCCTGGCTTCCTGAAGCCATAATCAGGAAGATGGGGAGCTGGCCTTCCTTGTAAACGCTGCTGAGCTGTGAGTCTAGGGAGTGAGGGGCTGAGCCCTTTGGAAATGTAATTCCTATTTGGGTTATTCACAGGTTAAAACAGCAAAGGGTTACTGTGTTCCTACTATGAGTATGGACTCTGAGCTGGGTTCTGCATTTGGACGATTTTATGTAAATGTTGTCATTAATTCATCACTAAAACCCAGCAAGGCAGGTCTTTTTATCACCATTTTACAGGTGAGAAAACAAAGTACCAGAGAGTTAGAGCTACTTCACACTTAGCTGAGATCTGAACACAGGCCGAGTCCACACCCTTACCAGGGCATGCAATTTGCAGATGATTGTAAACATGCTGATGATAGTGACCATTGAACCAGAGTATCCCAGGCATCTTGCGTCCATGGTTTCTCTGAATCCTCCAAATAACCTAGCAAGTCCCATTGCCCCATTATCAGATGCAGATTCAATAAAAGCAGTCTGAGGAAGATGAGGGATGCATTAAAGAGCACATGGAAAATGTGTGGAAGCAGAGCTCGTATTTGCTGAAGTTGCTCGACTCTGTGTTGGCAAGAATGGAAGCCTGACTAAATTCAATAGCTATTGGGGATATCAATGTGCAAAAATAGCTCCCCTTTCGGTACAAGGGCTTGATCTCTAGTTTTCCGTGTTTTGTGGTATTTAAAGTGAAATAGTTTATAACAAAGTTAGCATGGAGGGTGTGAACATGTACCTACATTAATGGCTGAATAGTGGCTCCCAAACCACTACGCTCATGGCTAAGTGTCAGTCAAGGGTCAAAGGCAGTGGTCGGCAAACTCCTTAGTCAGCAGAGCCAAATATCAACAGGACAACGATTGAAATTTCTTTTGAGAGCCACATTTTTTAAACTTAAACTTCTTCTAATGCCACTTCTTCAAAATAGACTCACCCAGACCGTGGCATTTTGTGGAAGAGCCACACTCAAGGGGCCAAAGAGCCGCATGTGGCTCGCAAGCCGCAGTTTGCCAACCACGGGTCAAAGGGAACTCACCTCCTCCAGGGACTCTTCACCTGGACTTTATTCTGAAGCCATGAACTGCAGTGTTTCTCAGATCAGAGAAATCAGACTTCTTTGAAATTGCACGTTGGAAATTCTCCCTGAGCAAATCACCAGGCATATGCTGCCCAGTCCATGAGGGCATTCATTGCTGGGTTATTATAGCACAACATTCCTGCAGAGAGTGACTGGTTCTGTAAGTTACCATGCCTTCATTCCACTGCATACCATGAAGTCCTGTGGGATGACACACACATGTACAGACACACACATACATGAGGCTACACACCTATGCACACACACTTCGACAAAGACTGTTGCTGCTTCCGGTTGGGAGAAGGGGGTGTGGATGTGTTTTGCGAGTGAGTCTGTGCAGGGGCAGGTGCTGTGCTTACTAAGCACCTGTCTGTTTGCCAAGTTTTCCTTCTCGAGTGTGACTTCCTTAGTCATTAGCAAATGAGGACTCACGCCCCAGTGCCCTATGGCACAGGTCAGTCCACTCTTCCCCGGAGTCTTGTCCTAATTCAGACAAACGTCCCGCACCACCCGTTCTGTCTCGGCCCGCTGGACCTCACGGTGCCTCTGGTCTCGGAGATGTCTGGGAACCGCTGCTGCTCTGAATGAACCATAATGCCTGTCTCCATGACAAACCAGAGGGGACTTGTCCTGGGTGTGTGCAAGTGGGTGGGTGACAAAGCCCTACCTTTCCTGCCTGGGCGGCTACAATGCACAGCCATGGAGTATGCACAAAAGCAGGCTTATCCAAGGATGCTGTGGAGTGGCGACTGTGCCTCTGCCATTCAAACACTGGGCCTTTTGGTTTCCTGCAGGTTTCTTTCCAGAACACAGTTAAGTTACTGCATGGAGGGTCAGCACCACCAGCTCCCCCCCCCCCCCCCCCGCTTTCTAAGCATTGGGGTTTCCCTATGACACGTACAACAAAATAAGGCCTGAATTGGATAAGAGTGCCCTTTATCTCTCTCTCTCTATCTATCTATCAAGCCAGGGTCGTAACATCCACAACGACCAGAGGCTCAACTGATCACCAGGCTGCACATGCTGCAGGCGAGGGGGTTGAACAGCTGAACTCACAGAAAGAGAGAGAGAGGCAGGGCTGATCAGTAGCTGCAGCGGCTGCTGGTGAGGCCAGGAGCCAAGCCTCTCTCTGTCGCTCCCAGAGGTAAGCAGTTCAGCCACTTGCCAGCAGCCTGGGGTGGCTGCTGATCAGGTCTGGAGATAGGCCCGGGGATGCTGACTGGCATAGAAACCGACCAATCAGAACCAAATTGGCAGGCAAGGGAGGGCAGTTGGGGGTGAGATCAGGCCTGCAGGGGAGGGCAGTTGGGGGCAACCCACAGGGATTGGGCCTAACCCAGCAGTCAGACAACCCCCAAGGGGTCCCTGATTAGAGAGGGTGCAGGCTGGGCTAAGGGAACCCCCCTCTGTGCACAAATTTCATGCACCAAGCCACTAGAGTGTGTGTGTGTGTGTGTGTGTGTGTGTGTGTGTGTGTAATATATATGTAATATACTTTTACACAAAATCTAAGTTATAGAAATAATGAAAAGCAAATATTGAGCACTTTCTGTATGCCCCTGGCACTGTGCTCAGTGATTCAGAAATGTTTTTGTCAATATTCACAGCAAAGTCATGGGACAGTGGCAGCTATCCCTCCCACACACAGGCCCCTGTGGAGGGGTGATTCACTTGGCATGATCATGCCATGGACTTAACCTTGGCCGTTGAGCACAGAGCCCACACAGTTAAGGTTCAGCACATCTAGTTCCCTGAAGTCTGTGTAGTGCCACAGAGAGCACAGGCCCCTGGACCAGCTGCCATTGAGAAGTCCTAGAAATGGGCCAATCCCAGGGAAAATCTCCGGTGTGGGCTCTGAGAGTGACCACTGGCTGAAAACCGAGACTCCAGTCCAGGCCTCCAATGGCCCTGGAGGTATTCCCGTGAGGCTAGGGTGGGGAAGCAGCCCTTCCTTTTCCAGCATCACCCCCCAGCCGGCAAGAGCCTCGCGCCCTTGAAGGAGCCATGGATTTGCTGACCTCCGGGCCCAGGCAGATGGCTGGCTTCCCCGCCGCCCCGGGTCTGTGCCTGTGGGCCAGGACCTTCCTCTATGGCTGCAGTAACCGAGTCAAGTGAGAGGTTTGGTCTGTGAATGCCAAGCTCTCCCACCGGAGCCTCCCGACACATGAAACGCACTGAGGTTTTATTCCCCCAGCATCACACAGGTGCGGGCATTTCCATGCCTTCATGGAGAGAAGGCTGTTTGCAAAAAGATTCCACAGCCTGTCCTTCTTCCAGGCGAGGCTGTTTTTAGCTTCGTTTTATTTATTTATTTTTTATTTTTTATTTTTTTGGTTATTATTTTATTAATTTCAGAGAGGAAGGGAGAGGGAGAGAGAGATAGAAACATCAATGATGCGAAAGAATCATTGATCGGCTGCCTCTTGCACGCCCCACACTGGGGATCCAGCCAGCAACCCGGGCATGCGCCCTGACCGGAATGGAACAGGGACCTCCTGGTTCATGGGTCGATGCTCAACCACTGAGCCACACGGGCCGGGCTAGTTCTATGTTTGGGGGACCAGGGAGGACAGACATGTTGTATTTTGCTCTTTCCCAGATACAACTCATGCCATAAGAATTACAGTCCCACGCTTTTCACCCCATTCCCACCCTTGCCTCTGTTGGCATGGCACCTCCCTGGGACCATCCACTCCGTGTCCCTGGCACCACCAGCAGGTAAAGTGTTTCTGTCCAGGGATCTGGGGAGATGGTGAGGAGAAAGGACCACAGATAGGGGTGGGCCCAGCTAGAAATCCCAGCCGCTGGGGGAGCAGGGGAGCACTCCTCGCTCGGGAACTGAGGGTTGAATCAGCGTGATCAGTGCCTCCACCGAGCCTGCTCCCAGCCGCTCCCTCAGTTAACACCCGGGCACACACAATCCCGGCGAAGGTGATTATCGCTGCCAGCATAATTCCTCCCTAACATCTGCTTTCGCCCATAACACTCCACTAATTTTTCCCTCATTTCATTACACATAATTTTCTTTCAACACAATCTACATGTATTAAGTGGTAATGACTTTCAAGTTAAGAGCAAATCGACACCGAGGGACCCCCGTCCCCCCCACGGTTGCCTGCGGAGCCTGACTCTGGCTATTAGAGATAAATTCGGTACCTCAGGAAGCGGCCGCGAGGTAATCAATCAATTAAGCGGCGAGGAGGTACATTCTCAAACTTGCACAGTGCGGGGGGCAGAGGCCATGCTGATCTACTTGCCGTGACTTTTTAGGAATGCAAAAAATAAATAAATAAACACGATTGAGATCTATTAGACGGCCTGGCTGTGATTTGCCACTCCAAGTGGGGGCTGGTTTTGTCAGCCTCACCGCCGCTCAGGGAGCGGGGAGGGCCTGGGGCCTCGGATGTGTGCTCTCTGGGCCCAAATCCTGGCTCTGCCTTGGATAGTGGGTCCTGGAGCACACCGAGGGAACCTGGGGGCCTCAGAGTCCTGTCCTTTCAAACTAAAGACGACTGGGATTGCACCTCTTCCTGCCAGGCTTGCGTGGGGTCCCCCTGAGGCTGTGCCTGTGAAGCACCCGACCCATCACAGGCTCTCAGGAAGCCTCAGCCATCTTACCCATCCCCTAGACTGTGGCTCAGGACATGTAAGGTGACCTAGACCCCCAAAGTGTGGCATCAAGCTAGAGTTAGATGATACCATCACCGTCAGCATCATCGTTTCTCTCAGCTCTGTCAAGAGAGAGCCTGTAGTCAGACAACTGGCCAGTCCTCCCTCAGCTGCTCTCCCTGTGTTCTCTTTGTGCCCACACCTCAGTTTCCCCATCTGTAAAAATGGGTGCATTCGTGTCTCACCCACCACAGCAAGCGTCCTCAGAAGTCTCCTGGAATTTATCTTTGGAAACAATAATTAGGGATGTTAGCAAATATTTAACTGCAAAATGGTCAACACATTATTGTTTATAATAGCGAAACACTGGGAGCAATGGAGTCCACTGCTGGTAGACTGCGGTCATTCGTTGAGCAACTTCTTAGTGCCAGGCCTTGTTCTAAGTGCTGAGGCCACCAAGCGAAGGAGGGGGACCAGGTCCCATTCTCCTGGGTCTCCAATTAGAGTTCAAGAAGACCCAACCTGGACAAGTTGTGATGCATACATGAGATGGAACAGTATAAATTCTTTACTCAAAATATTTACTTGGGGCCCACTGTGATTTAGGCACTGTTTTAAATCTGAAAAACAAAAAATAAATAAAACACAGCTTTGCACAAGGCAACAGAAGATAGGAAACGTGTAACCAAACATGTGATAGAAACATACCACATGAATGATGTAGGAAAAAGCAATAGCGGTGTTATAAGAAGTAAAAATAGTTATATGACATTATGCACAGTACAACGCCATTTGCAGAAATAAGCAAAAATGTTTATGCACAAGCATTTAAAAATATTAGAAGAATGTACACCAACTGCTGGGCAGTAACATCTCCAGATTTTTTATTTTTTCTAAATTTTTGCATTTGTTACTTGTAAAATATACATTTTTAAAAGCACTGTACACATGATAGGTCTCTAACTGAGCTACTTTCCATTTTGTGTTTTTGTTTTTATGACATCAGTTGAATTAGACATGGTGGCAGCCTCAAGATTTGATTTCTCAATAACTAGGACCGGTAACATAAAATGGGCGTTGGGTTACTTTACGAACTGTGCTCTTCATAATCAAGAGGACTTCAGGCTTCGGCTCTGAAAGGCGGAAGGAATTTAGAAACGATTTTCAGCCCAAAACTCAACTCACAATGGAAGACATGGAAGTCCCCAAGGCTCAGGGGACGTGCCTGAGGGGTCGAGCAGGACCTGGGCCCTGACATCCCTTTAGAGCGTCTCCATGGACAACCAACCCAGCCCTTCCCCTCCAGAGCCCACCTCAACCCCCCTCCTGGCTCTGCCCGCTCAAAACCTCCGGGTGATGGAGAGCAGCGAGAGGAGGAAAAGCATCGGCAAAAATTATTAGCTGCCCATGATCAATTCTACCATCAAGCAGAAGCAGAACAAAGTGAAATAAACTATCATTAAATCCCCGCAGATCAGAGGTGGGCCCTCTGCCCTGCACTCGGACACCGGGAGCATGAGGCCTCCCCGCAGTAGAGGCTGTGTTTATGACTGAGATCTTTCATTCCCTACCCGACTTGTTCCAGGCTGTGTGGCTCCAGGTAAATGCACCGTGAGTTCTGGGAAAGCAGCAGTTAGGAGTCATCGTCATACTCATCGTCCGCGGTACGAGGCTAATTATTCAGGATCGTTACTAGGCTGTAGCTATAGGGAGCATTATGGTTTACCAGCACATTCACAGGCGTCTTTCCTGGTATTCTCCAGGGCATCCCATCGTGCCAAAGTCGTACCCATTTTCCAGGTGAGCATGTTGAGGTGCTGATGACCTGAGGGGCTGACCTACAGTCCCATCTCAGAAACGGAGCACAGCCAGAGCAAGCCATGTGGCCCTCAGCCCACTGTTCCTGCTTGGCTGGGAAAAGTTTTTGTAAGATAAGCTTCGAATTCCAAAATCTTGTCAGAAACTTGGAGAGGTGGGGGGAAATAAATCAAGAAGTTACCAGGTTGCCTTTTTTGTCCATTTTTTTTTTTTTGCTTTGTAATGAACCCGCCAAAAAGCCACTGTATTTATTCTAAAAACCCAGCCATCTATTTTGTCCCACATCTAAGCCTTTCACCTTGTTGAGCAGTTGCACCAAAATACCAAAATGTCCCTCCTGGGCCAGGTTCTCATCCGGGCGGGAGCTGGAGTTTTGAAGAAGTGCATTTGACCAGGATGGCCTGGGAGCACCAGCGACGCTCTACGCAAAACAGGCCACTTGTTTCCTGGACCATTTGTTTCAAGACAGACGTAACATCATGAGGCTGAAGGACCCGGAGAGGCTGCGGGCTATTTCCTCGGATCCCTGAGGCAGGGCTGGATGAAACGTGAATGGAGAGAGAGTCCCTCAGATGCACAGGGCGCTCACACAACTTTCTGTTGCGTGTTGATGTTTGTTTTCATTTTTTCCTCAGACCCTCAAGCCTCCATCAGTCCGTGGAGCTGGGAGACTGAGTCCTAGGTCAAGTGGTTTAAAAACGCCCCTTGTCACCCAGCTGTTCCTGACACAAAGCCTCGCACCTCCCAGGGCTCGAGGCGCACCGTGGACTTTCCCCGGGGGTGGGGGGGGCGGTCAGCTTCGCAGTGATGCCAGCCGCAGAGGGCTGTCGGGGGGCTAGAGGCATGATTTTATTTTCTCCCCTGTGACCTTCCATTCGGCCACTATTTTTCTGGCTCCTCCTCCCCACCCTTCCCCATGGCAAGGTGCCTGGCACCTGACGTCTGGCATGAAACCTCCTGGTCTGTGCTTTCCGTGGGGCAGTGACGATGTATGCCCACGTGCCCTGCCTCCTTGGGAACATAGAGGGTCATTTGTTTGTCCCCGAGGACCAGGAGGGTCGTAGCTCTTGGCGCGGAGAAGGGGGACCTTCCCCTTGGACTGGATCTTTCTCAGGAGAAGATGGAATCCTCTCTCATGGATTATCTGAGAAATGTAATGTTGTTGTAGCGTGTATTGTAAAAGCGCGTGTCGGTGAGGCACGTCAGTCATTGCTTCATTGTTTGAATGTTGCTGGTAGCTTGGAGACCGACACCCCGCTGGCAGGATCTGCACCGAGTTCCCGGAAATGTGAGCAACAGAAAGGACTGGGGAGTCACGTCATCTGTCAATCATGGTGCACTCGTTCCATGCACCACGCCTGATTGTACAGGCTGGAGAAACTGAGGCTGGGAAAGAGAAGAGGTCTGCTCAAGGTCAGAGGCGGGCCGTGAGAAAGTTGGGATCTCTGCACTTAAGAGGGCACCTCAGATGATTGACCTGGTGTTAAGGATGCCTTCCTTACTTTTTTTTTTTTTTTTTTAATGGTTTTATTGATTTAAGAGAGGAAGGGAAAGAGAGAAATTAACATCAATGAGGAGGGTGAATCATTGATTGGTTGCCTCCTTCATGCCCCAGACTGGGGATTGAGCCTGCAACCTGGGCATGTGCCCTTGACTGGAATCGAACCCTGACCTCCTGGTTCATAGGTTGACGCTCAACCACTGAGCCATGCCAGCCTGGATGGAGCCTTCCTTGCTTTAATCATACTTTATAAGGTAGCCATATGTACTTTTAAAAAAATGTAACCCTTACAGCCCGGGCTGTGTAGCTCAGTTGGTTAGAATGTCATCCCGATAGGCCAAGGCTGTGGGTTCCATCCCAGGTCAGGGCACACACAAGAATCAACCAATGAAGGCATAAATAAGTGGAACAACAAATAGATGTTTCTTTCTCTCACTCTCCTTCGCTCTCTCTTAAATAAATAAATAAATAAACAAATAAATAAATAAATAAATAAATAAAATTATTTTCAATGTAACCCTTCCATGCAATAAGGCTACAATTCTGGACTCAAACGTATTGTTAATATTTGACTATTTTGCAGAACTCTATAGAATGGTTTCCCCACTCTTCCTATTTTAAGTACTATCCTATGCTTTTGTTGATTTTTGAATTGGAGGAGATCACTGTTTTCCGCCACTTCAAACAAATTATGAGTTGTACACTGAAAACTGATTTTAACAGGAAGGAAACATAATGTGATGAATGGATAGAAATGAATAGATGGACGAATGGACAGACAGATGGATGGATGGATGGATGGATGGATGAGTAGATAAACAGCTACGTATTACAGGCTCACACATGGTAGCATTTCAATAATAAATGATGTTGCTTTTCACAGAGGCCGGTTCGTAAATGCTGAGCTTGGGCATCTTTGAACTGCGGACCAGCGGCTGTCTTCCCTTGCCTGCAGCGGCTGGTCCGGGCCTGGCACCAAAAAGACGCTGAAAGACTTACAGAACTGACATGCACATCAGCACCAGTGGAGGGCTCAACGCTACATCAAAGCCCGAACTCAAGACTCAGTAGAACAGAACGCCATCACTGTCACCCGCCCTGGCCTTGAAGCCAGGTCTTCCTCCTTCCAAAAGGGGCCCCTCCTCATCCTTGCCTTTGGGGCCTTACACTCAGCTGCCGCTGGGGCTTGTGGGTCGAGGACACCAGTCCCTGTTCTGAAAGGCACATCTGGGCCAGCCCGACGCCTTTCTCCCTCCCCTTTGTGTGTGTGTGTGTCTCCCCATCCCTGGCTGGTGTGTTCCTTGCAGAGCCAGACAGAGCACCTCAGCCCCTCTCCGCGGTTCAGCGGCACCTCTCTCCTCCAATAAACCGTTTGCATTCCATCTGGCGAGCGTTTGCTCCGAAGACATTTCCCTGTCAATCTCTGCCGCCACATTAAAAATCTGTCATTACGATTGCATCGCCGCCTGGCTCCTGAGATTTCTGACTGCTTTATTGCTCTCCCCGCTTTTTTTTCCTGCTGCTGCTACAGCCCAGGAGCAGAAATAAAGGCTTGTTGCTGAAACATGGCCGGGAGGAAAGTAGGAGGCACACATCTGTCAAGGTATTACCTTTCTTCAACCAGGGATTAAGGTGTTTTACGGCACTCGCTACCGAGCCTCACACTGAATAAATTTTCTCGGCAGAACATAAAAATGAGCTCGTATGCTCTGAACCACGTTCCCTTCCGCTGAGCCGGCCCAGGTCACTCTGGAGGGGCCCAGCATCCGGGGGACTGCAGGTCAGGCTGGGAGTCTCCCACCACCCAGCCCACCTCCGCCAAAGCTGCACCGGGAAACACCAGGGGAGGCACGGCAAGCATCTGGATCAGGGAGGTACTGGCTGGGAACGTGCAGCCTTCCTTGCCTGGTGAGAGAGAATGGAAAGATCTAGAAGGAATCCTGGTCCCAGGATCCCCCAGGCAAGATCTGCTCTTCCTTTAAGAGCTGGAGCCAATCACGTCCCTTGGGGAGGGTGGGTCCCTTGACTCCGCCCACCGCCGCCACCTCAGTACCTGCTGTGTGGGAAGACTTAGATGACAACTGCAGGTTCCATGTCTGATCTGCCCGCTGGCCTGTGAGTGTCTGCAGGGCAGGGGCACAGCCCCCCATGCCCCCCCACAGTGCCTATGTGTACCAGCCTCTGCAGTGCCTGCTGGGAGCATCACACCTGTACCACTTCCCATGCTCCCTTTGCGTTGTGTGCTTGGTACATGGATCAGCCCACCAGGTTCCCAGCTAGCCAGGGCGGTGCCTGGCACATGAGCAGACTGGGCGGCCAGAGGGCTCTGTGCCTCGCCCCAGGTCACTGCTCTCCTCTGTGGGGGCAGAGGAAGCTCGGAAGGAGTTCCTGGCACAGCAGGGTCCTGGCAAGGAGCAGCAATGCCTGGGGCCCTGTCTGGTCTTGGGGCCCTGGGGCCCTCCAGGCTAGAGTCCCACCCCAAGTCACAGCGGCTTCCGATTTTGCAAGAGGTGAGCCAGCCACAGGCTCGAGGGGGATGCACATGGCTTATGGACCTAAAAAGATGTGGATTCTCACCAGCAGCTAAAGGCATGGAGAGTAAAGCCACCAGGAGATCAAGTCACAGCATCAGAATGAAGAACACCTTAAAGTCCGTAACCTTTAGAGCATGTTGGCAATGGGGTAGGGATAGATCTTGCCAGAGGAGACCTTCAACGTGCCTGACCTTTCTGAAGGGCAATTCAGCAACATCTGATCAAAATTAAACGTGCACAGGACTTTGGTCTTTATTCTACTGATATGTGCACACTTACATTCAAAATATGTAAGCTGTGTTTGTGGAAGTCAGTGACAACGGAGACAATGTGCACAAACCTGAATGTTCAGCAGCACAGGAATCCCCGGTGGTATGAGAGTCCTCCCACGAAAGAGAGAACTACGCAGTCATGGGAAAGGCGGTGGCGGATGCACTGGCGTAGAGCAGTGGGCACACTGTTGGTGATTGACTAAAAAAGCAAGAGGTGGGACAGCATTTCCCACGAAGGGCCAGGGCGCATGCGCTTGATGTGCAGTCTGTTTCTGGAAGGATGGACGCGATTCACCGTGGTCACCCGTGAGGAGAAGAGACTCATCCTTATGCACCATCTTATAGTGCTTGAATCTTCTTGCAATGCGCTTGTCTTTTGTGCAGTAAATGGTGAGTTAAAGCTGCAGAGTGGATTGACGCTCCATGGACAAATCATGGGCTTGTGAAAAGTTGCAGCTTCAGCGTGGCTCATGGGGGCTGGGAACACAGTCAGAGCCACCCTCCCCCTGAGCAGCCTGGACTAGGGGACACATGGCTACCGTGCTGTCTTCCTGGCTTACTCAGTTTCAGACACTGAGTAAACGCCTGCCCCAGTCCCTCATGCTGCCCACTCAGTGTAACTTTTGATGGGTAGATGGGCCGGTTGACAGGAACGCTGTGATTGGCCTTGGCTGACCCCTGACGAAACGACCTTCCGGAGAGAGGTTATCAGTCTTGTTCTGGTCAGCCACAATGGAAAGGTCCAAACACCACCCATTACCCAACCCTCACTGACCAAGGAGTAATTATCCCAAACATCAGACCATTTCCTGACAAGCCCTTGTGGCCAGCTCCATCCATGAATAAGACTCTGCTTGTCCAGTCAAATCTAACTCATTCACCTTCTGTAGGAGAGAAAAAAAAGGAAGAGGGAAACTGGAAAACCTTGAGCCTCCTGGGCACAGAGCTCTGTGAGAGATGGATGTTTTTATCAGATTATTAAAGGTTATCCCAATGATAACTCTACAGAGTAAGCATTATCCCCATTTAGCAGGTCGGAACACTGAGGCTCAGCTAGGAGCTGGCGGCTAGATGGGAGGTGGGTTTCTCAGACCCAAAGGAACAGACTCTTTCCCGTCTGCCAATCAGCCTGGACAGTGGGCGGTGTGCAGGGATGCGAGGCCGGCCAGCCCTGCCCCCTCTCCTTAGTCCCTCCTCCCTCCTTTGGTCTCATCGCCACTGAGGGAAAGGTGAGCAACCCGGGGTGACCCTATCACTTCTCTGTGCGTGGGTTGTTTCATCAGTAACACGGGACTTACCCCGTTGTGTGGCTGTGAACATTAGATGAGATACTCCTTAAGGGCTCCCAGCATCGGCCTGGCGTATAGTAAATGCTCAGTAAGCCCTGGCTGCCATTCTAACCCATCCTGCCAAAATGCCCCCCTCTGGCTGTGCTCCCTGAGTGGAAGTGACACTTGTGGAGTCAGGGACCCTCCGTTCAGCTCCCCTCTCTTCCTGCATCTCCTCAGGGTTTAACCTTGGCTTTGAGGGTGCCATCGTTTTTTCTCCCCGTGACCATTTCATAACATCAGTTTCGGAGTCCAAAGTGCTGTCAACATGAGAACATGCCTCTGAGATGCCCACAAGGCCCTGTAATGTGATTTGCAGATGCATTTTCTTTAGCTTAACAGTATCACGTCCGCATTTCGGCCTCCGTCGGCTTCATCACCCGGCCGAATGCTGGGGTTTTATTGTTGCATCAAATAAACTCTGGTTATAAATCATCCCCAGATGTCAGCCTAATTATTGTGAATGGTGGGAACCTGGAGGCCGGGGCGCACTGGGCGCGCGGTGGCAGTGTTCCGGAGGCCAGCCTCCTCCCACCCTGGCCCCACAGCTCCAGGGGCTGCCGCTCACACACCCCAGGGACTTGCAGGCTCTCCCTGCCCTCTTCCTCCCAAACAGTCCCACCGAGTCAGCTCCCAGGAGGTGAGGTCTCCACGCAGGCCCCCCACTGCCTTCTGCAGAAAAGCGCTCGGCTCCTTCAGGATTTTTCGAAGCAATCGTTGGCAATCCAACCTGTCAGGTGTCTGGGCCGCTTGCTGACCCACGAGAGAAGGAGAGCAAGGTGTGGAGGATTCAGGTGTTGGGGGGGCCAGCATTTAAAGACACAGACACATACAGGTTCACCCTTCACAAGCCTGAGGCAGATGTATGTGAGCCTAGACTGTCGGCATGTTAAATGGAGAGGAAATTTTTAGGAAATCCACCCGAGAGGGAGTGCTCAGGGCCCTGGCTCAGCCTCATTCCCAGGGAACCAGCCTTCCTTCTGTCTTCTCTGCGGGGCACCTGCTCTGTGTTGGGAGCCACAGAGATGCCGCTTCCCTCGTCATCCTCCTGTTGGCTGTGCTGCCACGGGACCGGGCAGGTGGTGCCCAGGCTCATGGGGGCCAAGGTCACTGTGCTCCACCACGGACTGCTTCTCCCTGCGCGGGACCTGCGCATGGTTTTGAAGTCTCTGATAAACCCAATATTTGAGAACATTTGCCTCTGGATCTGGGCTTCTTCCACGTAGTTATTTTATGAGTGATTGATGTTAAAGATGCAAGCTCAGCGCTGGCTAGGGTGTCACAGTGGTTAGAGGGTCAGCTCTCACACCACAGGCTCACAGGTTTGATTCCTGGTCAGGGAGCATGCACCTGAGTTGCAGGTTCAGCCCAGCTCAGGACACATGCGGGAGGGAACCAATTGATGTCTCTCTCTCGCATTGATGTTTCTCTCTCTCTCTCTCTCTTTCCCCTTCTCTCCCTTTCACTCTCTCTAAAAATCAATGGAAAAACATATGGGTGAGGATTCACAACATAATAATAAAATAAAATGCCAGCTCAGCGTAATGGCTGTCTGGCTGTGTTCCCTTGTCTCTCTGGCTCCATGACCATGAGGGGACTCCTCTGTAAGAGGCGCAACCTTAGCCACATGGCTGCCCCCAGCAGCTGGCACCAGGCCTGTCCCTCTTCTGCTCCCAGACGCCAGCAGCCTTCCTGCAAGGACTCAGCCTCGCTCACCTCCTTCCCCCACATGAGCCGACGAACAGGTGGGGGCCCTGAGTCACCTCCCCCGTCGCTGGGGTGATGTGTAGCCCGTTGACACCGTGGCTTGTGGCCTGCTCTGCCTGAGCCTCCTCCTGAATGAAGGGATCCTCCCAACATGACCAGCGACCAGCCAGAGTTCCATCAGCAATGGTGTGACTGACAGACTGACCGAACGTGTTTCTGGAACAGGCCTTCCCACAGTGGACGCCTCAGGGTGACATTGTTCCCTAGTTTGCCTGTGACTTTTATTAGCTCCCATCCCTTCCACCATCTGAGTGTTTTCAAACTCAAACAAAGGTAGACACACGCCTGGGAGGAAGAGGGAGCGGGAACAGTGTTGAGAGACGGAGCTTTCTGAAGGGACAGGGGGAGCAGACTTGAGCAGAGCACTGTTTGTGGCTCCTGGCTGGGAAGTGGGCGCTGCTCGTTGCCTCCTGGGGAAGCTCAGAGTGAGAACAAGGTGTGAGCGTGAGCGTTACTGAGAGGGAGGTGGGGAGGTGTGAGGGGTTCTCACTAAGGTGTTAGCAAAACACACAGGATGTGCAGGGGAGCCCTAGAGAGGAGAAAACAGAGAGGTCCTTCATGCAACTGCCCCAGGCCACTCACTGTGTTGAGCCAGGCAGCCAGGTGCTGCTAAAGTCTCCCACGTTCAGTTGGAGACCCCCAGTGTTCAGCCAGAGACCCCCAGTGTTCAGCCGGAGACCCCCAGGGTTCAGCCAGAGACCCCCAGGGTTCAGCCGGAGACCCCCAGGGTTCAGCCAGAGACCCCCAGTGTTCAGTCAGAGACCCCCAGTGTTCAGCCAGAGACCCCCAGGGTTCAGCCGGAGACCCCCAGTGTTCAGCCAGAGACCCCCAGGGTTCAGCCGGAGACCCCCAGAGTTCAGCCGGAGACCCCCAGAGTTCAGCCAGAGACCCCCAGGGTTCAGCCAGAGACCCCCAGAGTTCAGCCGGAGACCCCCAGTGTTCAGCCAGAGACCCCCAGAGTTCAGCCAGAGACCCCCAGGGTTCAGCCAGAGACCCCCAGAGTTCAGCCAGAGACCCCCAGGGTTCAGCCAGAGACCCCCAGGGTTCAGCCAGAGACTCCCAGGATTCAGTCAGAGACCCCCAGGGTTTAGCCGGAGACCCCCAGGGTTCAGCCGGAGACCCCCAGGATTCAGTCGGAGATCCCCAGTGTTCAGTCAGAGACCCCCAGGGTTCAGTCAGAGACCCCCAGGGTTCAGTCGGAGATCCCCAGGGTTCAGTCGGAGACCCCCAGGGTTCAGTCAGAGATGACCAAGGACAGTCCCGGGCCTCACGTGCCATAGGCCAGGCCTCTCCCACCAGCACCCTGAGGTCGGTTCTTAGTTCCCCCATGTCATTGATCTAAGAACCTGACGCTCAGAGGGGATAAGCCACTCATCCCAAATGATGAGGGTCTCCAACGTGGCCTGAGGGGATGGGCCGGATGTAACACCCGGAATCTGGGCTGGGGACAGGAATGCAGCAAATGACAGGGAACACTCAGAGATGCCCTTGCTTGAGGGTTAGGAGCTAAAGGAAGCAATGCAAACACTTACCCATGAATTCATAAGTCGGAAAATTTCAAAAAAGTCGTGGGCCATTGGCAGCCCTCAGGTTACTCTGCTGGGACCTTTGTCTTCTCCTCCTTGGGTCCCATGCCAAAGGGACATGGCTGGACAGGGGTGTCTGAGGCACGGGCCATTCCTGGATCCCTCCCAGGCCACATGCTGTCTGGGCCTCAGGCCTTCCTCCCTGTGACATGAGCTATGTGATGTCTGGCGGGGGCCACGCCTGGTTCATGGATGTCCTGGCCCCTCAGCAGATTCCTGTGTAATTAAAATGTACTGAATTGGCCCTAGCTGGCTTGGCTCAGTGGATAGAATGTTGGCCTGCGGACTGAAGGGTCCCGGGTTCGATTTCAGTCAAGGACACATGCCCAGGTTGCAGGCTCCATCCATAGGGTGAGGTGTGCAGGAGACAGCCAATCAATGATTCTCATCACTGATGTTTCTATCTCTCTCTCCTGCTCTCTTCCTCTCTGAAACCAATTAAAAAAACAAACACAAAAGTACTGAATTGAATTTGGTGAAAAGAGAAGACCTGCCCACTCTGGGCAGGTGTGGGCGAGTTTCCACACGTGAAGGGGTAGCGGTAGCTGGTGACCATGGAGCAGCTGCTTGGCCTTGTGGAGAGAACGTAGCTGTGTCCCTCCGGTCAGGTTTCTGAGGTCACTTTAAGTCTCTCAGTGGGAGCATTTACAGTCTTAGGTGTCAGGCATTTACACACCAACCTCGGGAGATGAGGATGACATCTTTGAGGGCAGGAGCCAGCAGCACCGCGTGACAGAGTCTAACAAATGGGGGACCAGGCGCGTGCCTGGAGCAGGGTCTGGGAGAATGACCCAGCATTGCCCCGACCTCCAGGAGGTTCCAGCCAGGACCAGCTGGTGTGAACTCTTCTTTCCCGTCACAGACAGCACGATGGGGTTGTTCACACCCCTCACAGCAGGCATTTCCTGAGCAGCTCCTTATCCCAACCACTTACCTGGACACGTGGCGCTGTGTGCTCAGGGGGCTGGGGAGGGCCGGCTGCCCCAGCCCCAGGGTTCCCGCTTACACTAAGAAGTGCAACAGCAACTTCATGAGACTGAGAGGCCCACTTGGAGCAACGACACAGGACCTTTCTAGTTTATTTTAAGATGCAAATCACCCCCAAGTCCCAAGACTTCATCAGTGGTTACTAACACGCATGGGGTTAAGCATGTGCGCTGTTGGCAGGCTGCTGCGAAGATGGACGGAAGGATATAAACCAGTGAGGTCCCCGGGCTGATGGCTGAGCTAGGTCCTAGCATCGGGAGGCTTTCAAGGGGCCGGGGTGTGGGCGTGACTGTCAGCTGGTGAAGAAGCCTGGGAAGGGCATGGGTGTGGGGGTATCACAAGCAGGAGGCAAGCTCTGGAGGGGAGGCAAGTGTGGGGCAGGTGACCCATGAGTGGTCTCTGTTGCTGAAGGAGAACACGAGGGCGGACAGGCCTGCGCAGTCACTGGAGACAGAAGCCTTCATGTGCTGGGTAGGTGCTTGCTTGTGACCTCCTGACCCAGGTCCTGACCTTGGCCTTGCTGACATCCGGGGCTGCATCATTCTCAGTTGTGAGGCTGCCCTGTGCCTTGTGGAATGTTGGTGGCATCCCTGCCTCCATCCATTCTATGCAGGTAGCATCCCTCCCCCAGACAATGGAGAATGTCTCCAGGCATTGTCACATGTCCCTCAGGGTCAAAATCGCCTGCTCTAGGTGAGAGCTGCAGGCAGGCAGGGTGGGGCAGCTGGTGAGGCCTGGAGGGACCTGGACAGGCAGCCTGTGTGGGGAAGCTGTGCGGTCAGTGCTTCCATCCTGGCACACAGTAGGCACACAGTAGGTCCTCCGTGCATGGCGCTGTCTCCACCTTAAGAAAGAAAGGCTGCTGCAAGGAACGCTAAGCCCCTAAGTGTCAAGCATTCAGCACTCAGCAGGGCCAGGCCCTTGTCAGGCCAGCGTCCCCAGGGCTGGGAGGCCACAGAGGGCACCACCTCAGGGGTCAGGTCGTGCTGGGTGGCTGTTTATCCATGTGCCCAGGGCTGCCTGCTGGGCGTATTAGAGGCCATGAAATAATGATGAGGCCTTGGAGGGGTAATTAAAAGCCAGGGTGACATTGATCTGTGGAGATTTCTGAGCTAGCCCAGAGCCCACGGGGCGACTCTCCACCTTCCCTCCTGCAGCCCCAGCCTGATTGGCCCCCTGGGTATTGCCGGGGCCTTGGCACCTCACCTGTGGCCGGGAGACTCCCAGGGCAGCGCCAGCCCGGCTTCAGAGGCTGAGGAAAACAGGCAGCAGGGCGGGGGGCAGCCCAGCTGCTCTGCTCGTCCCTGGGAAGGCAGGAGCCAGAGAATCTGTTAAAGACACAGGTCCCCATTCTCTGCGGCCTCCAAGGCCCACCTTCTTCCCTCAGACCCCAGAGACTCACACAGAGGAGGAGTTGAGCCTGGCCTGGGTTGGGCATGTCCATCCGACGCTTGGCCTCCAGGGTCTTAGAAGAGGGTGTGACCCAGACGCAGATGAAGGCGACAGTTGTTTCTGGATCGTCTCTCCTGGGCTGGGCACTGCACTCACTTTATCACCCGATGAACTTCCAGTTTGTACTTACAATGCCCTGTGCACACCTGGACACTGATGCGCAGAGCAGCGAGCTTGCTGTGACTGCTGCCCAGTGGGGATTGCTCCTTTGGGTCTCAGGCTTGATTCCCAGTCAAAAGCACATGCCTGGGTAGCAGGCTTGACCCCTGCCCCAGTTGGAGCATGTGCAGGAGGCAACCAACTGATGTGTACCTTTCACATCTCTCTCTCTCTCTCTCCCCCTCCCTCCCTCCCTCCCTCCCTTTCAGTCTCTCTAAAAATCAATGGAAAAAATAGCCTGGAATGAGGATTAACAACAACAAAATAATAATCCTATATAATGAAAGGCTAATATGCAAATTGTCCCCTTGACAGGAGTTCAACCAGTGGGTGGGGCCAGCCAGCCAATTGTCCAAGACCCCTCCCCCAGCCAGCCAGGCCCGATCCACCCTGATCAGGGTGGGCTGGCCAGACCACACCCATGCAAAAATTCGTGCACCAGGTCTCTAGTAATATTAATAATAACACATACACCATAGGTAGGAAAGGAGTGCATGAGGCCATGGTCGCAATGTCAGGGGCATTCACTAGCCCCATTGTTGGTTGTGAGATTCACTTGGTGGTTAAGATCCTTGTATCCTGTAGCTCCAGGGAAGTGGCCCCCACTAGCCCATTTCACAGATGAGAAGACTGAGGCGCTGGGATCTCATAGGGAGATTGCACACTCCCCCATCTACAGGGGGCTGGGTGCTCCCCCTGCAGGAAGCTTGCCTTCCAGCTCCATCCTCAGACAAGCAGGAGGCAAAGCCCTACGAGAACCTGGGAGCGCCTTCCTTCCGGAGCAGCACACACTGCACCCCGTTGTGTAATCGCAACCTCTGGTCTTCCTCTGTGAAAGCTGCCCTATTTTTTGCTCTTGGCCTTCTCCCCGAGGGGGAGGGGGAGGGCTGGGTGCGTGCACCCCTGCTCTGCACCCTGTAAAGGAAGTCGCAGCCCTATCAGATGGAAGGCAGCAGAAGTTTGCTTGGGGCTTTGACAAAGTAGCCCGTCTCCCATCCCACGTGAGTGCCGGCTGCGGTGAGAGCTCCGTTCTAAATACGGAGACAGGCCTGTGTCTTTCTTGTAAGTTGCCCGGAGTAGAGAGAAAGATTCTTCCAGATTTCGGAGAGGACCCTCAAAGTCTTAGAAAAAGCCCATTTCCTTAGGCTCACCGCCTCACGCCGCCCTCTGTGTCTGTAACACAGGGGACACATGAGCTGGGAGGAGGGACACACGGATCCAAATTAAAGGCACAGGGTTGCCCAGACCTTGATGGGGAAGGCCTTGCAGGAATGAGTGGCCGAGGACTGATGCTCGGGTACACGTGTCTACTGATCGCATCGAGGTTAGAGCTCAGCATCCCCAGACCTTGGCGATCATAGGCACCATCTGCGGAAAGTCTGCTGAGGACCGGACGCTGGGCTGGCGTTCATTCCCAGCTGCTGCCTGGGGAGGCAGGGTGTCCCCCGCACACGGAGGCTGGGCAACATGCTCAGGAGAGCATCAGGGGACCTGCACGGGGAGGGAGGTAACAGGCCGCCCTCCACCCTGCACTGCCCTGTTCAGGAACCTTCTCTCTCTGCATGTACATTCTAAGTGCAAATGCCATCTAATTTATAAACTGAAACGGGGCACGTCCCTCGGGGTGCCATACAAGGTGTTGAGCACGTGGGGAAAACACCTTCTCTTTCCTGCTGGCCGGTGCTGGCCCCTGATGTCATAGGGAAGGTTCCAAAAATGCTTCATCGTCTACCTGGTTGGCAAACCTGACCTGAACCCACAGAACAGGAGGCTGTTGATTGTCTGTGTTTTCCTCACATGGTGCCCATGTCGTGTGTTGCCCCAAAAATGCGAGTGTGTGTGCTCTGTCCCTGGCGCTGCCCCAGACTCTCTGGGGTGGTGGTTCCATGGTACCCCATGAAGACACATAGTCACTTCCTAAAATGTGCCCAGTCCTGAGAAGTGGAACACGCCTGGCCCCGCAGGGCTCAGGACGGGATGGTGGGCCTGCCCGACAAGTCTGCTGGCTGCCCACGGAACAGGGGCCTGGAGATGCTGTGGGGTGGCGGCAGGTGTGGCCATTTGAGATCCAATCGTCCTCCACCCAACTGCACTTACACAGCTGCCTGCACAGCCTGGGGTGACAGGGAGCTCGAGGGAGCCTCCATCTCCCCAGTTCCAAGAGGGGGTCACAAAGGCAGGATCGCGGGAGGTGGCTGTGAGCTGATTCCCGGAAGGATTCCGGGTGCGATGGCTTTTGGGGGTGCTCCCTGTTTTCGGCTGCTCTCCGTGGCAATCTCCAGAACTGATGCAAAGGTGAGGTAAAACTTTCACTTCTTCAAGGTCACTGCCCTTCCCCTGGAGGAGGGTGTGGCCCCAGGGAGCTGGGGCTGGGGGCAGGTGACAGCACAGGGCACCTGCCGAGGCCCAGGCAATTAGCCGCCGCCACCAAGACCTTTCCCATAGTAACCAGCTGTCCCCAGCCTGGTGCTGCGGGCCCCGGCCCTGGGGGAGAGCTCCGGGACACTGCTCTCCCCGGAGCCCAGCCCTGACCACAGGAGCTCGGTAAATAGGCCAGAGCTTGGCCTCCCCAGAGCCCAGGGCGATGATGCAAGGCTCCTCCGGAGCTCAGGTGCAAGGCAGCTGCTGATGGACAGAGGACCAGGGGGCGGGGACCAGAGGAGGGAAGACAAGGCGAGGGGAAGCCTCACACACTCAGCCTCCCCACTCTGCTCAGAGGTTAGGTCCTCCCCACCCCCACGCTCCTCTGGGCCTCCGCTTTCCTCCCTCTGTTGTTCTCTTGCTTCGGGTCTCTCTAGCTCTTCCTCCCTCCGTGTGACTGTCCCTCCCTGGCACCGGCACACGTGCACTCTTGTCATTACAGCCAACAGTGAACCCAGGGTTCTCCCCCCCAAAAGAAGAGGGTTCATACAACGTAGGCTAGTTTGCTTTTGCTGCGTGAATTTCCACTTTATTTCAGACATAGGTGTCTATGCAACAAGTATCTATTAGGTGCTTCCTGCTAGCCAGGCCCTGTTTCACCTGTTGGGGGAAGAGTAGTGACTGAGACAGAAAGGCCTTGCCCTAAAGCTGGGCTCCGGGGAAGAGATAGAGCAGTGAACATAAAACCAGGGATGTCAGAGGATGGTGAGTGCTACAAAGAAGATCCACGCAGATCACGGGGTAGACTTCACTGGATGCCAGAGAGAATGATCAGGAAAGGGTCTCTGACCAGGGGGCACTGAGGTCATCCGAATGACGTGACAGAGAAACGCATGTGGCTAAGCAGGGAACAGCATCCCAGGCAGAGGGAACAGAACGTGCCCAGGCTCCGAGGCTGAGGTCTGCTTGGCATGTGGCAGGAATGTCAAGGTGGATGATGGCGTATCGATTCAGAAAATGTATTCCCTTCTCGTCTTTGAAATCTTTCTTCTAGATGAAGGTCATTGGCCCCTTTTGACAAATGAGGACAGTGGGTCAAAAGCTATAAGGTGTTGGCCCGATAGCAAAGGCATTAAATTAAGAAGGAGGGTTCCCACTCAGGCCTCGGCATGACCTCTCTTCACAGTGCCATCTGAAAGCTGGAGAGTGTGGAACGAAGCTAGAAGCCCTGGCTGCTGGTAACACCTCACCTATTAAGAGCCGCGGGGACTCAGCAACAGCCCCATCTCCCAAGTCAGGAACAGCTGTGACAAGAGACGATCCCCAAACTTCAGGTCCCTTCTCCGAGGAGGAGGCAGAAAGCAGCATGAGGGAGGTTGAAATCTGAGCCCAAAACAACTGGTCACTTACAGCTGGGGAAACTGAGGCTGGGGAGGCTGAGCATCTTGTCCAGGGCCCATGGCATGGAAGCGGTGAGGTCTGAATGCAAAGCCTCGCCACTCCCCTTGTGGCGCGGGGCTGGCATATAAGAGTGACATGAGGTAGAAAAAGAAAAGCAGAAAAAGAGGCCAGAAAACATATGATTGTGTTCTAGCGTTTCATAGGTGCCTTTCATCGAACCCATGGGGTTTCTGAGAAATTAGCAACAGCACTGAAGTGACAAAGACCGTTTTCCACCAAGAAAAGAAAAAAATAAAGGTGATTATTTCCACCTCCCACTTGAGTCTTTTTGTTTGAAAGAGCGAAAGGATTTTGAAAGAGTCGTTAACATATATTTCTATCCCATGAGTGGGAAGCAGGACCGTCAATGAATCACCCGCTTTCTGCAACTCTGCGAGCAACCCAGACCGACGTGCCAGAGACACTGTGGGGTTGTCCATGGCTGGGACCAGGGCCCAGAAGGGACAGTCACTGAGGAACTGGAGGACTAGAGGAAGGGAGGAGGGAGTGAGGGGCACATCCCTGGCCTTCTCATGCTTATCAAGTGCGCACTCACTCAGCGGGGGTGCGAACGGTCACTTATTTGTTTATTGATTCTCCTCCTGGCTTTCTCCTGGCACAAACACTTACTGGGACCTGGTGTCAGGCCTCAGGATCATCTGAGAACCCGAGACCAGCAAGACGCAACCCCTGAGCTTTCAAAGAGTCAAGGTTCCAGCCTGGGCCGTTTGCAGATCTTAGCGATGGTGAATTGTGCTGCTGTGAACACAGGGGTGCATACATTCTTTCTGATGGCTGTTTCGGGATTCTTAGGATATATTCCTGGAAGTGGGACCCCTGGTTCCAATCACAGCTCCATTTTTTTTGAGGAAACTCCCTACTGTTTTGCACGGTGGTTGCACCAGTCTGCACTCCAACCAGCAGGGCACGAGGGTTCCCTTTTCTCCACATCCTCACCAGCGCTTGTCATTTGTTGGTTTGTAGATGGGGGGAGGGAGGGTGGGAGGGAGGTGATCAACTAAAGACCTCCTATGCGTATATGCAGAACCCAGGGATGCAGACAGTGGGGTGGGGGTGGGGGGGGCCTGGGCTGAGGTAGGGGTGGCTGGAGGGGGTTGATGAAGGGGAAAAAGGGGGACATATGTAATACTTTCAACAATGAAGATTTTAAAAATTAAAAAGAAAAAGAAAAGAAAGGAAAGAAGCCTGGAGCCTTCCCGCAAGGCCCTAACCTGCTAGGGATGGACCCAGCATGGAGCTTAGGCTGGGGAAGAAGCCAAGGCTCTTCATTCTCTGGAAACTCCCCCAAGGCCAAGGCTAGTGGCCACCCTGGGTGGAGTGCACCCTCAGTCTGAGGCCAGGGCTGCTGAGAGCAGGAGGGACGCCCGGTGGGGCCGTGGGAGCAGCGAGGTCTGCGGGAGTGGGTGCAGGAGAGGAGGCTTGCCATGCTCTGTACCTGGAAACATTCATTGTAGAGACTCTGAAACCCAGGCTGAGTCACTTCCTCTGGCAGGAAAGCCCCCACCCCAGCCCCTCTCTGGGGTTCAGCCAGATCGCGGGAAACGCAAGAGGCCCCTCGCCCTGTAATCGCTCTGCCAGGGTTTCTGTCCGACCAGGTGCGCCCCGAATCGGCCCCGAGAATCAGGCTCTGACTCTTGGGGCTTTCTGGGGCCTGAAACCAAATTCGCCCAGAGGTGAGGCCCTAGGAGGGGACAGAGAGTCCAGGCACCTTGTTGTGGGCAGAGGACAATGGGCGGCTCAGGCCCCAGTGCCCGCTCAGATGTGAGGCTCTGGGCGGATTGCATAAGCTTCTTAGGCTGCCTCTTCACCCACGAATAGAGGGCTCCTACCCACTCCATCCACGTGTGGGGAGAAATGAGCCCATTCCAAACCCTGGCCTCTGTCATCTGTGTTACAAACATGAAGAATTGGCATGAAGAGGAATGCATTGATATCATCACCCCTAAGACATGTATAAGTGATAAGCAAATGTATAAGTAATAAGCAAATGTATATATGCAATATCGTAGAAGCCAATATATGTTATTTGAGGTAAAATGGGTCTTGAAGTCTTGTTTTAACTCCAGTAGCTTTCTGAGGGCCCTAGAACCAAATCCGTCAACAGCCTGGAGGGCCAGGGGGAAGGATCATTTTAGGAAAGATAAGAATCGCAGTATCAGTTAGTACCAGCTTGTACATGAAACTTCAAAGTGGGAGTCTGCAGATGGCTCCTGAGAAAAAGGCCCGGTTTCTGCAAATCTTCCTTCTGTCTTTAAGGAATGCTTAACCTCTTTGCCCTTGAACTTGGGCATCACGTTACCAAAAGTCAGTTTCCACTTTCGTGCGTGTGTGTTTTTTCCCCCACTTTTAATCCTGAAAATCTGTGGCCATGTCATCCGCTCCTTCTTAATTATACCATATTCTTTACATCTGTCCTGCTAAATAACTCTAATTGAAATAGCACCGGCGTGAATTTCCGTAATGTCCCCCCCAAGACATCCCGAAAGTGACTCCCGAGAAAACAGACTGAAGTCACAGCTGGAAGCGCGTCAAGGATCATTTCCATTTTTACATGATTAATTTGAATTTAATATCTTAAATCAAAACCTGATTAATTTAAATAAAATTTTGATGGTGCCCTGCTTCTAATATACATTGCAGTAATTAGATTCGGCTTAATGTGATTTTTTTTTACATAATTAAAAAAAAGGGGGAAGTGAAGTGTGACAAGGCGATGTTGATACAAATCTGTCGAAATGTATAGAAGGGGACCCTGGTTGGGGACGTTCCTCAGGTGGAGAGAGGATGGGTACTGGCAGGGCCAGCAGTGAGCCGAGGACACATAGGACAGTGCTAACCTCATCCCTGATCGATGGCGACAGAGCTTTCTAAAATGCAAAGTGATGCATGGATTTTAATTTTTAATAAATGAACGTTTCAGTGGGCCAAGGCACCAAAAAAGAAATAATGGGGAATGTGCCATCTCAAATGCAAATGTTCATCTCTGTGCTTTAGACAGCGAGGGAATACCCCCTATGTCCCCAGACCGGGCAGGCTCCGCACAGCGAGGTCGTGCACAGCCCGGCCAGGGTCCAGCCCCCCATCTTTGGAAACATGGCCTGGAGGGCCATGCTCTGAGGACCCTGCTCTGTATGACCTGCCCCTCGAGGCTGGGGGTTGTGACAAGGTGGTTTCCTTAAATGCAGACGTCTGCCCCCCCCCCATTCCAGTGGGCTCACATATGATGGGGGCCCTGAGAAATGAAGGAACTTCCGTGTCCAGACAGCGTGGGAATGGTCACACTCCAGACACTTCCGGCTCAGATGCAAGAGGAAGCAGCCAGGCAAAATGAGTCCCACATGGGGGTTTCGAAAATGGATTTTCCTAAGGTGAACCTCTCCCTCATCGGCCAAACCGCCCCGGGCCAGTCATGGTACGATGGGAGTGTCACCCACTTTGGCAAATGATCGGAAAGGAAGAGGGGTTTCCAGAGAGTCCCACGGGACCCCAGCCTTGAGGAGATGGGCCTTGGAGGCCCCCTGAGCCAGAGGACTGAGACAGCTAAGTCCCCACCAGGGTTCCGGGGTCTGGGCAGTGTCCCCAGGGGCAGGTCACATTTCTCAGTGAGCTAGGTCCTTCCTCCCTGGAACAGTGAGGCCGGAGCCAGCGAAGGAAGGAGCCTGGTGGAGGGCAGAGCGGACGGCAGGCGCTTCGTTCTGCATGTGACCTGGTCCATGTGAATGAAGAAACCCCGGGACCTGCTGGAGCAGAAGGAACAGGTAAGCGCCTCTGCAGCGTTAGAATGCAGGCTGCTGTGACAATAACATTTCCAGGGCTCCTCACACTGAAATCTGAAATCCCCTTCGACTTGATTGTTTCCATTTCCATGCTATTTCTCAGGTGGCTTCCCTGTGCACCGTTCTGCAGGAGGAGGAGGAGGAAAACCCCTGCTCGCCGTGACTTACAGGCAACGTAATGCCCTGTATTTGGGAGATGCCTCCTACTCAAAAGACTGATGACCTCCCCTCCTCCTCCCTCCCTCCTCCCCCCTCCTCCCTCCCTGCCTCCTTCCTGTTTCCCCTGTTGTTCACTCCTTCCCACAAGGCTGTGCCCTAAAGGGTCCTCTGTGACCTGTGGTCCCGGCTCCCTACTCTGTAGGCCCCTGGAGAGAGAATCCCTCCGGGGCAGGCACGTGTCTGTGGGCCTGGGACAGAGACAAGGGAAGGACATGGTATACAGAGACTCATGGAAACACCTCTGCCTGATTTCAAGTGGCCCAGGGCCACACTTAGCTTAATGCCATTGTTCATCTAGAGGTTCCTGCATGGGTGTGATTTGAGACTTTCACTGTGAGTTTGAGCAAAGATCAGGACATTTGAGGATTATGTTTTTACTAGAGGCCCAGTGCACGAAATTCATGCATGGGGGGGGGGGGGGAAGCAGTTCTTCAGCCCTGCTTGCACCCTCTAACAATCCAGGAACACTGGCTCCTAACCGCTTGCCTGCCAGCCTGCTTGATTGCCCCTAACCCCTCTGCCTGCCTGCCTGATTGCCCCTTATATTACACTTTTATTATTATAGATATGTTTTTATTGATTTCAGAGAGGAAGGGAAAGGGAGAGAGAGATAGGAACATCAATGATGAGAGAGAAACATTGATCGGCTGCCTCCTGCACGCCCCCCACACAGGATGGAGCCTGCATCCTGGGCATGTGCTCTGACCAGGAATTGAACCTTGATCTCCTGGTTCATAGGTCGACACTCAACCCCTGAACCACGCCGGCCAGGCCGTTTGAGGATTATTTAGAACAAAGCTATTCCTCATGTCGTGAAAGGGAGAGCAAACTTGATCCCAGACTGTGCCTGCACCACTTAGTGTATAGAAAGGCAAGTCCACTTAGTCATTGAGTTTGATCCATATTCCACAGAACACACCTGAAAGTCATTCTCAGACTGCCCTCGGCTGCCCTGCGGACTCTGCCATGTCTAGTTACGAGCTACCATGGTTGCCTTCACTCTGACCTGTAACAATTGTAATTGTGCCAACTGCCTGCATTCCTGGACACCTACATAGACAACAACTGTGCTCCCCATCTCCATTCCTTATCCCCAGTCTTTTGACATGTCTGTTTAACATGCATTGTTCTAACCATTTTATAGACTTGAAAACTGAGGCCCAGGGGAAGCAAAGGACCTTTGCTGGATCCCAGCAGCTGGGAGCGGGATTGGATGAGCCTGTTTGCCCTCCCTGTGTGCGGCCCGTGCCACCTGTCCATCCAGGCACGCAGGCAATCACCCAGCCTCTTCGGGGGGCCCTGCCTGCCAGACCCCCGCAACCTGGGGCTCGAGTCCGTAAGGCTTTGTGTAGAGGAACCAACAAACCTTCTGGCACTTCCGATGACAGAGGGATGAACGCAAATAGGAATTTCAGGGAGATCGCTGATGTGTTCTTCATCACAAAGGGTCTAACGCGACGACTTTCCAATCTGCCATCCAGGACTTTGGATGGCAATCAACACTTTAATTTCTTTCTACATTTAGGGTTTTCCCTCTTCTGCATCCAACACCAGAGCCAGCTAAAATAGCCGCCCCGTGAATGTTGGACAGAGAATTTCACTGTGTATAGCTTTTTTTGTTTGTTTGTTTGTTCAAGTTAAAGTCAAAACAAAATTAATCAGGAGCGGTTATCTACAAGGAATCACCATTCCTCTGGGGAGGAGGGTCTGGCAATATCTTGGGCAGCCTCAGAAGAAATGTTCTTTCAAAGAGCAGGGTGGGCCACAGGCTCGGGGAGAAAGATGCAGGCTTGGGGAGAAAGATGCAGATGCTTTGTGTTGGTTCCTCTACACAAAGCAGCGGGAATCGACCCTCTCCCGCTCCGTCTAAGGGTCCTTTGTGTTAGAAGGCAGCAGGCGTGAGTTACCTATGGGCTGTGACTTAAATGGTTAATGGCAAAGAAGCCAGGGAGAGCTGTGTCTGGCTACACTGTCACTGGGACAATCTTATCTGAGTTTACAGAGTAATTTCCCA
This sequence comes from Corynorhinus townsendii, assembly GCA_026230045.1. Lineage (NCBI taxonomy): Eukaryota > Metazoa > Chordata > Mammalia > Chiroptera > Vespertilionidae > Corynorhinus > Corynorhinus townsendii. The sequence continues at coordinate 231,439,288 of JAPDVU010000001.1, read as the reverse complement.
TTGGTACACGCTGTATGAATGTCTGCTAGATAAAACCCTTAGAACCCCAGGCCTGAGCAAAGGGACCTTGTTCTTCTAGAGCCTTCCACACCTGCCCCTCCACCTCTCCTCCTCCCCTGCCCTCCCTTCCTCTCTTTCCGGTCTCTGATAGGAAGTCATTTCACTACCCGAAGCCTCCAGCTTAGACAAAGAGACTTAGTCATAGAGTCGTGGGGTGCACTGGAGACTTGCCCCTAAGCCCTGTTGGATAGAGGAGAACACAGAAGGTCAGAGAGGGCCTATGATTCAACACGGTCTTACGATGGGAGAGCCCCACATTCTAGGGGCAGGAATTCAGGCTTTGCCGGGCTGAGCCCGGTGTCCTCTGGGTAGCTTGGAGGGACCAGAAGGGCAACCTCCCTCTGGAATCCCACACGAGGTGGTGACATGAGATTAAATGTGTGACAATGGAGACCATCTGCCTTGTACGGTCGGATGGCCATGATACCATGACTTCCCTATTCCAGGAGGTCTTTGCCCGGGAAGAAAACAGTTCAAATTGCTTCCTTACCGATTCCAGGGGCTTCCTGGGAAACAGCTCTTCTCCTCTTGAATCGAGAGGCAATGCCAAGCAACGTGCGCTCCCCATGACTCCTCATCGTCCTCGCCAGGCTAAGAGCACCGATCCCAAACCATGATCCTTGACCCTCTCTTCACCAGTTCTAATCAGGCACCGCATTGCAAGACCTGCCCTAAGCCAGACTCCCAAACCCATGAGTATCCTGGCATCATCCCCGTCACAGCCCCGTCACCCCAGAGAGAGACAAGGTCTGGACGTGCTCTCTGGAAGCATGTGCTCAGCAGGTCATGCGTGGAGACCCAGCATCCGGTGTGTGTCCCAGAAAAGTGTGTGCATGCAGGTGAGCTGACGAAGCATCTGGATGATGAGCTGGGGGAGCCACGTCCTGAAAACACAATGACAACAAAAAACACCTCTGTGAAGAGGGAGCTCACTCCTGCCAGAGTCTCCACCCAGGGCAGGTGTGGAGCCTCTGATGGGAACAGGGGTCTCTGCCCTCCTGGGCACAGCTCTGTGGGCGATGGAGGTTGGTTAACACCGTGTGTCCCACGCCACCACGCAGAGATAGGGGGAGAGGCCTCTCTGTGGGCTGGAAAGGCTCTGGGACAATGCAGCTTGACCTTGATGGGAGCATCCAGGCTGAGAGGCTGGAAAAGGCCCTTCAGAGAGGTGGGCATGAGCATGGCACAGGGGCTCCGGTCAGCCTGCTTCCCAGGCTGAGCAATGAGTTCCGACCCCTTGACCTTGGGCAAGTGGCTTGACCTCACGCTGTGAAGTGGAAGAATTATAACAGGCCCCATCACAGCAGGTACAGGGGCCGCACACATGCAGAGCCCCAAGAAAGGCTGGATGGTGTTAGCCACTCTGACCCTCTGTCTTCTCCTCGGCCCACCGGGTCTTAGGAGCAAGGCTCCACTGTGTAAATCATACGATTTCCCAAGTTTTCCACAATCCCCAGGAGCTCCTGATGTAAAAGCAAATCCCATGACCACCGTCTCTATAGACACTCAAGTGTGGGTTTAGGGGAGACCCTGCAGGGTCTGTGAGATAGCATCGCCCCTGTCTCTCCCCTCTCTGACCGTCTCCTGGACCACAGGTGAGTGGGGAGGCAGCGGCTCACAGAGGAGCAGACAGACTCATCACCACGCCTCCATCCTCACCTCCGCAGCCTCCACCCAGCTCATCTCCCAGCAACCTCAGCTTCGCAAACCCAGCTCTGGCCCGAGACGTGAGGCATATCTCGGGCTTTGCTTCTCTATTGTAATAGATGTAAATTAATGTTTTGCCTTTGTTCGCCATGGTAATCATAGAGGCACGTCTATGTTCCTAACAGCTATCTTATTTTCAATTTGCAAAGTGTACTGTGCTTAATCCCACAAGGCAGCCTGTGACTCCAGATATGAATGGAGGAAGATAATCAGTCTAGGGCAGGAGGCGCTGTCTGCGACCCAGAGAGCGTGCAGCAGCCTGGACAGAGGGGTCCTCCGGGGAACCCCGGCTGGTCACGGTCCCCCCTGCCTCACCATGGGTTTATTCATTTTTCTCATCGCCACTGCCTTTGTGCAAAGCAGCTGATTTCTTCACGAAAATGGAAATCAAGTCCATACTAGAAGCTGGCGCTATTTTGGGGGGTTGTTATTTGAGAATTCCCACCCCCTCCCCTGACCAACATTTCTCTTGATGATATTCGTGGCAGGTGACAATTTATTTTACTTTTCTGCCTTTTTCTTTCTTCTTTTTTTCCCCACTCTAACTGAAAGAAAGCACCAGGCCTGTGTTGGTTATCCGTCACACTTAATGCCGATGGCAGATTAAGTGACCATCTATGAGAAAGGGCCTCAGAAGGTCCTGGGTCAGAAACACAACACACTGCTGGCTCTGGTCGTGTGCTGTTTCTGCAGGAGCTCTGCCCTCAGCGGGAAATCCGTTATGGAAACATGCAAGCCATCCGGCAGGCCGGGAACCAGGCAAGCTCCCGGCACGCACCCCTGGGATTTCACCGGCAGTCACCACAGTCAGGCCGGGCTCTGCCTTTATTTACCTGTTCAAGCTGACGCACAGGAGTGTGTGCGCCTGACACTGGGCCGTGCTGCGGGGTGTGCAGGGGAGTAGGCACCGTGTACACGCCCAGACTTAGGGAAGGCAGGTGGACCAAGGTACAACAGCGGCACTGCCAATGCCATTTGCTGTGGGCAAAGGAGGCAGAGCAGATTCTTTCTCTCTGAGAGAATCTGGGGGGCCTGCCTGGAGGAGATGCCCCTGGAGCTGGTTTTGAGTAGGTAACTTACATTGTAACGTGACTAGGTCACTTCTTTCATCACAGTCCTTCCAGGCAAATGAAAGTGGAAGATAGCAACAGCTCACACACATGGAGGGCCAGCTGTGCACCTGGCACCGTATGCCATCCCATTCGCTATATGTCACCTCGCTTAACCCGGGGGCCTAGGAGTGGTTATTATTTACGAATGAGGACACCTGGGCACAGAGGGTCAGACACATATCCCAGGATTCTCTGGGAGAGGGGCCAGGTCAGGGTTTGAACCCTGGCCTTTCTGGTCCGCCGGGCAAGCAGGGAGGTGTTCCTGCGGGTCACCCTGGGCCCTGACAGCTGCTGGAGGGAGAAGGCATGCTGCATAGTAGGATGTCCTCCGCTACAAACCCACACTCTTCTTCTCAGCCGTTCACAGTCCACGTCCCGTGGCCCTGACAAAGCCACCGGGATGAGCACAAGGGTGGATTCTGCTTTAATTCAAATCAGGTTAGTAAAAGAATCTGAATGCATTTAAGGGCATTTTCCCCCTTTCGCACACGAGCGAGGGGACTTCCCCTCTAGTGAGTGAAATGTCACTTCATCTCTAATTCTTAGAGTCCACGGAACCAAGTGTTGCTGGGACCATGTGTGTGCCTGTGTGTGGGTGTGTCTGGATGTGTGTCTGTGTGTGCACCTGTGTTTATGCGCACACCCAGACTCTTCCAGCAGAGGTTTAAAGATTATATATGTATATATATAGAGAGAGAAACAAACAGCCTTCAGACCAGCTGCGCAGGCGTGCGCAGGTATGGAATCTGCGCGGACCCGTCCCTGGCGTTTGACACGCTGTCACGGGCCGAGCGGTCTCCTCTGGGCATTTCTGAATTCTGATGCAATGTGGCTGCACTGGGTGCTTTCTCGCCAAATGGATAGAAGCGTATTTAAGAAAACTACTTACTGGAGGAAGCGAGGAGGCAGCTCGAGAATGTTCTGGAGTGTGTCTCCCCTGCAGCCAGGTTCAGGAAGGCAGGGAGCCCCGCCGGACACACATCCTCAAAATCAACATGAGGAGGTACCGTGGGGGCCATTTCATCTGTCAATCCCAAACTGCTGGTCAGAGGTCTCGCTCAGAACCACCTTCCCTTAGACGTGAAGATTATTTATTATTTCAGGGAAAATCAACATGTAGACCCAAGGAGAGGGTACGGAGATGCCCCACAGGAAAGCCAGGGCAGGGAATGCACAGCCAGCCTCCAGGGGGTGAATGCCGTCCTGGTGGGACAAGCCCGGGCCTCCACGCATGGATCTTATGGTGAATGAGGTGGTGACCCTGGGAGACGCCATGGAGGCTTCCTCGGTACAGCCGGGACCTGCCAGCCCCGTCCCCAGAGTGCAGCTCCGACACTAGGTGCTCCTCGTGCAAACAGTGTCGCTCCCTCACGTCCCACGGTGTTCCAGGAGGGTCAGCGGCTGAGGGAGACGGAGCTCTTTGCACAGGAGCTCTGGGTGGGGCGGGTCCATGAGGTCATTCCCAGCCATCTGTGCTCGGCCACGGGCTGACCCACCCGATCCGTCCACGGGTGTCAAGTGAATGCGTGAATGCTCACACGCCTCCTTGCGGCCTCTCAGTGGCCTGAAGCGCGGCTCCCCAAGCATGTTCACGCAAACGACTCAACCGCAGGCCTGCCCTGGCGATAAGCACTGTGGCCCGTGGCCAGAGGCGGGCTCCCTCCTGCCCCGGGGAAGGACGCATGTGGCTCCTGGGAGATTTCGCTCAGGATCGTTTCCTGCAAACCCGCAGCACATAGCACGCTCACCAGCCTCCCTTCCCACGCCCCTCCCAGGGGACGTGAACGAGGTTTGGAGCCACGTGTGGTCACAAAACCAGACCAGTCTCCAGTCGCCCTTTCTCCCCTCCCACACCTGATGGCTGTCCACACAGCTTCGATGGAAATAACAAAAAAAACAAGGACCTAGCACTGAGCCTGGGGAGACCCCTGACCAAGTCCCAAATCCCGGTACGCGGTAGCCGAGGGCCCCGCGCTGGCCCCGGGGTGGCGGTGATGGGAACGCTGCCTGCGTGCTGGGCGTGTGGAAGGATGCAGTGAGTTGCTTCGTCACAGGACTCTGGGGAGAGTTCGGAGCCCAGAGAAATCATGCACTAAGCATCACTCTCAGGATTATTTGCAAGGAACTGAAGAGCCATTCCTTGTCACACCCTGCCTTTATCACCATCCTGACCCAAAAACCTGTTCTCTTCCTTTGAAATATCTTTTTTTCTTTTTTTTTTTTTTAACGTGCCTTGAGGTTGAAACATAACAAACCAAAGCAGTTGTGCTTAACAGCAACATAAACACAGAGGACGGTGAGCTCCTCAGACCCCTTCTCTCCCACAAGGACACGGCCTGAGATCCGCCCCCTGATTTATTTATTTATTTATTTATTTATCTTTAATATATTTTATTGATATTTTACAGAGAGGAAGGGAGAGGGAGAGAGAGTCAGAAACATCGATGGGAGAGAAACATCGATCAGCTGCCTCCTGCACATCCCTACTGGGGATGTGCCCGCAACCAAGGTACATGCCCTTGACCGGAATCGAACTTGGGACCTTTCAGTCCGCAGGCCGACGCTCTATCCACTGAGCCACACCGGTTAGGGCATCCCTGATTTATTTTTATTTTCACCTGCGCATGCCTGGTGAACAAGGGGCAAATAAGAGTCCATCAAAGCCAGCCATTCCTGTCCTGGGGTCCTGAGCCTCATGCTTGGGTTTCCTCACCAACTGAAAAATAAAACAAAAAACAAACTAAACACAACAAAACTTACTGCATATTTTAAAGGCTCTTCTTAGTCTGAAAAGTGTCACGCCAGCAACATATCCGCCTTCCCCCACCATGATGTTGGGGAGTCCGACTCACTGGCCTAGAAGGTCTTTGTCGCAGCTCCCGCCATGTGAGAGAGAGCGGGCGTTATCTTCCACATCAGTGTGCCCGGCACCTGGCAGCGGGAGCTCAGCTGTCAGTAAAAATAACCTCCCCGGCTGGGAGGCAGACTCGTAAAGGCAAAACGATTTAAAGAGCAAGGCCCGGGCTCCAGATTCGTTTTCATTTGTAACAGCGTTTCCCAAGGGCCACTCCACCGTGGGCCCTTCCTGGCAGAGTTCACGGATCTGGAGGAAACATGGCCGTGGCCTTTTCCAGGAGACGTATGTCAGGGATCAACCTTCTTTCTGACATCATCTCCTTTGGGCTTAATATCCCTGGGTTCCCACAGCCGTGGTTTTCCACTGTCATAGAACGGAGCCCCCTTCCTGCGTTGTCCATTTATAGTCACCCTTCACCTTGGAGCATAGTGACAGAGGACCACGTATCTGTCCCTCTTGTAATGCTGGCGCTTCATCAAGGGCTGAGTATTTATTGACAGAAGGACGGAGAGAAGGGATGCAGGAAAAGAAGGAAGGGATGGAGGGCCCTGAACCTTGCGTTTGGGGAGAACTTCTGAGCAAGCTCTCTCCTGAAGAGTTAGACAACTTTGGCCTGTGAGACTAGAACAAGAAACACAGGCTAGAGTGTTTGAAGACATAGGTTTGACTTTAAATTCCGAAAACTCAACAAAGAGAGGGCTACAGCAGCAACCCCTGCGCCAAGTGCTAGAGAAACAACCTGCGGCACTAGCCGTGGCCTGGAAGACCCAGGTGTTCAAGAGGCAGCTTCCATGACACGCCCCTCGGGTCCCTATCATCAAGGAGCCGCTGGGTAAGTGTAGGGGCACTGATTTAGGAACAGGAGCTAGAGATGTTGGGTGATGACCTTGAGCAAGACTCTTAAACTCTACGGCCATAGATGAATGTATGAGAACACTTGCCAAACTGCTAAGTCTTACACCATTAAGAAGAAATTACTATGTAGAGTATATGATTGCCTTTACTAACATCATATATTACAGGTTTTTATACCTACGTGGTCCCCTGATGCAGAGATCCTCTCTTAAAATGTAAGAGAAAAGTGTCCCCAGTCTTGCTTGAATGTCCCAGACGCTTGCTACCTTCAGGACAGTCTTTCTGGGCAATGGGCAGAGGTCAAGTCCTTTCCTGTGTTGAACTTGTAATGGCCTCCTCATCATTCTCCCACTGCTGTCTATGACATGGACTCCTTGAGATCTCTGCATCTTCACCAGAAGGTTGGAGAGTGGGGGCTCCCTGGCGCAATGGTCCCACATCACCTTTCCCACTGATCTAGACTCGGGGGATGGACCTCACAAACTGAGGGCTAATGCCATGGTTATACGTTAGGCTCTGGATGAGAGGAAGTCGCTAGAAGACACCCTTTCTGACTTGAATTGTATGCGTCCTGCAGATTATGAGCCTGCAATGTCTGGGAGCATGGGTACTGCTTGAACTAGATGTTCACATTTGGAGTGCAGTTAAAGAAACGCTGCCCAGCCCATGAAGGGGGGGTTGGGGTCGGCCAGGAAACCCTTTGGTCTCCTGCTGCTTCCAACAAGTAGCACCTGTGCTCCTTGTCAATGTAGCCCTTAGGGCCCGAAGGAGAGTAGTGAGCTCCTCTGAAGAGCAAAACAATCAGGTAAGGAGAGGCATGTCCAATGCCACAGGATGCTGGCATGGATGAGTCTCAGCTCCTCAAGAGCGCTGGCACCCTTCCCTTCCGATTAGCCTGGGGGTCTGCTGGTCTTGCGGCAGCACAGCAGATGTGGAGAACTCCTTGCCATTCAGACAGCAGGCCGTGCCCTGGGACAGCACTTTACAGTTTGCAAAGCAGTTTCCTACAAACGACATTGGCACACTACAGCCCTAGAGCTGCCTGGGGTGTGGGGCGTGGGCACTCTCGTTGTCTTTTTCTCCTTTTTCTAACAGAGGAAAGTGAGTGTCAGGGGAGTTAGGGATTTTCCCAGGCTACACTGTGGTAATCACTACCTAGACCATCAGCATCCTGCTTTTGTTCTGGAAAAATGACTGTCCCACCAGCTAGCCTCACGCCTGTCCCCTGCTGGGAGAAGACTCTCGCTGCCTCCTGCCACTGCCCTGGGGGGGCAGGGGGGCCGTGCACTCTCTGAATCTCGATCTCCCTCCTGGCCCCCACCATGCACCTCCAACTTGGTTCTGGCCACACTCGGGAGTGTGTGCTCGGCCTCCTGTCTAAAGACTGAGTGGGCAGCAGTGAGTTACCAACTAAACTCTCAGGATCCTCCTCTCACTAAGCCCCAGGTCATTCTTCAGACCAGGCGGGCCTGTTCCCTGTGCCTCCTCCTTGTCACACGTCTGAAGGCCTCAGTGCCCTACAGGATGGCTACCACCCCCTGCATGCTGGGTTTCTCTCCATTGGCACAGTCTGTGCAGCACCTACTGAAAGGCAGGCCAGTAGGTGACCAAGGCATTGTACAGGCAACACAGAGCAGGGGCATGCTTTGTCCATGATGTGTGGCCTCTGTCTTTCTTAGTTGATGCTCTGCCATCCATTAGTCATCTCACCTCTTCTCACTGATATCTGAGCCTGTAACTCCCCGATCAATCTCTTTCTCTTCCGGGTAGGACTGAGTTTTCACATTAGGCACAACTCCAGAGACCCTGTGGCCTTGCGGGGGTGAGGAGGGAGAGGTGTGAGAGGCCTTGTTAGGGAACCTCGGTGTCAGAGGTTCAGTCTCAAGGATCTATGCCAATGGGTGTTCTCACAGGAAGGCCCCTCTAGGCCACACCCTGGCACCCTGGGTCTGTTGAACCATTTCCTGTAACCTTTTACCCTCAGTACTTCCTGGTCTGAGAATCTCACCCCATATTTACTGAGAGGCAATGGTATGGGGATAGGAAGAGAGTGAGGCCTGGACCCTGCCATGGAGGGATGTGAATCAGCATCCACTGGGCAGCTTCAACCTATTTTGGTCAATAGCCATGGGGATGCTGTCTCCTGCCCCTGGGTGACAGGCACCTGGCATCTGAGAAGAGCCAAGCTTTGGAAAATGTAGGGAATAATTTTTGGGCACCAAAATAAAAGCTCAGAGTATACTTGCTCTTTTTAAGGGTGTGATAACACAAAGAGAGTCCCGCATAAAAGGAAGAAGATGCAATGAAAACAGGCGGCGAAAGACAACATCCGCTCTCATTTCGGTTTCCTGGTGGTGGAATGTGGTCTGGCAGATGTGCTCTTTGTTTCTCTAGAAGAAACAAGAAGCTGTAGATGCGAAGAACTGTATCCACGGCGCAGGGTGGAGACGGGCGGGTCCACCTGCACGCTGGTTCTAGGTGGCCTGGGGTTTTCTTCTGGGGGCGGCCATCCCTGCTGAGTTCCAAAGACATGTCTTGGACCACCGTGCTCACTGGGGCTCAGGGGTTCCCCGGGGCTTCCTCCACGGGCTCCTGGGGAGTCTGTGAACTCCCTTGCATTTTTTGAGAAATGTGTGTGCGTTTCCTAGAATGGCTTCTCTATATTTCAAGAGATTGGCAAAGGATCTGACATCCGTTGTTTTCTTGTCTCTCCTCCCCACCTTCTGTACAGGATACTGCATACAGTTCCATGTGTCTCTACGGAGTTGTTTCATAATGCCATCCCATGTTTGCACTGTACTGGAGCCTCTTCAAAGCTCTTCCACATGGACTAGCTGATTTGACTAAAAGGCAGGCCTCGTCACCAGCAGGCCAGTTTCAAGCCCAGGAAACCAAACTTACAACCAGGACCTGGCTGGACACACACATTTCAGGGCAGAGGTAGGGCAAAGAGTCTTCGTCACCTCTGATGTTTCCTAGCCTGGTGACCTTCCCACCCACTGTTTTTGTCCTCTCTCGGAGGGTTTGGGCAAAAGATTCCTGTTGGTCTTTGATATCATTGAGGGTTGGGGGCATATGAGTCTGAGACATGTATGAAATGAAAAAGGGAAGCAGATAAGACTAGAAGTCACCATGCTTCTCATTCTAGTTAATTATCGACATGCTTGACTTCCCCACAGGTTATTATGAAGCAAACATACTTTATTTATCTCTGCATTTTCAGTGCCAAAACAGGGCCTTCTGGTACATGGTAGATGCTCGCATATTTGAGGTGTGCCTGAGTGCTTGAAAGTATAAATAAAAAACTAGGTGTACAAGGAATAAATTACCCGGCGTCCAGAGATCTACCATTGATAGTCCTAACCTGCATTCTCAGATGTTGCTTCGCTAGAGTCCTGGGGATGGTCACACAGGATTACAGGCTGGTGGCAAAGTGTTCTAGAAGGCTTTTGGTCAATTCATAGTGAAGCTCTGTGACAGAGAAGTTTCCGTTATGTCTATCCCTAAATCAGAGGTCTCCATGCCATGCCATCTAGATGCTATTATTAAACTGGCTCTTTAAGTTGTTGAGGCTAGTAAGTTGTGTTCTTAATCAAATAAGCTATTCTTACACCAGTCACATGCCCCGAGAGGCAAGAGACAGAAGGGTCACTTTCCTCAAACAGAAACTAGAAGTCAACTACCAAATTTAGACAACCAAAGGACGAGTTAAACAGAGCTATGGAGGCAACACAAAGAGCTCTGGAAAGTAAGAAGTAGGGATGTATCATCTGGTGTGGCTCAGTAGTTGAGCATCAACCCATGAACCAGGAGGTCACGATTGGATTCTTAGTCAGGGCATATGCCTAGGTTGCAGGCTTGATCCCCAGTGGGGGCATGCAGGAGGCAGCTGATCAAAGATTCTTTCTCATCATTGATGTTTCTATTTCTCTCCCCTTCTCCTTTCCTCTCTCTGAAATCATTAAAAAACACATTTATAAGAAGAATTGGGGGTGGAGGATGCGTCCATAAGTGTGGTCAGTCCAGATTCCAAATGACACAGGAGTCAGAGAAATGGCCCAGGGGCATGTCAAGGAGTGTGGTGCTGACCCCAGTCAAACACCTAGATCCAGCAGGAATCCCAATTGGGCTGGACTTTTTCACATGAACGGAAGGGGTCAGTAATTGTGAAAGACAACATGCATTCTTACGATTAGTTTTGGTATTATATGACATGGAATGAATTTCTACAAATGGGACCTCCCCCTGCCCCCCAATTGAGAATCTTGGACATTTTAAAAGTAAAAAGGATTCTTCTACAATTGATCACCACAGACTGTCCTCACTCCAGCACCAATAACTCATCAAGATGAGGTCACCTACATTTATTTTGGGGCAAGAAAACTTGGGAGCGGGACTTCTGTTTTACATCTTCAGGGTGGAAAGTCACCTAAAAGACACTGTTAAGCAAAAGTGGATTTTGTTGAAGTGGACTTTGTGGTAAAAAAAAAAAAAAAAAAGGGAGGGGGCAACTTTCAGGGTTGTAGATCTCCGTCCCCCCCCCCCCCCCATCATTTCAGAGGTTTGGGCATCTGAAGGTAGCAACCCCCTGGAACCTCTTTTTCTACCATCATCAGTGAGATCCGCTCTGTCCGGGTAGAACAGCTTCAAGAGGGCGGCATTTCTGTAAAGCCATACTGAGCTGCACAAGACATAAGCGTTGCCACTATGTGAAGCCACCGAGATCTGGGAATGCTTGTTACTGCAGCCTGGCCTAGACTTCTCTGACTAACACACTGGGATTCAAGAGTTCTTCTTTGGCCCATGAAGGAGATTGTGATCCATGTTCTTTCAAAATAGGATTCCCAAGTTATTTTGGTCTAACCTCTTTCTACAGCATAGAGAGGGTATGCTGGTACAACCATGGGAAGGGGCTCTACCGGTCAAAATTCATACAGCTCTTTAGGAGAAAGATGACACGATCCGTGCACAGGCTCCTCTGCCCCATGCTGCAATTAGACTGAGTGCTTTTTTGTGTGTTGTGTTTTGGTACCAAATAGCACCCGTCACATGCTCTATCACATTCAATATTCAAAATTACACAGGCGGTTTCAACAGCAGCTCCTCTGTCCCAATTAAAATTAAACTATTTGTACTGCATGCATATTTATACAATCATCCCCTCTGACGAGACGTCGTCATGTGCACAGACGTTGGAGCAAAGTCGTGCATTGTCTGAACAAAACAGACGCAGGAGAGGGAGGGGTGGGTGTTGGGGGCTGGGGACCGAGCCTCCCCTTCGGCAGGCAGTTAATTTAAAGTTTTGGTTTTTTTTTTTTAAAAATGGCTTTTCCACAGCCAAGACGTGGCAGATTTAATAACCTGACATTTTTTCTCTCTCTGCCTCGACAGTCCGCTCGACTTGGACTGGACCTGTTGCGGGGTGATGTGACTGCCGCGGCGGGCACCCTCTGGCACTATTTAAAACAGCAAATCCCTAATCCCCGCTTAATTTTATGAACTGTCAAAACGATTCTAAATATCTCCTCTGTTTGCATTTTCACCTCGGGACAGGAGTCCGGAGGTACAGACCGGGTGTACAACAGTGGACTTCAGGCAATTTTCATCTCTCCCTGCCTGTAGCGGGAGAGGCTGAATTTGTGATAATCACCAGATTATCTCCAAAGAGTGCCCTGTTGTACCTGCAAAACGGTTCTGCAGGAAAATGCAAAAGATATGGGAGAAAGTAATTGATGAGAGGCAGGAGATGATTACTCATCCTAATCCCTGATGGAAACACACACGCATGCGCACACACACACATACACACACACCTCGCACCAAGATAAATGCCGGTAATTTCTGGGACTGCCGTCTGGAAGCTTCAGCAGCAGAAACTTGCTCAGGAGTCCACAATGGCTCTGTGCCCTTGCAGGCACCTTGCCAGGGGGAACCAGGGCCCGGGGGTCGCTCTCAAAACAGGTCCAGAAAAGGAGGCAGGACCCTAGGCCAGCTGAAGGTGAGAGTGGCCCTGTGAAATGGGCAGAATCAGGAGATGCAGGTCTGTCCCCGCTGAGTCACCCAGGACCTGGCCCCCGGCCCCCGGCAGGGGCTCCAAATGTGTCTGTGTCCCTGTCCCTTTCCGGTTCCTGCTGGGGACCAGCCACCTGGGGGTGTACGAGGAAGGCTTTCTTGCAGGTGACTGTGACTTTGGCCTAATGGCTCCTGAACCTCTCCAGCCTTCTGTCTCTGAGTTGGGAGTGGAAGGCATTCTGCTGGCAGGGATGACACATACACTATCAGCACACAGAGCAGATAGGAGCTGAACCCTTCTCTCTGCCGGGAACTGGATTTGTAGCATTTCACCCATGCTTCTTCTTTTTAAAAAATATATATATTTTTATTGATTTTAGAGAGGAATAGAGAGTGAGAGAAACATCATTGATGAGAGAGAATCATTGATCAGCTGCCTCTTGCACCCTCCCTCCCCCCCCCTCCCCACACACACACACTGAGGATCGAGCCCGAAACCCAGGTATATGCCCTGACAGGGAATTGAACCGTGACCTCCTGGTTCATAGGTTGATGCTCAACCACTGAGCCACAACAGCTAGGCAAATCCAGGTTTCTTTGAACCCTCATGTTGTGGGCGGTCAGTGTCAGACATGTGAGGGGGCAGGACTGCCCTCAGTCTGCACTAGCAGTCTGGTCTCTAATTTTAGGGAAAGGAGGAAAGATTGGGAATAACTACGGGTGAAAAAAGGTTGTGTGTCTGGGAAGACCTTATCTCCCTCCCAGAAAACAAAGCCTGTGGTTTTAGAGGTTAAATAGGCACCCAGGCAAAAGACCACTGTAAAACCACCTCTCACCTCAAAGTGTGCAGAGTGGAAGCTCTACATAATAGAGTATTCTGGAACAAGGACGGAGGGTTACTTAGAAATCCCACCTCCCCTGGTTCACTAGCTAACGGGACCAGAATGTAAGCTTTCTTCTACTTGAATCTTGAGGCATTGGGGAGGGGATTTTAAAGCCAATTCTTTTTCAGGATTGATAGAGGAGGAAAAGTTAGTATAAACCATGGGAAGACATTGGATCATGTACTTTCTAAGCCTAGCGGTCTCCCTGTATTTTATTACTTTTCCTCAAAGAAAAAGCCAGTCCATTTCCAGAGCTGATGAGCAAAGAGGCCCAGCCAATCCCTCTGGGGTCATCACTGGGCAGAAGGCAGGCGGGCCCTGGACCCACAGCCCAGGCCTCTGAGGGAAGTGAGGAGGGCCAGTCAGGAAGCCGTCCACGTGGTGGTGGTGAAGTGTGCTATCTGTACAACTTAGACATCTTTACATGCAAATATGTGAAACCGTTGGATCCTTTGATCAGAGTCTCCCAAGCAGGGATTTTGATGGGAAGTCTTACTGAGTATAAGCTAAAATTGATCCCAAACCATCAGAAGTTGAGAGTTTTCTGAGAAAACTGGAAGAATAGATTGCCTTACTCTTTATTTGTTAGAATGCCCTGAAACTGATAAATTGTTAAGCCAGCTCTCTTCTCGTGATGACCTCCCATAGAAGGAAAGCACTGTATCACTTGCACAATGAAAGCAATGCCAGGGTGGTGCCTTTGCAGGCTAGACAGCACCCTCTGATGCTTCCACACACTTGCTTAAAGCAACATAGCTCCCAGCGTGCTGTTAACACACTGTACATCACACCCACAGTGTGGTTTAGTATTGCTTTGTTGACTAATAAAGTATTTTCAATAACAATTATATTTAATGTGGAATGATGTTAATGACATTTAACGTTTTACACACATTAGAGACATAAATGAGAAGGGTACTGCTATAAAGGACATGCCATGTAGGTGACATATATACACTTGCTCTCTTCTTCATAGCAATGACTAAAAGCTGGTTTTATTTGTCACCTAACAGATTAACACTACAGAGCTCAGATCAATAAAGCCCTTGCTTGGCCCAGGTCTCACACCTGGTGAATGACAGAGGTGGGGGCACAAAATCAGGCTCTCGGGTGACAATTGAAGTCATTTTTACAGGGAACATGTTAGCCAGGTTTAGACAAATATATGTCATTTGCAAAGTGCATGACCCCCTCTCCTAAATGGCATAGTTTTCAGAAACGCCCAGTTGTGCCAGAGAGTAAATGCCTGCTGTAACCCACGAGCCCTCCTCTGGCACAATGGAAACGCAGAAAGGGAAAACGAAAAACCAAAACCAACTGGAGAGCGATCGGAGCCCGAGTTCTCATTAGAGAAAGCGAAGTCCTTTCTGTTCAAAGAAGGTGTTTTGTACATCATCCCGCGGGAGACCTGAGCGCAAACTTATCACTGCAGGGACCCTGGCTGAGCATATGGGCCCATTCATCATGAAATATTGATTGTGCCTGGGAACTGGGAAGCGGGTTCCACAGCACACGGGCTTGTTCTGCTGGTGCCCAGTGTTAAGTAAGGTAACACCGAAGCCATGTTAACATTCATCTCCCCTCCTTTGTTAGCTGGCCGGTGCTCACCCCATTCACATCGCCTCGGGTTGATGAATTATTCATCAAAAGAGCTAAAAGTCAATCCAATCTGGGTAGGTGTTGTAGTTCGCGTGGCTTCCAAACTTTTTAAATAATGAATGGCTTCATCACTGCCCCAGTGGATGGCAAGCAAGCAGGAGGGGGGGGGGGGGGGGCTGGGAATTGAAATCCCGCTGGGTAACAAAAGCAACAGAGTCCCAAAAGTATGTAGTAATTTTTAGTAATAGCAACTCCTACCTATTGTGTCATCATGGCCACTCTCTTAAAAGAACATTTCAGAATGGGGAAGGAGCGGTGTCTTGGAAAAAGAGGCTTCATGGGATCAAATACTGCAGGAAACATGATACAAAGAGAATTGATGAAGGGTATGAATACATCCACCCACATATATTATATTGTACTCTGAATTATTCCTTATATTAAAGGAGTTCTCTGATGAACATCTCAGGCATGGAAACTTGGAGAAAGTGCTCTAGAATACATGTGAGAAGAAATACATGGTGTACTTAGCTTGGCCCATTAGCATGAGCCATGGGACTCGGTATCCACAGGAAGGTATTTAGTGGATAATAACAGGAAGATATGACCAACTCGGAGACAACCTCTGGAAGCATAGCGGGAATGTGATGAAAACATGCAGACTCTAGGAAAGAATGTGATCGAAGGAGAAATAATATCACCAAGTACACACAGGTGACAAAGAATTGATGGGTGACACTCGATCAATACCTCCGGTTGGGAACTCGCCAATGTTTCAGATAAGTCTGTGGAGCCATGTTTGCCTCCAGGTGGGAGTAGTTTTGAAACTGAGAGCCAGGATATCTGTGGCTTGGTCAGTCACCAAGTGTCCCTCCCACTGATGCTAACCATTCTCATTCACTCTGAAAGGTCAACTCACTCTGACATGTCCATTCACATTACAGGCTCCAAGTCCCTGCACAGGTTGCAAGTCAGCAGCATTAGGAATCAAATGTACTGGACCTGCTGGTGGGAATGCAGACTGGGGAAGCCACTATGGAAAACAGTATGGAGTTTCCTCAAAAAACTAAAAATGGAACTCCCATTTGACCCAGTGATCCCACTTCTAGGAATATATCCCAATCACAAAGGACATATGCGCCCCTATGTTCATAGCAGCACAATTGGCCATAGCTAAAATTTGGAAACAGCCTAAGTGCCCATCAGCAGATGAGTGGATTAAAAAGCTGTGGTACATCTACACAATGGAATACTATGCTGCGGTAAAAAGGAAAGAATTCTTACCATTTGCAACAGCATGGATCCATCTGGAGAGCATTTTGCTGAGTGAAATAAGCCAGTCGGAAAAGATAAATATCACACGACCTCACTCATTTGTGGAATATCATGAACAACATAAACTGATGAACAAAAACAGAGCCAGAGACAAAGAAGCATCAAACAGACTGTCCAACCTCAGAGGGAAGGCAGGGGAGTGGGGAATCAGAGATCAACCAAAGAACTGGTATGCATGCATATGAGTATAACCAATGGACACAAACAGTAGGAGGGGGATGAGGGCATGCGCTGGGGGTGGGAGCGGCCAGGGTGAGGTTAATGGGGGGGGGGGCGGGGGAAGGAATACTTATGTACTATTTTAAACTATAAAGAATTTAAATTAAAAAAGAAAAGAAAAGAAAAAAACCACTGCCTACTTGTAGGATAGAATTACATGCATTTGACGAAGTGATGGGGGCTGTTCTTGGGGAAGAGGTCTGTACAAGGAGTGATGGGAAATGACGAGCCTTGATTAAACCAAGCTTGGCCTGCGCCACTTCCAATGGCTGTTTGGTAAAATGTGCTCAAACATGCACCAATTGCTACCAAGCCCGGAGGCCTTTATCGCTGCCCTTTGCCCCAAGCTAGGGCTGCCATACAAAATACAAGTCACCCTCTTGCATTGAAATTTCAAACGAGCAATCTATTTTTAAGTATACGTGTGCCTCAAGTGTTGTACGAAACATCCTAGGGAAAATATCCCTTGTTTTTCTCATGTTCTAATTTAACGTTGTGCCCTGTGTTTTGATTTGCAACCCCACCTTAAACCCACACTCAAGCCTCCAGATCTGATCTTCTAAAGTTGCTTCAAATGGACAAATATTGCATGAAAGTGCCTGCAGGAATCACTTCGATTTGAAATATCTGCTCCCACTGCATTCCCTCTCTCCTTTTCTATCTTCCTCTCTTCCTTTTCTCCAGTTTCACTGGGCAGATGTGTGTGGATCTGTGTCACCTGTACAGTTGTGAGGGTAGAAAACTGCATCAGACCCAGCCATTTTCCTGAAAAAGCCTCCAGTGGCCTGGAAGAGAAGGTATGCATACACCATTAGGAAGCTGCACTTTAACAGAGTGCATATGCATTCTTCGCTCCATCCTTCCACCCATTCCCACATAGCCACCCATCCACCCACCTATCCATTCATCTAGCCGTCCCTCCCTCCATCCACCCATCCATCTACTTATTCTTCCATCCACCCATATGTCCTTTGATCATCCCTCCGTGTACCCATTTTCCCATCCATCATCCTCTATCGAAATCTGAATTAGGGGACCACTTATTGATGGATTGAACTTCAAAAAGAAACCCTGCCACACCCTTATAGCTTAGAAACAGATCAAGCTGTAAGCCAGATATCCCATAGCTAGACATTTGCTCAGCCCTATAGAGCTGATGGCAGAAGGTTTGGGCTAAAAAATCTCCATCCTTCCCCTCAAAACACACCCCATGTGATATATCACAGGACATAGAGCTAGACGTGCAGGCCCACACCTTTCCTCCTTCTGCGTGTGTGTGTGTGTGTGTGTGTTCCTTTTTTTCTCACAGAACCTCTACTCCTCATGTGCCAACGCTCACACATTTCTCTGCCTTGACATCTGTGGCCTTGGGCCCTGTGACTCCTGTCACCTGCGCTGTGCAGGGGCAGCCTCCCTCCCGCCCCCCCGCCTTCCTCGCCTGGGCCTCTGACCGCAGGGGCTGCGCGTGGCCCCTGCTCACCGCGTTCTCAGAGGGCACTTCCTCCTGCCGCTGCTTTGCCACCTTGTTTATCTCTCGCAGGGAGAGTGGCAGAGATGGTATCTGCGGAGCTCTATCTGTCTGGGCACAGATGTCTGCTTCAGGGCCCCCCCGGGTCGTCTCCCCACGGAGCCTCACTTTGTCTTCATCTTCCTCTTCCCCCCAGCCCCTCCTGCCATTTGGCAGAAGATTAGCTGCCACAGAGCAGGACAGAGCAGGCCCTCCCCACCACTCCCCTCCCCACCTCCAGGGCGCATGAAACGTCTAGGAGGGAAGGCCCAACACTAGTTAGACACTGGTGACACTGGGCCAGGAATTAGGAGGGGTTCAAAGGGAAGGAGACAGGTCATGGGATCCCAGATGGCAGCCAGATAGCAGCTCGGTGAAGGATGGAAAAGGAACGAGCGATGGCTCACAAAGGACTCGTTCCCAGGGCCCGGCAGGGGCCACCGGGAGGGCCTTAGACGGGTTGTCTGATAGGCTGTCTGCAGCGATGGGGAACCGCTCCCACATTGGCTCCCTCCACCCCGCAGCCGTCACCCACACGTGGATGTGGGGCACTGGAAATGTGCCCAGTGCAATGGGGAGGAGGGGTTTGTAACTTTAACTCCATTCATTTAAAATAAAATTGAAATAACCGCATGGCCTGTAGCTACCAGATTCGACGACAGCGCAGTTTCAGAACCTGTGGCAGACACCCACCTGGACGGGCACCGCTGTGGGCTGGCAGCTCGCTTCTCGCTGGGCCCTGTCACTACTCCGAGGAGTCACGGTTTCTTCGATCTTCTCTCATTAGTTCAGCTTCCCAATCTTCAAAGGGCGATCTTAGCCTTGCCTTCCTCAAACTGTGTTGGGAGATTTCAATAAAATAACTGATAGTGGCAAGGGTAGTCCATGAAATAATTGAAAATTGCAGCTTGCAGCCTTCAAATGAGCCTCACTGCTTTGCCGGGATTCGCTCTGGTTCCATGAGCACATCGCCCCCCGCCCCCCGCCCCCCTCCCCAGGACCCCGGGGCCCGGTTAAGACATTGGCACATTGCAGAGCTCCAAACACATGGAGGACATGCTGCTGCCGCCAGCACCGCGTGCTCATCACCACCTCTGACTGCACCCGGGGAAGCGGGGGAGGAGCCCTTTGGTGTGGGAACGCCCTGAGTTCCACTTCCATAGACGCAGGTGACCACAGGCAGGTGGCTCACCTCCTGGGCCCCCCGCGTCCATGCTGATGACGTCGCATCCTGCCCGCCATGGCCTCAGGCCACAGTAGCCGTGATAGAGGGCCCGGGGCACCCGCTCAGAGCCCCGCCATTCCTCATGGCAACAACCGTCCACAGTGATGAACCGCTGGGCAGGACGGTCGTGTTCCAAGGCCCCAGCGAGAGCTCCTGGGAACATCCCCAAGGCAAGCTCTGCGGGTCCGGCCGCGGCTCTCACTGAGTGCGGGCTCGTGAGCTATTGCCAAGCCCCTGTCAAACGCCCTGACGTTTCTAGACGAATGTTATTCCTCCGCAGCGCGTTTATTTACATGCAGCAAAGCTAAGTTTCCGGCTTTTAAGAAAAGAGGCTTTTAAAATCATATTAGAAAGACCTCAAAAGGTTTCCTAGACATCAAACAACCCTTAAAATAATGTTTTGATGATTTAATTGTAAATAAATCAGGGACACGGGGATTAAATTTCAATCAAATACACATGCCTTTTTGCAGTTGGGGGACAGGGACGTGGTCTCGCACGCTGGCGGTTTATGCACGTGGAGCCTTAGAACAGCTCCGTGGCATGGGACGGGCTCGAGGGCCTGGGGTGGACCCTGACCCGCTGCTTTTATCTTCAACAAAGGACATTTCATTTTTTAAAATCTATTTTTATTGGTTTCAGAGGGGAAGGGAGACAGAGAGAGAGAGAGAGAGAGAGAGAGAGGGAAACATCAATGATGAGAATCATTGATTGGCTGCCTGCTGCATGTCTCCTACTGGGAATCGAGTCTGCACCCCAGGCACATACCGTGACTGTGACGAACGGTGACCTCCTGGTTCAGAGGTCAACGCTCAACCACCGAGCCACGCCGACTGGGCTACAGCAAATGACATTTTAGCCAGGAAGGGAGAGTCAGGCCTCACACCATCTGATTTGCAATGGCCCAATGCCCTATTCACCAGGAAGCCTCAGGCCCCAGCCGCCCTGGCCCTCCAGGGCAGGGCAAGGGGGCACCCCCATCCACCTCCAAGGAGGTGGGCTTGGGGACAATTGGTTCCTTTAAGCTCCTGGTGAAGAGAAGGAGGCCTGGCCGTGGCTCCAACAGCAGACGGGGCAACTGGCTGGGCCCCAGGCTCCTGCTGCACGGGGTGTGCAAGGTGAGGTCCGGGTGGGCCCGGATTGACCCGTGAATCTTCTCTCACACATGCACTCACACACTCACTCAGACACAGACACACACATGCACACATGCATACACGCACATACACACACACACCCTCAGGCACACGGGACCAGAGGAGGAAGTCGATTTAGAACTAACCCACTGCCCGTGCCCTCTGGTCTCAGGCCCTTTCTTTCATTCTGTACCTGAGTTCCAGTTTGAAAATGAGACACCTCCGCCCCATCTTCCACTTGCACTCGCTCTCCCTTCTCTCCCCCTTCCCGCCCTTCCCTCTGCCTTCCCCCCTTCCTTCCCTTCTCTGTCACTTCCCTTACTCCCCTTCTCCCTCCCCTTCATTTCTCCATATTGCTTTCTTCTTTCTTTCCCTCCTTCTCCTTCTTCCCTCCTTTATTTCTCATTCTCTATTTCTTTAACCTCCTTCCATCTATCTCTCCCTCCCCTTCCCTCTCTCTTTCTCTCCTCCCCTTCCCTGCTTCTTATCACATCCATCTCCACGGCACAGGCACGATTTATACCTCATCCTGTTCCAATCAGTCCCAGTGTCCTTTCATACCAAGGTTTCTGCTCATTGTCACCCCCACTGCCTGACACTCGCACCCCATCGGCAGCAGATAGCTGTGTGGGGAGACAGGGCACGCCTGCGCACCATGGGGCTGCAGGTCCGAGGCGGAGCGTGGCCGAGGACAGGGCTCCCAGCAGCCTCCTGAGTAATTGGACTTTCTGGATGAGGGGGGACTCCTGTGCAGAGGCCTGGGGAGCCTCGCTGCTGAGCACGGTTGCAGGGGAGACGGTGGGGTGAGACAGTGCAGCTGAGTGCAGGCGTTTAGAGGGCTGAATGGCCCCACCTGTGGCTTCGTGTGCTCTGCCCACGTGTACCTGGGGTGGTTGGAGGGCACAGAATGGGCAGGCCTAAGAGCTGGGGTGATGACCTGGCTCCCGCATGTCCATTTGGGTGACTGTCTGTAAAAGCGATCCTCCTGGGACCTGAGGTCTTTAATTCCCACAGGGGGATTTTGGGAAACTTGCCCATAGGGTGCATTTCAGGGGCAAATAGAACTGGGAAGGGAAGCCAGCCTGTCCGCAGCCGCCATCCTTGGGAAATGGGGTGTTGGCTGGGTGTCCCCGGCTGTGGGGCTCATCTTTTTTTTTTTTTTCAATATATTTTATTGGTTTTTGTACAGAGAGGAAGGGAGAGGGATAGAGAGTTAGAAACATCGATGAGAGAGAAACATTGATCAGCTGCCTCCTGCACACCCCCCACTGGGGATGTGCCTGCAACCCAGGTACATGCCCTTGACCGGAATCAAACCTGGGACCCTTCAGTCCGCAGGCTGACGCTCTATCCACTGAGCCACACTGGTTTCGGCTGTGGGGCTCATCTTGCTGCCCCAAGGCAGGGTCCTCTGTATGGGCACCCCTGCCGGGCAGGCTGACCGTGGCGTGGCGTTTGGTCCAGCCCTCAGTGCTGGAGGTGCTCAGAGGAAGTCCCGGGGGCGGCAGGCAGGAGCCCCGACTGCAGGCCCAGGCCCAGGCCCACAGAACAGCGGAGAAACCCAGGCTCCTTGCTGCACAGAAGGGGCCGTGACCACACCATGAAGGTGACAAGGACAGAACTGCAGCGGTGCCTGTGCTTACAAGCACACTGCTCTGTGCTCAGTGCTTTGCAGCCTCAATTCTTTCTCCAGAGAACCCTGTGCCCCAGGCATCCTCGTCCCCATTTCACAGACGGAGAAACCGAGTCTCTGTGAGGTTCACTGACTCACACAGAAGGACACAAAGAGGACACAGTCGATGTCAGACACTAAGGACCAGAATCCTGTCCAGCCGGAGTGGCTCCGTGGATGAGCATTGACCTATGAACCAGGAGGTCACAGTTCGATTCCTGGTCAGGGCACATGCCCTGGTGTGGGCTCAATCCCCAGTGTGGGACGTGCAGGAGGCAGCCGATCCATGATTCTCTCTCATTATCGATGTTTCTATCTTTCTCTCCCACTCCCTTCCTCTCTGAAATCAATTGTCTATAATAATAAAAGCGTAATATGCTAATTAGACCAGATGTCCTTCCAGAAGAAGCCGCAGTGGCAGAGGCTGAGCCCCTTGCACAAATTTTGTGCAGCAGGCCTCTAGTGTGTGTGTGTGTGTGTGTGTGTGTGTGTGTGTGTGTGTGTGTGAGTTTTATTCTCTCTTGTCCCTCCCAGCATGAATGTTTCAACATGGTGATGGATCGCAGGTAGGGAGAGAGGATAGGGGATTGGGCCTGCACCCATGGTCCAGGGCCCAGTTCATGACGCCCTTTACCACACAATCTCCTACAGCATCTGCAGCCGCCTCAGGGGCAGTACCACTCCCACGCTGAAGAGCTAGACCTCAAGCACAGCCTGCTTGATGATGTGACCAGCCCGCCAGGGGGACCCGTGGGGTTTCCAGCAGGCTTGCTGCTCACAGATGCCCCACCTTCTGGGGAGGTCCGGTTAGGTTTCTGTGGGTTCAGAGTCAGGCTGCAGACGCTGAGGACATGCCCTGGTCATCCCCACTGCACTTGGATCATGCTGTCTAGAGACGAAAAAGCAGAACCAATAACCTTCCCCTCCATGCCTGTAAGAATGCTCTTCTTCCCCTCCCCATTTTTTTCTTCAAGTCTTGGCGGAAGGTTCAAGCTGTGCACACTACAGGGAAGAGTAGAATTTATAAGTTCACTTTCTGTGTCTGGCTGGCCTGGCAGGCAGGGTGAAGGACAGAGATCCACACATCACCTCTGTATTCCGCTCCCTCCCCATTCCACTCCCTCCCCACCCCTACCCCCACCTCCCTGCACAGAGACCACACATACTGCCTCTTCCGTTCTCATTTCTGCATCTTTGCTTCTGTGGCTCCTCCAACTTAATGGCCACTGTCTTCCTCCAATGGCTGGCCTATACCTTTCCATCCCTCAAGCACCCTACTAATTGCCCTTTCCCGAGTCCACAGCCACCCCCCCATGCCTCCCCACGCCTCCCCTCTCCAAGACTCCTGCATGAGACTCTCCATTTAATGCACTCAAGCTTCTGACCTCTCCCCATGGGTCTTCTGGCCTCTTGAAGGTCGATGGTCGCGGGGTCTCATTCATGGTTAATATGCAGCTGCTTGATTCTTGGCTCTGTCTGCTGTTAAAGGGCTCTGTCTCAGCCCTGGTGATATTGGCCAGAGCTGGCCACACCCATCTCAGATACTCACCCCCAAATGCCTACATCTCACCTACCCAAGTCCTCTGACCTCTGCCCTTTGGCTCTGAACCTCAGCTCCCAACACTCACCCACCCCAGGCAATCATCGGGGATTGGCATGCTCGCCTTCTCCACCTCTAACTGCTTAAACTTGGACTTGGCCCCTTCTCCCAACAGCCTGCAGCGAGAAGGGGAAGCTGCTCCATGTCCACCCCGGCCACTCTGGGCGACACAGGCTGTGGGGTGCGGCCTCAGCTCCGGGCCTGCTCTGGCCCGTGATCAGCTCCTCCCTGAACCGCTTTCCCATTAGAAAATGGTGTGGCTGAACCATATGTTTGTGAGAGTTCCCTCCTGCTTCTGTGACATATTTTTAAATGACTAAATACTTTGGATCCTTTTCCCTCAAGTAACTTCTGAAAAGTATAAGACCCAAAGACTATCTTAAAATCAACCTTGTGGGATCTCTAGAAATTAATCCATAGGGTTCTATTCAAAGTCCTTTTCCTTTTATTATCGATGGCCTGGATACAGACAAAGGCAATCCCATTGGACATGGGCCGAGCCTGAGGGCGGTGAGATGGGAGCGGCAATAGGGTCCTAAGAGAGCTGCCAGGGCAGGAAGGATGAGCTCCGTCTGAGTAGATTTTCCTCCCCAGGAGACAACTGCTGAGAGGAGCCTTTTCTGCGAAGAAAGGAAGCTGTTTAAGCTGTAGCAGAGGGACATTGGGGACCCTCGACTCTGGCTGTTAGAGGCCACAGATCCCAGGGATGTGATGTCAAACGGGCTCTTAGGAACCAAAGGGACCAGGTTTGACCCTGAGATTGCAGCATGAGCAGTGGCGGGCACTGCCCTGGCGGGCGCTGGTCTCAGAAAGGGGCACTTCCAAGAGGCCGTTCACTCATTGGGAAGACTTCCTGTGGGAAGTCTTGCCAGGCCCTGAGGAAGCAGCTGTGACCAGGAGGGGCACCTCCGCTCTCCCAGCGGGCCGCTCCATAGGAAGAGACACGTAATCACACACAGGTGAGCATGCACACACACAGTACATGGTTACACACAGGTGACCACACACATACACACTACATGCTTATACACAGGTGATCATGCACATAAACAGTACATGTGTGCACACAGATGAACATGCATGTACGCGGTACATACTTACACATATGTGAGCATGCACACACAGCACATGCTTACACACAGGTGAGCATGCAGATTAACAGTACATACACACAGGTGAGCATGTGCATAAACAGTACTTACACACAGGTGAGCATGCACATAAACAGTAAATACACACAGGTGAGCATGTGCATAAACAGTACATACTTACACACAGGTGAGCATAAACATAACCAGTACATACTTACACACAGGTGAGCATGCAGAATAACAGTACTTAATCACATACACGTTAGCATGTACTAAATATCACATAATGGGATACAGGTAGACAATTACATAATTGAACACAGGCAAACACACACATACATCAGTCAGATCATTTCACATGTGGTCAGTGTCAGGAAGGGGATGAACAGGGTGTGGTAATAGGACAGGGAGTGAATGGAGGTGGCGGGGCAGTGAAGATCCTCTGTGGATGGGGAGGTGAGTGAAGGCATCCCTGAAAAGATGCCACCTGAACTCAGACCAAAGGGCGGGGGTGGGCAGCCCTGCCAGGAGCTCCCCCTTAGGCAGTGGAGCCCCGCATTGGCCATCACTGAGCTGGACAAAGTCCAGCGATGCTGAAGACGGGGCCAATGTGGCTGGAGGTCAAGGTGCTTATGGAGGTGACGTGAGATGAGGTCAGAAAGATGGATGATCTGAACTTGGGCAGCTCCTAAATGTTCAGCAAGAGCGGATCTCACGTGCTGCCTGTGACGTGGGAGCCCCTGTCCATGGGGGAACACAGAGAGAATGACCATGGGTCAGGCATGTCCAACAGCAAGTTCAGTATTAGCTGCGAGAGACCGGGAGGAACTCAAGAGGAACAAGGTAAAGCCCCATCCATCTTTGACATTAAAATATCCACTTTCCTGCCCTGGCCAGTGTGGCTTGCTTGCTTGGGCATCATCCCATGCACTGAAAGGTTGCCAGTTCGATTCCAGGTCAGGACACGTGCCCGGGTTGCGGGCTTGCTCCCTGGTAAGGGGTGTGCAGGAGGCAGCTGATCGATATTTCCATCAATGGTTTTCTCTCTCTCAAAATCAATCTGAAAAATCTTTTAAAAAAATGCTCATTTCCTTGGCTTGGAGACGTCAGGAGTTTCTTCTCCTAGCGGAGCCGATCAGATACTTAGCCACCCTGCGGTTCAGGCGCCGCACAGGGGTGGCGTGCAGTCCACCGCGGAGAGGCCAGGGGCACGTATAGCAGATGCGAGGACATCACAGAGCCTGTGCCGCCACCGCTGAGAGCTGGACACTCGAGGAAGCCTGAGCTGCTTCCTGGCACTGACTTCTGAACCCACAAAGAAGAAAGGAGTCAGCAAATCACTAAGATCTCCTGGCAGCCCCGCCATCAAGTCCACCGATGATGGGACCTTAGCTCTGAATGCGGTGGGAAAGGCAGCATCGTCTCTTTGCTCCTCCCCAAGCCCGCCACACCAGACTGGACCTCTGGTGAGATGCCGGCGGCCACAGCTGCCGCAGGACTCTCCTCCTGATGTCACAGGGCAGTGACAGCCGCTCCCGCGACATCCACTTCGTCTCCGCTCAAAGATTCCCTTAGCTCTGCCCTCGCGAAGGCAGGTGGTCTTTAATTCTCCTCCCACCTCCCACAACATGCTCAGTTTTCTAGAGAACAAAATACAGAGATGGGTTGGAAGTGTGATCACATCAGGGCGAGGAGTCTCCATAGTCACCTGGTAGAAAGGTTTTCCCAAGAAAATGCTGCTACGAAGAATGAGGTTAGGGCAGCTGCCCCTCTGACACTGTGAATGAAATGCAAGCAGGTGTCTCAGGCTATATCCTTCTCATCTCCACTTTCAGACACATCTGTAACTTTTCAGAGAATTTCCCATCGGGCACATGGGCTGCCTTGAGCCGGGCAAGACCTCTATGAGCCTTGGTTTCCAATCTGCAGATCCCGGGGGCAAGGGTGTGTGCCCCCCTCCGAGAGAGGATGTGGGGATGTGGAAGCCCACAGACTCTCTTAGTGGCCCTGGAGGCCCACGGATGTCAGGTGAATGAAATCCTCTCTCTTGGTTTCTATGATCTAGTCTACTACTATGTCCACTCGACCTTGATAGACGCTTTCAATTCCCCTCTGGTTCTAGAGAGAGTCTAATCTACTGGTCACAAAATCCCACAGGACAGAGGTTTTGACTTCAATGTGTTGTTGAAAAATTCAGACGTTGGGAATTAAGAAACTGCCCAAGATCTAGGTTTATTATTCAAACCTAAACTTGGCTGATGTCAACCTCCAGGCTTTGTCCGGTCACTGCAATTGCCCCTAAGTGCCATCTGGGGAGCAGCGTCTGAGCGACAGACAGGGAGTCGCACCCAGAAGCTGTGGCTGGCCTCTCGGAATCCGCCCACCCTGTAAGGCGAGCCCCCCAACCCCTCCTGGCCCGTCTGATGAGTTCCCACTCCATCTGGTGAGATCTGGGGACCTGTGGTCTTGTTACCAATCACCGTCTCAGCCCTCGCATTGTGGTGTCCCCTGGGAGCCGGGCCCGGGTAATAACCTGCTAATGACAAAGCGCTAACGGAAGACCCGAGTCACCTCTTGGTTTCCTCCCTTCCCATGGCCGTGGTAATGAAGCTGGGCCGGCTCTGGGGGGAAACCAGATCCCGCTCAGGGCAGTCTAAGAGGTGGTTTGTGGTCAGGCACCCAGCAGATGGGCTCACATTACCTGGCTTTAATTCCCAGTAATCAGCGGCCCATTGCCCTCCAGCTCAGGGGCCCTAGGGCTCTGGGGCCCTGGCAACCGCCTGAAGGAGGGGAGGCTGCAGGCAGGGGCCGGAGCAGCACGAGGATCTGGATGCAGGGACCTCCAAGGGACTTAAGGAGCCCAGCAGGTCGGAGCCCTGGCCACCACGGAACGACTTTAATAGTGAGGCCGAAGCCCCTAGCAGGTCTGCAAGGACTTCCTGCAGAAGACGGGGAAGGTGGCCACCAAGAAAAGCCAGACTGGGTCATGTAATTCCCTCCTGGTTCTGTTTGTTTCACTGCCAAAATGTGTGTGCATATGCACATACTTCCACATGCTTTCTTAGCCTCGCCTCTTAATGATTGTTCAATTTCAGTGCGGACCTTAGAGGCATTAAGTGTTTTACATGTAAGGAGCTTACATGATGTTCAGATGACCTCCATGGGAGAGGGCTCTTATAGCCTCAGTCATGAATATTGGTGGTGAAAGAGGTGAACGGGCTGCAGGGTCCCCACGGCTCCTCATGAGGGCTGGGCTCTGCCCGGCCCCCAAACACTGTCTCTGTGGAGCAAAGCTCTCACCTCCGTCCACCCTGTCTCCTCCTCGTCCCCTCAGCATTGAAAAAACTACCATGTGTTCATTCATTTACCTTATTCATGCAGAGCCACGGCCCCCACGCTGCCCTTCTCCTGTCCCTGGCACCAACCCCGCATGGACTACACACTCAACGAACAGTCGTCAGGGAAATCAGTGAACGTGAGTGTGATGGGCACTGCGTCAGGGCTCCCGTGGAAAGCTGTGCACAGCCGGCGAGGAAACAGAACTAGACCTGAATCTGCACTCACCAGGGAGGTCAGCTGCATAACAGTCAGGGTGAGAGGCATAGCACAGTGAGAACAGGCGAAGTCCGGGAGACACCTTACACATAGCAGGGGTGCATGTAATCCATCGGGGAACATTGTTTGGCTTCCCCTGCAAAACGTTGTTTCTGGGGTGGAAGGTGTGTGTGTGTGTGTGTGTGTGTGTGTGTGTGTGTGTGTATGTGTTTATATGTGATGTGTATGTGTATATTTGTGTATGTGTATATCTGTGCACATGTGCATGTGCACGTGTGTACGTGTGCATGAGTATGTGTATATGTGCATGTGTGTGTGTGCGCATGGGTCTATGTGTATGTGTATGTGCATGTGTGTGTGTGTGTGTGTGTGCACGCGCCTATGTATGTCTAGAATCTTCTGCCTTTCCAGGGCTTCTGGTCCAACCTAGTCATTTCCTTGGTGCCTGGCCTATAAAAGAAGCTTAAAGAAGGAAAAGCAAGGACTGAGATCAAGAGACAGGCAGGCTAAGTGTCACCCCAGCTTCCTGGGGGCTGTGGAAAGGCATGTGAGCGATGCTGTTTCTGCATTTGCCCTAACTAGTGGCCTGTGACAGAGCCACTGGCAATGGGACTGAGAGTGGGCCGAGCCATTTCCTCCCTCCCTGTGGAGAGCCAACACCATGGCTCTCGGGGAAACTCCAAGGAGCAAGCGGCGCGGGCGGGATGCTGGGAGTGGGGATACTCTTGGCCCAGGGGGGTCATTGAAGAATAATCCAACATCACCTGTGCAGGGCTCCTAGCCAGCTGCCTCACCCACAGGATGGGCCTGTGACTCTCATGGCCCCCCGTTTCCAAATTGGGCCACCAAGGCCCCACAGGTCTTTGTACCTCACAGCAGACACAGCGAACCCCGAGTGCCTCACCGACCGCCGCATGCTGCAGGAGTGCTGACTAATGGATTCACTTACAACATATCACTTCACGGAGAGGGGACACTTCCCCTGCCGTTATGTAATTGTCACCAACTGCACGCTTCTCACACCCAGGCCGCCCCTCACTCAGGTGGCCACCGACAGAGCTGGGGCCCCAGACAGTTAAACCATGCAGGGGCCACCTGGTACTTGAAGCACCTCAAGGGGCTTCATAAAACTGCTGGGTGACCACAAAGCTAACCACCAGTTCCTGCGGAGCCCAGACAGCGGCAGCGTCCGGGGGCGGGAGGAAGGGGGGGCGCCGGGCAGCCAGCCTGCTAATCAGCCTCCCACAGACGTGGATCAGGAGAGTTCCCCTCTCAGGGCTCTGCCTGCCTGCCTCTGCCAGGGCTGGTCCCAGGGGTGCAGACCTTCATCCCTAATATTTCAGTGACTTTGGGTTCAAAGAGTATCAGCCCTTCAGATTAAACCAGCCCCCAGTGGTTTTCCTAGGAGGACAGATGAAATGCTGGGACATCTAGACCAGAAATAGCATCCCCTGATGGTCTGTCTCAGCAGTGCCTTGACCACCATAGGCATGCATGTGTTGGGGGAGAGCCCAGGGCTGTACTGCTACCACCCTTTTCCTTCCTAAATCTCAGGTCACCCCAACTCTGACCTTCCTATCCAGCCAGCACACACATTCCTCAATCATCCTGTTCATTTCCTTCTTGGAAGACCACTGAGGTCAGACTGGTCAGTTAATCAGAACATGGCCTTAGCCGTCAGACCTGGGTCAGAACCCCAAAGTCTCCACAGGCTGGCTCTGTGGTTTGAGTGGCTCCTCTGACTTCCCTGACCATCTATTCTGTCCTAGGGTGTGGGGACAGGACCTGGGAAACAGCATTTGTACCAACCCCCCAGCCCTGAGGATGGTGCTGGGAACAGTCCCAGACCCTCACAGGGGTGGGGGCTTCGTGGGCAAGGTTCACAGGAGCAGTGACCCCTGGAAACAGTGAACATGAGATTATTACCTGTGTGCTTTTTGAGGTGGTTGTCATGGGGTCCTCAGGGGACCTTGACCCCAAAGGAACTTAGAACCCAATGTGGAAGTGAAGAGAGGTGGGCTGATGGTTGGCTCCCAAGTGGAGGGCCTGTGGTGGCCCTGCCCGATGGGGAAGCAGTGTGAGCTGTGGGAGATGAGGAGTTCTGTGTAAATCTGTGACAATCTCGAGGTGTGGGTTGACATCAAGGCGTCTAAATGGCAATGTCACAGGAAAAGTAGGCGACGCCCACCTGGTCTGGCTGAGGACAGGACTGTGGGGGCTCCCAATACACAAACCAATGACCAGCTCAAGAGCAGCCTCAGGGAGGGGGGCGGGGTGCGCAGCTGGGGAGAATGGGAAAAGCCCAAACAGTGAACACCAAAGGGGCCAGAGCTTCACAGATGAGGTGGGACTGAGGCCTTCCTGGTGTGCTGGTGGCATGCTCATGGTCAAACAGAGCTCACGTGGACAGAACAGAGAAGATTCCAGGGATAGCAGAACCCACGGGGTTTTTGGAATCTCCCTGGTTCAAGCCCAGGCTGATACCTCAGCTAAACAGAACAGGCCCCAACCCTCCCGCAGCGGTCCTCCATATCCACCCCCCCAGCCCCCCCGCCACAAGAGCATTGCTTGTCTTTACCTGGAAGACATGTTTTACGTAAGGTGTTTTTTTGTTGTTGTTTCATGACATTCCCACCTGTAAGTCAAAGACTAGTTCCAGGAGTCTGGGGAAAGTCCCCTCTTTCCCGGGGAAAAGCTCAGGGCATCTCTTCTTGCCAATCAATCTTCAGGAGACAGAACTAAGCAGACGAGACCGCCAGCAAACACCAGCTTTGCAGAAGCACCCACCACACAAGGCAGATCTCGATGCCAAACGTCTGCTGCCTGTATTCAAGAGACGGAAGAGAGCCGGCTCCTCGCAACTGCTCAGCATCCCTCCTTTTGCTGCTGAAAGAAGTAGGGAATGCACGAAGAAGGGTGGAGATAGAAAACATCAGGAAGAACAGTTGCTCAGATCCTATGCACGTTTATTGAGCACCTACTATGCCTGATTCGGGGCATGAAAGACGACAGCCTTTGGACCAGAGCTTAGCTTATGGGTTCCTGGCCTCATGACTCCCCATTGGGGTGGAAGACTCCAAAGCAACTAGGACTGTCTGGGACCCCTCTGTCCCATTTGTGGGTGCCATCTCTAGAGAGTCATTTTCTGGGTCTCGGCTAGAGAGACAGAAGGCAGAGGCAGACATGCAGAGACAGATGTCTGAAACTGAAACTCCTTAGGTGGGCTTCCCGCCCTGCTTTCCTCACACCCGTAGACATTTCAGGAGCTCGCTTCTTGCCAACATTCAGAAGCATCTGAAGAATTAAAAAAGTCATATGTCCAACGTTGCCAGTTTCTTCTTTTCATCAAAGTGTGGAGGCCACCAACCACTCCTTGAAAACAAGTGAGTTTTTCCATAGGAGCCCAGGCTCCTTATGCAATCCCTTGGGGCCTTGTGCACTTTGGCCCTGAGCGCGGTGCAGACTTAGAAGGGTAAGCTGTTGCATGCTCAGTATTATTTAACACGCCCAGTGGGGCTGGGGGCAGCGCCCTGCAATCAAGCACATTAATATTCCTGCAGGGAAATGTATGACTATGAGCAGAAAGTGAGATAAACAAAGCTTATAAATAGCCTCGTGTCAGTCCGGGTCAACTTTTGCTGCCAAATGAGTTCAGAGCGGGTCAGTGGTTGCAGACAAATAGGTTACAAAATGTGGGCTTTTGGAGTGTTCGGGCTTTCAGAATTGCAGATAAGGAATCGTGAGCCTGTGTTGATCACACGAAGCGAGCTCATACTAGGTGCTCAGAAACTGCTTCTCGGGGCCGACGAGGCAGGTGCCCTCACTGCCCAGGTTGGCATAGGGAGACTGAAGTTGAGGGAGGGTCCCAGGGGGAGTACCTGCCCGGCTGAGGAGTGGTCTCTGTCCCTACCTGCAAAGCCCATGCTCTGCACCAAGACATCTGACCAAGATGCCCTGACTGTCCAGGGGGAGCCCCAGCAATGGACGGAGAATTAAGCTGCTCCCAGGGGCCGAGAAGGCAGCCCCTTCCGGCATTCCTCGTTTTCCTTGCGCCCCCTTCCACCCAAGAGAGAGGATCTTGTTAACAAAAGGAAGCCCAGGAAAGATGTAGAACATGGACACTAGTTTCTCCCATTGGGTGTCAGGAAATCAGGAGGCTGGCATCCAACCAGACTGGAGTGTTCACTTCCAAGGCCCCTGGCCCGTGCCCCCTCCACTCCCCTGTCCCATTGTGAGCTCCGCCAGCCTATTGCCCGGTAGCCAGGTCAGCTCCTCTGACTTTCCCACGCCACTGTTAGCTGGGTCTTCCTAAAGCTCTCTTTCTCTGTGGAAGACGCGCCAGGCTTCCCTGCATTCTACAGGAGAAGTTCAAGTGTTTTGACCTGGCCTCTGAGGACATCAGTGGGTGCTACCTCCTCAGCTAGCCTAAGCCACACAATGTCATTGCAAAGGCCTCCATTCCCCCATATTGAATGTAATTACTACCACGCTTTCTCACTTTCTTTTTTTTTTTTTAAATCTTTATTGTTGCAAGTATTACATGTGGCCCCCTTTGCTCCCATTGACCCCTTTAGCCCATCCTTGCCCCCACCCCCCCCGCCTCAAGCCTTCGTCACCCCATTGTCTGTGCCTGTGGATTATGCATATATGCATACAAGGTCTTTGGTTGATCTCTTCCCACCCACCCACCCACCCCCGCCTCCCCTCTGAGGTTTGACCGTCTGCTCCATGCTTCTAGGTCTCTGGATCTATTTTGTTCATCGGATTCCACATCTGAGTGCCATCATGTCTTTCTCTGACTGGATTATTTTGCTCCCTCACTTCCAACGTCACTCTCTCTCTTACACATTAAGCAGAAGCACCTGAGTGTGAAGGTCCAGCTCAGATGTCACTTCTTCTGAGAGGACTGGTCTCTGGTACACAACACAGAAGGAGACCTGCGTGTCATCAATTCCTGTTTTCACTTCTCTTCCCACTGGTAGTTTCCAATGCCTCTTCAGTGGAAGTGTTCATTCAGGTCTACTTTGTTTAACAGGGCAAGACAGGTTCCATGTTATCAATGATATTATTACTGTCTATCATACAATCTGCATGCTTGTATACTGTCATGTGGAATGCATGGGACTCAGCGGGATGGAATGAAAAGCCACGTTGGTTTAGCTCTAGAACACTTAGGTGACAAATTCAGTCCCCTGTTTTCATAATCCCCTAACCTAGGAAGTTTCCAGGTAATAATCCGCGTGTGAGGATATTGCTTTTTAAATGTTTTCTCTATGGTAACAAGAAATCTAATTTCAAAGGTTTCCTTATAAATAACTATTCGTCTTCTCATTCATACCTACATGTATAGGTAATATATTATCCTCTTCAATTATTCTCTACAACACTCACAGCATTTGCAAATATAAAAGAAAATAAATTATTTACTTCTTTCAGCTCTGGCCTATTCCAAATGCTACCTCTCCTCTCTGCGCATTTCCTCAGGCCGATGGTGAGCCCCACCAGGACCTGGGGTGCTTCTGTAGACGTTCTTAGCCCCCAGTTACTACCTCATGGCTTTGACATGTACTTGGGATGTGTGAAAACTGGAGGGCTCCCTGCTGTGGCTGCCCCGGACGATGGAGCTAGCAAAGATGCCAGAGGACTCACTGGACAAAAGGGAGAGGAAACCCCCTCTGAGATTCAGTTCTGCATCAAAGCCTCTCCTTTGTCAGGAAGTCTGAGATCTCCGTGAACATATGGCGTTTGATTCTTCAATTCCCCCAAACACCTGTAAGGACCAAATCACTGGGAATTTCCTTCTCTGTCATATAGGAGTCAATAACTAGGCCTTAGAGGTTTACTGATACACCTACCACACCTTTCCGACCAGGTGTGAGCAAGTGCAGAAAGCAAGGAATTCACTACCCACACAGACCCTAGGCCTCCAGTTTTCCCACTTCCCAGCGGCATCTCAAAGCCATGAGGTAGTAACTGGGGGCTAAGAACGTCTACAGAAGCACCCCAGGTCCTGGTGGGGCTCACCATCGGCCTGAGGAAATGCACAGAGAGGAGAGGTAGCATTAGGAATAGCCCAGAGCTGAAAGAAGTAAATAATTTATTTTCCTACAGATACACCCTCCTCCACCCCTCAGTTTCTCAGAATCACAGCTGCCTTTAGCTGTTGCCCTCATGCTAATTAGGAGGACATTTAGACCCTCAGCATGTCCCCAAGGAGCCTAATGACAGACATCGGTGTCTTTAGCCGGTTTGAGAATGTAGTGGTCTGCCTGCCTTGGATGACAACCTTGGCATTGCCAGGATGTCCCGGGGGACATTTACAGGCTAGCGAGGCACTGGCCCGGTAGGTGCCAGGCCTGCTGGTTTTGCGCTCTGCAGCCTGCCTCAGTCGCCCACGTGACATTAACATGGATATCTCTATGGGATGAGAAGTTTGCATGCATCTGAATTCCGTGTTTCCTTTGTGTGACCGTTTGCCTTCTTCAGTAAACTTTTGACATGTGCTTAGAGCTTTGCTAAAGGACATGAGTCAATTTCCTTGAAATAACAAAGCTATACTGTAAATGAAGTGTCCCTTTTGGATCCGTTTCTGGTCCATCTCTTTAGTTACCATATGTCAGATTCCATTCAGTAGCAATAATCACACTGGTTTTGGTTGTTGTGCCTCCCTGGAGGCTCTGCTTGGTGCCAGGCCCTCTGCCACATACCACTGGCACCGAGCTCACTCAGTCCTGGCCATCCCTGCCTCAGGAGAAGAGATGGGCATCGGCTCATTGCACCTGCCTTACACCCTCCTTTTCCATCAGCCCTGTGGAGGTTGGGAGGTGCCTCCTGCCCCATCTTCCATGCTGTCCTTGAGAATGTGGGCAGCTCCAGCAGCCCTTTGCTCCTGGAGTGTGGGCCACCAGGAGTGGGTTTCTGCCTGTCACTAAGCAGAGATGACATGAGTGGGTACAACTGACATGTTCCTTCCTTTGGAATGGCGGGTGCCGGAAGCGTTCTCTTTCCTTCCTGCCTTCCAGAAGGGTGGCCTGGAGGATGCCGACGAGGAGTGGGTGCTCCCAGCCACAGCCATCCACCTGGCCACCCTGAGTCCTCTCACTCTCCAGTTCCCATTGATGTGGGGCGGACAAGGTCAGACAGGATGCTGCTTGCCGCCTGGCCCACACAGGAAGCTGCTGGGAGCACTGCCAGCGCAGGATCCCGGGTTATACCGGGCCTCGTACCGCAGAATGCCAGTGCCACCTAAGGCAACCCTGGTGCATACTGAGACTATGGCTTTATGTCCCTGTATGGGAACGTTTCAGCTCAAATGTCCCTCCTCCAGGTTCCCCCAGGAAAGCCCCCCAGTTTCCTTCATTAGGAGGGGAGAGTGGTGGAGTCTTGTTCGCATCGTCCTCTCAGAGCCTAGGGCGTTCCTGGCAGAGAGAAGGTGTTTAATGTGTGTCAGTGCCATTGACAGAGGATTCCATATTTTGTTTGACGACCACAAAGACCTTTTAGGTGATGCAAATAGATCTTAGGAAACAAGCTCTGGGCTGATGACTGAGATCAAGTCAAAGCTGAGGAAACTCTATGTCTTGTAAATCTTATCAGTATTTTTAAATGATGTGCACTCTTGCGGAAGGTCAGAGAAATGGTTGGCTATTATCTTCTTTGGTGGCCATTGGGGGAGGGGTGTTGGTAAGGCAACCAGAGTCTGGATTTTGAGGGTCCCTGGGACTCCAGCTGTGTCTGACTGGCCCCCCCCAACTTTTTTCTCAAGACCTACAGCGGGAAGATGTCTCTCACCTTGAGAGAACCAGACCCTCTGAGATGCCCCTTGTCCCACATGTAAAACCCGACCCTATCAGCTACACAGGCCCCGGCCGGCCTCGGGCTTGAGAACAAAGAGCAGAATGTTCCACCCTGTTTGGTGGCACCAGAGGGAGGAGGTGAGTGTAAATTTCAATATGAATCTATGACACTTAGTCAGCCAGATTCTACAGCAAGAGGTGTGTGAACTTTCCTGGGGACAAGCCCAAGAAACGGTGTGTGGACCTTTCATACCAGGCCAGATCAGAGGAGAGGATACAGATCCTCGGCAACCACCAGAGAATGCACAGCTGGGGGGCCCCCCATCCCCTGAATACTGACCCCCCTTAACAAACACATTTTTGTAACGACAGGCTCCTGGGACGGTTGCCTAGCCAGTGGAAGGTCTAAGGTGAAGTTTGAAGAAGTGATACAGAGAGGGACCTGAGATTTGCTTACACATTAAACTCAAGGCCCCAAAGCTCAACACCGATGGCAATCAGATAATATAAAGCGTGAGAGCGTGAGAGGCCTGGCTGTGTGGGAACTGGGACAATAAGCAGAACAGGTGTCCCTTCTCTATGGGGCAGCAACATCTCTGCTTCAACCGGTCTTCTCCACAAAACAGGAAGAACGCCAGTCCTTTGGGTTTATTTAAGTAATTATTATTTTACGAAAACATTTCCAATCTGCAAGTGTTGCCAACTACCAGTAGTTCACTTGGAAAGAAGGTGAAGTCAGGAGGGGCCCGGGGTTTTATTGGGCACCTGCTAACCTGCACTGGTACCTCATACTGGTTATCGCATTTAATTTCCTCATTCTTTCTCAGAGTAATAGATCCCTCTCCCCATTTTACAGGTGAGAAAGCTGGGCCTGGGTGGGAAAGTTACTTGCCAAAGATGCCATGAGCAGTTAATGGGAAGGAGACCACTCAATGCATAGATCTCCCCCCTACCCCCGACTGCAGGCACATTCATTCTAATTCATAGGTGGGCGTTTTCTAATGGTCAGAGTTGCCCCACCATGGACTGGTCTTCCTGGTTGAGTAATGAGCTCCCTGTGACGCTGAGCAGTCAGGTGGGTCTAGAACTCATCCTTCCAAGAATGCTATGGGAGGCAGTCTTGCTTTGATAGTAAACTGAGGCCGGATTGTGTATAAGATCCCTTGCAGCATGAGGACTCAACTGTTTGCAAAACCCTGGAGCTTCCTGCATAGCCTTTCTTGCTCCATCAATTCACTTTGAGTGGAATTTAATGTGAAAAGTCTACCTTGAATATCGAATTTGTATATCCAGGAACATGATGGAAGTTTTGGCGCAGAGGTAGTACATTCACTCCTGATAATTTGTTTTTTAAATGTAGACTTTCTCACCATACTGAGTCCTTTGAAGTATGAGTCTGTGAATGCATAGAGAGTTCACCTTACAGTCTGCCGTCTTGTAAATTCATGTCAGTGGTAGCAATTAAACCTACAAGTAGATGACAGCCTCTTAGAAGAAAACCAACAATACATGTACACTGTATTTTATATTGAAATCACTATAATTATTATTTCTAGAAAATAAAGGGTCTGAATAAGGTTGACTAGAAGATGAATCATAAAACAAGATAATAATATTAAATAGACCACATTAAATTATTTCTGGAACAAGATGGGTGATAGATAACTAGCTTGCTACATAGACAGATAGAAAAAGTTATGATTAACAAAGTAAATATATACAGCAATTTTTAATACGCATTGAATTTCCTTCACATTTACTAGTATATTTAATCAATGCAAAATATGTAGGCTTTGCATTTTCCTAATTTATGGAGAGCCTGGCATTATGTAAAGGATTTTAATGCCAGGATCTTTGTTCTCCTCAACACAATTATGTGAGAATCATTCTTCTTCTTCTTCGTCTTCGTCTTCGTCTTCCTCATAATTATTACTACTACTATTATTATTGTCATTGTTATTATTATTCCCTTTTAAAGATGACAGTGCAGAGCCTCTAAAAGGTGCAATGCCTTAATCAAAGGCACTCTGCTGGTCATTGTTTGAACTCGCCCTAGGAGCAAAGTCTTCTAAGAAGTCTAATCTCTATTTTTTTTATAACATCACACTGCCAGGAAAGAGGAAACGCTTTTATTGAATTGCTAGTAGCCATACATGTGTTTTAAGGCTGAACAGGTATACAGAGTATAATGAGGTTCAATGTGGTGCCCAGAATACTACGGGGGAAATTTAGAAAGTCAACATGACTGATCTTCTTGGGCAATGCCCCCTGCCATGTCTGGGATCAACTATCTTGGATATTAAAAACAACTGATCAAGAATCTCTTAAAATTTCCAATTGATAATTTATTTTATTGATTGATTTTATAGTGAAAGAGGACAGGAGAGAGAAATATCAATTTGTTGTTTCATCTATGTGGTAAGGATTTCAATCATATTATTAGCCAAATAAATGGCAAGTTATTCTCGCTCAGTTGAGGCCCTAGTAGGTATTCAATCAATATGAGGACATAATTATTTGGGCATCACTAATTCCTTAATTTTGTTAGGAGAGGATAAATAAATGAAATAAATGGCAGGGAACTTGAGAAATCATTCCATCAAACATTTGCCAACCCATGACAACACCTTGGTTAATACAAAAAGTCCTTGAGACAGAAGGACGTATGTTTTTCTAAGAATTCAGTAATTCCAATTTTATTTCTTAGGAATAATGTTTGATTTTATTCATTAATTTATCTCTACTAGAGATATCACTAGATAAAGAAATATCACTAATACCATATGGCATAGAATCATATAAAATAAATAAAATTGATAAAATATTTTTAGGAAAAGAGAATTTCATTTTGCAACCACCTTTTCTTAATAAGCATTATGAAAAAGACTCAAATTATTTTGTAAAGTTATTAGAAAGCACTGGGGTTTGATAATGTTCCATTATAGTTTAATGGTTATAAATATAAAGAAAATACAATTAATTGAGGGAGATATAGGGACTACTTATAAAGGTTTTATTGAAGAGTCAAGGGAATATCATCTTAATATTATTATGAGTGATTTTTTGGAAAACACTTTTAAAGTTACACAAGTACTTTCACATTCAAGGACCCATCCATTTTTCAAAACCACCCTTGGAGCCTGGAGTATGTTTGGCTCAATTTTGTCGAAAAAAGAAATGGGGGCTTAATGAAGTTAAGTGACTTGCCAAAAATGGTACAGCTACCTCTAAAAATGGTACAGCTACCCATGTATTTTGGTTTCAGGTCTAGAATTTGGTGGTTTTGCTGCTGTTGTTGGTGCTAAATTGCATAGCAGTTGATTAAAAGTTGAGAACTATTGGAAGTTTGGGTTTGTTGGGAGCTCTGTTCAAGCCACACTCACTAGGTCAGAAAGCCAATGTCTCCTAGAACTCCCATTGGCTAGAACTGATCACATGACCACACCTATTGCAAAGGTAGCTGGGACAGTGTGCCTCTGGCAAAGCAAAATAGATTGACCCAAATGTCCTATTGCCAACCAAGATTCATCTCTTGAGATCAGGTACTTTGTTATCTCCAATAAAGTTGGGGTCAGTTAGCTGAAATGATGTGGCCAGGCAGTGGTTGGGTAGATAGGGACCATGACTTCCACAGATGGTCTTTGTTTGTGGTCGTCACAATACTCAGCTCCTACCCCAGCACTGTCCGTACAAAACATTCTCAATCTGTAGGAATTCACTGAATATGAACCATAGAAAAATTAAGTTGGGGGTCTACCATGTGCAAGGGACCCCTCTTGCCCGATAATTTGAACATATTTGTAGTAAACATTTTGGGAGCGCTGTGGTGGGCG
This sequence comes from Corynorhinus townsendii, assembly GCA_026230045.1. Classification (NCBI taxonomy): domain Eukaryota; kingdom Metazoa; phylum Chordata; class Mammalia; order Chiroptera; family Vespertilionidae; genus Corynorhinus; species Corynorhinus townsendii. The sequence continues at coordinate 231,399,233 of JAPDVU010000001.1, read as the reverse complement.
TTTTAGGTTTGGTTTCTCATTTCTGCAAATTCACTCACTAAATTCCACCCACCGGCCTGGATGACTCCTCCCTTCCTCACTGGCTAACTCTGACCTCACATCAAGAGTCTGCTCAGACACCACCCACCACTGAGATGCACTGGCCGTCACCTGGCCTCCCAGGGTCAGGTGTTTCTTCCCTGTTCCCACGTGTTCCCTAGGTCCTCTCCCCCTCCCCCTCCTCCCTCCCTTCTGCCCTCTTTCCTTCCCCCTCTCTTTCCCTCTCTTCTTCCCTCTCTTTCTCCCTCCTCTTATTCTTTATGAATATTAAAAAAACAAAAAACACAACCAGTTTTTATGTCTCCCCGCCCTTTTGGCCTGCCTGATGGGATACCCATCAGCTAGATTCTAGCCATCCTGCTAGCGGTTCTCAACCTGCGGGTCGTGACCCACAGGCTGAGAACCGCTGCTGTAGAGCCTAAGACCATCAGAAAACACAGAGATTTACATTACGATTCATTAACAGTAGCAAAATGACAGTTACGAAGTAGCAACGAAAATAATTTTATGGGCGGGGGTCACCACAACAGGAGGAACTGTGTGAAAGGGTGGCGGCATCAGGAAGGTGGAGAACCACTGGGATAGAAGAAAGGCAGGGTCACCTTTTGTCCTGTCTCAGGATCGGCCCTACACAGCGCACAGATCCTGAAGTGTGTGTCTCCAGTGCTGGGCAGTGCTCTGCCTGTGGGCAGTAGGAGTTTGGATCGGAACCCACACCCTGGATTGTTCCATCCTCTTCAGAACATGGCTCCATGGCTGCTAAGGATGCCCCCCCTGCCCAGGAGTGGTCAGGGATAGCAAAAGCCACCACAAAGTCCAGACCCAAAGCTGCCGGCCGACCCCAGGCGGGCAGGGTCCCCGAGCCTGAGCTTGTCTTAGCCCAGAACCATCAGTGCTCGACTCCCCCAGAGAGCCCTGCCTGGGAAGCTCCATCTCCCCCGCCCTGGGCCCTCCTCACAGATGCCATGTCACCCCTCCCAGCCCCTACAGGCTCCATGTCCCCATCTCCATGCTTCACTGGCCAGGATTGAGTGGCAGCTCAGCTCAGAAAGCAGGTGTCCTGGAAGCAAGCGAGCCTGGCAGGCGGCGCATTGGGTAGCGTCCCTCTCGGGGGAACTCCAAGGCTCCCAGCTCCATCAGCCCCAACTGTTCCTTCCTCTGAGGGGGTGCAGGGTGCGGGGGAGGGCCAGGCCTGCCCGGCCTGGACCAGATGTTTGGGAAAGTTGCCAGGCTGCAGCAAAGAAAACCGCTGTTAATTTATCTAAGGTGTAATAAGTATTAATGGAGCCTCTTTCTCGCGCCTTTGTTTACCAGAAAGGCTCAAATCAAAGGCGACGCGGGCATCCCTGTGCAGTGTGGGTGGGGCACAGGGAGGTCTCGGAGCGCTGCCCTGGGCACCCGCGGGTGGGTCCTCTTCCTGGTCCTGCCCCTGGCTCCTCCGCAGCCTGAGACCTTCCTTGGCATCAGTGAGGTCTGCATCCTCTGTTGTAAAAGGAGAGAGGGAGGCTAGAATCCCCTCAGAAGCCTGTCTCAGGCCTTTAGCTGGATGGAAAGAGTGAAACCTGGGACTCCAAGTTCTAGTTATCCCTGAAGACACATCTTAGAACAGAGAGGAAAGGGGAGAGAAGGGAGAGAGAGGGAAGAAGGGATGGAAAAGAAGGAAGGGAGGGGGGAGGGACCTTGGGAACACCTAACCCTGGGAGACCTGGGGCGGCCAGTGAGGTCTCAGTGGCGGGCGGGTGTCTGAGTGGACTCTCAACGTGAGGTAGGAATGGCCAGTAAAGAAGGGACCTTAGACCTGGCCTCTCAGTGTGATAGAGCTCAAAAGACCCTGGAGGTCCTGATCCAACCTCTCACGTTACAGAGGGGTAACCTGAGGCTTGGAGAGATGGCTCTGCCCATCATCCATTGGGGATAAAGTCTGACCCAGACCCAAGGCTTCTGGCTCACAGCCGCAGGTCTGGCCATTCCCTACCTGCCAGCCCAGAGCTCACCACCTGGGCGAGCTCATGTGTCAGCGTGCCTTTGCCAGCAGAGACCAACTCAGGAGGGAGGGAGAGGGGTGCGGTGTGAACTGCTCAAGAGCGAAACACGAAAGGAGCTGAGGCGAAACTTGAAACAAGACGAGCTGACTGTGTTCTGGCCCCAAGGAAGCCGTGGGCTGGCTGGCCTTTGCGCCGGGGCTGGGAGCCCTGGCCAGCGCCTTTGATGGGGCCAGCCTCTGGGCCCAGCTCAGCAGTTTCTGCGAGTTTCACCCCCGACCAAGCCCGGCTCAGGCCAGCTTTCATGCAAAGTGCAGTGCTCACCTAGCGCCCAGCTCAAAGTGAAACATGGGGCCGTGCGCATTCACACAGCCTGAAACCAGATGGGAGAGGCTTTGCATGAATTCCCTCCAGCTCACCAAAGCTGCCTGCGTCCCTGCAATCCACTTCCCCTCTCAGTCTAAATGTACTTTGCAAGTCTCCTTGATCTCAAAGGCAGGACCTTATGCAGGAAGCGGCACTGGGGTCTCACAGACTAGTGCTGTGCATCCTCGGGCTGGTGACTTCACCTCTCTGGATACTGTGTGTGGATTAGTGAAGGACAGTATGAGGGGTAGCATCAGCAACAGAAACTGTGAGTGATTTCTCGCATCTGCCTATCTGCTGTGACGTTTACTCAAGATCCCTGGAACCCTTTGTATAGCATTGCCCTGTCCAGACAGCTGACATCTGCATTTTAACAGCTTTATTGAGCTATAACTTACATATGCGAAATTCCACCTGCTTCGAGGGTACTCACATCTCCCCTTTGTCGATGAGGAAACCAACGCTCCAAGAAAAGTCTAGCTCGGCAGAGACCCCAAGCTGCAGGCCTTTCTCGGGAAAGGCCAGATGCTGAGTACCTTTGCTTTGAGGCCAGAGGGTCTGTCCCAACTCCTCCAGTCTGTGCCAGCAACTCCAGAGCAGCCTCAGATGTTGTGTAAGCAATGGAGGATAGCTGTGTGCCAATAAAACTTTATTTACAAAGGGAGGCGGTCTGATGGATTTGCTGGCTCCTGGGGCACGGTGTTCCCCTGCTTAAATCCCTACAGTTATTGCCCACAGCATTCAGATGACACCTTTTTCTTCTTTCTTTTCTCCTTTTTCTTCTAGGTCTCAACTTAAATGCTGCTTCTTCAGAGAGCCCTTCAAGAAGCTCTGGCTTTCTCACTTACTGCCTTCAAAACACCTCCCTCTTCCCGCAATCCTTTGATTAGCATGTGCCTTGTGCTGGGTTTCCATTGGTCTTCCTCACCGGAGTGTAGAATCTGGGAGACAGGGATGGGGGTCCCTGGCTCTCCAGCCTCCATGGCTGGTACCAAGGGAATGCCAGGCACATCTGTGAAATGAATGAACGATGTGCCCAGGCCCTCCTTTCCAAGTTCACTGTTCATGCTCTGAGCGTCTTTCTACCACCCATCCAGGGGGTCCTTTGGTCCCCCTGGATGAACCCCTGGAACCAGGCAGGTACCTAGAGCATCTCTTAATTCTCCTCCTTTCATCCCTTGTAACCTGTTGGACAGATTGCTTGGCCAGTGAAGACACACGTCTTCAAATGGTATCAATAGTTCAGGTGATTTGGGCCATATGATTTAAAATCATCTTTTTAAATCCCTCACCTCCAATTTTTCGTTTGTTTGTTTGTTTTATATTTTCTTTAAATCTTCACCTGAGGACATGCTTAAAGAGAGGAAGGGGAAGAGAGAGAGAGAAGAGAGAGAGAGAGAGAGAGAGAGAGAGAGAGAGAGAGAGAGAGAGAGAGAGAGAGAGAGAAGAGAAGAGATAACAGTGATCAGTTGCCTTCTGCACTCTGCCCGACTGGAACTGAACCCACAACTCAGGCATGTGCCCTGACCGGGATCAAACCAGTAACCTTTCCGTGCACAGGGTGATGCTCAACCAGCTGAGCCACTCCTCCCGGGCCCGCCAGATGTTTTAGAAATTGAGAGATGGTCTGCAATGTGGGAATCGAGCTACCACAAGAGCAACCGCCTTCCACAGACCGAGGCGAATGCAGACATCGCCGCCTGAAGTGTGGGGCCCACAGGAGAACCTGGTGCCCGGCACAGACAGCCCCCGGGCCTTCTCTCATCGGCAGGCGAGGAGGCGAGGCCCTTCCTGTCTCTTCATGCGTTTCTTTGCAAGTTGCCTGAACTACTGTTTCATCCTGGAAACGTTTGGAAATGGTGCACGCGCTCATTGCCTTTTACCCTTCCTCTCCTTTTTTGCTCATTGAAACCTGCTTGAAAGATTGAGGGCAGGCTGCCAACTTCCCTAGCCGTGCACAAAAAAAGAAAGAGAAAGATAGAAAAGCTCAGGCAAACGTGCTTACAATGCAGACGATCGTTCACTTCCATTCCTCCATTTCCTTCTTTGAGTATCAGGCGCTGGCCTTGCTGGCGTTTTCTGTGAGCTCTTGATCCACAAGGTACAGGAGTCGCTTTACATCGGGAAGTAGATGTGGGTCCTGCTCCACAGGTGAAAGCATAACCCTGGCCAACCTTTGCTCTCCGAGATGTGTGCCCACCTGAGGGGAGGAGGATGAGGAAACAGATCAGTGAGTGGCCCTGTCTCAGCATCGATGTCCTGTAAACTCTTTGCTGCTGACTAGGCCCCGTTGTCCACACTTGGAAACAGGTTGGAAGAGTGGCCGGTGTCCTGTGTGGAACCCTGTCTCCCTGGGTCTGCACCCTGGCTTCCTCGCTTGCTCTCAGCAGCACACCAGCTGAGGGCTTTAACGTCTTAGATCTTCAGCTTTTCTGTAAGTGAAGTGAGAAGGTTCCCAGCCCTACAGGCTGACCGTGGCCAGTAGGGGTGTCATACCTTTAAGGGGTCAGTGCCCTGCCGTCCCAGGGAAGGCCTTCCACAGAAGGGAGCCGGCGTTGTCAGCACAGTGTTTCCCCTAGCCTGTGGCCTTGGCTGCTCAGAGTTGGCCTGCACACCGTGCATACAAATCACCCATATGTTTGATGTGAGCTCCAGGGCCTGCGACCGACCGTGATTTCCAAAGCAGATGTGATTCATCTTCTAAACAGTGACGTCATTCGGGGCTGACGATGCATGGGCTGCCTCGTTCCCTTTTGGAGATCATTATTTTGAAGTGGAGGGAGAGGCTGGTGTGTGCGGGTGGGGGCCACTCTGTCCAGAGGACCAACCCGGAGGCAGGCAGCCTGTCGTGAAAACGCAAACATAGGCACGGTCCCCAGATCTCAGCGCCTAACAGAGACACACCATGGGATGCTGCCAATCAGGGCGAAGGTCCCCGTGGACCCCAGCATGTCCTGTCTGTGCCCACAGAGGACAGGGATGACAGAGACACTGGGTCCCAGGAGAGCCTCCCGCAGCGGGCACACTTCCTAGTGCCCGAGCCCAGGCTTGGGAACACGCAGGGAGATGTTTCCTGCCTCGACTCACCTAGCAATGAGGTTCTGTTGTCGCCCCCCACAAAGCCCAGCAACCCCAGACATGAACAGAGGCCTCTGCGTGCCTCATAGACCTGATGGAAGGTAAGCGCTCAGGTGTCAGTCACCAGACCTCAGCTGCCGCCGAGAGGGAGGTCAGCCAGGCACTAGGTCTGTTTGGCATGTGAGGGTCCAGAGAATGAATGACATCATTGAGACCAGAGAGGCAGAGGAGGTGGGAATTTTATCCAGTTACTCTGATGCCAAATCCAGCAGGTCCTACCATAGCTTACCTGCCCTCCCCCGGGCAGGGGCGGGTGCGATGCCGATGGCCTTTCAGGGGGCAGCCTGCCAGTGAGTTCACCTGTATGTCCTATATGCACAACAGCATTTCCAGGCAGTGATCATTCGGCCCATTTGATAGCTGCGGAAACGGAGCCCAAGACCCAAAGTGACTTCCAAAGATCTCACGCCCAGGCCTCTCTACCCCGCGTCCAAGCTCCACACCTAAACGATGGCTCTTCCGGGGCCCCTGCCCCTCTTCGTGTCTGGGCTGCCCCCAGGCTTCCACCTCCGTCTCTCCCCTGGATTGAAGGGAACTCCCACCATGGCTTCTTCCCACCACCTGCCATGGGTGGTGTACTTACGTCATGGGTCTAAGGCTCTGAAACAGCTGAGGGTCAGCCCCTGGGAGAGCTGGGCTTGGAGATGGCGGGCACAGGAGGAGAGGGTGACAGGATGGGGTGGGCCGCTGAAGTGGGGCCCAGGTGGCCCAGGTGAGCCCCTGGGCACAGTCAGGTAATGGCAGTGGCAGAGCCCTATGTCAGCACAGAGTCCCACATCTCCCTTTGAGGACCACACAGCCCCCGGCTATCAGTGTGGGGTTCGGACGTGCTAATAATCTGAGAGGCGGCGCACCCCTCCAGTTTGTAGCTGGTTCCTCACTCCATCCTACCCTCTCCGTGGGCCACTCATTCGTTCAGGTGTGCTCCTGGACATAAAGGTCCTTTCACACTGCCAGGGACTCTGAGGTGCCAACAGAGGCATCCCCAGGGGCTGGGGACACACACACACACACACATACACACACACACACACATTCACACACAAGGCTGCAGCCAGGATGGCCAAGTTCAAGGGCACCATTCAGGACATGGTCTGCACTTTGCCATTGGCGTTTCATTATGACAATGCATAATTGGCCCTCATAGGTCATGGGTACGTATAATTAAGTGAATCAGTGACAGATCTGCGATCCACACAGCAGCCTACACATGAGAAGCGGTGCTGCGTATTCAGCGCAGCTCCTGAGACCCGGGCTTCGTGACGGAGCCAGCGGGCCAAGCTTCATGGTAAGCTATGGGTGGCCTCAAATTCACTAGATAGATGTGCCCACCCATTTGCACCTGACAATAACGCCGGCAGGCAATTTTATTTTTGTTTCTTTTTAGTTTAGGGAGAGGAAACTGAGGCTCCAAAGAAATAAGATAAACTGCCCTTCATTTAGCGGAGCTATGACTTGAATCTGACTCCGCGGAATTGGTTCTTTCTGTTCTTTCAATTCCACACATTGCAAACCTTCATCTTCCTCTTCCCCAAGCACAGTTTTAGGCTAAAATGAAATTTCTCAAACATACTCCAGCTGAGTTCAAAATGTGTAAGGACCTACTATGTCGCAGGCGCTGGGTTAGTGGCCACGTACGGGCGATCACTTCATATTCACACAGCTCCTGGCATCCGTGTCATCAGAACCGAATTCTCAGGTAGGGAACTGAGGCACAGAGGCAGGGGGGCCGGTTAGTGACATGGCTTGGATTTGAACCCAGGCAGCCTGGCCCCCAAGGACTCCGCAGGGCTATGCAGCAAATTGGCATCTGACTCACAACCTCTCGATTTGCCATCCCCCTGCTCCCGAAAGGAATCGTTTTAGGGTTAAGAGCCTGCTGCACCCCATGCCCTTTCCTGAGCTAATACACACACAGCACTCTCTGCAGCGTGCTCCTGATGGCAGTGCAGCTGGATTCCTTTCCCGCTGCTGCCCTAACAAATCGCCATTAACCTGGTGCCTCAAACAACGTCCCTTTAGCTGTGGACGTTTACACTATGCGATACTACGCAGCTGTGAAAAAGAGGGATCGCTTACCCTTTGGGACAGCATGGATTGACCTGGAAAATCTTATGCTAAGTGAAATTAGCCAATCTGAGAAAAATTAATGTCACATGATATCGCTTATTTGTGCAATGTAAGGAACAACATGAATTGACCAACAAAATAAGACCTGAAGCAGGGAGGCATGGAACTGACATACCTCAATGTGGGGCTGGGGGGAGGAGAAGAGATAAGCCAAAGAACTTACATACTTATATGCATAGCCCATGGACACAGGCAATAGGGTAGGGAAGACCTGGGGGTGTGTGTGTGTAGGGGCTGGGAGGAGGAAGGTAAAGGAGGGAGATGGGAGATATCTGTAATACTATCAACAATAAAAATATGCATTAAAACAATGGCATCCCTTTATCCTCTTACAGGTCTCTAGGTCAGAAACCCAAGGGCACAGGTCTCACTGGGCTCCAACCCCATAGCAGGGGTGTGGTCCGTCCTGGAGGTGTGAGGGTGGAATTCACCCCAGCTTTCCCAGCTTCTCGAGGACTTGGCCCTCCTGGTTCTGGGCCCCTTCCTCTGTTTTCACAGCCCAAGACACAGCCTGGCTCTGGGCCCTGCTCCGGGCTCATCGTTCCATCTCCTCTCAACTGGGAAAGGCGCTCGCTTTTATGGCTTCATGTGATTCAGCTGAGTCCACCAGGATGACCAGGGTCCCCTCCCATCTGAAGGCCGTCTCCTTCGTCACATCTGCAAAGTCCCTTCTGTTGGGGGTTTCGAGCTTAGACACGGACAACTTTCAGGGTCCATTCTGCTTCCTTCCATTTGTAGAGTTTAACTTGGATCCAGGCAGCTCTTGTGGGATCCGGATGTGAGAATCAACCCATCCATTAGGAAAGTCTTCATGTTCATTAATTCCGCAAACATGTGAATACCTGACCCCAAGGGCTATGAATACCACTGCTGTTAATTTCGCACAAGAATCAGCATCCATATCCTCACCGTATGAACTAGCATCGGTCCATCAATGCTGACATTTCCCACATCCCTCGCTTGATTGGCTGAAGTGAGGCCGCTGGTGCGGAAGGATGCTGTGAGCCTGGAGCTGTGCAGTGCGGGTCCTGATGTGAGTCCCACCGATGCAGCATTAGGAGCGGGTTCTGGGGGCTGAAAGAGCCCCAGAAATACGCGCAGAGGGGCCTGGCCAGCATCCCCCTTGCTAGAACTCAAATAGGACCGAAGGATCTGAACTTAATTTAGGCTTACGAAAAGTTGATGATTTTATTGCTTTCCAGATTTATAAAGCTACTGGCAGTTCCTGAGGGATGGCTTATTAAGGCTGCAATTGTTGCCCAAGGCCAGCTGAGCCACTGACACAGGTCCAGACAGGTGAGGGGACGCCACCAGTCCTGGGCGCTCCACACATGGGCCCTGAGCACGGGCCGGGGCTGGGGGGAAACTGTCTGAGGGGAGAAAGAACCGGGAGAGGGAGCACGCTGGCTCGGCCTTGCGATGTGAGGGAGGAAGGAACCTTTCCCTCTGCGTATGCAGGGCTGTGCAGCTTCCTCCACTGCCTGGGCCCCGGCATGCCCACCTGGAAAGGGAGCCGAGTGCACATGGTGGGATCTCGGGTCCCTGTGCCTGGGGCAGCCAGCACCTCGAGAGAGGCTGGGGTTTTGCTCTCCCGTCCCCTGGCTACACTGCCCGACAGACACCATTGCATGGATGAGTGAGTCTTGTCCCATTGTAAGGTGGCCTGGCTCTCCGGGATCTTGTGAAGATGCAGATCCGGATTCGGTAGGTCCGGGGTCCTGCATTGCTGCTCCGCTGCCAGGATGCTCCGACTCCTGGCTGGTGGACCCACCATGAGGGGCGACAGCTCCACCCTGCTGGCTCCTGCAGCTCTGTCCACGCCCTGGCCCGGCTCCGCTGCTCCTCTGCTGCCTCGGCCTCAGCTCCGCCATGCTGGCTACTGGGCTCCTCATGTAGGGTGCTCCTGCTGCCAGTGATGGGGACACTGAGGACTCGCCTCAGCAGAGAGGGCTTTGCACTGGGGAACTTCTGGCAGGCATCTCCCACCTGTTCACAAGGTTGGGGCCCTGCGGGGAGAGGGCTCCCCCCAAAAGGGGGCGGCAGGCACGGAGCCCCAGGACGAATCTGTGCACACTGGCCCTGCCCTTGCGGTGTGTGTAGCACACGCTCTGAGAACTGTTCAGGGGCTGCTTATGTGCAGGAGGTCATGCTGGGGGCTCGGCACGGGGCCCTTCAGGATGGCCGTTGGGCATGCATGTCCACCGCCGCAATAAAGGCTGGCCCTCTGCTGCGCGGGGCGATGGGGCCAGTGTTGCCAGGGACACGTGGACATGCATGCCCATCGGCGGTTCCTCTGGCTTAGATCCATCCTGTCTCACCACTGTGGTCCAGCCTGACTATCCCAGTACCCACTCTTCATCCCCCCGGGGCCCCCACTTTGGTGGACAGGTTCATGACCCAACAGCTCGAATGGCTGGTAGGTGTCAAGTTCTGGGGAAGTAAGTTGCCAAGAAGTTTTGAAAGAGCCTGGGTTTGGGGATCTGGCAAGTCTAAGTTCAGAGCCCACCTTGTTGCTGAGGTCCTGGCAGAGCCCCCCCAAACTCCCCAAGTCTCCCTCCCTCCCTCCCTCCTTCCCTCCGTCCGAGAAATGGGCTGCTGGGAAGATTGCATGAGAACGTGGAGGTTTCCCCTTACACCTGGCATCTGGCTAGGAGTTTGGATTTTGACCCCCACGCCCAGTCCCCTGCATTCTGGCGAGCGTCGGGGGACCCCATGTGGAGCATTTTGGCCCGTTCCTCTCTCTCAGCTCTGTGGCCTGGAGACCCCTGACCCGGGGCCTCCGTCAAGTTGCCTCTGTTCACAAGTCCTAACACTGCCATTTTGAACCAGAAACAAGCCGACCATCTGTGCCGTTGCTACTGTGAATCCTATCGGACTTGCGTTAAACGGGACAAATTTCACATTTCACCCAGGAGAACTTAATCGGGTTTGCATGCTACGCAGACACCCACGGTGGAAAATGGATTTCAGAACCACGTGCAACTGCGTGTTGAGGCCGAGTAGTTTAAAGACCTGGCTGCACAAGCAAACATTCGAACATGCTCATCGCTTACAACACGGAGAAGCGGCCGGACTCCGCTCTTAACTCCCCGGACCTCCAGCGTGCGGCTTTCTGGCACTACAGCTGCAAAATACAAGGGCAGGGATTGGAACATGGCTGGAAACTTCCCAGCCATGCCTCTGTGACTTTGGTAAAGGAGAGAAAAGGGCCTCCTTGGAGGTTTACACGTTTTGAAAGGGACGCCCCTCAGGTTAGGTTTACAGTCAGTGATAAAGCACACTTTCTGATTCAAACCTATAGACGATCTTCCCGCATCCCCAGGCCACTCCCCAGTGCTTCCTAGAGCACTAGAAACATCACAAAACCCCGGATCGTACGGTGCATCGACTCCCCGCCATGCCTTCACCCTCTGCCGTCTCACTGAATAGCACGTTTGCTAACAGTTATCACATTGTCCATTTTCTAATCTAATTCCTAATCTTGAAAACGTGACCCCGATTTCTGTTTCACCGGAGGCAGTAATAAGAGCCCGTTTCCCTGTTTTATCCTCCATTTTCCTTGGTTATCGCGGTGTCATCGTCTATTACTGTTTATGGCCCCTAATATACAGCTTGACGTCCAGGGCATATATTGTACACCTCAGTGAAAATATGTTAAAAATTCACGAGGGCTGGAGAGTGGTGGAGTTGCTGTCCTACTTCATTTCTTCATAAAGCCTGTGACAGCGCGGTGACTTCTTGTTCACTCAGACATGTCTTGTCCAGTGGCTCTGTGCCAGGCTGTGTCTTAGGTCCCAGGGTTGCAGGGATGAAGGGGACCCAGCTCTCCCGGTGCAGATCTTCTGGGGGTGACCGACGTGGGAGCAGAAAGCACAACATTGAGAGATTCAGGCTAAGCCTCACCATCGTGTCTGCCTTTGGAGACCACAGAAGGCTTCCCAAGTATTTTCTCATTTGATTTCTACATTAGAAGGTGCGGGGGTGCAAGTCAAGAGAAGCCCGGCGTTTGTGTCCGCGGCCGGATCAGTTACTAGCTGTGTGGCCTTAGGCCAAGCCCTTACCCTCTCTGTGCCGTGTCCCTGGTGGTCTGTCAGGGCTTCTCTCCGGTCTGTTAATACAGTATTTCTGGATGCACTGTCCTGTAGCCAGGAATCACATCCCCCGAGTGTGAGTGTTTATTTTGACCAGTTGTCTCTGTAGACTTGGGAGGTTGGCTCAGACCTGTTGAGCAATTTGTTAAGTTTGCTGCTCAACACATTTCTGTCCATTGAAGAACTGGTTCTGGCAAGTTCTGTTCCCTGGCCTAGTATGACACCCTTGCCGGGCGCTGGCTCTGCCGCTTCCAGGCTGTCCTCCTGTCCTCCACAGGAGGGCAGGGTCCCTAGAGTGGCTCCCCGCCCTCCCCCCCCACCCTGTTATTCCTACAGGACATCCTCCATCACCCAGTGACTCAGCCAGGCATTCAAATTTCTTTGCAATTTGGCCCAGCCCACCCTTAGAGCTGCACCTCCAGGCCATTCCTCAAACAATCCCTCCTGCCCCTCAGGGACAACGACCTTGACCTCTCTGCTTGATTGGTCTTCCCCCCAACAATGGGGGAGGGGGTAATGTCCCAGCTACAACAGGGTCAGCAAACTCAACCCCTTGGGGCCAAATTCAGCCTACTGTCTGGGTGTGCAGCCCATAAACCAAGGAAGGTTTATGGTTGACAAAAGTAAATATGTATTTCACAACACATGAAAAATATAAGAAATGGACATTTAGTGTTTATAAATAAAGTTTTATGGGCACACAGCATGCCCATTCACTTGCCTGTTGTCCACATCATCAGCTATCCTGAAGCAACAACAGCAGAGTTGTCCTCTTGGGACACAGACTGTGGGCGGGAAAGCAGAAAATAGCCACTCGATGGTTCTCTACCGGAAGTCTGCCGACCTTCGATCTACATACTCACAGTCCTTTGCACAAAATGCACCTTTCCCGGCTGCTAGGTACGTGCGTGTTTATGTGGATTTTGTCTCACCCTGGCGGCCATGCTGCTTGCTTCCATTTCGCGCCCCAGCCTCTGACACAGCCTGACTCGGTAGGATGGGCATTGTGTTTGTGGAGCTGCCTCTGCTGGTTGGGCCACAGTTCCTTCGTGGCCCTGAGTGTAGCAACCAGGCGGTTGGTTAGTGCCTCTGCCCAGAGATGGTGTGTGGATCTGAGTTTACAGATGCGGTTTTCACACCAGCAAAGGGAGGGAGTCAGTCCAGCTCCCATGAGCAGGTCCTTGAGATTGGCTGTTGAATAATGGGCATCATGTTAGGAATTCCAAGTTCATGACCATCAGAGAGGAAAGAGGCCTGAACTCTTTTCTCAAGAAGTTTACCTGTTAGGTAAAGGCAGATGCTAGTGGATCATTTCAGCACTCTTTTAGTTAGGTCTGTGTCTTTCGAGAGAAACAGAGAGGCATGAGTTCAGAAGCAGAGGGAAATTTACGGACCCATAGATTCAGTTCTGTCTCTTGACCATTCCCAAGCAAATTGCTTGGCTTTACTCATCTGGATCTTCACATTTGGAAAATGGGCTTGAAGGTAAAACAGATCGGGTTGGAAGTCCATTTCAGCTCTAATCTATAGATTTTTTATTCTACTGTTTTATTTGACTTTGATAGATGTCTTTCTAATCAATGGCATGCAAGCATTCGGTGAGTTTCAATATACAGGCATATATCTATTCTAAAGGCATTATTCAGCGCCTCTGTATCATAAAACCCAAGGAAAACCCCTCTATCTTCAAAAGTCCTAGAAGACATAAACAAAAGACCCTCCACGCCTATGAGAAGATACGGCTAGATTTCGAAGTTCGGTTTTTTAATTACCAAATCACTTCAGACAGTTTCCAAACGTAATAGGAACAATATGGTGTGACTCTTGATGCTGGCTTCTACAATTAGTGTGTTATTAATTAAACTCTTGAGTAATATAATAACTTGACGGTTAAAGCCCCTCTTTGCATTTAAAGTACATGCTAACTGTGGCTCCCGTTATAAATAAACTCTATGGCTATGGGCTTTGAAAATTTAATTATTCAGAGCAAATTATTCAATCGATGCTCTGTTCTGGAGAGACGCGTCCTGAATATTCCAGCGGGTTCCAGGAGGAAGGTGTGTGTAAGCAGAGCTCCACACAGGGGGCCTCCTTGCCTCTCTCTCTGGCCCCACCCTCCCCATCCTCTCTGCTCCCGCTCCCCCTGAACATGCAAGCGGAGCCTCCAGGTCCACCCCATCCAACCCACCACCTTCACTCCGTGGCTGCTGGAAGGAACCCACACTAAACACGATTCGAGCATGCCCACTTAATCACTGCCAAGAATTTCCAGAATGTTCAGAACGATATTTAAAGCCCCCAGCTTTATGCACTCATCCTTATGATAAGTCACTACCCTCCACATGGCTATCTCCTTAGCGTCTTAGCTCACATTCACCTTTTGCTCCACTGCACTGACCCCAGAAACACTTCTCCAATGAGCAAAACTGTGTCATGTTGGCCCGGCCCCTGTGGCTCAGTGGTTGAGCATTGACCTAAGAACCATGAGGTCACCGTTCGATGCCCAGTCAGGGCACATGCCCAGGTTGTGGGCTCAGTCCCCAGAAGGGGGCATGCAGGAGGCAGCAGATCCATGATGTTTCTCTCTTATCATTGATGTTTCTATCTCTGCTCCCTCTCCCATCCTTTCTGAAATCAATAAAAATATATATTTTTTAAAGAAATGGTGTCATGCCTCCAATCCTTATCACTTGCAATTTCTTCTTCCCGGAATGCCATTCCCTCTGCAGGGAGTTCCTGTTTGCCTTGGACCCCCAGCGCTGCTCATCTCAGCCACTGAGGGCTGCAGGGAGGATGCTTCCAGGACACACAGCAGGACAGCATGGCAGCAGCGAGCAGGAAGTCACCAAACATCTGGGACCATCTCAGAGAAGGCCAGTTCTGTACACCCATGCGGGGTTCCAGAAACCTAGTCACGCCACCAAGGCCATTAGCTTCTGTGACTTGAAGGCGTGGCCCTGACTCAGTTCAGGGTATGTGACGAGCAGGTAAGGACGTCAGGTACAGAACATCCCTCAAGAAGACGGTCTAAGAAAATGAAGAACACACACGGATTGCCTGGGAGAAGGCCAAGAGGTTCGGCTGCCCTGAGAATGGTCTAGAAATATGGTTCTGTAGATTTAAAAGAAGAACTGGCCATCCCCGGTTGGGGAAATCCTCAAAGCCTTCATGGGGCAGCAGCAGGTGTATTAAGCACAGCAGGACCGATTCGACTAGTCTGGCTTATAAGTATCCCCAGCTGGTCTCCGCGCATCAGGGAGGAGTCACTGCCGCTCCCCGGACCACCTATCTGTTACTCATATCAAAGGTTCAGGGGCTTTTTTTGGTTTGTGCAAGGGGCTATCTTGACACAAAGTAGTGATTTACAAACTTCCATCTCTATGCTAGATGCCTGTCACAACTTCTGCTATGTCCAATTTATCGTTTGCACCATTATTTCATTATTATTTCCTTGAATATAATGAAATTATATTCTTTTTTTCTTACTTGGATTAATTTCTCTGAACACACTCTACCTTATATTTTTTAAGAGGACAACAGCATCCCAGGCCATCAATGAGAGAGGAGGGTGAGATAAAGACAAGGCGAATAAAGCACTGCTACGGGATTCTAGCTCCATGCTGTTGCCTGCCCAGGCTGGAGCCGGTGGCTGGCCATCTCTCCGTGAAGAGGGGAGATTAGAAGTCTGTGTAGGAAGATTTTAAAAATATACATACAGATGGGCCCTACCTTGAAGCTTTCTCCCTGAAGCGATGGAAATGAGGTAGAAATGACAGACGTTTTTAGTGATGCGATTCGGAGCTGATGCCATTTCCAGGCACTGACTGGAGGCATCCTGTTCCCATGTGTGGGGCTGTGTCCCGGGAGAGGCGTGGGCAGGAGGAAGGAGTGCTGGGCCCGCATCCGGACACCTGGGTCTCTGGCCAGGTTGGCCGCGCAGGTCATTGAACCCCTGCTCTTGTAGGACATGGGGGTCCGCGCCTAAAGGTCCTTGATGTTTGGTCCTACCCATAAGGTTCACACTTAGAAAATGTCCTGGATTCAAATTGCCCATGATGTTTATTGATGCCTTGTCTTACAGGGTTAAATATGGAAAAAATGCGACCGTGTTTTCCCGGTCTAATAATTGCATTACGGCCGTATTGCCAATGAGAACCTTTCTTGCCTCGGTAGCCTGGCTGATCATGGAACATGATCAAGAATCTTTTGGCACGAACCCATTGTCTCCCTAGGAGTTTTGGACCATCCCAAACAGCGAGGACCTCGGGCATGAACCACATGTCTCCACGGACGCTTTGGACAGCACCAAATGTCTACTAATTAAACCACTGAGAGGCAGTTTCCATGTGTCCAACGTGACGGAACAAGGAACGTTATGTTAATTTCCATGGTGTCATGCATTCATGACCTTGTAAATACCCATTGCACACCTACTGTGTGCTAGGCCTTTTCCTGGCCTCTGGGCTGCTCTGAGGAGCAGGTGAGCTCTTGGATGTAACAGCACAGTGGGAATGGAGAGGCAGCCATGACCATTACCATCATAGTAAGTTTTTAAAATGTGCTCTTCCTCCCCCACCTGCCCACACATTGCCTGGGGAAGCACTTTCTCAGCCCAGAAGTCTGGGGAAACTTGAGCTCAAAGCTCTGCTGGTGCCTGAAGCTGGTCCTGAAGTCCCTGGCATGGCACTCTCTCTGATGCCCTGGCCCATACATCAGGGCAGGCACTGTCCCTTTAAATCTGGGCCAACCACAATGAATATGCCTGTGAGATAAGATCATGCGCCGGAGAGAACAGCTGAAGGGCAGTCAAAATATTTTAATACTGGAACCACACTTCAAATTTTAATTTGGTTTTACTTTGCCTGCTTTATTATCTGACCGGGACAAATGGAAGCACGATGAACTCCAGAGGTCTGACCAGCTTGAGCCTGGAACTCCAAGTGACATGGGGAGGGAGGCTGGCGGCTGCTCCCAGCACTTTCTGGGCAGGGGCTGATTAGCAGAGAGCTCTGGACTAGGGATCTGAGGCTGAGGGCTGGCCTCACCTCTCACCCTGGAGTGCCTGCCCTTCCATAAGCTCCCCCTGCTCTCAGCTAGTTTTCTTTGCGGTTGACTGTGGATGGAGCCTCCTGCCCATCTGCGTCTCGAGGGCCCCTGCCAGCTTTAAGGAGTGTATCTCGGATGGACCTGGGCAGCGTGGAGAGAAGACAGGCCAAGCCCAGCCTTTCAAGTACCCCGTGATCTCGCCCCAGCCCATCTTCCTCGCAGAATAGTCTGCTCTTTGTCTTGGCTCTTTCCAAAGGAAAGGCTTCCGGATGCCTGCACCCCTGCCTGCTCACCTCTGTGTGTTCCAACTGGGCTTGTCTCCGCACGCTGCAACATGCACTTGTCCCCGTAGCCTCTTCAGATTCCCTCCGCTGGAAACAGCCTCCCCTCCTCCCTCCACTGCAAACTCCATTGGCACACGAATGGCATATTTAGTGTAAGAGCCTGAGTCACGCCGTGGAGTACAGCTGCTTGTCAGTGGGAGTGTCTGCTGTGGACCCTCCAGGAGTGAGAGTGGCACTCTCCTCGTGTTTGAGTCCCCGTGTATTCCGGGTGTGTTTGTTACAGCAGCAAGCACTGCCTTGTGCAACCTTAATGAAGCCAGCACCTCTGGGCAGGCAAGGCCCCTGCTCCCAGCCTGTCTCCCACTGCCTGGCCAGTGTGGCTCACTTGGGTGGGTGTTGTCCCATGTAAATTTGCCTGTACATGGCCACAGTACCTAGTGGCTCTCATGTTGGAAGGACACTCTGAAGGAAGAGTGGCCAAATAGGTGACCATTTGGGCCGTGATGATAGTGGGGGTGAGTGACACTGCCCCAGTCCTGGACCTGGCGGAAGTCCTGGATGTGGTGAGAAGTCATCACAGCTCAGATGATTTGGAAGCACAGTGGATAGGTTTCCGGCAGAGAGAAGAGGAAGGAGGAGTCCCATCAGGCTGCTAGCCCAGCAGTGGGAGAGATGGAGTCGCAGTTTCCTAAGACTGGAAGAGAGACAAGGGGGGAAGCAGTTTGGGAACGGAGAAGATTCAGGAATTTGGGTCTGAGCATGATCAGGTCCAGCTTCCTGGTGAGCAGTGCACGGAGCTGTTGCACACAGGTGTCCACAGCTGAGAGGATAGGGCCTCGGAGGGGTGTGTCTGATGACATCACC
Organism: Corynorhinus townsendii; assembly: GCA_026230045.1. NCBI lineage: Eukaryota > Metazoa > Chordata > Mammalia > Chiroptera > Vespertilionidae > Corynorhinus > Corynorhinus townsendii. The sequence goes on along the minus strand of JAPDVU010000001.1, from coordinate 231,381,293 downwards.
TGGATAGAGGAGACTGTGATGAGAATAGAAGTGTCTGGAAACTGAGCTCTGGGGCACTCCTGTGTTGAAGGATGATGTTGAGAGGTCAGTAAATGGAACTGAAGGTGGGGGAGGGGCAGAGAGAAGGTGTCAAGATGGTGAACCAAGAATTATGGGGGATGGGGGAATCTCACCCACCACAATAATTAAAATGCAGTGCTGGGGTTGATCCCAGAAAACAGCTGTTGGAATGAATTCAATGGACACACTGCAGGAATCTTCTGTGTGTGTCTAATTTCCAAACCCTGGTGGCTCTCTACCCAGTCCGAATTGGCAGCCCAGGTATGCAGTGTTGCTGGGAGCTTGCTGTTGAATACCCAGCCTCGTTCCCAGCTGAGTGCAGACCTCCAAAAACAGAGCCAGATTCCAGCGATACAGACAAAGAGAAAGCAGCCAGCCCTGCCCTGGGATGGGGCCCGCAGGGAGCAATGGGATGGGGCTGGGGGACCAGGGTCGACTGGACTTCTGCCACTTACTAGCTTTGTGACCTTGGAGAATGGACTTATCTTTCCTGAGCCTCAACTTCTTAATTTACCAAAGGGACGGTCCAACTACCCAGGATGCTTATAAGGATGAAATCAGGCAACGTGTGGCAGGCACCTTCAGAAGCTTCCTTGACATTCCTCCTACACCTGGACTTGCCCTTGGCTTCCCCTTTATCTCGCCTGCGTTTCTCAAGACCACACAAAGCACGCGGCTCTATAATGGCTGTTGACCAAGGTCACCTCTTCCTGGTGCTGGCATGGGGCAGGCACTACAGAGACAAATATCTGTGTGTCCCTCAGGGGATCCCAGGCTAACCCAAGAAGCAGGTGCAGACATTACCGATGCAGTTATAATGCCGAGAGCTCTTATCGATGGTGACGTAGCCACTGGCAAAAGCCAAGGACCGAGGGTGGTTCCCTCCGCTTGAGAATGCCCGAGAAGTTGTCTTAGACCTAAAGGACCTGACACATGTCGCTGAGCCCCAAGTGGCGACTTGAATATCCTGGACTTAGACATAAACAAAGCAAAGGTACGTTCTGCTCAAGTCACACAAGGACAGAAAGGTGCATAACAGAGAAAAGAATGGTCACCTTGAACTTGTCACAAGGAGACACAGGGCCAGGGCCTCAGCCATGGATTATCAGCCTCCCTCTCTCTGGCTGCTCTTCCCTTTCTCTGTCATTCGGTTTCCTCCCCAGACACAGTTTCAACCTCTCTCTTCACCTTGGCACTCAGCAGAGTCTCAATTAAATCACGGCTTCTCTCTTTCCACCTTTCTCTTCTCCAATTGCTCTTCATGTTTCCAAAATGTTCTGAGGACATTGGAGGAGAATAACACCGCCTGGCCAGCTTCACACTGGCATGCCAGGTAGATGAAGTGATGGATTGTTCAATCAATCGAGAGATGATAACTAGCTATCAGATAGATAGATATGTACTAGTAGATAGATATGGCTAGATGAGGGTACATACTTATCTCTATATCATGTACTTAATCTATGCACTATCAGTCATCTATATAATCTGTCTACCTACCTACCTATCTGCCTATCTAGCTACTTACCTATCTACTGGGATTGGAGACACCTGTATCTCCAGGTGCCCATCTTTGAAAGAGGAGGGGAAGTTGAGCATCCACCTTGGTCATATGACGCTCTGCTTCTTGTGCAGTCCAGTCCAATCCCATAATGTATCCATCACTCTGACACTCTCGGGGAGCCACCCTCACTGGGACCAGTGAAGGTACACCCACCAGGCCTTTCATTGTGACGTTTACATGTTAAAGCTGAATTCCACGCTGTTGGTGGCACCTAAGGAAATCACTGCCACCAGTTGCAGAGTTAATTATGGATCGTCCCTTGGAAAAAAAGCACGTGTTTTTGGAAGTTGAGGGCTAAATAAAAACAGCTGGGAGGGGAACGGAATGAACGGCTGGGACGGAGCCCATGATGTTCTGCTGAGAGTAAACATTTCTTTCCTCTTGCTCAAGCCTGACTCTCTGCGTACAAGCCCGCATCCCTTTCATGTGGCACAAAGGGGGATTTGGAAAGGGACTTTTCTCAGAGCTGTGCGTTGAAAAGGCAGCTTATGGGAGCCTCGAGAAGAGACATTTTGCCTTTTCTTACAGTGGGTTCCTCTTAATTGTGACTTTCCCAAGCCCCTCCTGAAGTCTCCAGAACCATTCAATTAGCATCTTCATCCCTGCATGATGAAAACAGCCTCTCCCGCTGAATGGCCGGCCATTATTAGAAGGCTTCTAACATCTTTTATTTGGTGATATGAGAGTCTTCTAGATAAAATAAGGTTTGATTTATAAAAATCCTAAAATATATGTAAATGCCAGATCTATAAATAAGTACTGTATTGTAGAGGCGAAAATCTCATTATAAGTAACAATTTTATTAGCATATCCATTAAGCAAAAGGCCTTGTGATGTTAATGTTAACAAAAGTAAACTGTAACCATTTCATTCAGCTAGTAATTTCTGAGCTCTAAAGACTAGGCACTGTGTTAGGTACTGAGGCTATATACATACCTGTATGTACATGTGTGCACACATATGTGTGTGCATATGTATATGTGCACATGCCTGTGTGTTTGCTTTGGGGATGGGGACTCTGAGAGCACAGAGGGAAGGCACATTTCCCTGCACACCTAGATAGCAACTGGCTAGCTGGGTCGACAGTAAAACACACATCGCAGAAGAGTAGATCCGGAAAATCACGGCATCTGTTTAGGTATCAAAGCTGTAATGTGAAAAGCTATCAACTACATCTTGAAGAACTGAAAAAAAGCTTCACCGAAGAAATTCTTTTTTTTAAATATATTTTTATTGATTTCAGAGGGAAAGGGAGAGGGAAGGGAGAGAGAGAAACATCAATGATGAGAGAGTATCATTGATGGGCTGCTTCCTGCACGCTACACACTGGGGATCGAACCTGCAACCAGGGCATGTGCTCTGACTGGGAATCGAACCATGACCTCCTGGTTCATAGGTCAATGCTCAACCTGGGAGCCACGCTGGCCAGGACCAAAGAGGAAATTCTTGAGCACACTGTGGAGAAAGTAAGGCTGGACAGAGAAAAAATATCCTAGCTCGAAGGAATAGCAAAGAGAAGATGGGTAAAGTAAACACTGGAATGTTTTCAAAATAAAGTCAAATCAGCAGCAACATCAAAATAAGAACCTAAAGATGCAATGGTAGTGGGTGGTAAACAGTCTTATATAGTCACAATGGGCAGTGATTCATAAATAATTGGAATTTAGAGTAATTTGAACACTTACTCAAATGTTTATAATACAAAGTTGAATGAAAAAAGCAAATATAAAGTTTTGATTTCATATAGCCTCCATCATGTAAATGCACACAGGCTCATATGAAAATTTCTACAAGGCAGGTAGTATTGTTTTTTTCTTCTTTCTGAGGTTACAGGATATTTATGTTTTCATCTCATTATGGTTCTGGAGTCCAAGTATATATTTTTCCATAATGGTCAGGCATTTCTTTATCATCTGAAAAGGCCATGGGAATATGAAATGAGAAAACAATGAAAGGAACGTGTATATTTTGTCATCCTTTTCCTGGCTTCGATGTGCCAACCTTCCACCACTCAGAAAACATATTATAGAGCCAAAGCCCACGTTCAGGCCCAGGGGGTCAGCCTAACTGGGAAAGTGTGCCCACAGGTGAGGGTACAGGTGTGTGGGGAATGTAAACTCCCCTTGCCTTCTACCTGTGGCACTTCAGGGGACAGAGGTAACAAGGGTGGGGTCTGGCTGGAACGTGGACTGTCAGGATCCTTACGTAGCGCAAAGCTGCCAAGGGGAGGAAGGAATGGGAAAGTCCCTAGATTTCCATGCCAGGAGGGTGCCCACACAGGATCACGGAGCCTCACAAAGGAACAGGCACAGAAGCAGAGATGTGCTTGAAGGTGCAGGCACCACTGTTAGCAGGCAGATTGCCTGCACTCTATGCTCTGTCTGCCCCATCTCTCTTCCCAACACTGGCTCTCCTTCGTGGAGATGATTTTGGTGGGGTCAGAGATAAGCCTGAAATCACCCCACTGTTTAGAGGCGCCCTAGCTCTGTCTCTGCCACTAGTACCCCCACTATTCATCAGTGAGCCCTGGAAACTCTCCCCTTCCTTTATAACATTGCTTTTCATCCTCTTCCTTCGTTTAAACCGTGCACGTTCCAGAGGACAGCTGGCTGATTCCGAACTCAGCTTCTGCACCATTCTTCAAATTTCGCGCAACGCCTTTTTTCTCGCCCCTGCAAGGCATTCTTGAGTAATGAGTGAGAACATTTTTCCTGAGTCGGTTTTTCTAATTAAATAGAAGTCAGGCCATGCAAACAATTACGACTTGTGTGAGAACCAAGTTTTGCCAGTTTGGAAAGACTAACAGAGAATCGCATGCCATACCTGGAAACACCCAATAGAACTGAAGCTGGTGCTAAGACAAGCATGAAGAACACTTGGTGTTTAACATCCAGCTTCGGATTCAAAAATCACCTCAGATTTTTTTTTTTTTTTTTTTTGCTGTTTTACAAGTGTAGAGATTTGGACCGATGTTATCATGTCAGCCACGCAGAAAGGGTGGTTCTCAATCTGACAAGGAGCATGAGACACCGATCCAAATGTCTGTGCGAACCGAGATATGGTGCAGGATTTTCCGACATTTCCTTTTATTTTCATCATTTAAATCAATGTGAGTTCCAACTTATAGGAATCATAATTGGAGCAGTTTATTTGGGGTGTCGACATTTCCAAAGAGCATTTGAGGCGATGAAGGGGAGGAAAAATAACTGTAGTCTATGCCTGTGTCGCCTGTGTTCTCAAAGCACTTCCTTATTTGTAAAGCAATTGCTCTTCAATTTAAACATGATAAGGTATGAAACTTTTATCAGATTCTCATTTAACCAAAGGAAACCTGGGGTATTTTAAACAATGGAAAAACACTTAGGGTAGATCATGTAATTAACTAGATGACCTCTAAGGCCTCCTAGCTTATCCATCTATTCAGATATCCATCATTTTGCAGCCATGCCTATATATCTGTTTGTCTTTTCTCTATATATATAAAATAGCTGTGTATATATGGTTTTTAATATGCATATATGAAAACGCCAGTATATTATAATAGAAGCAAAGGACCTGCCCTTATGGAGAGTGGATTCTTGACCCAATGCCTGGCAGTATTCAGTGACCTTGGCTGAGTGTCAAGGTGCCCTTCTCTCCGTCACCCTGTGTCTTCTTTTAAGAGTGAGGACCCAGGGGACTGTCCTCAGCCCCATGGCTGCAATCCTTGTCTGGCCTCAAAGGGAACTGCATGCAACACACAAGGTCAGTCCCAGGTGAATGCCCAGGTAAGAAAGAGGTTATGGTACCATCCCATCCCGATGAGGCAGGCTCAAGCACCTAAGACAACTGAGGAAGCCGAGGCTCTGAAGGGTTTAGTGAATCTCATAGACTCTCCAGACTAATAATGAGCAAAGCCCACGCCTGGCTGGACCTCCTGCCTTTGAGCTCCAACTCTGTGGTTACCACACACTCGCCATACCAGCAGAGGTCAGAACGCCAGTGGACGGTGACCGGGACGATTCTGTGCAAGACTCCAGCTTCGTAGGGGGCTCAGATGGCAGCAAGTGAACGTCCCTCCCTGGGGCTAACAGCCTGGCGCCTCTCAGGTGACCAGAGGGCCTGCGATCACACAGGTAGGTCTCAGATAAGCTGGGGGGATGGAGACACCTGACCTTCAGCCTTCGACCTTTTCTGTGCGCTGCCCAGTGACTCCACATACAGTTTCTTTTGCCAGAAGTGCCGTTCTCCTCATCTTCTCACTGGAACTCTTAGTGGTAGCTTAATGGTTAGACACATACATGTAGTCAAGGACCCTAAAAACTACTGTCATCATCTCAGTCCTTCATTCCCAGGTGCCCCCAAATGCCCGCATCTTGTAATTCTCAAGCTGATCTGCAAATAAGCTACAGTTCCTAGACCCTTGATGAGACTATGAATTCATTGAGGGCAGGATCTAAGTCTTATGTATGAATCTTAAACATCTCTGTCGCTGGTATATTGAAGATGCTAAGTAAAAAATGAATGAATGAATTGATGAATGAATGAATGAGCTTACAGAAACTGCTTGCCTTAGGATATCCAAACATCATCTCTGCCATAAGCCCAGAATTCTTCAGCTCCTGGTGCAAGACAGGTAACCACAGATGGTGGTGTGGCCAGCTCAGATGGAAGAAGGTCCCCTGGCTGCTCATCCGGGCTTGCCTCATGGTGCCAGCCGCACAGCCACAGCCTCCTGAGCACAGCAAGCTCCATACGCTAGCCCTCTCATCTGCTAAGTCACCGGCCAGCCTACATTTGAAGCATTTCTAAAATGTTACACAAGGTTGCAATAATGTTTTTACAAAACAAAGGCTGAGTGACTGGAAGCCGTTTTGGACCAGTCAGCATCTTCTTGAAAGAGGAGCCCGGATGGTACCATTAGTGACACAACGTAAACAAGTATATGTAAGCAGCACAGTGGAGACTCAGCCGGAAACATCTGTTTGGTAAGTGGGGAAGGGGTGATGAGGGGCTGTGGTGGAAGCCACACTGGGGAAGGCCAAGAACAAGGGTGGAAAGTAGTCAACAATGAAAAAGTCGAAGGCAATTCGAGTCAAGTAAGGTCCCCAAGGACCAACTACACTGAGACAAGGTGGTAGGTAAGACTTAAGTACTAGAGTCAAGAGCTTTATTTGAGACTAGAGGCCTGGTGCATGAAAACTCATGCCCTGGAGGGGTGATCCCTCAGCCTGGCCTGCCCTCTCTCACAGTCTGGGAGCCCTCAGGGGTGGCAGGTGACCCGGTGATCAGGGGAAGGTGACACCCCATCAGACCTCTGCTGCTGCCACTGCTGGCAGCGCAAACCTCGGCCAACTCTGGTTACCTAAGCCTCAGGTGGCCCTGGGCGGCTGGGCAGCTGACATCTGAGGCTTGCCTGCACCTTGGACCAGCCCTGGGTGGCTGGGGGGCTGAGGGGACTGGGGGACTCCAGAGGCAGGCACACGGAGTGAGGCTGAGGGGACTGGGCACTGCCATCTTGTGGCTGTGGGTACTGCTGTCTTTGAGAGCGTGGCAGTCAATTAGCATATTTCCTCCTTATCGGCTGTGGGCTCTGCCATCTTTGAAGGTGGAGCAGTCAATTAACACATTCTCTCCTTATTAGATAGGCTCTTAGTTCACACTCAAACTTGACTCTGTTGGTAATAAGACCATTCACCGTAGTACAGGCTCCGGGGTTGTATTAATAGTGGTAGGGTGTCGGGAATAGGGAGGTGCCAATCACGCCACACTAGGCATTTAAATTCTGACCCCTGACTTCACAGAGGATGTGCAGGAGAGCATCCCCCAGGGAAGGGGGCTCTGAAATGAGGATGACTTGAAAAATCAGGGCATGTAAAGAAAAACATTAAAAACATGAAAGTCATCTTGAAAAGAAAATGATGACTTCTGGGGGAAGAGCTGGTCCTTAGCTCGCTGAAGTCCTATAATGGGGGGCCTGAAATGTGTTTCCCTCAAATCCGTGCCTCATCTGGGGCTCTCCGTTGAGCATGGCCGGATGGATAGATGCAAGAATACAGAGGGCATGACATGACTGACAGGTGAGGGATGAATCCCTGGAACCCTTGGAAAGAAACAGGGAGCAGGATGCTCTCACTCCCTGGGGAGGGAGGACATTCTAACAGACTGAACTTTTAAGTGCGACGTCACCTGCTCAGAAGGCAGGGCCTCTCTGGGTCTGCGGCCTTGTAAGCATAAAGGAACAAGACCACCCGTGCAGAACGCTGACCCGGGACCCCCGTGACGGAGGAGGCGCTGACCAGGAGGCTGCCTGAGCTTTGGGTCAGTTTCACTACTTCCCACTGAGCCGATGACAAACCCCACCCACAGCGGCTCACACAGCAAGGCCACATGAGCTTTCAGGGGCAGCGCAGCTTGTGGGCTGGTAGTCTGGGGGCTCAGTAATACCTCCACACTCCAAGCCCCTCAGCTCGGGCTGCCACAGTTCTAGGAATGTGGGCAGACACAGGGAAGATGGTGTGGGGAGAGTGGGCACTGGCAGGTCCCGAGGTCCCCAGAGAGGAGCTGGATGGAGCCTGTTTTCCCTGAAGCGCCTGGTGGAGCAGGAAGGAAGTGGGACTTGATTAGGGAAGGGTCGGGGGTGGGAGCCATGGTGCCAACAGTTACCGCCACATTGTACACTCTCTTTTCATCTAAGATTTTTAACTCGGGAGTCCCTGATGTCTTTTAAATATTGATGTTTTGATAGTTTATTGCACTTGGTAGTTGATACTACAAAGGCATATGTGTATCTCTCCTTGATACTTCATTGTTCTAGAACTTGCTCATTTTGGCAAATCCATGGGAATTGGGTGTGCCTGTGTGTTCATGTGAGTTAATTTTAGGCAGATGGGAATTTCCCATGCACATGACATTCTGAACCAAATTGTAACCCACTTGTCACTAGGTAGGACATTCCCTGTCAGTGAGATGTGTGTTTGTGTGAATATATGTGTGTATATGCACACACATCTACACACACATTTATGTATGAAGGAATCAAGTATCAAGTATGTGCATGAATACTGAACTTAGGTGAAGAATGAAAGATGACATCCCTCATTCTTTGTAAGAATTGTCTATTATTCCACTGTGTGCGTGTGTGTGTGTAACAGGAACTGTGTAAATGATTTTTCATTAATGAATACTCAGGGCATTTACCATATTTTAATTCTATGAAAAGTGCTATAGCAAGTGTGTTCATACATTTGTTTCACAAACACTTTGCCATGAAATCACCGTGCCAAAGTGTGACTGTCTGCTCTGGCACACACTGCCCAGCATCCCGCAGGCGGTCCACACTCCCCACAGCCCCCGCAGTCCACCCACATGGGGTTTATTAGACTCTTTGATCTTTGCCAATGTGATCAATGAAAACCAATATCTCATTTTAGTTGCAATTTGCATTTCTCTTATCGGCAGTGAAACTTGCCTATTTTTACACGCGTAAAAGCCATTTTTACCTCCCTCTCTGTAAACTACCTTTCTCATCCCTCCTCCATTTCCCCCCTAAACTCACTCTAATTCGTTAAAGGACTAAGTTCCCAAGAAAGCGGCCAAGCCTCTTTCCATCTTTTAGACAGAACGTGTGCCAATGTGAGCGAACTCACAACTCCTCTCTCTTCTGTGAACCTCAGTCCCTGACAACAGGCGTCCTGGTTGTCAGCTGTCTCCACCCAGATCCGGGCAGGGCCCCGACCAAGCCAGCCGCTCTGGATACAGCCCAGGAGGTGAGCTCTCTCAGGAGGCTCTGCAATGCCAGCCAGAGGAGGAGGTGTGCTTCGGGCTGTGGCTTGGCCCACTGCAAAGCGGGCGGAATGGAGCGCGTGTCTCTCATTTCCACTCTTCTAGGCTCATCATTGGTCTCCCATGTTCAACCCCAAAGGCCCAGGGTAAAGCCAAAACTTTCAAGAAGAGACACCAGCTAGGCAGTGATTGGTCTCCCTAGAGCTGGGAGGCCTGACTCAGACCTGGTGCCTAACAGGCCGGGAGTCACCCAGGCCCCTCAGTCTCTCCCTCCTTGACCCGACGCCTGGTCACATCCCTGAGTTGACCCCTCAGAACCAGAGCCTCCCGGGACCACCTTTCAAAACCCACCATGCCTCAGTTTCCGGGACTCTCATTCCCCAACACCCAGTTCCCAGGAGCAGAAGTGGTTCCGAGCAGAGCGCCCACCCGTGGCCCGAGCGCACGTCCTCACCCTGCTCTGCCTGCGTCAGGACTCATGAGTTATTAACAAGACCTCTGTTTGTGGTGCCCGGCTCTCGCTTCCTCCACGTTCAGTTGCTGGGGACTCGATTTGATTACAAACATACTTAGTCAATGTTTTCATTGGTGCTTTCTGGAGTGGCCTTTGTACGAAAGTGTTAGAATGTCAAAAAGTCAACCGCAAGCACGCCTTCTCCCCCCGCCGGCCTGGGAAAGCCGTGTAAAGCAGACGCCGGGCAAATGAAGTCATCAGAAATGAAACCCACTTTAGGACAATGGTGAATAGAATGTGTCATTTCTCAACCCTTCACATCTGGGCATTTCTCAGACAGGAAGCTGAAGTCGACATCCAAAATCCAAGTCAGGGTCCATGGTGCCCCCTGTTCTGCTTTGTTGACCTCAAATCATGCATGACCTTCTCCAGGCCGCTCTTGACTCACTTGCAACGTGGGAGCAGTGAGTCCATCCCATCCTCCATAACATAAAGGCTCCAAGCAAAGCAGCTTCGCCAAGCACCATCCTCTCCAGGCGTACATCCTACCTATTGCCTTACCCAAAGGAAGCACCAGCGCACTCAGAAAGATGCGGCTGAACAAACATTTTGCCAGCACAGCTGGCCTTTGTGGCCTGGATGTGCCATCCGGGCCCGGGCTAGAGGTTTCATAGGTTGCATGGATGAATGAATATTTATGGGGTCATCTGCTAGGGCCTGCCATCTCACGGAGGAGCGAACACACTAACCAGCAGAGGGGATTCAAAGCAGGAAGGGATTGGGCCAATGGTGAAGGTGACCTTGAGTTAGCCATGATTTAAAAGTTAACCAAAAGAATCTTTTTGTTGTCATTGCTGTGTTGGTACCATTGCTTGCTAAATAACTGTGGTTGGTTTTTTTGTGTGTGTGTTTTTTTATATATTTTATTGATTTTTTACAGAGAGGATGGGAGCGGGATAGAGAGCTAGAAACATCAATGAGAGAGAAACATCGATCAGTTGCCTCCTGCAGACCTCCTACTGGGGATGTGCCTGCAACCAAGGTACATGCCCTTGACCAGAATCGAACCTGGGACCTTTCAGTCCCCAGGCCGACACTCTATCCACTGAGCCAAACCAGTTAGGGCAACAGTGGTTGTTTTTTCTCACAAAGGAAATACATGTTTCTTATGAAATCACGTGAAATATGAGCCAAGAGAAGGTGAAAATCACCCCTGATTACACTACCAAGATGTTGATAGTGTGATTCTAGTGCAATGCCATCATGGTTTCTATTCCATTAAATGCATCATTTCATTTCCACACAATAAAAACAAAAATCACCGACGTCATTCCTCTTTAATAGAATATTTCTATACCTGTTCTTAAAGACATCACGTCGTTCTCTGATTGGAAACTGGTTCCTGGCTCAGCCTGACCGAGCACCTACTTCCTGAGCTAGAGCAAGGGGTGCAGCCTGAGGAAGCTGGGACACATTCCGAAGCCAACTCCACATAGCAGAGGCCACACAGGGGGCTCCCTCCATCCTCCCACTCTCTCTCTCCCATGGAGTGGTGGCGAGGGTGCCCACTGCCTCGGGCACTTCCCCTGCCCCCAGCAACTCAGAGCAGCAGATGCTCAAGGGACCTCTTCCACTCACACCCGTTCCACCCGGGTCACCTTGTTCTGGGCTCATTTGCTTAGAAACCGAGGAAGTTCATAGAATGAGGTTCCTCTTCCCGCTCAGGCGTGGACACCAGTGGACAGGGAGGATCCCATCTCCCCAAGGTGTTTCCTTGCACTCTCTCTGCCTCTCTGTCTCTCTCTGCCTCCCTCTCTCTATCTCTGTCCCCCCACCCCTAGTGCTCTGCCCCGGATAGCTGTGAGGACCAGAGCACCATTTTGCTCTGTCCCCCGAGATGTGGAAGCAGTGAGGCGAGGGTGGGTGCCTGCCAGGGCCAGCCTGACAGGTTGAACCGGGCTGAGCTAGGGAGGTGGGAATTGAGAAAAGAAAGAAAGACAGGAGAACGGGAGGACTACAGGTCATGGAGAGACTACAGCAAGTTTATTAACTGCGTAATGCCTTTTATACACAAAACACTGAATAGGAGGTCTGTCAAGAGGAATGTATTCTTTGTTCCTCTTAATCTCTAAGGGAGAGACAGAGCAGAAGGACACATTCTCAGTACAGCAAATCTCAGTAAATAGTTACAGACTTCTTGGTAAGCTATGAAAGGTTGCTCTCATTCTACTGATAACCGCCATCCAAACAAGCCTGGGAGAACTGTGTGGGTAGGGGACCCAGCCTTGCTAGTCCCTTCAGGTGCAAGGACTGTGTCAGCTTACACCCGGACTCCAACAGATGCCCACTGCCAGGGTCAGAGGGCGAGGGGAGCTGAGTCTGCGGCTCACTTTCGTGATGAGTGAGGACTCCAATGCCCTTGTCCCTTCCCCTGGGAAACCAAGTGTAAATGATGGGCGGCTCCCAGACTGGCCCCTCCAAGGCTTCCTTCCACCAGCTCCCTGGAGTGCCATGCAAATAAGACCATTTCCTTTCATCTTAACAAGCACCAGACAATGATTCAAAACCAAAACCAAGCCCTTTGCCCTCACAGGTGTGGACAGTCCTGTGGAGCAGGCATCATGGCAGAGACCTTCTGTGGTGAGCGAGGAGCCTGCATAGAGGGCCGGCTTCATGCTGTGCCAGCATCCGAGACGGCTTGGTGTCTGAGGAGAATGTTAAGAGCTGAGAGCACAGTTGGGTGGGTTTAGGGAGGAATGATCTTCAGACAGGCGTGTCCACAAGCAGGGATTGGGGAAGGCAGGGGCCCAGCACAGCCCTGAGCCAGCGAGGAAACATGGGTCTCCTGGATGTGACAGGGACCGTGAAACCCGCTCACGGAGCCATGGTCCCCATGTCAGAAGTCTGGGGGTTTCATTCCAGGAGCCCGTGACATGCCAATGGGCTACAGACCACGTGTCCTACAGAGTGACCCCCACGGGCAGACCCTGGGCCGCCCCACCTTCCCAGTCAGCACCCCCTTCCCAGTCAGCCCCTGCAAGAGGCACAAGGACAGAGCGTGTTCACACTCTACCAGCATCACGAACACAAGAGGGTGGGGGCCTTCTGAACAATGAGCCTCGGGCCTGGGCAGTGGGATTAAAACCCGTGTACAAGGCAGGGCCGTCTTTCAAGAGTCTTTCCTGGGCTGTACACAGAGCCTGGCCTGAGGCTGAGGGGTGAGTTTAGCATCCTTTATTATTTTTTACTTTTATTTTATCTTGTTCATCCTCACCAGAGGAGATTTTCCCATTGATTTTCAGGGAGAGTGGAAGGGAGAGAGAGACCCAGAGAGAAACATCGATGTGAGAGAAACACATCAATTGGTTGCCTCCTGCACGGGCCCAACCAGGGTCAGGGACAGGGAGGAGCCTGCAACTGAGCTACATGCCCTTGACCGGAATCAAACCCAGGACCCTTCAGTCCCCAGTCTGACACTCTATTCACTGAGCCAAACCGGCCAGGGCTCACATCCTTTGAACGTCATCCCAGCCTGAGGGTGTGAATGGCCATCTCACAAGGCAGAGCGCCGGGCAGGCAGGGGCTGCGGATCTGGTCCAGGCTCCACTTGGTAAGAAGAGTCGGAGCTCACAGAGGCGTTTGCAGTCTGCACTCTGACTCCACACTGACCTCCCTGGGTGGCCTGGGGGCCCACAAAGCCACGGTGTGACCTGAGGAAATCGGAAATCGGGGTGAGCTGCCTCACCAAGGCCCCACCCTGAGCCACGGGGGGGACATGGGACTGAACCGCGCCTCTTCTTCCTCCCTTCCCTCTGCTTCTCCACCATCCCTGGCAGGCCTGCTCAGGTCCCCCCTGAGTCTCCCGTGAGAAGTGGGGGGGGGGCACTTTCCTCCTCCTACCCCAGCTTTCTGGCTGAGCTGCAACATTCCTGGTGACAACAGCAAGCAGTCCACATTGGTCTCTCCTCGTCACCTCAGACAGCGGGAGAGAAACCCGCAGACGGCACGTCCCCAACATTCTTCCCTGTGATCGGCGTCTTAGGTGTTGGAATGAGACAAGAGTCTTTGACCAGATTTCTGTAGATGCGCCTGATTAGGCGTGGTCCTAAAATGTGTCATTGAAAGATGCTTGGGTTGGCACTTGGCACTGTGAAGGCAAAACCAAGAAGCAGTTTAATTCCACTACAAGCAGAGAAAGTTCAAACAAACTAAACTGAGCTGGCCTCTTCCAGGCACCATGTGGGAGGAAGGCAGGGGGGTGCCCAGCAATCATGGGCTCTCACCCCTACCACTCACCTCTACTTCTGATGGGAGAGAAGCCGCCTTCCCAACACTTAGGTGAAAATGAATGTTTTCCATTTGCGTAAATATGCCCATTCAGCTCCTACAACCCATAAGGCTGTCAGGGAAAACACGATGAATTTCAATAAACCCAATATTTAGCCAAATACAGCAAAATCCCATAACCACATCTTTCCAGAGGGTGGGAAATGAAAATGCATTAATCGGGAAATATGGATGGGACCACCCGGCCATGTCTTGAAAAGATAAATGTTACATGCAGGGAAGACTGTGAGTGTAATCATTAAATGTGGATATCTACATGGGGAGGGGTCCTTTTTAAAAATATATATATATATTTGTATTGATTTCAGAGAGGAAGGGAGAGGGAGAGAGAGAGATAGAAACATCAATGATGAGAGAGAATCATTGACAGGTGCCTCCTGCACGCCCCATACTTGGGATCGAGCCCACAACCCGGGCATGTGCCCTGACAGGGAATTGAACCGTAACCTCCTGGTTCATACATAGGTCAATACTCAACCACTGAGACATGCCTGTCAGACTACATGGGGGGCCCTGTAGAGAAGAAGAAGGAGACTCTCACATGTGGATGAGGAGCGTGTTGCGGGGGTAGGTAACGTGCGCCCTCTACATGCTGGGAACTACTGCAACCATCCCTTCTGCTCCAATGGGCATTCAAGGAGCTGGGATTGAGAGGTGGGACCAGGCAGGGGTGCCCAGTGGCCGGGGACCCAGACCTTCCCCTGCTTCTTCTCCAGCCTTGTCACCCTGGGCGAGCCCCTTGAAACCCCTAAGCCCCCATTTGCCAAATATGCAGGGGAGGGAGTCCACTGGACTCTTCCCTGGGGGGCAGTTAGGGCCCAGGTCTGCCGAGGGACCTTGCATAGCAGGGTAGGCACAGTCAGTGTCATCAAAAGGGGAGGCGTTGGAAAATGGGGCCTCGAGAAAAACCATCCAGGCACCGAAGCACAAGCACAAACCAGGTCTGTGGACGTGGCACAGGTTCTCCTGGGCAACGCCATCAGGAAGGCCTCTAGATTTAGAGATCTTTCCAGCCTGGTCCCCGGGTCACAGAGGAACCAGCCACCAAGCTACTGGAGTAGCTGTTGCTGCTACCGGACACCCCAAGCTTCATGCAGGCTGCCTGGCTGACCCTTCAGATTCCTGTGTACCCCCGGCCTCCCTGCTCATAAACATCCCATAGGTTCAGAGGGAGAGGGGGACGCACTCCTGCTCTGACCCAGCCCCCAGGAACCAGCCCCCGTGGCAGGAGCCGCCTGCTCCCTGGAGCCTAGGAGGCTGTGGGGATTTATCAGAAGGAACTACAAAATGCTGAGTGGCCACAGGGTTCCGCACCATGCACAAAGCCTCTGCTATGCCACCTGCCCCGACCAAATCCAGCCCTGGCACCCCTCTCTGGTCCACCCACTCCTGCACAACAAACACCAAACCAGGTTCGAGGTTCGTGACTTCTTGCTTTGACTCGCAGGGCTCTGGGACCACAGCAGCACCTGTTCTCCCCCAATCTTAAAGGACGCCTGTTGCTATGGAAAGGGACTCATTTTTGAAGTCCCCTTTTGTATTGGGGATGACACGGTTAACGAAATTGGTTTTAGGGTGCAATATCACAGCACATCAACCGTACACTGCGTTGTGTGGTCACCACCCCAGTCAAGTCTCCTTCCATCGCCATGTATCTGCCCCCCCCTCCCCCGTGCCCTCCTCACTTCCATTTCTGTACGTAACAGCCGACTGCTCATGGGAGCAGGAAGACCTGACACAGCATTGTGGGCTGAGCACTTTGCCCCAAGCGTGGCTGGGCTCTGTGGCCTGGGGGGCATCCAGGGACTTGGCAGGACTCAGCGGTTGTCAACCGGAGGCGACATTGCTCCCTTGGGTACATTCTGTAACTTCTAGAGGCAGTTTTTGTTGTTACAACTTGGTGTGTATGTGTAGGGGGAGGGCTGTGGGCATCCAGCGGGTGGAAGCAAGGATGCTGTCAATCACCCACATGCACAGGACAGTCCCCACGTGACAACTGCAGAACGATCCAGCCCCAATATTCACATTGCCACGGCTCAGAAACCCACGTCTAACGGGCAAGTACATTTGTCAAAAGCTTAAAAACTATTTTATCAAACAAACAAATAAAACCTTAGAATGCATACAGAAAACAGAACGCATGTGATTTTTTTTCTTTCTCTGTATATTCCGCCATCTCTATAATAGAATATGTACACTATAAATATGTATATTTATATTATAAATATATCTTATGTAAAATGAATGATATACGATTATTATCATTGTTAACGTGATTACATGTTATAATTAGCTATACTAATAATAGCCTAGGTGGTCGTTACACCATCACACCATGATGGCCTCATGCTGTCACAATCCATCGGCAGGAGGCTGCGTGCACAGCGGGCATGCGCCAGTGGGCGGGGCTGCATATGCAACAAGGAAGAATAGCCCTCGTCAGGGCGGGGTGGGACCTGAGCACTTGGTGCAGAGGGAATAGGACAGGCTCTATGGGAGGGGATGCAGAGCAGAGCTGCAAGAGGAGCTGGCCATGTTCAGGCATGATGGTTCCTCTTCAGGTGTGACAGGCTGCACCAGCCTGGCTGAGAGGGAAGTAGCGAGCACAGTGCTCTGAGCAGAGTCACCGTGGACTTCCTGGATGAAGGGCCTCCTGCCAAGCCTGCCGCCTGAGTAGAGCTCAGAGCCCTCTCAAGACTACATGCCACTGCTACCACCTCCACCCCCACCACGGCTCATGGGACTGCCCCTGCCTCCACCATAGCGGCGCCCTAGGCTCTGCGAGGAAATGGAGGCAGCACAGGTGCTGGCTGATGTGAGGGGGGTGGGATTGGGCCCCACTCTGCCCCCGCCCCCATGTCATTCTGCGCACGTGCTTCACCCTGGGTGCCGGTGTGCCTACTGGGATCCTGATTTCGAGTCTGAGTATGGGGAGGTGCCCTCTCCCACAGAGATCCTAGAAACATTCTCTCCTGGGAGGTGGCTGAGGGAAGCCTGGAGATCAACATTCAGGTTACGGAGCCTGAGCTGGAGCCGGAGCCCAAGCCAAGCAGCTTTGGTGGGGAGACCCTAGATACCTATAGCATAGGGGGATGGGAGTACCAGGTGTTAGCCTGTTTAAGGGGAAGGAAGAGGCCATTATCATAGTGGAAGATGAGGAGGAGGAGGTGAAGGAGAATGTGAGGAGAATGATAAGGAGGAGGTGAAGGAGTATGTGAGGAGGAGGTGAAGGAGAATGTAAGGAGGAGGAGGAAGCAGAGGAAGAGGCCTGGGGGTCCCACGGGTCCACATGGCACAGAGGCAGGACCACCAGCTCCAGCCTACCTCTTTGGGGCAATCCATCGAGAAGCCCTGGATGGGTGTGCAGGGCCTACCTTTCTGGTGTGATCAATCGCAGGGCTTCCACACTGTGAGAGGGCACAGGCCAGGCTGGGGGAACGCCCCCCCCCAAAGTGCAAGAATTTCGTGCACCAGGCCTCTAGTCTGTATATATAAAAGGCTAACATACAAAGTGCCCCTCAGGAGTTTGACCAGGAGACTGGGAGTTTGATTGATAGCTATGACATGCACTGACCCCTAGGGGGTGGCACGGAACAAAGGAAGGCCCCGGTTGGCAGCCAGAAAGCCCTGGTTGGCCCTGATTGCCAGCCAGGCCTAGGGACCCTTCCCATGCATGAATTCGTGCACCTGGCCTGTAGTATACATAATAATGTGGTGCCTTGCTATATACTGATTACATGTCCGGCTGGATGGAATAAGAGGCAGGGGCAGTAGAACGGGCATTAATCATGGAAGGGTGATGTGTGCGGGGCACAGCTGGTGGGAAGAGCAAGCATCTGTCCTTCGTGAGGGATGCCTGGGCCCCTCAGGGAGCACCAGTGTGTTACAGTTCCTGGATCCCACCTGGACCTGCTGAATGGAATCACTGGGGCCGAGTTTCCACAGAAATTCTTCGGGAGTTCATCTGCACCCCAAATTTTGAGAAATAAAGCCTTTTCATGCCTGGCACCCAGTTGACACCAGCCTCAGCTCTGAGCAAAGGGTAGGAAAGTTCCCATGAATGCATGTAGGACCAACACAGTTGGGGGGTGCTCTGCTCACTGGGATGGGTGACACAGGTGCTCCAACAGGGACACTCACCCAAGCAGGGCTGGTCCTGCAGACAGACCTCCTGTGAGGGGCACTGAGGAAGGCTCTCAGTCACTGCCATCTCAGAGAGTGGGATACAGTGCAGACGCTCTGCAGTGTCTACACATTAAACACAGATGCAGTATCTACACATTAAACATGGTTGCAGTGTCTACATGGATGCAATATCTACACATCAAACATGGATGCAGTATCTGCACATTGGAACATGGTTGCAGTGTCTACACATTAAACATGGTTGCTGTGTCTATACATTAAACACAGATGCAGTATCTGCACATTAAACACGGTTGCAGTGTCTACACATTAAACATGGTTGCAGTGTCTACATGGATGCAATATCTACACATCAAACATGGATGCAGTATCTGCACATTGGAACATGGTTGCAGTGTCTACACATTAAACATGGTTGCTGTGTCTATACATTAAACACAGATGCAGTATCTGCACATTAAACACGGTTGCAGTGTCTACATGAATGCAGTGTCTACTAGTACACATTAGCAATGACACGAATTCAGTATCTACACATTAAACATGGTTGTAGTGTCTACACAGATGCAATATCTACACATTAAACATGGATGCAGTATCTACACATTAAACATGGTTGCAGTATCTACCCATTAAACACGGATGCAGTGTCTACACATTAAACATGGTTGCAGTATCTACACATTAAACACAGATGCAGTGTCTACACATTAAACACAGCCACACTGGGCTTCAGTCGGAGGGTGAGTCAGGCAGCCTTAACTCCCTCACTTCCGACTGGAGAGCAAAAAGCAAACCAATTACTTATAAACACTTGTGATGGGATTAATTTAATTTTTTTCTTAAACAAAGAGGGTAAATTAAAAGAACCAGCTTGCTCCTTCCCACACTGTAGTGACAAGATTAAAAATTAAATTTATACATATTTCATTCCTACATAATAAAGCCTTTTTGCAAAAAGAAAAAAAATACCACAGTTCATCTAATTAAATCAAAGAAAATTGCCTGTGGCGATGTTACAGTATCACAACGCAGCCCTTGCCAAAACCAGCCCTTGCGAGTGTGTCTTAAACGCCAGGGTGGGTTTAAACACTGGATCGGCGCGTGGTGTGTGCGTGTGAATTTGGGGGCACCCTCAGGAAAGTGCGGAGCGCTTTCCCAGGTCAGCACGCTGGGGAAGGGGTCCGGGCTCGCTGGAGACACACTGGAGACAGCAAGAAAACCCAATTTGTGTGAAAACAAAACAGAAACTCAGCCCGAAGCCTGGGAGAAGAAACAAATTAAGGGTCCTTTTTCTTTTCATCTCCCCCAAACTAAAACCATTAAAATGCAGATACTTGAAATAAAATCAAAGCTGCAAGGATGGCCTTATCCTTCCTGGGCACATCGCTGTGTGCATGTGGCCAGTGTGTGGTCCCGGCCGCTGCAGGAGCCACGGTGTCCAGGCTCAGCTAGAGCCCCCTCACCACCCCCTGCCACTCAGCCGGGACCTGTTGAGAGCTGGCTGGACCCTCCCTTAAAGGGACCTCATCGTTAGGAGGCCAGGCAGGTTGATGGAGGTGGCCGTGGCCCCAACAGGAGCAAAGTAGGCTGGGAGTGGCCTGCCCCCCTGCACATGGCGTGGTCTTCAGCAAGTCCCTGATTTGGATTCTGATGATGTCCCAGCAGGACTGCATTTTGTTCTGGGAAATCAGGCGCTGGAACAGGGAGAGGCTCATTCCTGTAGGTCAGAGCACCGTCCCCTGCAGATGCCGAGGACATGTATATGGAGCAGGCATTTCGTTCGGCAGCAGCCTGGCAAGCAGTGACCCTGGCCCAGAGGTGCCCTGTGAGTGGCCGGTTCTCCTGCCGGCCTGGGAGTCTGAGCCCCGGACGCTGTTCACGCTGAGGCTGGGGCTGGTAGTTCACTCTCCATCATCCCAGGAACCAGCTCCCACGGGGCTTTGCAGCTTTTATTTTTTTATTTTATTGATTTAACACAGAGAGGAAGGGAGAGAGACAGAGTTAGAAACATCAATGAGAGAGAAACATCGATCAGCTGCTCCTGCTCGCCCCACACTGGGGATGTGCCCGCAACCCAGGTACATGCCCTTGACCGGAATCGAACCTGGGACCCTTCAGTCCGCAGGCTGATGCTCCCTCCACTGAGCCAAACTGGATTCGGCATCTTTGCAGCTTTTAAAATATGTTCCCAAGCACTTCATCCTTGATCCCGGCAGCATCCCTGGGGGTGTGCGAAGTCCACCACTGTTCTCTGAGTTCTCCAAATCTGGAAGCTCCAAATCTCCAAAGCAGCAAAAGCTGAACTGAAAAGTGTGAAGTTATTCATGATCTTCATTGATGCCATAGCGATTGACATAAGCACAGGTTTGGGCAGAGAAAGGTTCATGAGTTTCATTACAGGCTCCCCACCCAGACGCCACGGGGGTGGAACGTGAGGTACCACAAATGCCCATGTCACCTGAATCGGTTATGGACTGCTGTGTAACAAAGGAGCCCAAAACTTAAAGACCAACACAATCAATCATTTATTACCCTACTGTTTCCCTGGTTCAGGAATCTGAGCCCCTTAGCGGGTGAGTCCTCCGCTTCAGGTCTCTTAAGAGCCTGCGGTCAAGGTGTGGATGCAGGGTGTCTCCAGGGGCTGCTGTACAGTTGTCAGTGGGGCCACAGTCATCTCAGGGGTCCTAGGTCAGGCTCCTCTGCCAGGACTCCTTCCCTGGTTGGGTGCAGGGTCAGTTCTTCTTGGGCAGTGGGCGGAGGGCCTTGGGGACCTGCTGACTGTGGGGGAGCTCCTTCCAGATGGCCGCCTCCAGAGGTGCCCGTGAAACGGAGTCAGCGTCTTTTGTAAACGAATCATGAAAGTGACATCCCATTGCTTCTCCCATAGTCTTTTTTATATTGAATGTATCGGTGTGACATTAATTAGTAAAATATTATAGATTCCAGGTGTAAATTTCTATATATTGTATTGTGTGTTCACCACCCCGAGTCTCCTTTGATCGCTATTTTTCCTGCTAAAGCCTCTGCTGCCTTCCCTCACGGTAACCACTATACGGTCGTCTGTGTCTGTGATTTGTTTTTTGTTTGTTTTTTTTTTTTTTTTGGTTTGTTTGTTTTTTGCTTTATCCCTTCTCCTTTTTCACCTAGCCCAGCAACCCCCTCCCCTGTGACAGATGTCAGTCTGTTCTCTGTATATATGAATCTGTTTCTATTTTGTTAGTTTGTTTTATTCAGTAGCTTTCACATATGAGTGAGATCATGTGATACTTGTCTTTCTCTGACTGGCTTACTTCACTTCTCATGATGCTCTCCAGGCCCATCCGTGTTGTCGCAAAGAGAGAGAGTTTCTTCTTTTGACAGATGAGTAGTATTCCATGGTTTAAATGTCCCACAGCTTTTTTACCCATCCACCCACTGATGGACATGTGGCTGCCTCCAAATCCTGGCTATTGTTTTAGGTGGGAGTCCCTAGGCCCTGCCATCAGTGATGATGGGTTCATGGAAGGGCTGGGGCAAGGCCTGGGGACCTTGCCCTCCACCCCACGGTGAGGTTATGGATGTCCACTGGGATTACCATCATGCCTTCACACCGTCCTGTGCAGCTCTGTGATAGTTGTACTGGGAATGCTGTAAATATCTCCCTGAGTATCCTACTATGTTCCAATTGCTGAGATTGGGGCCAGGAGGATATATCTCGATAAAGCGCCATGGGTGACTCTGATCCATTTGATGGCACAGTCCAGACTGTTCTGGAATAATTAAATCAAAGAAAATTGCCTGCAGCATGGGCCTGGGATACGGAGGCACCAGCCACCGAGTGGAGGTGCTCAGATGCACAGACCCAGGCACCACACAAGCAGATTCCAGTGACATGGACTTGGGAGGGAATGCAGGAGCCTGTAATGCAGGGACAGCCGGAGGCCTGCATGGGAGGGATATCTAGAGGCCTGCATTGGAGGGACATCTGGAAGCTTGTGCTGGAGGGACATTGGTAGGCCTGCGTTGGAGGGACAGGGAAGGCCTGCATTGGGGGGACAGAGGAGGCCTGCACTGGACTCAGAAGTGGAGGAAGCACATGAGACAGGAGATGTGGGCTGTGGCTATTCTTGATATGAAAAGGCTTTGTGATTTTGAACAATGTTCCAACCTAACCTGGCCTCAGTTTCCCCACCTACACACTGAGGCAACGGACTGGAATCTCTAAAGACTCCTTCAACTCTGAAAGATCTGAGCTGCGAGGGACTCACAGGTTTGATTCCAGTCAAGGGCATGTACCTTGGTTGCAGGCACAACTCCAGTAGGGGGTGTGCAGGAAGCAGATAATCGATGTTTTTCTCTCATCGATGTTTCTAGCTCTCTATCCCTCTCCCTTCCTCTCTGTAAAATATCAATCCTATATAATAAAGAGGTAATATGCAAATTGACCATCACTCCAACACACAAGATGGCTGCCCCCATGTGGTCAAAGATAGCCACCCCCATATGGACATAAGATGGCCGCCACAAGATGGCCAGCAGGCGAGGGCATTTGGGAGGGACCAGGCTGGCAGCGGAGGACAGTGAGGGGCAACCAGGCTGGCAAGGGAGGGCAGTTGGGGGGGACAGGGCTGGCAGAGGAGGGAAGTTGGGGGTGACCGGGCCTGCAGGGAAGCGCAGTCAGGGGGACCCAGGCCTGTAGGGGAGGGCAGTTGGGAGGGACCAGGCCTGCAAGGGAGGGCAGTTAGGGGTGATCAGGCTGGCAGAAGAGGGGAGTTGGGGGTGACTGGGCCTGCAGGGAAGGGCAGTTAGGGGCAAACAGGCTGGCAGGGTAGAAGTTAGGCATCAATCAGGCTGGCAGGGGAGTGGTTAGGAGGTGATCAGGCTGGCAAGCAGAAGTGTTTAGGTGCAATCAGGCAGGCAGGCAGGGGAGTGGTTGGAAGCCAGCAGTCCTGGGTTGTGAGAGGGATGTCCGACTGCCAGTTCAAGCCTGATCCCACTGATTGGGCCTAAACAAGAAGTGGGACATCCCTCGAGGGGTCCCAAATTGGAGAGGGTGCAGGCTTGGCTGAGGGACACACTGGCCATGCACTAATTTCATGCACCGGGCCTCTAGTAAAATATGTTAAAAACAAAACAAAACTAAAAGATACTTGTTATTCTTGGATTTTACTCCAAACACCAAAACTACTCTTTCAGAAAATTCTGTTGGCCCTGCATTAAACATATATCCAAAGTCTGTGCTCTTCTCACAGATTCTGACACTGTCACTGAATTCTTTCACTAGTAACACAGCAATGTAACTAATGTCTCCTCTTTGTGGCTGGTCCACTCCAGTCTACCCTCCACTCAGCTGCCACGTGATATGTTACAAAGTGAATTAGATAGTCAGCCATGAAAATATGATGCTCGGATTTCCTGTCACAGGGAGTGTAATCCAGGGGTGATCCCAGCTCTTGGCCCTCCATATGCACCACCTTGTTCCTGACAAGGCTGTGCTTCCAGGGCTGCTCCCTAGGACCCAGCCTGGCAGAAGTATCCATAGAGGCCTCTCCTGAAGGATGGAAGACTGCCAATTGGTGGCTTTGGCTCAAGGACAACCATTGGCTTGGCCAAACTTTGTGTAGAACTTAGAACAGTAAAAGACACTTCCTACCCAACCCTCCTCTTTTTCTACAGAATCAAGTGTTTATTGAGTTATGAAAGCTCTCCCAAATACTCCATTGTTTGTGGGCATTTCCATCCATGAATTATTAGATGAACTCTAATAGAATTAATTCCAAGAAATCCATTCTCAAATACATCATAATCAAGCAGTTGAAAACTTAAGACAAAGAAAACATTCTGAAAGCAGCCAGAGAAAAATAACACAAACTTCTGTTTTTCTGAGAGAGAGAGAGAGAGAGAGAGAGAGAGAGAGAGAGAGAGAGAGATTTGTTATTCCTCTTATTGAAGCATTCATGGGGTTGATTCTTGTATGTGCCCTGACCTGGGATCAAACCCGGTATATCAGGAAGACATTCTAACCATCTGAGCTACCCAGCCATGGCTACATATTACTTCTAGAAGAACAATTATATGGAAATTATATTGATGTCTCCAGTCTTATCAAAGCCATGGAGACCAGAAAGAAGTGGGTCGTATTTTTAAAGTGCTGAAAGAAAAGCGCTACTAGCCCAGAAATCTACAGTAGATGAAAATATGTCCCAGGAATAAAGGTGAAGTAAAGACATTTTCAGGTGAAAGAAAACAAAGTAAATTTGTCAATAGCTAACCATATCTTTGAAAAATTACTAAGAATGTTCTTCAAATGAAAGGAAAGTTATATTAGAAGTAAATTTAGAACATTGGGAATAAAAGAAGAGCAACAAAAACAGTAAAATTCTTGGCAAATACAATAAATTCTTTCCTCTTCAGGTTTTTAATATATATTACAACTTAAAAATTATAACCTGTTTGATGGGGTTTCTCAACATTTTTAGACATACTGTACATGAAAACAACAACAGGAAGAAAGGGTGTGGAAGAACTTGCATGATAGTAAATCTTCTACATTCCCCTTGAAATAGTGAAATGTTAATTCTAGGTAAAGAATAAAATATTAAGTATAAATGTTATAATTCCTTGGGCAACCACTATACAATTATAAAACAGATATAGTAAAAAATTCAATAGCTGGATGAAAATGGGAAACAAATATTATTTAACTAACTCAAAATAAGGCAAGAAAGGAAGAATGGGAATAAAAAGGTAAACCATAATAAATAATAAATGGTAAACTTAAATGTAAAACAAACTCAATAATTACACTAAATGTAAATGATTTAAATATTATAATTAAAAGACAGAGACTATTAACTTGCATAAGACAGAAAAGAAAGACGCAACTATATGTTGTCTACAAGCAACTCACTTTAAATATAATTAAGGTTAAATGTAAACACATACACACACACAATGAAAACTCTAATCCAAAGAAAGTAATAGACAAAGTAGACTTGAAAGCAAGAGAAATTACCAGGTATGAAGAGGGACAAAATAGTGATCAAAGGGTTACTATTACCAGAAGACAAAACAAGCTTAACTTGCAAGTACCCAGTAAAAGAGCTTCAAAATAGATCAAATGGAACCTGATAGAGCTAATAAGAGAACACAGACAGAAAATAAAGGAAACCATAAGCTAGTTCTTTGATAATAATAAATACGATTGATAAACCTCTAGCCAGGGATGAGGAACCCCAAATTATCTGTGAGGGGTGTTCACAGATCATTGGTGATGCTCTGGCTCAAGAGTATGCATTTTTATGCTTCTTAGTATCATATATTAAATATATTGCTTTGTATGCAAACCTTAAATATCTATTAAATCTTATGCATGTATCAAATATATTGTTTTGCATGAGTCAAGTAATATTTTTAAAAGAATAAAGAAATAATGGCATGAGCAGAAGATGACCCAAGTAGATTAGTATTTAAGGAACGCAGAGCTGTTAGAACAGGAACAGAGCTGAATGTTTCAATGGGAAAGCAAGGCCTGAGCATTAAAGCTGGGTTGGACTGGGAGTTCTATAAAGAAGGGAACACTGACCTGCTGTAGGAATGGCAAAAGGGGGTAGGGCATGTGCTCTGTGTATCGGTCGCTGCACTGAAAGACATACCAAAACCTAGCGGTGTAAGCAGCAGCGGCATTGATTTTGCTCTTGAACGTGCAGCAGGGGCAGGGCTCAGCGCAGACAGCTCATGTGGTCTCCGCTCCGGTTCAACTGGGTCAGCTCCATGTCTGGGACTGGAAACTTCAGAGGCTTCTCACTCACACAACTGGACCGAGAGATTCAAACAGCTGGTGCCTACAAAAGCCGGGGCTCCCAGGGCACCTCATTGTCTCTTGTCCTTTATGGGGTCTCAGTGTGGTCCTTCAGGGTCACCAGCCTTCTCAGAGGCTTGTGCATGCTCCAGAGGTATATGCCCCAAGAGGGAGGCCAGATGGAAACTGTGCCTCCTTTTGCAACTCAGCCTCAGACACTGCACAATGGCACTCCACCATCTTCAAGGCAACCCACAGATGCCCACCCACTTCCAGGAAAGGGGAAATTATTTTTCTCCAGCTTTTTATGGAGAAATAGGAAGTTTCTACAGGAACACGTACAACTGACAATATTGTTGTGGCCATTTGGGAAAACCATGATCTGGGCTCTGTGGTTGCTCAGCAGTCTGGACCAAGTCGGTGGTCCAGGTACAGAGGGAACCACAGATCAAGGCTGGAGGCTGGTGGAGAGCCATTGGGGGTGGGTTATGGTGCAGAGGTTTGCAATGAGAGCTAAGGGGAGACACAAACATTCAAGGTTCAAAGGCTGCTGGGGAGAAAATACCATTTGAAAGGGACAAGGTGTGAGGGGGCCACCCCAAGACAGGCTGGTGTCAGAAAGACATGGAGGAAGCCCTGCCCAGCCAGGCAGGTGCATGGGCGTGGGCGTGGCTACAGGAAGTGCGAGGAAAAACATTCAAGATGAGGACAAGCAGCTGGGACAAGGGAGTTCTGAGATCTGTGAGTAACTAGCAGTTGCCCAAAGGCTACAAGGACTCAGGGGGACACCTTCCTTCCCTAACCTCCATCACAGGTAAGAATTCCTGAAAAGCCAAGCCACTGGCTCAGAACTGTGTGGCCCAGCACCCCGGCCCCACCACGCTTTAGGCGGAATAGAGGTCCAGCCCAAAGGGGGCTGAATAGAGTGATGTCGCCCATCAGTATTTCACCACCTGGAACAATGTCCGTGAGACAAGGTGAAGTTACAGAAGGGCAGGATGCCAAAACAGTCCAAATGCACAGGAAGAAAGGAAAGCTGTTGACTAAACCATTAACAGGCTGGGGTCTCCGGCTGGGGAACTGCCCCTTACATGGTTTTATCTTTTCTCTGTTATTTGTCCAAATCACAGCAATACGAGTTACGAACGTTTGGATAAATAAAATATAGCCATTGTTGTAATTTTTAAAAAACCCAGCCTTAGGATAAACAGAACCGGCTGGAGCCTGTTTTGATGAGATTTAGTCAACCAGCCACTTACTCTGTAGCTCCCCTGTGAGGAGGTCTGTTTAATGAGAGCTGGGTTTTCTGACCTGTTAGACTACGTAACACCTCGCAAGGTGTGAATCGTCCTGGGTTAAAGGATGACACGGTTATTTTCATAGTAACACTAAGATGGCAGGCATTTCTGTCACTGTGGTGACATGTGGACGGAGGTACCTGTGCAGTGTGGTGCCCGGCAGTGTATTCACTGCCCCATACTCCCAGTAAAAAAAAAATAACCAAAAAAAAAAAAAAAACACAAAATAAACCCCTTAAAAGCTAGTTTTACTTAAGCATAGCCTTGATGAAGCAGTGAAAAATATTAATCCTATTAAATCCCAACCCTAAAGTATAATCCTTTCACTGTTCTGTGTCAAGAAATGGGACGTGTGTCCGGATGCTCTTACATTTACATTGGGGTGATGTCCTGATAAACAAGTTAAAAATAGTGTAAGTTGAAAACATGTTCTATACTGTGGACACTGAGTATTGGGTGGCTCGGGGTGGGGGGCTGCAACTCACTACCAATGCCACGCAGCATGGCCAGAGGGCATATCGCTAGCCCGGGAATGCCCAGAGTCCAAAACCCAGATGCATTTCACTTCTACCCCATCATTAAGTCAACACATGGTAAGTGGAAGTATCCTAAGTAGGGGACCGTCTGTCCGGGCCCTGCTGCACGCCCATGAACCTGGGAAAGCCTGTGCCTTACTGAGTCACAAATGGAACCAAATGCTTTTCCCAGGAGTCACCATTTGTCCTTCCAAGAGAAACTGGCAAACTAGTTACTGACCATGGATAGTTTGCAGACATTTCTGTGAAAGTGAGTCTCCCATGTCAGAGGAAACAGCTGATGGTATTTGTTGCTAACGAAAAAAAAAAAAAAATTGCACTTTTAAGAAAATAAACAAATTCTTTGAATAATTCTTCCTTCTACCATGAGCTTGACAGATTCCTAAAAATAGAGACTTCTATTTTGACGAGCTGATCTGTGGCTTGGTTTTGAATGCTGTGTAATGAAATGCGTGGACATTTGGAAGTCTGCGTACTCATGGAAAGAGTGGTGTTTCCCAAACAACCAATGCGTGTGGAACGTGGGGAAGCTACCCATTCCGAGTCCAAGAGTGACAATAAAACAGAACGCAAAAAGGTCACCAATACGCTCTCTGATCGCGTGAGGACACTGCCACTTGTTGAGTCTGGGTGCAGTAGAAAAGAAAACCTTTCTCTGAAATTATGCAAAAGACTTCTCTTTTTCTCACCTCCACATCTGATTTTCATCATATATTTCAACCCAAACAGCAAACAGCCTATTCTGACAGCCTGCGTGCACATCTCGTGGAAATGGGCAGTGTTCTGCTGAGCCAGATAGTAAAGACACTTGGAAAAAAAAAAAAAAAAAAGGAAGCAATGCCACTTCCCACTATTTTTTTAATTGAAAAAGCAACTGTCATTTTGGTTTAGAAAAATGGTTGTTTTTATTAAAATGCTACTTTCATGGGTATGGATGGGTTTGTTACTTTTAAAAATACCTAAGTACCTTTGAGTGATCAGGTTTACTTTCTGTTAGAGTAAAGGGGTATATATATATCACATGAACAAATGTGCTTAGGGGTCCTTAGATCTAAACATTTGGGAGCCATTACATTGTAGGAGACATATTTCGGATGCACGGGAGGACATCCCCTTTTTCCGGATGTCTGTTCATGAGGACATGATGTCTGCAGATGTCAGAACCGTCTTGAAGGGCCGATGAGAGGTGAAGCTGACAGCTGTTTGAGGGCAGAGCCAGGAAAGGCTGGGTTCTTGTTGACATCACTGAGCTGCTGAGCCCATCCACGCTGTTGACTTAGCTTCAGACACACTCCCACTGTGCCAGGGCATAAACCTGTTCTGATTGCCCAGGCCACTCTTAGACAGGCTACCCTGCTACTGGAACTAAAACCATCTGAGCTGTCCCACGACCCATGCCATCTTCCAGTCGGAAGGCACCTCCCCTGCTCTGTCTGGCTGAGCAAAAAAGAATGAACGGAGCCATTTTAAATGGAGCCGTAGCTGCCACGCCAGGGGCGCTGGCTTGCCTGTCAATGCCTCAAACCTTGGGGATGCTAAGATGGGTCAACACAGCCTTCAGACTGCACCGAAAGAGATCAGATCCCACATAACTCTTTGGAAAGATGACAGAAAACCAGGTACGGATACCAGGCTGATGGCTGCCCAGACTGAAAACTAAACGCAGTGTTTAGCACCGGCATCCTGCGTTATGTTCTCTGCATCAATAGAAAGGCCTGTCTTCTGTTGGTGTAATTGCCCCCCTTCCTTTCTCATAAGTGCCCATTACCTTGATCTTCTCATCAGGGCATGATGGGGGCTTCTGCCTGAATCAGTGCTCCCAAATAGCTATCCCTCCATCCCAAATAAATGCTTGTTGCCTGTCACTGTGAAAGGCCTTTTATTTTTAGGTTAACAGCTGTATGATCTGATGTGTATTACTCCATGTAACCCTCTCAGCAGTGAGAGAGCCTGTTTTATTCCCTTTTAACAGAGGATGTGACTGAGGCACGGGATGCGTACTTCGTTATCCCAGTTCACACAGAGGAAATTGCCATCAGTCCTCGAACCATAACCATTTGGCTTCCAAGTCCGTTGTCTTTCCATGATAAATGTCACCAGCTTTAATATCTCAAGTCTCAATTCCCATTGCCGCCAAGGGTAAACACCTCAGAGTGCTTTCAAGCTACACTCTAATCTTTTAAATTTAATAATCAAATACAATCGAACTGTGTTTGTTTTTAATTTTTGTGTGTGTGTTACTTTATAATTACCCGGCCAGTCACGTTCCCCTCATTACATTTGTAGAATTGTTTTCATATTTCACACAGCTTTTTCATTCTGTATCGCAATTATGTCCTGCAATGTCTGTGTTCCCCTTGGACTGCAAATCCCAGCCCGGGGCCCGACACTCAATAGGGGTTTCGTAACAGTATGTGCTGTGATGGTAAGTGCAGAAAGGACTCACTGCAGCTGGGAACCTGAGACAGATCCCCCACCGCTGATGCTGACCGTTGTTCCTGAGCTGGTTGTCATCAACCTCATTTTATAGGTGAGGAAAGTGAGGTCCAGCTAGGCTGACCCATGCGAAGACACACGCCACGTGTGAACCAGAAATCAAACACACATTTCCTCTGGCAACAGTAAGGAGCAAAACTTGAGACGTTAGTAAGCCTTCTCTCATCTAGTGCCTCTGGTGATTAGAAAGTGAGTTTTTACCGGGGTATCTCTTCCCTTACAAACAGCCCTAATAATTATAAGGTTCTTCCTCAGAGAGATTTGCATTCTCACACATAATCCTATAATGACAAGAATCCTGGTATTTGGAGTCTAGTTGCAACTAATGGAGCCCTGCAGAGACAGAGCAGCTCAGGGGTGTGTGGGGGGGTCTGTGTGTGAGACAGTGGGGTCCTGCACGGCAGTAGGGGCTGCCAAGAGTGGGGTTAACTGGAGAAGGTCTTTAGCTGCTGAGTTATGCAATTTATTTCTTCTTTTCACATTCTTATTGTTCTACAACAGTGGTTCTCCACCTTTCTAATGCTGTGACCCTTTCATACAGTTCTTCAGGTTGTGGTGACCCCCAACCATAAAATGATTTTCGTTGCTACTTCATAACTGTAATTTTGCTACTGTTATGAATCATAATGTAAATATCTGTGTTTCCCGATGGTCTTAGGCTCTACAGCAGTGGTCGCGACCCACAGGTTGAGAACCGCTAGCAGGGTCACCTAAGACCATCAGAAAACACAGATATTTACATTATGATCCATATCAGTAGCAAAATTACAGTTATGAAGTAGCAACGAAAATCATTTTATGGTTGGGGGTCACCACAACATGAGGAACTGTATTAGAGGGTCACGGCATTGGAAAGGTTGAGAACCACTGTTCAACAATGACTCCCTCGGACATACCTGACATCATGCTAAACACTTCATATGACCTCTTCTCATTCTCTAAGAACTCCATGAGTTCAGTGGCATATTTCTCTTTCACTGTTGGGAAAAAAGAGGCACAGAGAGAATCATTCACTTTTCTAAGTTCACCCAAGTAGTGAGTGGGAGAGTTCAACCCAAGCAGTCTCTCCCCAAAGCCTGGGTTTTCCATCACTGGACGTGACCTCTTCTTCCATGTCCGTGAGATGAAGGGAGGAAAGAGGTGCAAACCACAGAAGACCCCTCTTCCCAGTGTATGACAAAACCATCACTATGTACTTCCACTAGTTGGTGCAAGTGGCCATGCTATGCATGATAACTCTTCCAACACGGACTTTTATGGAAGACCGACTGAGCAATTTTAATCTTCCCTTTGGTTTTGTACCGTCTTTCATCCTTGTAACAGATTCTGGAAAGATAATTCACCCAAAGAAAACTTTTAGAAGTGAAACAACCTTGATATGCATCCCTTAGAACCCTTTCCCTCCCTTAATTTTATTCCATATGCTCACCGAGAAAGGGTTAAGATGAGAAATCTAAACTGTCACAGCTGACTCCATTGCACATTTGCTTGAATTTACATATAGTGAGATGCATAGATTTCAAGAGTCTAGTTGGATGAATTTTGACAAATGCACATACATGTACCCAACACTTGAACTGGGTTAAATGGTCTCCAGAGAGCCCTCTCCTCTCTCTGTATGTGCCTCCTGCTCCTCCCATCGAAAGATGAAATCTAGCCCTAACCGGTTTGGCTCAGTGGATAGAGCATCAGCCCCTGGACTGAAGGGTCCCGGGTTCGATTCCAGTTAAGGGCATGTACCTTGGTTGCAGCCTCGATCCCCAGTTGAGATTGTGCAGGAGACAGCTGGTCAATGTTTCTCTCTCATCGGTGTTTCTAACCCTCTATCCCTTTCCCTTCCTTCTCTGTAAAAATCAATAAAATATATTTTTAAAAAAGATGGAATCTATTTCCCTTTACTTTGAGTCTGGGCTGGCCTTGTGACTAAACCTAACCAATAGCATGTGTCAGAAAGAAGGCTCTTCTAGCTCCAGACTTAGTTGCTAAGGGGCCTCTCTCTGTCATGCTGAGAGAAACCAGTCCGGACAACTGGTAACCCCAGGACACTTCACAGGGCGTTGAAGAACCAACATGCAGAGGCTGAATTGCATCAGTATGTTAAGCCACTGATTCTGGTGGTGGTTTGTTTCTCAGCTAAAGCTATTGGACATACCAAAGACAATACAGAACATTTCATCACCACAGAGCATGGCCTCATGGCCACTTGCAGTCTATCACCACCTATTTTCACAGCTTAGTTATGTCCATTCTTAAACTTTAAATGAATTGAGACTTCAAGTGAACATTTATATGAAGTAAATGATGCAACATGTATTCTTTGTCTGGTTTCTTTCTCTGAATATAATGATTCTGGCATTCACACATGTTGTGTGTGTGTGTGTGTGTGTGTGTGTGTGTGTGTGTTTTAGTATTTGTTATTTGTTATTATAGTACTAGTGGTCCAGTGCACAGAATTTGTGCATGTTCCCTCAGCCCAGCCTGCACCCTCTCCAATCGGGGACCCCTTGGGGGATGTCTGACTGCTGGTTTCAGCTCAATCCCATAAACCAGCCCTAAACCGGCAGTCAGACATCCCTCTCACAATCTGGGACCACTGGCTTCTAACTGCTCACCTGCCTGCCTGCTTGATTGCCCCTAACTGGCTCTGCCTGCCTGCCTGATTGTCCCTAACCTCTCTGCCTGTCTGCCTGATCACCCCTAACTTCCCTCCCCTGCCAGCCAGATTTAGTCCCCAACTGTTCTCCCCTGCCAGCTTGATCTCACCCTCAACTACCTCTGCCTGCCTGATCACCCCTAACCACCCTCCCATGCCGGCCTGATCTTGCCCCCAACTACTCTCCCCTGCCAGCCTGGTTGCCCCCAACTGCCCTCCCCTGCTGGCCTGATCTCTCCCCCAATAGCAATCCCTTGCTGGCCTGATCTCTCCCCCAATGCTCTCCCTTGCTGGCCTGATCGCCCCTAACTGCCTCTGCCTGCCTGAGCACTTCTAACTGCCCTCCCCACCTGGTCAATTTTGTTCTGATTGGTCTGTTTCTATGCAAGTCAGCATAAAAAGCTCCACCTCCTAGGCAGCCATTGGCTCCTCACAGTTCACCCAGAATTGGTTCTGATTAGTCAGTTTCTATGTCAGTCAGCATCTCTGGGCCTATCTCCAGGCCTGATCAGAGAGGTGGGGCTGATCAGCAGCCCCTAAAGAAGCCTGGAGAGAAACAGAGGCATGGCTGCTGGTGAAGCCCAGAGAGAAAGTGAAAGGCAATGGCTGATCAACAGCTGCCATGGAGGCTGTAGATCAGACCTTGCCTCTCTCTTCAGGCCTCTCTCTTGGCCTGATCCACAGCCTCCTTGGCAGTCCTACTGACTGTAGGACTGGCTTCCGGTGTTCGGTCAAGCCTTTGGTCAGACCTTGGGTTTTTATATATTAGGATAATATTCAATGAATGCATCAATAGCAGTTTATCTATTTTCCTGATAATGAACATTTGTATCATTTCTAGTTTTTTACTATAATTAATAGTAAAAATTGAAAATTCTACTTTTTGTGAACACATGATATCATTTCTCTCCCATAAGTCCCTAGGAATAGAAGCGGCTGGTTCATAAGACAGGTGAATGTTTAACATTCAAAGAAACTGCTTAAAACCCTCCCAAAATGGTTGTACCATTTTATATTCCCCTAAAATACATGAGATCCAGTTGCTACACAGCCTCATCACTATTTGTTGTCAGTAATTTTAATTTTAGTAATCCTAGTGGGTGTGCAGTGGATTTTATTGTGGTTTTCATTTCTGTTTCTAGAATAACAAATATTTCTAAGCACCTTTTAATGTCTTTTTAGTTTATTTGTTTATCTGCTATATATATATATATATATATATATCCTGGTGCATGAAATTCGTGCATGGGGATATGTGTCCCTCAGCCCAGCCTGCACCCTCTCCAATCTGGGACCCCTCGAGGGATGTCTGACTGCCTGTTTAGGCCCGTAGGATTGGGCCTAAATGGGCAGTCGGACATCCCTCTCACAATCCAGGACTGCTGGCTCCCAACTGCTCTCCTGCCTGCCTTCCTGATTGCCCCTAACCACTTCTGCCTGCCAGCCTGATCACCTCCTAACCACTCCCCTGTCAGCCTGTTTGCCCCTAACTGCCCTCCCCTGCAGGCCTGGTCATCCCAACTACCCTCCCCTGCAGGCCTGGTCCCCCCCAACTGCTCTCCCCTGCAGGCTTGATCACCCCTAACTGCCCTCCCCTGCAGGCCTGGTCCCTCCCAACTGCCCTCCTGAGCTGGCCACCTTGTGGCAGCCATCTTGTGTTCACATGGGGGCAGCCATCTTTGACCACATGAGGGCAGCCATTGTGTGTGTTGGAGTGATGGACAATGTGCATATTACTTTTTTATTAGATAAGATAGAGACCTGGTGCACGGGTGGGGACCAGCCGGTTTGCCCTGAAGGGTGTCCCGGATTAGGGTGGAGGTTCCCTTGTGGCAAGGGGCGGCCTTAGCGGGGGTCTGTGGTGGTTTGCAGGCTGGGCATGCCCCCCAGTAACCCAAGGAAAGCCGTATCTGGGATTTTTTATCTTCTATAATTGAAACTTTGTAGCCTTGAGGGAGGCCTGGGGTGGCCAGGGTGTGCAGAAAGCTTGGCTTCCTCCATTGCCGGGGAAACCCAAGCTTCCTGCTCACTCCATGGCTGCAGCCATCTTGGTTGGGTTAATTTGCATACTCACTCCTGATTGGCTGGTGGGCATGGCTTGTGGGTGTAGTGGAGTGGTGGTTAATTTGCATATTGCTCTTTTATTAGATAGTATTCCACTTATTTATTTTTAGACCTAGTGCTTGCAAGAACTTATAGCATAATGTGGAAAAGAAGTGCTGAAAATAAGCATTCTTGCAGAAGTTCTAATTTTAGTGGCAAGCTAACCAATAATCTCCCATTAAGTACAAGTTATCATACAGACTTATTTTCTTACTATAAGTAGATTTTCATAGATGTCTTTTATAAATTAAGGATTTTTTCTTGTATTACTACTTTGTTGAGTGATCATTATTCTTTAATTATGACTGGCAACTGAATTTAATTAAATTATTTTTCTGTATGTATTGAGGATGATTAAATATTATTTTATTTTACTCTGTGAATATAACTTTCTTTAATTTCTTTTCAAATGTCAAGCCAACCTGGCATTCTTAAGATAAATCCATCTTGTTCATTTGCATTATCCATTTAAAAAAATATTTTTATTGGCTTCAGATAAGAAGGAAGAGGGAGTGTTAGAAACATCAGTAATGACAGAGAATCATTGATCTGCTGCCTCCTGCCTGCCCCACACTGGGGATCAAGCCCACAACCCAGGCATGTGCCCTGACCAGGAATTGAACCATGACTGTCGGGTTCATAAGTCAACACTCAATCACTGCACCATGCTGGCCAAGCTGTATTATTCAGTTTATATATTCCTAGATTTGATTTTTCCAAAAAAAAATTGTTATAACATTTTAACATGTTTATGTGCGTTAACTTGTGTTTGGTAATGTTTTTGTCTAATATTTTTGTCAGATAAATACCAATCCAATGAAATTAATTTGGAAATATTTGCCACTCTTGTATTTTCTGACAGAGTGTCTGTAACGTCATTTATTGTACATTGAACATTTGGTAATATCCACCTGTGAAACATGGTAAATCTTAAATTTTCTCCATGGGAAATTTCAAAATTTTAACTCAATTTTTAAAATAAATGTAGGAATACTCACATTAGCTATTCCTTCTTGTGTAAGCTTTGCTAGTCTGTGACTTTAAAAAAAATTGTTCAATTCTTCTAAACTGTAAAACTTATTGTTAGAAGGATGTTTATTATATTTCCTTATTATCCTATTGATGTTCATAGGACTAAGAATCTTTAATAATGTCTTACCTTCTGGTTCTGATATTGGTAATCTTTGCATATGATATTAAAAAGCAGCTTTTAGTTTTTACTTCTTACTCTGGCATTTAGGTCTTTGTGTTCCCATTTTTAAGTTGCAAACTTAAATAATTGATTTTTTAATTTTCTTTATTTCTAATAAAAATACTCAACTAAATTTTTCCTCTGGGCAGTGTTTTAAATGTATCTCACATATATTACTATCTCTGTTTAATTTTTTTCTCTATTTCTTTTTAAACTAAGTGTCTTCATATTTGTGTGATTTTTTTTGTAAACATATAGTCAGTTCTTGTTTTTTTAATTTATTATGAGAATATCTATCTTTATTTGACTAGCATGGTTAGATTTAAATATACTGTTTTGCTATTTATCTTCCACCTGTCCCATCTGTTCATT
Source organism: Corynorhinus townsendii (assembly GCA_026230045.1). Lineage (NCBI taxonomy): Eukaryota > Metazoa > Chordata > Mammalia > Chiroptera > Vespertilionidae > Corynorhinus > Corynorhinus townsendii. The sequence continues at coordinate 231,344,525 of JAPDVU010000001.1, read as the reverse complement.
GCTTCTCTGGTTGTTCCTTGACAATTTTTTGGATTATTTGTTATGATTAATTTGTCATAGGTAGAACCTACTAGGTATATAATTTTATTTTGTTGTTCTATTATATTAGTTGTAGTTGCAATAACATATCCAAGTCTCTTTTCAAATATTATATTACTTTAAATATAAAGTAAGGACCATATAATGGCATACTTATTATTAATTTTTATATCTTCTGTGCTGCTGTTGTTGTACATTTTACCTGTGTTATGAATGTCACCTTTTTTTTTTGCTTTAGGCATTCTATTATTTATTCATAATATGAAAAATTGATTTAAAATTTTTCAGTTTTATTTTGTCACATATATACTACTTCTGGAATTCTTCCTTATTTTGTCTAAATCAAAATTTTTACCTGATATTTTTTCCTCCTCCTGATGAACTTTTTTTTAGCACTTACTTAATAAATTTGCTGGATGTAAATTTAATCAGATTTTTAAAAATAAAAAATATCTTAATTATACTTTTACTTTTGAAGAATATTTTGATTTTGCTGGAAATGGAATTCTAGGTCAACAGATTCATATTCTGTGCTTTAAAGATGGCATTTCATTGCCTCCTGACTTCCATCATATCTCATTAAAAGTCAGTCATCATTAGTATTTCCCAGTGAAACAATCCCTTGTACAGTATATATACACCTGTGGCTACTTTTAAGTTTTTTTTTCTTTATTTATTGTTTGCATAATTTTAACTATGTTATCTGTTTATGATTTTGTGAGCTTCCTGGACCTGTGAATAATTTTTTTCTCTAAATTTGAACTCTTCTGGCAACTATTTGTTTATTAATTTTTATAAATAATTTTTATTTCTGTTCCTTCTGGGACTTTAAGTACATGCATAGTAAACAGTTTCATACTATTCCTCGTGTTACTGAAGTTCGGAATTTTTCCAATATGTTTGTTCAACTCTGGGCTCCACTTTATATTGATCTGTTCACTGATCATTTACCTGAGGTATCCAAACCACTTTTAAGTCTAATATTGCACTATTTATTTCATATAGTCCATGTTTTTCTTTGTTCAAAGAAAGTTAAAAGTTAAAATGTTTTGAATGGTTTTTCCCTGATACATTATATATTTCCTCTATAATGTTCCACTATTTGCTAATTCTTTTGCTTTTTTTTTTTTTGGTAATTTATTTACTGAAGTTTTAAAAGCTATATTAAAGTCATTTTCACAATCTAAAACCTGATACATCTATCAGTCTACTTCTCTTGACTATACGTTCTCTTGATTATTTCCTGCGTCTTTGGTATGTTGTATGAGTTATTGCCTACATGATATTGTGCATTTTTATAGATAATTTGGATGTTGTTATCTTCCTCAAAATAATGTTGAGCTACTTTTTTTTTCTCTCTTGACAGGCAATTACATTACTTGAAGATCATCTTGTATTGGATTTATGCCTTCCTGAGACCAGTTTATTTTGTTGTTGGTTTAGCTTGTTGACTTATTGATCATTTAATTGATTAGTTCCTGGTTTTTGTCCTTTTTCTTACAATATAGTGCTTCTATGTTTTCAATGAAAAACTCATTGTTTTTACCAAGCCCCTGTAATTTGTTGGAATATCATCTCCAAGTTATGTCTTCCCCAGTACTGACTAACTGTTTAAACTACTCAGTTCTTTAGCCCTCAACTGCTAGTTTCTGCTGGGCTCTTGGGTAATTTTTTGGTGCCTTTCTCATAAATATCAAGTTTAAGAATCAATCAAAGATTTAGAAATAACTGGTATGCAGAATCTGGGGCTTCCCAAATATGTCTCATTTCATTTCATTTTATTTCTCATCAATAATCAGTCTTAAATTCACATCTTTTCTCTTCTGCCAAGTAAATCTGTTCTTTTATGTTTGAGTTCTTTTCCCCCATGTCTACACAGTAAAAGCCAGATAAATGTGGGACTCGTCTAGTGTACCTCTCTTTTTTCAAGTATCATATCTGCCTACATTTTTCGCTTCCCAACCATTCAAAACATTTTAACTTTTTCTGAGTTGTTATTGTCATTGTCTTTGGGGTTAGTCTAATACAATTTACTCTGATATGACCAGAATTAACCCTCTCTTTGAAATATTGATACTGAGAAATACTTGTTTGATTATCTAATTTTCATCTAGAAAATTTCAACCAACTATTTCTCAGGGTTGCAAACATGGCCCACACAGAAGATAAGAGCACCTTATGGTAGAAAAAAAACTAACATTCATTGAGATCCTATCTTTTACCAAAGGCTTGGCAAACAATATCACTAAAGAACAACTAAACTATAGGTAGGTAATAGTTTTTCCTGCCATCATATGAGACAACTGAGTCATAAAGAATTGTCTTGACTTACTCAAAGCTATAGAGTTTAGATGTAAGATAACCAGAATTGAAGCAATTATCTACTTCTAACATCTGTAATCTTTCCATTGATCTTTCCACTTACCCACAATTTCTAAAATGTCTGAAATTTCACTATACAAAAAATGTGAATTTTCCCATCCTCAGGCCCACCTAGCAGGTCCTAAACATATATGGGAAACTGGTCTCATGCTGACTTGCTAATGTTGATTTGTAATGTTTTCTATGCAGCTCTGTATTAAACAATGTTGAGACTTCTTTAGGATTCTGTGGAAAATATGTTTTGTAAAATATTGGTACTGTTTAATGTAGGTACCCTACTTGGAGTTGTGAGTACAAAATGCAAGGTAACTAAAATAAATTGGAAATGGGATCTTTCTTCCTTGGAGAAAATAATTGATTAATTAAAATAATAGAAAAAGGAAAGGAAATGGCAAGCGTTCATTTCCACAACAAATGTTTCCTTTATATCCTACTCCCACTTCCCACTCTGGATGAATCCAACTCTCTGGCCAACGCAATGAGGCAGAGAGAGCACTTTAAGCATGAAAGTTCTTTGAGGCAATTCTGGGCATGGGTTCCCACAGCTAGGAGCTTCTGCCATTTCTCAGCCCCGCATTTCTTCTGAGCAGGAATGCTTACTCCTGCCCAGGACACCCAGGTAATGAACAGAAAGGACCAGGCCAGGGTGTCCCATAGACAGAAGGAGACTTTCCCCTCTCTCTTAAAATACAACTATTCTCAGGACTAACAGGATCCCATTCAGAATGAAATTATAAAATCTGGAGCTTCTTTAAACCTCAGGCAGGCACCTCTGTTGCATTTGACTTTCGCTGAACGGCTTCAGCTATTGTCCTCCTCTAATATCTGGAGTTCAGCCAACCGCAGGACAGTCGTCTTCTGTTCATTTGTAAATTAATATGTCTGGAAGTGAAGACTGTCTCCGAAGAAAGCAGATTCACTTTTCTCCGAATGTAATGAAATGATGTTTGGGGAAGCCTCTGCTGAGGTCCAGGAATCTTTATGAGCCTTTTAAAGTCATTGTTTTCTTCTCACAAATGAGAACTCACGAATGCCAAGGAGTAATGAACTGGAAAACCACATGGTGACAGTTGGTTCTTAAGCTGGCCCTGGTGCATTAGCAAGGCCTGTTGGGGAGGACTTCCTTGCCGCATGCTTCCCCTCTCACTCCTACTTTTCCTCTTTGATTACTCCTCCTCTCTGCCACCCCCTCCCTTTACCCATTATGCAATAAGCACAGGTGTTGGTACAGACAGACCTGGGTACAAATTTTGCCACTTAGTTGTGTGGTCAATTCATATTGCATGAACTTGATACTTAACCTCACTGAGTCTTAGTTTTCCCATTTGTGAAATGGTAATGCTACATCCCTTCCTCCCTTCCTCCCTTCCTTCTTCTTAATAGATTCTATCTTTTTAAAAAAATGTATTTTTATTGACTTCAGAGAGAGAAAGGGAGTGTGAAAGAGCTAGAAACATCAATGATTGGCTGCCTCCTGCATGCCCCACACTGGGGATAAAGCCCACAACCCAGGCATGTGCCCTGACCAGGAATCGAACCATGACCTCCTGGTTCATAGGTCAATGCTCAACCACTAAGCCACACCAGCCAGGCTTAATAGAATCTATATTTGATCCAGCTGTTCAACTCTACCCTGTGCAGTTCTTGTGACTCAGGGAGGTGGAAAGACCATTGAGATCCAAGAGTGGAACCTGAATGGTCGCAGTCCGTAATGAGCATCGGACCCCTCTAGAAAACAAAGAATTCTGGATCCTAGGCTCCTACTTGTCAGAGTTTGAGGGGGATTATAGTTTCGCTGTGATGTGGGGGAGAAGCCTTCTTACTCTGAGCCCTGGCAGCATGCTGCCTCTAGATTCTGAAATCCATCACATGATTCTATAGGGAAGCCACCCTGAGGATGTAGCTGTCACACCAAAAGAAGGCCAACGAGTAGGAGAGAAAAGAAGCCGGTCCCTGGCCATGCAATATGCCCACACTAGACCTGGACTTCCTGTACATGAGATTCATTTCTTTATTCTTTAGGCCAGTTTTGTTGTTGTGTTTTATATCCCCAAACATCCAATCGGCACATGTGTGAAAGTCGAATGTGATCATTTATGCGCACAGTTGGTAGTACACGTGTGGCGGTTTCTTAACTTCCTCTCCTCTGTTTTAGATTTCTCTCCTTTTCCACCAATTCTTTCCTCTTCTTCTCTCTATAACCCAAACATAACTTGGCATTACCAGGACTCAAAACCCACAGAGAGACCAAGTCATGGTTAGAGGATTGGAACTTTCAGCCCTTAGATTCTTGAGTAAGAGCCCCAATGACTGATGATTTACTCAATGGAGCTTAGGTACTGACACCATCACAAAAGCCTCTAAAGAAAGAGGTGCACGGAGCTTCTGAGTCAGTGAGGAAGTGGCTGTGTTGGGAGGGGTGCATGCTAAGGGGGCCTGAAAACCCTCCATTACACCCCCAATACCTCTTCTATTTGGCTGTTCTTCAACTGTATCCTTTCTAATAAACCAGCAAACATGAGTGCTCTCCTGCATCCTGTGAGCTGCTCTAGGGAATTATGGGAGCTGAGTAGGGAGTTGTGGGAACTCCTAAGTTTGTAAGTCAGCTAGGTAGAAGTGAGGGTTCTCTGGGGACACCCTTGGAGCTTGCATCTGAACTGTGGGCAGTCTTGTGGGCCTGAGCCCCTAACCTGTGGGTCTGCCTTAACTTTCTGTAGCTGGTGTCAGAACGGAATTGAACCATTGGACATCCAGTTGGTGCTAGAGAATTTGAAGTATTGAGTTTTGCTCTTGAAAAACCACACAGTTCTCAAAAAGTAGCTTATCAATAAAGTGCTCTTAACTCTCCTCCTGTCAAAAATTTAGGTTTAATTCTTGGAAGATTATTAGGATGACAGTAGGGAGGCATTATTTAAGGAAACCCTATCTCTGGGGATCAGAGGCAGAGCAAAATGGGGCCGTGGCCAGAGTTGAGTTCTGAGTGGCTGGGCCTGAGGTGAGTGTTGGCATTGAGCTCAAAGCAGCCAGAAGCTAAATGAGCCAGAATTGAGATAGAGCCAAAGGGCATAGGAAGTGCTAAGGATCAGAGCCCGTGAAAGCAAGAACCAGCATGCATGGCCATGGAGTCATGAGCGGTGGCTTAAGCCAAGGGTCAGGGCCTAGTCCAGGACTCCCACTGGCAGGCCCAGCCTGGGACTGGGTGAGGGGTGGGCAAGGGCAGTGGTGCCAACAGGCCCCGGAGAGTCTTCCTGTCCCTTTTATCTTTAGCTAAGGCAGCTGATAACCAGTGTAACCTGAGGAATGAGGGTATTCAACCAGGAATCTGGTGCCCTCGTCCACAGTCCTGGGGAGAATGAGGAGTGTCAGAAAGTAGACAAAGTGGACAGTGGAACAGCCCTAACTGGTCTCTAGAGGGCAAATGCAACCGAAGGTTCTTGTTCTCTGGTCAGCTGGCCCACACTGGGGACCATCCACATGCCCATCGCCGTAGCTGCGGGCAGCTACCGCGGCTGTGTCAGGCGGTCTTATCCAGAAGGAGGTCTGCTGCTCCTCTGGGCCTGTGGCATAGCGTCATGGAAGGGACTCCGTGGTGTTAGGAGTGGCTGAGAAGCCACATGCAGGCCGGAAGGTCGTACCTTGCCCTGCGAGGTGGAGGAGCGTTGGGCCAAGCGGGCTATGCACAGCAAGACCACGTGCGGCCCAATGCTGCCTCTGAGGCTTCCTATCTGAAGTTCATGCTCCAAATGAGCAGGAACATTGGCCTGTTGGGAGGCCGCCTCCCTGCTCGTCATGAAGCCTCTGTTGGTCGCTCACCTATAAAGAGAGCCAGACAAGCAGAGCAGGGAAGCCCTGTTCTTGACTTCTGGTATCAATTTCAACTCCGCATCAGTTCATTCTCCATCCAGTTGCACTGCCCACGCCCTTCCCCAAACATTGTCTTTAGCTCATGAAGTCTGTACAAACAGGAGCTTTTCCTCTGACTATCCATAACCTACGCGACTCTGGATCACTGGATCCTCTTATGTACCCAAAGATCAAGGTTGAAGAAAGAGGTGAGTTGGGATCTGTGTTAACACACAGCACAGAGGGGGTGTGGCCTTTTGCTCCTCCAAGGCACCCGTGTAGGGGAAGGGAAGGGGCTCGTCCAAGGACATAAAGTTGGCCAGTTGGTTGGCAGAGCCTGGAGCCAAAGCCAGGACCCTCCACCACTGTCCATCCATGCGCCAGCTGTCTTCTCATCATGGTGGGAGACAGAAGTCCCTTTTCAAGGCATGGGAAAAAAATCAGAGCCACTTTGGGTAGTTTTGTTGTTATTCAACACTGTAATATGAGCACATGAGTCGTTCAGAGAGGGGGGAAGAATGGCAAATCCCATGCCTCCCATCCTTCACCTCCCCCAGGTGGTCCTCTGTTCCCTCATCAGAAGCACGGAGGCGGGGCTGGAAGAAAGCGCCTGTCGCCCTCTCTCCTTGTCAGAAAGGAACCTTTCTTCCATCGCAGGTTGCATCAGGCAAAGTGGTAGAGTGTTTGACAGTAAGTCACTCAACGATGATGAAAAACAGGACTCGTGAGCTTCCGTGGGGGTTCCCGTGTGAATGGGGCGCCATACAAAATCAAGTTGCATTGTATTGTAGGGAAGGGCTTTGTGTTCCAGTTCAAAATAACACGCTGAGAGCCCTCCAAGCCTCTGAGAGTGCTCAGGGTTTGTCAGAATGTTTCTGCAAGGGATCCGTACTGCCTTGGCTGCATTAACAAGGGCTGGGGGGAGGGGGGTATTGGTGAACTAAAATGACATTTTCTTCATTACTCTTCAACTTCTGTCTCCTGCCTGGGTACTTAGCATTTCCCTCTTTCTCTGTGCGTGCAATCGAGTGTCCCCCTCAGCAGTGAGGTGTGGCCGGAGACTTTTGGGGGGGCAGCCAGGCCGGAATGGCTCGGTTGGTTGAATGTAGTCCTGTGCACCCGAAGGTCACTGGTTTGATTCCCAGTCAGGGCACATGCCTGGGTTACAGGGGGGTTCCCAGTTGGGGCACATACAGGAAAGCAGCCGATTGATTGATGTTCCTCTCTTGCATCATGTCTCTTTCTCCCTCTCTCTTTCTTTCTCTCTCTCCTTCTCTCTCCCTTCCTCTCGAAGCATGTCCTCCTGTAAGGATTAAAAAAAAAAAAAAAAAAATAGATGTAAGCCCTGGCCCGGTGGCTTAGTTGGTTGAAGCATCAGAGCCTACACCAAAAAGTTGTCAGTTCAATTCCCAGTCAGGGCACATACCTAGGTTTTGGGTTTGATGCCCGTTCAGGGAAATGTGGGAAACAACGAATTGATCTTTCTCTCTTTCAGTTTCTTTCTCTCTCACTTTCTTTTCCTTCTTCTTCCTCCCTCCCTCCCTCCCCCCCACCCCCCCTTCCTTTCTCTAAAATCAATCAAAAAACATACCCTGCGGTGAGGATTAAAAAAAAAATAGACATAAAATCGGCAAACTTAAGGATGTCGCTGCCAATAAAGAAGAGACAAATCTTGTGAAAGACGCTGGCATCTAGAAGGTACATAGTAACTTCTGAGCTAAAGGCAAACGGGCAGGAAGTAGGGAAAAGATGGAGTGCACTCTTCTGGATCCCTTGGCTGGGGGCTGACCTGACGGAGCCTGTGGCCTCACCATCCCGAGGCTGGATGTCCCACATGGAGATGGCAGCAGGGCGGTCCCCTGAGGTTTCCCTCTTTGCAGACGGCCATCTCCTCAGGACCTTTTCTCTGGGTGACACACCCCTGGCATCTCTCTTCCTGTCCACATTTCCTCTCAAGGACATCAGTTGCCTTGGGCTCGGGGCCATGTTAATGCCTCCTTTTAACTTAGTTGCCCCTCTAAGGGCCGTGCCCAGATACAGTCACATTCTGAGGTCCCGGACGTGAGGGCTTCAACACATGGCTTTGGAGGGGTTACCATTCAGCCCCTCGCAACTCTGTCTGGAATATTTTACTTTGGAATCACAGAAATATTTGATGCACTTAAAAACAAATGAAACACAAACTTAGCAAAGCAATTTCTAAGCATCAAATAGACATAAAATTTTAAAAATGTATAGTGTGTTTTAGAATTTATATATTTTCAGAGAGACCTCTGCCTATATTTTGGTAACAGCCCCCATCCCACCCCACTCCCCTGACGCAGCAGAACCTGGGTCAGCACTACAAAATCAAACATACTGACATTTCTACAGGAATAAAAAGGTGTGGAGATTAACTGAAGTGGAATAAATGGAGGCCATGAATAGCCTCCCATCGTTTCTGGTCATGTTTTCTAACCTAATGGGTTAAGGCTAGGTTAGATTTTGCTACCAAATCCATTATAAAAGAAATTGTGGTATTTAGACCTTTTGATCTTTACTAAAGCAATTCCAGGCTTATATTTAATTTTATAAAGCAAGTTGCAAAAATAGGCACACAGCAGGATCGCATATGTATACATTTTAAAACATGCTTAACAGCACGCTGTTTCACGGCAACATGCATACTTGGGCTTTTGTTAAAAATACTTAAGGGACTTATCATTGTCAAGTCCAGGTGGGTGTCTGCTTCCGGGAAGGAAAATAAACTAGGTTAGTGAAGGGGACCAGGAGAACATCACTGTAATTATAATGTCTTACTATTGAAGCTATTATTGTTTAAATAAAAAGATGAAGGCCCTAGCTGGCTTGGCTTAATAGATAGAGCGTCAGCCTGCGGACTGAAGGGTCCCAGGTTCATTTCTGGTCAAGGGCATATGCCCTGGTTGTGGGCTCAATCCCAGGTGGGGGTGTGCAGGAGGCAGCCAATCAGTGATTCTTTCATCATTGATGTTCTTCTCTCTCTCTCTCTCTCTCTCTCTCTCTCTCTTCTTCTTCTTCTTCTCCCTTCCTCTTTGAAATCAATAAAAATATATATACTTGAAAAAAGAAAAGATGAAGGAAGGGGAGGTCTTCTCGCAAAGTACATCAGAAGTATTGAATCCGATGAAAAAAGTAAATGGAAATGAATTTTCCGGGCAGAGAGACGAGACGATGGAAGTCTCTGAAGTATACAGGGTTGACCTGGTCGAAGCCTGCAGGGCGGCTCCATGGCAGGGGACAGGCTCCGTGTGGATGGGGGATGGTGCGGGGAGCTGAGGCTGGAAATGAAATAGAAGGCAGCATCCTGAAGGTGATGGGGAGCCAGGAAACTGCAGGATCAAATTTGCCACTCCTGCTGGTTCTGCTGGTAGCCGGATAGGTGACGGGTGCCGGAGACCTCGTCTAGAGACAGCTCCTGCTAACCATGTGCCTCTGGGTGACAAGCTTTGTTGCACACATCCTCCATGTAGGTCCTCCAAGAGTTGCGCTGAAGTAGACCAGGACAAACCCTAGTTCTACACCTCCAGAGGAGAAAAATCAAATTGTAAAGGTCACATGACCTGCTCAGAATAGTAAAGAGAGAACGAGCAAACCCAGGTCTTCTGACATGACTGTACAACATTCTGATTTCTCTCTAGCAGCTGTCATCCCTGCAGGAGGGCAGGAAACCATGAGGGGTGTCTTTAGATGCTTTTCTCGATTGCCAAGAAGGATGGTTTATTTTTTCCCCTCAAAAAGCAACAGAAATGATTCTGTGGCAAAGATGGGAGAGAAAACCCACAAAACGAGCAACCTCTTTTGCAGGGCTTGTCCAGGTGGGAAGATGATGGGAGGGGGGGGAGACCAGGTTCCGGGGTGTGATCTACTCTGACCTCCCCATTTCCACAGAGGGCAAAGCCGGGCGGGAGGGAAGAGGTGATGGGCAGCTGTATGTGGAACGTGGACGTCTTTATGGCACGTTCTGCTTTCCTGGCCCATTTCCCTCCTTTGTTAACAGAAAAAAAGTTGGTAAATTATGGACTCACATTAGATGAGGAAAAGCACCAGAGGAAACTGAAGACAAGGTGGTATCAAGAATAGGACCCTACCTCGGTGAATAGGTTTGCGGTCAGATCAGAAGAGATTATGTGTGTGCACAAGACCAACAGAAGCTCTGGGTGTGGCTGGAGGACAAATTCAAATCCAACCTGAGCAGGCACTATATCCTCCGGGGCCTTCTTTAAAACAAAACAAAGAGTATGTCTCTATTTAAGGATCGTGGCTATCTGAAGTATGGATTATACATGTTGGGGATAAAGGATGTGCCTTTATAATTGATTAAACTGAGTCGTTTTCCATCAATCCTGAGCAACTGATAAATTGTGAAGCTTTGATCTTAGCTGCCAGTCTTTCTTGAAGAGCTGAGCAAGGGCGAGTTTAATTAGTACCATCCGGTCAGCTCCGGGCATCACACCGACCATGTCCCAGGGAGCCCTTCGTACTCCTCAAGGGACCCTATTCCGTCCACGTGTAGGCTTAGCCATGACCCTTCAATGCTGCACAGAGAAGTGAACTCTGTGCAGACACGTGATGCATATTAGGAGCTAATATGTATCACCTGTTTCTGGCTGGACACTAGGAAATCTAACCGGAGAAGTGCGACCAGGGGATTCCTGGCCAACACTCAGCCTTTGGGAGCCTAAGGTGCACCCAGCAAGATGCTCCAGAGTCCTGGCCACAGAGACCCGCAGTTTGAAGGACAAGCTGATGCCCAGGCCCGCCCCGGGTCCCTACCCGCCTCCTCTTCCTCAGCTCCTTGTTTGCTTGCTTGTTTGCTTGTTTCTTTATTGTTAATCCTCACCCTAGGATATTTTTTCCATTGATATTGAATTTTAGAGCGTGGAAGGCATTGGGAGAGACACAGGGAGAGAAACATCGATGTGAGAGAAACACATCAATTGGTTGCCTCCCCCACCCATGCCCCGACCAGAGTTGGGGATCAAGCCTGCAACAGAGGTACGTGCCCCCGACCGGAATCGAACCTGGGACCCTTCAGGCTGCAGGCCAACACTCTATCCACTGAGCCAAACTGGCGAGGGCTCAGCTCCCTGTTCTTCCCTCCCCCTCTGTCTGCAGCTCCTCCCCGATGTCCAACCTTGGCAGTGCCTTCCTCCCAATCCTGGTTTCAGGTCCCAGGAAAGCAGCTCCATCCCTCCGGGTGGCCCTGCGAGGAGGCTCATCAACGCTTTGGCCCACTTTGAAGACACAGTGAACAAAAGTGGAGAGTAGGAGGATGCCCCAAATGCTCTCAGCATTCCCCTCGCCACAAAAGCACCTGTCCAAGGGGGAAAAAAAAGGGTCCCCTGTCAGTGACTCAGAGCTTCAGCGTCCCCGTGTGACATCCAGGAATGTGAGAAAGGCCGGCAACCTCATTCTCTCCGAGACCTGAAGAGAACAGCCGACGCCACACATCCCCAGCAGTGAGGAGACGCTAAGCCTTTCCTCTGGGGAAGATATAAATAATACCTTTCTGTTTACTCAGTTGTACAAAAACCTGTTAAAACCAGGAAGCTTTCACATCTGCAAGGAGCACAGGCAGTGGCCTAGGCACAAGGCCGAGTTCATGCATGAAACAAGCGGATGGCAATGTGCACCGTCAGAGCTCTCTCTCCTGGCTCCCGCGAGACTTACTGCTCCTTCTTTTTTTAAAAAAAAACTGATTTGGTTATCTTTTTTTTTTTTTTTTGAATTGCTAGTCTATGAATTTTCTCATTAAAACAACGCGCTGCTTAAATATCCAGGATGATGGAGATTTTGCACGTCACGTGCTTCGAAAGGGGTCGAAAGAGGAACATTCTCCATGCACGGGGCTCTGGGTCTGTGTGTGTGAGACGGTCATACAGTTGCATTCTAAGATGTTCTGAAATCATCTCCTAAAAGCCACTGAGCTTCAGGACCCCAGCTCTGTGGCCACTGTGAACACAGGGGCAAAGGAAGAAGGAGTGCGGGGAGCTGACTTGGGGTCCCTCTCTCTTTATCCTCCTTCTCTGCTAGCCCAGTGGTGACGTCATGGGGAGGAGCAAATCTCACGCTGCCCAGCTGTGGCTTGGAATCAGTCCCCAGGGCATTTATGTTTGGGCCTAAGGCCTTCCTGAGTGTTTGTATTGGAATGTGGCTACTTATTTCAGGGTGCCAGCGCCAGCGTGCACTGCAGGAGGGGGGAAGGTGGGAGAGGCAGAGGGAGGAGGGAGGAGCCACAGAAGTCTAGGCAAGTCACCCTGCTCCTGGCGGCTGGCTGTCCTCATGGGGACAAACCACTGCCGCCCAGACCTGCCTTACTCCTCGCAGGTGCTGTGCCCGGATTTCCGCTGTGCAGAGCGAAGGCCAAGCATCAGGGCAGATTGCAGGATCGGAGGACCGAGCCCCAAATGCCTTGGGACGCCCTTCAGCTAAATCAGAGGGCTGGCGTGCGCTCTGCAGCCTGAAGCCTCTGGAGCCGCATGTTGAAACCATGGCTCCACACGCGTCTGTAAGGCTGGCGAGTGGGAATCAGCCAGGCCCCTCTGCCAGACAGGACTGGGCCCACTCCTCCCGCCTGGACGTCCCTGGCCCAACCCCAGAACCGGTGCATGTGCTCATGCACGCGGCAAAGGGGACTGCAGGTGGTGGGACTGAGCACGGATCTGGAGAGGGGAAGGTGACCCTGGATTATCCCAGGGAGCCCCTGTGGTGACGGTTCTGAGAAAGCAACAGAGGATTCAGCTGTGGAGGCAGAGCCAGAGGAGATGAGGTGACAGAACAGGTCAGAGTCACAGCATCACAGTCGGGGGGCCTGGGTACCCTCCAGAAGCTGGGGAGGACAAGGGCCACGCTCTCCCTCTGAATTCCCAGGAGGAATGCCGTGCCTGCCCCTGGGTCAGGGATCTGGGCGTCCAGACTGTGAGGGGACCAAGGTGTGTTGTTTTGAGCCACTTAGTTTGTCATAACTTGCTGCAGCCACACCAGGGGACTCCTATTCCCCATCTCAGGGTATGTCCCCGGGGGGCCCCTCTCTTTGGACGGGAGGGCTGACAGAGTCCAGTGAGTGCAAAGCATCGGTGACATGTTTTTGGACATTTCAACCTCCATTTTCCTGGAATTGGTGGGTCTTCAGGGGGCATCTCCCACTTTGAAACCACCGCAGCCCAGAGCCACCTTACACCCGGCCACACTTGGATCACAATAATTCATTCGATATGAAATCGCTGATGCCTAGGGAAGGACCAAATCCCCCACACTCACCTCGGACAACCATCTTGCCACTGAGACCCCTCACACGAACGTGTTCTCCCAACGCTCGGAGCATGTTTGCAAAATCTGGACAATCGATGTGCGTCCGGCCCTCTCCCCCATGCCTACCCGGGGGCTGGGGGGAGGGGAAGCAGGAGGAACCATTCATTCCCTCTTCACGCTCACCTATCAGCTCTTGGCTCCACGCCAAAGCATTCAGCTTATAATAACAACTGGCAGCCGCCCAGAGCCTTTTAGAAAATAAGAAAGGCAGGAAAGAATGAAGAAAAGAGAAGAGGAAAGAAATATATATGCAAGTAGGAAGAAACAGCTCAGGAAGAGGACAGCAACACCCTACTGCCGATGTTTCTCTTTGAAAGAAAGGAAATGCCACATACAACATGTTTTCTGAAACCTTCTGTTTTAATCAGACTCCACGGCCTGTAATTAAATTCAAGGGAGCATCTTACCTCTCCTGCCTTCCGAAGTCAGAATGCAAGCATACTTAGCTTTATGGTGATGTCATAGGGATGAAACGACAAAGAAACACAAACAAAACAACAACCCACCACAATGATTTGGTCATGAGCCTTGTTGGTCTGACTCGCAGACCAGGGACATATGTCCAACCCTGGTCTTACTAAGCTCAGAAAACTAGCTCAGCCCGTGTGGCTCAGTGGTTGAGTGTTGACCAATGAACCAGGAGGTCACAGTTCTATTCCTGGTCAGGCCATGTGCCAGAGTTACAGGCTTGATCTCTAGTGTGGGGCGTGCAGGAGGCAGCTGATCCATGATTCTCTCTCATCATTGATGTTTCTCTCTCTCTCTCCTTCTCCCTTCCTCTCTGATATATATATATATATATATATATATATATATATATATATATATATGTAAATTTATTATTTCTTAAAGAAAACTGGCAAGGCCGATGTGAGGGCAGAGACCACTGGGGACAGTGGGGCAGCCTGAACCATGGATGGGGTGCAGGGCCCGGAGAATGCAGCGTCTTCCCAGGCAGACACTGTGCCCAGTGCACAAGACACACACAGCGTCCAACCACCCTCCCAGGTGCCACAGGACCAGAATGGTCATCTCTGCGTTCATTTGAGGACAGTTACGCTGGAGGGAAGAATGACTCCTCTGTGTCATAGAGGCACCTGGGGATGCAGCCGGGGTCCGAGCCCGGAACTGCCACCTGCTCTCCCAGCTGCACGTTCACTCACAGCGGTTTCCGGGCTGCATGAGAAATGTCTCCCAGGGGACTCGCAGACTGGCACCCTGAGATGCAGTGCGGTAGGGAGAGGAGCCGGAGACTGCAAACTCAATGTCCCTGTGACTTATAAAGGGGTTGGACTTAGAAAAAAGATAGCCACCACCCTTCTTCCTGGAAACCCAGAGCACTGTCCTCAGTGTAGCCGGCTCCTGAGCAGGCTCATGTCCTTGGCTTGGCCGTGTCAGAGTTGGACTAAACGGGGCAAGGTCCATTCTGGAGAAATCCAGTGAAGCATGCATCATGGTTGGGGGAGAGAGAAAAGGGAGAGAGACAGGCAAACCAGGGAAAGCTACTTGTAATTACAACATCATTTGTAACAAAGACCCATAGACGCTTGCCCAGTGACTGGTCATTTGTGTTCACGTGGAGGATGCTGAAGCATCACATGGGGTAAGTCCCCGTGGGCAACCATCTCCACACTGTGTCTCCGTGGGTCGCTTTGACGGGGCGAAGGCACGCCGTCCAGGAGGGGGATTTGTCCTTGCCGGGGAGGCCTGGGGACTTAACTTCAGTCCCGAGAAACGGTGCTCCTAAGAAACAAGGGTTGGTGGTTCACTTGGACTTGGCAGCCAGTGGACCGTGGCCGGAAGATCCCCGGTGGGAATTCAGGAAAGGAAACCCTACTCGTTTGCTCCCTGGGCCTCATCAATGGGTGGCCCGTGAAGGCTGACCTCACACAGGGGGTGCAGGTGCTTCCTCAGCACTGAGGATGGGCGACGCCTGTCCCTGTGCCTCTCCACAAGGGAGACGGGTGGCCCCGTTAGCGAGGAGCCCACTGACCTGTCACCTGAGGCTCTGAGATGGGGGTGGGCGGGGAGAAGCAGGACTTGCTTGTGTCCCAGCCCTGAGCTGGATGCTGTCAGCAGACCACCTGCAGACTCATCCTCACAGCCGCCGGAGAGGTAAACACCAGCCATGTTTTAAGGGTAAAGACTGAGTAAGGCCCCAAGAGCTTAGAGGACTTGCTCAATGTCAAGGAGAAGATATGTGGGAGCCGAGATTCAAACCCAGAGCTGAGTCTCAGGCAGCCGTTCTTTTTCACTATAAACCTTACTTTAATCTGGAAAACAGGATTTCTCTCCCCGAAGTTGCAGCTATGACAGCTCACGCCCAACAGTCAGCTTCGAAGAGGGAAGGGGGTCCTCGCTGTGTCACCCTGAGAAAGACCGAGTTCCCACTTCTGCCATCAGGCCACGGAGGCCCGGGCCCCAGACAGGACTACCCTCTTCGGGCTGGTCTCCCCCTCTATTCAAAGGAGCACTGGACATTGACGCTCTATAGCCGTGGTGCTGAAAGTGCCTGGTGCCTGGGACCCGCTGCATCCAAGTCACCTGGGACCTTGTGAACAGGTAGGATCCCAGGCCCCACCCACTCCTGTGGGGCAGATCTGCATTGTCACAACCTTCATGGACCCATTCAAGTGTGAGGAGCTCAGGGAACGGGTCCTCCCCCTTCCCGTGCTCTGGGACTCATTCATGCCAAGGATGCAGGCAGAGGCTCCTGGGAGAAGGGGGAAGGGCAGGAGAAGGGGTACCATGGGATAGGAAGAGGGAAAAGCGTAGAACAATGACAAAGGCCAACGAGGAAGCGAGAGACTAAATCGATGGAGAGGCAGAGAAAGCAAATAAAGCGGAAGGCGCAGGAAGTGGGGGGCGGGGGAAAGAAGAGAGGGAGGGAGCAAAAAACACAGAAGGGAAAAGAGAGGACAGGGGAGAGAAAGAAAAACAAAATAAAGGAGGGCGGGGTCACTTGCCCAGGCCCAGACCCAGTGAGCTGGTGTCAGGATGAGAACCAGGCAATGTCACTGGGGGGTAGGGAGTGGGGAGGGGTGCTGGGACTGGTGGATGGCAAGGGGACAGAGGGGTCCTGGGCTGATGGTCAGCAAAGGCGGCCCGGCAGCCTGTGCTCTGGGGTCCCACCTGGTGACATTCCTGCGTCTTCTGAGCAGCTCACGTTGGCAGATTGATCGCTCCAGTCGGCTTTATTGTTAATGAGAAAAGTCACCATTAGCCATCCCTTCCCCACACGCGCCCTTTCCTTGCAAGCGCCCAGTTATAAATTATCCATTTCCATTATTAATTTTTCCTGGATGACTCATGCCTCAGGAACTGGGCCTCACCCGTCACCCGTCATCGGGGAGGGAAGAGTTCGATCTCTGTGGTCATCTGCCCTCCTGCATCCCGAGGGGAGGGGAGTTAACCCTCCCATCGCCCTGGGAACAGCCAGCTGCCCAGCCTTGCCTGCATCCTGCTTCATCTGGCAAAAGCCAAGCGGGGGGACAGGGAGGCTGAGACAAGACATTCAGTGTTTTCTTTATGGCTTCAGAGGCTGGGGCACAGGTGAGGAAATGGCCCGCATTAAACCTTCCAGAAAGACACTGGAGAAGATCTCTTTGCTTATTTTCTCTTGAAGCCATTCCTTTCATTTGCCTCTCAGGGTTCAATCCCTGGGACAAAGGGGCAGGCCAGGCCTCGCATCTGCCCCTCTCTCTCCGCCAGGAACTTGGTCCGATTTTCGATCCACCATCTGCTCAGGTGTCTACTGGGCAAGGTGATACCCACAATTGTGTTGCAAAAAATAATAATAAAAATAATTTGTTTTATCAAAAAAAAAAACACCCACAAGGCTGCGTTCTAACATTGAGTAAATGGTTATGAGACTGTCCTAAAGGAACTGTTGTGAAAACTGCTGCATGTAATTTTGTCAAATAGAAATCAAAGATCCCTGTGTCCTCATGCAAAGGGCTTGTTTAAAATGTAACAAATGTCAGGTCTGAGTCCCTGGGAGGAAACTTCAGGAAGCACGGCTGCCTTCATTTTGAAGCAGCGACTCAAAAGGTGAGCGGATGGGAGGCGTGCCCCGCGCGATGTGCAGGCCTGTGTGAGGCTCCGGGGGTGGCTCACCTTTACAAGAGTTCGTGAAAGTTCAGACCCACCTCTGATGCGAGGCAAAGACAAAGCGTATTGAGAATGGGAATGATGAGAATGCTATGGGGGTCTCCCTTCCACCTACCACCCCAGGATCCCCACTGCCCCTCAGGAAGCGCCCTATTGTTCCCATGTTGCGAGACACCTAATATCCGTGTCCCTCCGGAACACAGAGGCGGACACTCCACTTCTGAATGTGATGGTGTTGAGATGGGGGGCGCCTCGGTCATGAGGGGGCATTCTATAGGACAGGTTCTTGCCCTAGGAAGGCCCCTGGAGCTTTCTCCTGGGGAAGGACCAAGGAGAAGGTGCCCTCCTGAGACCAGAGGACGCTGCCCCTCTCGCTCCCTGACCTTGGATGCCCAGCCTTTAGACTGCGATATAGGAATCACTCCTAAGCCAGGCAGCTGGGGTGTTCTCTCAGCGCAGCCCGGGCAGACAGGCACGCGTTGTAACCCCCACCCGTGTGGCATCACCTTTGGGAGGCTGCTTCCCCCCTAGAAGTGCTTTTATCCCTTCGTACTTGGCGCACTTCAATCCATGCCTCCAGACCCGGCATCAACATGACCGTTTCTGAATGGGGTTGGCCCTCTCCGGTCATCCCATGTGGACATGGCTTCCCTGAGGCCGGGGACTGTCAGGAGCTGGGGAAGGACAAAGACCCGGACGGGGCTCTGAGGGGCAGTGTGGGCACCTCTGAGCCCTGAGGACAAGCCAGGTCACCCCTGTGGTCTCTCTGTCAGCACAGGCCCCTTTGAAGAGAAAGCTTGTCTCGCCCTATTTCCTCCGGAGTCAGAACACTGAATTTATTAATATTTAAAAATATTTCTTAATATTTGTGTACCTTCAAATGAAGCTGCTTTTGTTTGTTTGCTCTTTTATGTGGTTTTGTTGGTAGGAGGGCATCAGAGCCAGACTTCAACTACAGATCAATTTGGGGGGCAATAGGACCACTGCCCTCCCCAACATTTTGAGTCCACAGGCTGTTGTGTGAATAAACATTTACAGTGAATAAGGACACATCTATCCCCTGCCTATATTTTTTGAGATAACATACATGAGTTGGTTTGGAGGGGGATGAGGGGGAGTCTGCAAAGGGGTTGAAACCCCATCTCGTGGGCATCCTGCCCGTTCAATTCCAAAAGCTGAATGCCAGCCCCAGCTCCTAGCCCTGCCGCTGTGGGGCCCAGGCCCCCCAGGAGCTGTGAGTCCAGGGGTGTCTGTGCCTGCTGTGTAGAGTGAGATCCAGAGCGATTCCTTTTCACACTCACCCATCTGCCACCGCCTGCCTCTAAGACACGCTTTTTTCAAGAGTCCTGGCTGCCACCAAAAAAAAAATTTTTTTTTTTTTAAATGAAGTAGAAACAAAAGATGAATGAGCCCCTGCCCAGCCCCCTTGGGCAGGGTCAGAGGCAGAAGCGAGGCCATGAGCTCTGGCCCCGAGGCTGCCCTCCCGCCTCGCCCCCTGCCTGGGGACCACTGGGAAAGAGCCCTTTGGTCCCGCCCGTCGCTGTGGAAGCTATTCAAGGACTTTGAGAAAGAAGCCGGAGTGACTGGGTGCCTCACATGAATTGTCATTGTTTTGTTTCCATTTGGCTTCAGGAATTATGCCTTTGACATTGCAATGCATTCACCGCGGACACTGGGCCTGCTTTGTTCTCCACAATGGGCAAGTGGACCAGAGATGTTCTGGAGGGGGTCCAGGTTCCCCAGGAAGAGAGAGAAGGGGGACACGCCGCTCACAAATTTAGGGAACAGGGAGCCAACTGACACGGCAGCGAGGACCGCTTTGCGTCTGGAGACCCGGCATCTTGTCAGAATATGAGACAACTCTCATTGTACCTTTTGCTGAAATTAGCTTTTATTTTTATTTTTTAATCCTCACCCTAGGATATGTTTATTGATTTTATAGAGAAGTGTGTGTGTGGGGGGGAGAGAGAGAGAGAGAGAGAGAGAGAGAGAAACACTGATGTGAGAGAGGAACATCCTTCAGTCACCTCCTGGGCATCAAACCCACAGCCTATAGGTGTGCCCTGCCAGGGACTTGAACCTGGGACCTTTGAGAGCCTGAGATGATGCTCCCACCAGCGGAGCCAGCAGCTGGATCTGAAAATAGTTTTTATTCTAAATCAAAATGCAGAGCCTGGTTTGTTGGTTCCTTTTCTTCTTCTTCTTCTCCTCCTCCCCCTCCCCCTCCCCCTCTTCCCTTCCTGTTTTAGTTCCTTTAACGCTAAAACAGAGAAAACTAGAGTGCTCACTAAACATCCAACACATGGGACTCTCTCCGTCTCTGGGATCTCTGCCCCGTGTTTTGGTTGAGGTGACATATTAGAAAGAACATAGGATGTTAGAAAGAACATGGACTGGAGGCTCCAGGGGGTCCCCGCCTTTGCTGGACCTTCTGTGGAGATGCTGTGTGACCTGGCATAAGTGGCCCATCCCTTCCACAGCTTCATCTCATTTGTTCCTTAGCACACGGGGGCAACAAACCGGACTTCCCAGGACGGGGGAGCTGATGAATGGCCCACCAGGAAAATGTGTTAGCAGAGCGCCTCTCCCAGGTTCCCCTGCAGAAAAGAACGCGGATCTCATTTCCCCCCACATTCTCTCCGCTTAAACAAAACCCAAATGGCATCCTGGCTACAGTTTGACAAACTATTTAATGTAACAACCTGGGAGAGGAGTGGCTAATATGCACACCCTCCCCACCTGCAGCCATTCCTCTCCTCTGGCCCTGGAGAAACGTGAGAGAAGAGAGGCCATGTCCTCAGATGCCCACACTCCTGTTAAGCATGTGGATGCTGAGATTCATAGACAGACTCTGGCCAGGTGTGGCCCCTGCTTGTGTGATGGCCGACCATGCCTCCCCAGCTCTGCCTGCCTGGTGTTCTCCTGACCCACTGGCCCTCTAGCCTCCTGGACCTATGGCCTCCTGGGAACCGCTGTTGGAAGATCAGAGGCTGAGAAGTAGGGCAACTAGAGAAGAAATACATGCCCCCAAACCTTCTCTGTGCATCTCCAGGAGTTTCTGTGCCTCTTGCTGGTGCCAGCGGGTAGCCTTCCCTCCAGGGGTCCCACCCCATGACAAAGCCCTGCTGATGGCCTGCTCCACTCTCCATCACTTGTGTCACTGATTCCACATTAAACAGCATCCTTCTGAGATACCTGGAATGGATTCTGTCTTATTGACTAGAACCTGATTTCTAGGAGCGATACATTTGCACTTGAACTTAAAACTGTTGTGAGCCAAGGAAAACCTACAGGTGGGCCTCTTCTCTCGTCCTCTCTCCTGAGCCACACGACCAGATTTTAGGCCACAGGATCACTCCCCATGCATGTTACCATTGGTCTGCACCTCTCCTTGGGACTACCAGCGGGTCAGAAACCTCCTCAGAATTCTAGAAAAATCCCAGATGGGGCCTTTTATTTTTAGGTTCACAGGTGTGGGCAGGACGCAGTGGGTCTGGGAGAGTCTGTTCTGGATCTTGTTCTGGATCCAGCCTGCCGGTTTGTTGAGCTGGTTGGTTGTCTCTGCCTAGACTCTGGGTCTCCAGAAGAGCCTGTTGCCCCTCCGCATCCTCTGTGGGGGTCTCCCACTCATGTACTGAGGTCAGGAATGCCAGCACTCAGCAGGGCGTTCATGTCAAAGAGTGAGGGTGGGTCTTCAGCACCAAGACACGGAGTAAGAGCTAAAGCGTTGGGTGGTCGGTCCAGCTCTGCTGCAAGTTGCTCCCTGGGCTTGGCCAGTGATTGCCAAGCTCAGATGCAGCAGTTCATTGGCGTAAGAGGAGTGGGAGAGACTAACAAGGCTCGAGGGGTACCATGCATTGTTCGCTGATCCTCGCTTTGCTGTTTGGAGCCATTTCAGGGTCATGTTTGTGACTCCGATGACCTTGGGGCCACATTTCCCCATAACCTGGTCCCACTGTGGGAATCATAGACTGCAACCTGGGCTTAGGCAAAGCCCTGTCTGTGTATTTTCTGACTCCATAACAATCCGAGGCATCTTTAGAGTATACGTATTACATGGTGTTTATGAAGGTGGAGACTGTCCCTCAGAAAGGTGAGGGTATATACAAAGTCACAAAGTGCCTGGGGGAGTGAGATGAGCTCAGAGTGGCCCACCTTCGAGTCCCAGGATCCTCTTATCATTCCAGCTGGTATCAACTGCAGCTCCTTCGCAAGGATAGTGCCTAGTTCTGAGAAGCATTCAGTCCATTTTTGCAAAGTCTGGATAGAACTATTAATTGGAAACCAACTTGAAGACCTGATTTGATCTCATTGCTTTCTACCTGAGGAACAGAGCCAGACTTTGCAAGGATGTGTGTTTGTTTTTTGAACAATATTTAGGGTGGGTGGTGCTCCATTGAAAGGCTGGCAGAGCAAGTAGGCTTGCCATCTTTAACTGACTTCAAGGCTCAACAAGGTGGCTTTCGGCAAATTCATTCACTTCTGTAAGGTGTGGTTTCCTACATTGTAAAATGGGCCTGCGAACATTTAATGAAAATGATAAAAGTGCTTGCTATCACAAATACAGTATATGCTAAGTCCTGTCTCGTATTTTTATTTTACAGGACACATATTATGAACAGGATAATATTCACAGATATCATCCCTTTCCAATCTCACACACAAAAATCCAATAACTACACCCCCCCCCGCCCCCAATTTCCTTCTTCCTACAGGAATTCTTCCCAGTTGGGAGTAAGGAAAAGTGGGTGGATATGTTAAGGTCTGAGAGAACTGAAAGGGACAGAAAGGCAGAAATAGAGCCATATGGACTGGGACAGAAGAGGGGATGTTTCTGTTGGTTTACTGGATTCATTTAAGGGGGGGGCACTGAATGAAAGGCAGGAAAAGGGTGGGGATGGGAGATGAAGGCATTTGGTAAATGGTTCCGTGACTAAAATCAAATATTTTTCAATAGGTTGCAAAGCAATTGAGTAGAGAATGGTTATCCTTTCATTACTTTTAGTTTTTAAACTTCTTGAGCACAATAAGACTTCCCACCTGAACTGTGGTGTGGCCACCCAAATAGGGTTTAGTCATTACCCATTATTCTGTGACCAGAGCATTTATAGTAATAATCATTGAAAGTCCTTGGTTTTGTGCCTACACATTGAGAAGGCCTTACCTCAAGAGGCCAACATTTTTTCATTTGTCTTTTGTCCAAATCAAGAATGGGCAGATCAATTGATATAAAGAGAAATCCTCCCAGTCCTACAGATGAATAGCCATGGGCTCATTCAGCCTAGAGAAACTAACAAGCCATCCTGATTTGAGGCCCCCAAAGGTTTTCTGTGCCCAGGTACCAGCTGGCTGATCAACTTCAGGGATGAGATAGTAAAGCAGGATTTTAAGGAAACACATCTTAGTAAACAACATCTGGACGAAGACAAGAAGGAACGGGAATAGAATCGGGCGTCACCCATGCAGTGACAGATTGCATCTTTAATAAGCAGGAGCTTAATTAGAAAAGTAATTTGTAAGAGACACTAATGGAATGTGAGTATTCAACTTTGACCAACACACTTGCTTTGATGTCTAGGCTCTGTCACACATTGAGGTTTGTGTTCCGAGCCGGGTACGCACCCCCCTGTCTGTGAGCTCTCTGGGTGCTCATGACTGTGCTGGTTGCAAGAAAAACACTGAATATTCCCAAGAAGTTAGGCTTCACCTCTGCCCACATCCCCGCCCCCAGCAGAAGGCTAATGAGGAGGTGAGGACAGGGGCTGGGAACTAGAGGAGAAGGTGCCCCATACATGCAGTCATGGTATGTGTCACATCAGTGTTACCAGAAGGAAGTCCTGAGTATTGCCAGAAAAGGATGCCTGTCAATCAAGGGACCAGGAGAGTCACAGACACCAAGGAAATGAAGTGCAGCCCAAGGGTGAGGTGCAGTAACAAGACAGGAAGTTGGATTCACTGTGGATGGGACAGTGGGCTAGGACAGGGCAGCTCCATCCAAGCAGTGGCTGCACAATCAAATACGATTTTTAAAAACATGGATGCCAGAACCCCACGCCACACGGTAGGTCTGGGTGGGAGCTGATTATTAACTTTCCTCAGAAATTTCTTGAAAAATCTGATGTTACTGTTGGCAGGACACCGCTTGGAAAATCATTTTCCTAGGAAATGACAGAGCAGTAGGAAGAATAGGCAGTTGAACCAGTAGTTCTGTAAACTCAGGAAAATGCTATGAGTCAAAAGTATCTGGGGTGAGGGAAGGGGCCCCAGGGAGTGGAGATGGCAGGAAGGCTCCCTGAGAAAAGATGGGAAGGAGTCAGGGAGAGAGAAGGAGGAAGAAACTCCAGGTGGAGGGAAATAGCCTCAACGAGCACAACAGGGATCAGCCTGCTGGGCCCGGGACCCAGAGAAGGTCTATGACTTCAGAGCATGGAGTGGGGTGTGCAGGGAGCTGAGGGCAGGCAGGTAAGGGTGATGCTGGGCAGATAACTAGGTGCTTATAAGCCTTTTATGCGAAGGAAGATTGGAGGGCATTGAAAAGTTCCGAGGAGCGCAGATGATCAGGTTTGGGTTGTGAAAGATCTCCATGGCTGCCCCCCAAAAACGGGATGCCAATGGAGGCTGAGGGGTGCATCCTGTGCTCATGGAGGGCACCAGGCAGGGGCTGGACTCAGTCTTCTCCTTATGAAATGGGAGTGTCCTTGCACTAGAGATAAAGACTGTGGTCCACCAGACGAGGAGACTTGGATACTCAGAGAGGCTCTGAGCCTCAGAACCTCAGAAACTCCATGGCGAAGTCCTGAGGAGCTTGAGAGAGACATCAGGGTGCAGCTGCATCGATCACGCAGCCTGAGCCACTTGACAAGTGGCTGTGTGAGGTTCCTGTGGCCCCTGGGACAGGCCACTGCAAACGTGGTGGCTCCAAACAATGCAGGTTGGCTTCCTTACAATTCTAGAGGTTAGAGGTCCTCCAGGTCATGGTGTCATTGGACCACATTTCTTCTCGAGGCTCCAGGGAATATAGCCCATCCCCTTGCCCTGTCCAGCTCTCAAAGGCTGCCTGCATTCCTTGGTCCTTGGTCTACTTCTGACAATGGCATCACTCTGACCTCTGACCCCTGCTTCTGATGTCATAGCCTCTTCTTTTATAGAGCTCTTGGTGATTACTCTGGGCCCACGGGATAATACCCCCACCTGAGAGCCTCCATTTCATCACAGCTGCAAAATCCCTTTTGCTATAGTGGGTAGCACATTTGCTTATAAGTTTCAGCAATTAGGAGGTGGGCAAATTTGGGGGCCTTTGTTCTGCAAATCACAGTAACAAAATGGTACGGGTGATCTGTTAAGGGCATAACTTACAACACAATTGAAGCCAAGGGTCAGAAGGGGAAAATTAAGAAGGGAAATAGCACAATGAAATCAAATCCCTTCTGTGCACTAATGTGTGCCTGTCTCTTTAAAATAACTCAGGAGGACAGGTTTAGTGAGAGTCCTCTCTGCAGTGACTGATGGAATGATTTTATTTCTTCTTCATTTCTTACATTTGGAAATCCCCCTGCCCCTCGCCCTTCCTCCCTTCCTCCTTCCCTTCCTTCCTCACTTCCTTCTTTCCTTCTTTTCTTTCTTCCTTCTTGCCTCCCTTTTTCAGATACCATTTGAGTGGGCTCTGATTTCAAAACTTCAGAAATAACATGCAGACAGCCATGTGATGGGCTCTGAAACTTTTTTAAAAACTTATTTTACAAAAATATAAACGTCTTAGAATCTCCCAGAATCATCCTAATTTTTACTTGCATTAAAAACAAACAAGCACCACCCAAGGACACAGACAATAGGTGTTGAAGGCTGGGCGGCGGGGGAGGGGGGGGATGGGGGAGAGTAATAGGGGGGAAAAGGGACATATGTAATACTTTCAACAGTAAAGATTTATTAAAATAAAACAAGCAAACAAAAACAAAACACTAAAATTTTGGATTTTATCTTTTCATTTCTTCCCTCTACTGGCTTCTTCCTTTTGAGGTCTACTTATGTATGGCTTTAAAGGGCTTATTTTTTCCATGGGAAATTTTCTCCTACATTTCATAAAGAACGAGATGATTTTATCTTTGTAGTTTGTGTATATGTTTGTGTGTGTGTGCTTTAAGCCTGAAAACAGTTTCTTTCATGCAATATGTCAATGAAGCCCCGCAGTTACGTTGCATGAGAAGTGTGTGCTCTACTTCTAAAATGTTTTTGCTAAAGAAAATAGGGCATTGCCTGCTTTCTCTGCAGTCCAGGCGTGCTTTTCAAGATAGGATAGGAGTGTGGCCACGGGATGAATCCAATTATTTTCATTTCTGTAATTTTGGAGAAAATATACAGACACTTGCACATGTGGCAGGCTATTCCTTGTTACCTGGACTCCTTGGAGGCTGAAAATGTATTGTATCCCTATGCGGACAGTTTAGACACTTCAGCTCTTTGCCAGGTAATGGGAAAGGACCAAGATGATGGGAACACAGGGTTATTTGAACAAACGAGTTTGGCGCCCATGGGAAGATGGTGAGAACACTGAGACTGGTTTATGAGAGCCTATGGCTTTGTCCTAAATACGAATACTATCCCTGGTGAGCCAGCTTGACCCAAAGCAGAACAGCGTTTGAGCAGGCAAGGTGCAGTGTGGGGACAGAAAGCAAGGCGTTCGCTAGTATCCAGGGTAGTTATGCCCTTCCCTGCAGACTAGATGCCCAGGCAATGTGTAGTTGTCGGTATCCTCCACCCACCAACACTCTTCCTTGTGGAGAGAGGGGCTGCGGGATGGAAACTGTAAGCCTTCTTTCAAGGATTTATTCTTGGAAATGCTAATCCATTCAATACTCTGGGTAACTACATTTCCATATGGTAACTACATTTCCATGGGGCGGGGACTGAGCTTTACAGGTAAACCAGCAGGCCGAGGCTAGTTGTCATGAGTGAAGAGTACGGGGCCTGCACTGGGATGAGAAGAGCTTGGCGGATGTGAGGGGTGGGGAACAGGCAGAGTCTGGACCCAAGGAAGGGAGAAGGTTGGGATGAAGCTGTTACTCACATCTGTGCTTTCTGGGGGAACCTGAGGGTGAAAACAGGCTTCTTGATCATGAAGAATGTCCCTGAAGAGCTATTTGTCATGGTCAAGGGATCCTTTGCTTTCTCCCTCCAAGGACTCTGTCCTCATACCTTTCACAGGGGACTGCAGGATGGGGTTATGATAAAAGTTGCTCTTGAGCCCGGCCAGCATGGCTCAGTGGTTGAACATCAACCTATGGACCAGGAGGTCATAGTTCGATTCCCAGTCAGGGCACATGCCCAGTGTGAGGGTTTGATCCCCAGTGTGGGGCGTGCAGGGAGCAGCCAATCAATGATTCTCATCATTGATGTTTCTATCTCTCCCTCTCCCTTCCTCTCTGAAATCAATAAAAATATATTTTTTAAAAAAGAGTTGGTCTTGAGAAACAGTGGCCACAAGTTGGGATCCCCTTCATGTCTGGGTCTGGAGCTGGGGCCCATTAGCTACTTGAGTTCCAGGCTGTGATCAGTGCTGGTCCTCGGCAGATGTTTGAATGTTGGACTGACCCAGAACAAGGTTCTCAGCCTCCTCCTCTATGCTGCCTCTTTCTGTAATCCCACCCAGACTCCTGCCTTTAAATGCCATCTCTTTGTCCGTAATTCCCACCTATACATTTCAAGCCTGCCCGCACCAGTAAGCACCAAGTTTGTATATGTCGCTGTCAACCTGACAGCTATAGTTTGATGTCTAAAAGGCATCTCGCACTTAGCCAGCCAAAGCAGGGCTCAGGCTTCCCCACCCCCAGCTCCTTGTCTCCCCCTCCCCTAGGCTTCCTCTCCTGGCCATTAGCATTCATTGAGTTGCTCAAGCCCACACATCTGGGAGGCATGCTTCATCTCTTCCATTTTCTAACTTTGCAAAACATCAGAAAATGATGTCAATCCTACCTTCAAATTGTATTTCAAACCCGCTCTCCTTGCTTCATTCCTACTGTTATCAATCTAGTCCCGGCCTGAGACACTTCTTGTTGGGGTGACTGCAATCAGCTTCTAGCTGGTCTTCCCCTTTCCACTTACACCCCCTGCCATCCCTTCTCCATACAGCACCTTGGGGGGTAGCGGGGGTCTTTTCAAAGGCCTAAATCACGGTGCATCACTGTCCTACTTAAACCCTCGAAAACTTGCTGTTGTGGTTAGGGTAGTACTCAAATTTCTTACCATGCTCTGCGTGGCCCTAACTGGCCTGGCCACTGCCTTCCTTTCCAAATGTCCCTTCAACATGTTTATGATCATCAAACCACACTGGATATCTCTTCTCTTCTCTTCTCTTCTCTTCTCTTCTCTTCTCTTCTCTTCTCTTCTCTTCTCTTCTCTTCTCTTCTCTCCTCTCCTCTTTCCCTTCCTTCTCCTCCTCCTCTTTCTTCTTCTCTCTCCCTGCTCTCAACCTCTCTCTTAACCACGTCTAAGCCTCCATAAAATGTTTGTAATTGCTATTCTCTCTGCTTAAAAATTGTAGTTTTCAGATATTTACATATCTGCGCCTTTTTTAAATCATAAATGTCTTAGGGGGAAAATGCCATTTGCCTAATAAACTCCATCCGGGTCAATCCACCCTCAAGAGTCATCTTCTATTAAATCACATTTTTCCATTCTTACTCTCAGATTTCCTGGGGTTACTTTCAGTGTGTATTTGCTTATTCGTTTATTATTTTTCTCTCTTTATTGACTGCTGGTCTCCATGGCCTTGCATGCCTCACTTACCATGATGGCCCCAGGACGTCGCTTCCTGGTGACCAACTTATCCTGATTTGATGGCGACTTTCCTGGTTTGAGCACTGAAAGTACCATGTCTTAGGAAACCCCTCAGTTAGCAAACCAGGACTGTTGGCCACCATACTTGCATGTCACATAATAGGTACTCAATAAACACCAGACTTAATTTATTTCCACAATGCAAATGCATCATGATTTCACAACTAAAAGCAAAATAAAATCACCTTGGATGACCAAAGCGATGTAAGACAAACACATTAAGCGACACCTTCTCACATAAAGGAAAGGACGGGTTCACAACCATAAAACGAGGTCAGGTCATGAAGCAAGAGCGTGAGTCTCCAGAGAAAAACCAACCAGAGTTCTTGAAACTGAAAAGATAATTATCTCAAAACTGTGCTCCACGGAGGAGCTGAAGAGCAGCTTGAGTCCCGTGTGGATGTGAAGGGGCTGCTGGGAGGCTGAGCTGAGGGGAAACGCAGAAGGAAGCATGAATGGGTAGAGAATGGAAAATATGAAAGAACACTTCACAGGTATGCAGCCTGGATCCAGAAGCTCTCAATCCCTGCTGATGGAAAATGCGGACGGAGGGAATAGAGAAGGAGGGGGAGTGATGTTTTGAATAATGTTGGGTGAGATCTCAAACTTACAACACAAAACCTTCAAAAAAAAGAGATCACCCACCAGGTTGGAAAGGCTTGCTTGGTGACAAGAAGAATTAACCATTCCCAGAGAGCGAAGCTTCAGAGCACGATGGGGAGAGAGGAGCTGCGAAAACTGTAACGTTAAGGAAGACAAGCCACCGCCCGTCTGGAGTGGCTCAGTGGTTGAGCATCCATCTCTGAACCAGGAGTTAACAGTTCGACTTCCAGATAGGCCATATGGCTGGTTTGTGGGGTCCTGTGCCAAATTCCCTTTTCTGGAGAAAGAGTGTGTGGGGGAGGAAAGGTGGGCTTGAGTGGCTAAACTGAGGAGCCTTATTACAGGTTGCAAGGGGAGATGGCAGGCCAGGTGCCATGATGAGTTTGCTGGTTAGCACAGTGAGTTTGGAAAGGAACTGAAACCGGGAGGGGAGACCTGCACATGGACAGGCCAGTGGATTCCCGCAGCCCTGCTCCTCTGCTCGAAGACGGGCACACCCTTTAGGAGAGCCTGGAATGCAGGCCCTGCTGCATGAACCTTCTAGAAACTCTAGACCAGCTTCTGAAGCCCTCCTTGTTTTGTTCCTCCACATCCTTGCTCATGTCATGCCCCCACCTGGAATTTCTTGTCCTTCCATCTGCCTCACCAGCTCTTCTTCTTCCTGCCTCGCCATGCAGCTCTCGTGGTACCCCCTAAAGCCGCCCGGACACAGGTTTGCTGAGCTGTTTCAGCTGCTCCTCCACATCTACTTTGGCTGGCCTCTGGGGCAGTGCTAGTCCCAACCACTGGCTCTGCCCAAGCACCTCAAGCCCCAGGTGGTGTCCTGGTCACCTCTGTGGCCCTAGGCCAGAGTCTGGATCAGGACTCTGAGTCATGCTTATTTTTGCGCTAATCAATGTGTGAATATGAATGCTTGTAATGACTGCAGAGTTTAATGGAGGCAGGTAGACCGAGCTAGACCACAGTCTCCTCACTACCTCTTTCACACCACTGAGGTCAGAGGCAACATAGCAACATCATTCAAAACGCAGCTTTTGGTGTCCAATATAACTGGACTGAAAGCCCTACTTGACTACTAACTAGCTGAGCCTGTTCCTTATTTAACTGATCTAATCCTTATCTGTAACATGGATTAGCATGCAGGATGAATGAGGCAGTGGATGCCAATCCTTTCTAACAGAACTGCAGTGGTAGTACTAATAGTGGTACTAGCAGCAGTAGTGTTACTAGCAGCAGCCGTGGGCCAGCAGCAGCAGTAATAACAGTGGTACTAGCTGCAGTAGTGTTACCAGTAGCAGCAGCAGTAACAGTGGTACTAGCTGCGGTAGTGTTACTAGTAGCAGCAGCAGCAGCAGTAACACTGGTACTAGCTGCAGTAGTGTTACTAGTAGCAGCAGCAGTAACACTGGTACTAGCTGCGGTAGTGTTACTAGTAGCAGCAGCAGCAGCAGTAACAGTGGTACTAGCTGCGGTAGTGTTACTAGTAGCAGCAGCGGTAACAGTGGTACTAGCTGCGGTAGTGTTACTAGTAGCAGCAGCAGCAGCAGTAACACTGGTACTAGCTGCAGTAGTGTTACTAGTAGCAGCCATGGGCCAGCAGCAGCAGTAGTCAGCGTCCTCATCAGGGCCATGGTAGTTGCAACAGCAGCAATGATATTAGCAATAATGACAGTAATACAAAGAGTAGTCATTAGAGTAGACTTAATGGTCGTAATATTAGTAATAATGAAAGTATTAAAGATAATAGTAATAACAGGCATAATAGTACTAGTAACTATTCAGTCAATGGTGAAGAAATGTCACATAGTCTTCTAACTGGTTTTATTATCTCCAGTTCCAGACACAACCATAGTTTTGACAACTCCGGACAAATTTAGGAGCTAATCAGATCAATGACAGTCTGTAAAAAAGTAAATGTATTAAAGGTGCTTCCAGGAGTTAACGCCAATGAGAAGTAATCACATCTAAAAGTAGGACAGTGCTTTCTGCTCAGAAGTGCTAAGAAACACCCAGCTGTGTGCCCGACACGAGGAACCCGATTTCCTCGCTCAGGAAGAGCTGGGACAGCTGCCGGGTTGGTGGCCGGTTGGAGGCAGCTGCCCAAGTTAGGACTCAGCCCATCTGAGCAGCTGGCTGCCCCGCGGGGCACTGGTTTATCCTCCAAGCTGGACCGAAGTGCAGTCAGACCCCAGCGGCGCCCGCAGGCCGCACCTCTCCCTCCGCCTTTCCCACCTGGCTCATGCTAATGCTCTCCTTAATCCCTGGTCAAGTGCGAGCTTGCAGACGCCGATGACGGAGCGTGGAAGGAAATGAAGGGAAGGAGGGTCCTTGGCTCAACAGGAACTCTGGCTTCCCAGGATGCCTCTCTTCCAGCCTGAACAGCCGCCAGGGGCACCAACAGATCTAGTGTGGCCTGCGTGCTGGTCGCTCCCTGTGCCCCACTCCACTGGCCAGCAGCTGAGGCTTGGAAAGAGCCTCCGGCAGCCCCCGCTGATGTCAGGGAGAGACCTCTGCTTTCTAACAGAACGCATTCAGAATTGTTTGTGACAGCGGTGCCTCCGCCCCGGCAATTATTCAATTCTTCTGGAATGTGGAGAGTTGGCATGAGGCGCTGAGCTGGGCGGCCATGGCAAGTCGGTTCTCTTCTCTATTGCACAGGACATCTCCCTACCTGGAGCTGCAGGGGCCACAAGTCTCTCGGAGAAATGCATCTGCATTCTGGCCAAGCTGAGATCAGGCCCCGCAGAGGTGCTGAGCACCGAATGACACCTGTCTATCAGGAAGATAGTCGATGGGCAACTACCAAACGCAATGGGCTTGGGATCCATTCGCTCTCTGCCTCTGGCTCTGCCTTTTTTTTTTTTTTTTAAGATACTAAAACTGGAAAGCCAAATCCATTAAACAATTCATACTTTGATTTGCAAAAGACAACAAACATCTCCTCTGGGCAGAGCAAGCGTGCCTCTTCTTGCCTCTGAGCTCAGGAACCTAGGCTGTGCTTTAGGCCCCTCAAGGTCCGCACGCTGAAGGGTGATCTAACCGGCTTTCAAGGCAAAGCGAGTGCTCATTGCCCACACGGTTCTATTCAATTGCTTTCCCGCCATCGAACCTGCAGAGACTGATCACGTAACCTTGGTGCCTACATCTGCCAAATGAAGAATCAAAAAGTCCTATTCACGGGGCCTACGCAGGGACACGGATGTTCCCAGCACAAGACGTGACCCTGAGTAGGTGCTCAAAACCATGTGTTAAAAGAGAGAGCGGGTTTTGCTAAGTGAACAAGACAATGAGTCATAGAAGTGAAGCAGAGAAGGAAGTCGTAGTCAATACAGTTTAGCACTTCCACGTCACTGCTGAGAAGGGGCCTCCTGCAGGGGCAGGAGCTGGCAGAACAGGCATTGGATCGAGTCTCCAAAACCCCAGGTCAGTGTCTTACAGCCACAGGTTAACGGGAAAGGCTGTCTCCCACTGAAGAGCCCCCGGAGGTCCTCCTCTCTCCCCCACTCTTTTTAGTCTTTTATTTTTCATAATAGTGGTGATAACAGCATGAATCATGGAGCCCTTTGACCATTCCTGATTCCCCTACAATCCTTGAGGAATAATGATGGCAATGGTATCAGTGCAGCTATGCGTATGGTTCATGGCCGGGCACCCTCGGCATCCTCGGGTGGTCTATCAGACTCCCTGGGGGTGGGACCAAGAATCTGTGTTTTTAACCAGTTTTCTGGGTGATTCTCATGTATGCTGTGTTTGAGGATCGCTGAGCTAGACCAAGGTGACATGGTGCCCAATGCATGGGAAGGTACCCAGAGCCCTGACCCGGAGGGCTGGGGACCAGCACAGGGGTTGTTGGTGGACTGGGTACTCCCTTGTCTGTCCTCTGTATAGCGACTTAGAAAGTGAGCTGTTCTCTTTGCCAGTCCTGCCATTTGAAGTGGCCGGGAGACTGAATGTCACCGGTGAGATATACATGGCGATCCACTAGGAGTCTGGGAAAGCTGTTTCTCTCCTGATCAGAAGAAGGCCCAGAAGGGCAACTTCTGTCCCTGACTCTAAAAGCAGTGTGTGAGGGTCTGGCGCTTGTGTCCTGCAGCCATCTCACGAGCAAGAGGAGAAAGTCAAGGGAATCGCAGACACCAGCCTAGCACAGCAGTGCCAAACGACCTCTGTGTGCCCTTGATAGGGAAGAACAAGAGTTATACATCCAGTTATACATTTATTGTCAAAGCGATCATGTTGCTAAAAAGCACTTTCCTCCACAATAACCATGACATAATAAAATGGAGTATAAATTCCTCATAGCTTGCATTAAAATAAAATCAACTCATAGCTTAACTGCTGGCAGTAGAGGCAAAGATTACGCAGCAAGAGGAGAAGAGGGAAGGAAGTGAAGACTGACAAGGATGATCTTGGGGAGGGGTGCCCTCATTCCCCAAGACTGACAAGGATGACCTTGGGGAGGGGTGCCCTCATTCCCCAAGACTGACAAGGATGACCTTGGGGAGGGGTATCCTCATTCCCCAAGAATGACAAGGATGACCTTGGGGAGGTGTGCACTCATTTCCTGGGGCCACTATAGCAAAATGCCACCAACTGAGCAGCTCAAAACAACAGAAATGTATTCTCTCGCAATTCCGGAGGCCAGAATTATAAAATCAAAGTGTCAGCAGGGTTGTTTCTTCCTTAGTAATCTAGAGAAGAATCTGTCCCATACCTTTGTTATGGATTGACTTGTGTGTGCCCCTGAAAGTTGTTCAAGTCCTGACCTCTCGGGACTACGAATGTGACATTATTTGGGAACAGGACTTTTGCAGAGGATCGAGATAAAAGGAGGTCATGAGGATAGACCCGTGGTCGGCAAACTGCGGCTCGCAAGCCACATGCGGCTCTTTGGCCCCTTGAGTGTGGCTCTTCCACAAAATACCACGGCCTGGCCAAGTCTATTGTGAAGAAGTGGAGTTAGAAGAAGTTTAAGTTTTAAAAAATTGGTTCTCAAAAGAAATTTCAATCGTTGTCCTGTTGATATTTGGCTCTGTTGACTAATGAGTTTGCCGACCACTGGATAGACCATAATGCAATGTGACTGTGTCCTCATACAAACGGGAAATGTGGGCACAGAAACAGACATGCAGAGAGAGGCAACACTGTGAAGACGTGGGGACCATGACCTCTACAAGCCAAGGAACACCTGAGTGTGCCAGGAGCCAGGATAGCGATGGACAGAGTCTCCCTCCCAGCCCAGCGAAGAACCCACCCCCTTTAGCCCCTGGAGATTGTTGGCAATCCATGGCATTCCTTGGTTTGCAGACACGTCACACCCATCTCTGCCTTCATTGTTACATGGTCTTCCCCTCTGTGTCTCTGTGTCTCTCTTTACTCTTACAAGGACATTCATTGTTGGATATAGGGCCCGTTTTCATTCTAGGATGATGTGAACTCTGAGATCCTGAATTTCATCTGTAAGAGCCTCTTTATAAATAAGGTTCCATTCATGGGTACCAGGGTTAAGACGTGTGCCTATCTTTTGGAGGGGATAGAATTCAACCACCACGAGGCATTACAATTCCAGTGGGAAACACGACTTCACGGTTAAGAATGTAATACGTCTACATATTGCACAGCACCTTGTATACTCAACCACAGTGTCTGAAAGGGGACGGGGACAGAGGGATGGGACAGGGGCAAAGGTGGTTGACTCTGAGCTCTTCCTTTAACCTCGATTGCCCAGAAGGTTCCCTAGGAAAGGTACACATTGCACTTGGTCAGATTCCGGAAAAGTTCACACGTCTCTGTAGATCTCCTTCCGCCTTCCGGCTTTGCTTAAAGCAGCCGTTGACCCTGAGACTGAAAGGATAAAACTCAGCACAACGCATGGACGGGCTCGTTTTTCTTCCTTGCTGCGGACATAGCCAGTTTCAGTTTTGAGTCCCTTCCTAAGTATGACATCTCAGTGACAGATTAAGTCAATTAAGTTGAGAGCTCCTGGAGGGTGAATAATAGACTGGGGTAAGGATACTGGGTTGGTGGCAAAGCTGTGCTTCTGATTAACCCCCGGAGCTTCGCAGAACTCTGTGCTGGGTGGGCCTTCACTCCTTCCTCTGCAAGAAGCAGGGGTGGGCTGGCTCATTTCTCCAGTCCCGTCCACGCCACCATTCTTTGCACACACTCCCTTCGGAATTTGGACATAAGTTGAATTGTGGTTGTTTTATGCACATGATCAGTATGGAGATTTATGGAGACGCTTGCTTTTTATACAGCACGAGAGGAAGCACACACGCACGTACACACAGACACACACTGCACACAATAGCAGCAGTGAGCCTTTGCCAGCTTCACATACATTTATACAGCGACAGCAGACACACTGCCACCAGACTGCAATGAGGGAGAGAGCCTCTGTCAATATTTACTGAGACAGAAATGGTAACGCAGCCTGTTTTCAGCTTCCTTCACTCAGCAAACAAGTGGAGGCCTCGGTCTCAGCCTCACTCGCCTGGCACTGTAGACAGAGGCACGATCCAGACTTGAGCCTGCCTAGAGGTGCTTGGGGCCCATCTGAGAGGTGGACACATGGCACAGCAGGGAGTCACGTCTGCTAAGATGCTGTGACCGCGTGAGCGCTAGGTGTTGTGACAGCTCTGAGGAGTGACAGCACCAACCTCAGCCTTGCGGCCCCTCAGAAAGGCCCCTGAGCCCAACTCTGAAGGACTGAAGGACGTGTAGGAGAGTGAGGTGTGGGCTGGCCCATAGCTACCTCAAGTTCAAGGCAATTTGAAACTCTACAGTTTCTTGACCTGTAGGTGAACCGCAGTGAAGCAGGACACTTCTAAGGCTTTTCTGTCAGCTGGGCTCCACCTTTCTGGATCTCTCCCAAGGTCTCTGATGATCAATTAATTCCACCAGTTGGAGCCACATCACCCTCTGAAATGCTCCAGGATCCACGCCAGCCTGCAGCATGTCATCCCCACCTGGGCCGTCCTGCTACTCAAGGCTCTCGGGTTTCCAGTTGACCTTGTCAAGGTCACATCACACCACGCATTGCAGTACAACAGGACGTGCAGACCAGATTTGGAAGTGGCTTCACCTGTTCTAAGTGGAGGGGTGCCACGGGGGTTCTGAAAAGCACAGCCATCAGCCTGACCCGTGTGGTCACACATGTTTATATTCCGGGAGTTGGTGTGGGGATGGGCCCTGAGATATGGAGTCGGGAGAGTTTGTATCACCACCCTGCTCCTGCACCTGTGGGCCTGGGCCAGCCTCCACCTCTCCCTTTGTAACCTGGAGCTGGCTCTTCCTGGTCTGACCGCCTCCTGGGAGCAAACACCCGGGAAGCAACATGGAGTCTTGTGTGTGCACAACCGGCTTCACTGAGGCCAAGAGAGAGTGCACTGTAAAGAGGTGGACTGTGACGGCAGGAGACCCGAGTTCCATCAAGGTCCTCAAGTGTCCCTTCCACCCTGTCCCACTTCTCAGGGCCTCCATATCCATCACATTCACATGCAGTCTGACCCAGATCCAGGTCCTCGGTGACCGCTCAGCCCCCAGGACATACTGAGGGGACTGTGAGAGTCTGTCCACTTCTTTGCCCTTAAGGACTCTCACCTCCTCCGTGTAGGTAACATGGCATCTTTTGAAAGGGCGCACACGAGGGACAGCACCCGGCATCCCGCCCCTGGCGCTGAGGATGTGCTGCACCTAGAGTCGCTGGTGTCATGAGGCCAGTGCTGGGCGTGGTCCTGGGGCTGTGCTGGAGGCCCAGCAGCCAGGACAATCTGTCCACATGGATGGTGTCTGCGGGGGTCATTACCTGTAATCTCTCCATTCCCCATTGCTCGCCGGCACACAGGGGTGGCCAGGCGTGGACATGTGACTCTGCTCCCGTGGGACCTGGACTTGGAGCAAGGCTGGGCAGAGGTGGTCTGGGCCCTCTGTTCTTCGGGGCCCAGTCCCAGCCCCTCGGGGAGTCAAGGGGCAGTAGCCTCATGGGTCCCACCATCTCCCCCGTGGAAAGCCCATTTCTCTCGGAACACAGGCACTCTCCTCCATCGAGCATTTGGGGCGGGCTGAACATCTCTGACAACGAGCCCAGAGTTTCCTAGCAAAGCCATTTCACTTGGTAATTGGCTCAGTACTAAATGCTTTTAGTGCTTCTGAGTTCATCTCTCGCTGCATTATTTTCCCAGGGCCATTCATTTTTAGCGCAATACGGCTGGCGTGCCCATGCTGTAATAGGACCTCTGCAACGCGAGGGCATGTGTTACAATGCCTTATTTTCTGTCACGGAGATTTAATCAAATTCACTAAGTTGCGGGACCACAGTAGAGATTTTCAATAATATATGTTAAAAGGGTTTTCATGGGGTGCCTTGCAACATGTGAATAACTTAGATGGGCTGCGGTTGGTACCTCCACCAAGTAGCGCATGAAGCACCTAAGGGAGCCGGGGGTCCCTCCTTGCACAGGTCTGCTAAGCCAGCAGGATCTGGACGGGGAGGGCCCTCCTTGCAGGGTAGGCCAGCAGGACCTGGACCAGCTGTGTGATAGTTTCTAAACGGAGGGCATCTTATCACAGGGTAGAAATAGTCATCTCCCATTGGGTTCTCTAAAATCTAAAAAGAGGATGGCCCTGACCGGTTTGGCTCAGTGGATAGAACGTTGGCCTGTGGACTGAAGGGTCCCAGGTTCCATTCCGGTCAAGGGCATGTACCTTGTTTGCGGGCACATCTCCAGTGGGGGGTGTTCAGGAGACAGCTGATCGATGTTCCTCTCTCATCGATGTTTCTAACTCTCTGTCCCTCTCCCTTCCTCTCTGTAAAAAGTCAATAAAATATATTTTAAAGAAATAAACATAAAAAGAGTATGAAATGAACATGGGTCGCAGATGAGCTCCTTGAACTCTTCACCATTTACAATCTTCGACCTGCTGTGGCATTCTTGTTTGTTCTTCTGTGTGGCAAGCTCTTATAAGAACTCCGTCAGGACCAACATGCCTATAATTCAGTCCAAAGAGACTCACTTATTAATTAAATGAGTAGAAAATGGCCTGGCTCGTGTCTTGCAAATCGAAATGGTATCTGGCTCATTTTCCATCTGTCTGTCCCCATAGCACACCTGTCCACGTCCTCTGCCTCTCATTGCTATGTCTGTCTTTTCCTGGATCTTAAATAGTAAGGGGATGCGAGGCAGCGAGGCAGTCATCTCTCTAAGGGCAGAGAGGGCCAAGGAGCTCCCGAATGATCCACTGGCAACAGACGAGACTAGAGGAGGAGGACAATCCCTTCCTACTTAGCTCCTTCCTGTGGCCAAATCACACTGCGCCGGCCAACTACGGGATGGAGCAGACATTGTCGGAATATCAAGCCAGATATTTTTTTAATATATTTTTACTGATTTCAAAGAGGAAGGGAGAGGGAGAGAGAGATAGAAACATCAATGATGAGAGAGAATCATGGATCGGCTGCCTCCTGCACGCCCCCTAATTGGAAACAAAGCCGCAATCCGGGCATGGACCCTTGGTCGGAATTGAACCCGGGGCCCTTCAGTCAGTAAGCTAGAGCTCAAGCCCAGCATTCTTAAAGTTCACCTGCACCTGTGCGCACAAATCCGCTAGGTAAGTTCCGCCCTCGTTGGAATGACCTGCGACCAGGCATCCGCAGCCACCATGCCACCGTTTGTTCTCTGTTCAAGCCTGTTAAGGACTGGCCCTTCGCTGCCATTGTCCCCTCATGTTGTCATTTTAGAGAGTCACAGCCGCATACAGGACAGCTCGGGATTCTGTTATTTTACCAGCTCCTTTTCAGTCATTTATTAAATACTTATCTGACTTACCCTCTGCCAGGTGTGCTGACCGTAGTTCCTTGGAGGCAACGATCCCTCCCTTCCTGTGCACCCCTGTGCCCCACAGGGCTACTGCTGTAAGAAGTAAGCTCCAACAAGACCTGCCGAACTCAACTCGGCGAAGCTCAGGCTCCTTGCCTGTGCCTTGGGACGGGTAATGGTACCCATAGCCCTGAGATTGAGAACAAAATGTATCAAGAGCAATGATGGCGTTTAAAGGGACATGAAAGCATAAAACACCATGATAAATACTCACCAACTGGTCCAGAGGAAGGGGCGGGCCCATAGAACAGCCCTGTGGGGGAGAATAACCAGAACAGCGGTGCGCTTTCTATTGACAAATAAGAAATGAATCTCCAACACCCATGTTGAAGGGAGAGGCACAGACGATGGCATTACTAAATCCTGTATCCCAAACCCAATTCAACTGCGTTTTAATCGGGTGTGGATGCTCGTGGGAAACTGTCCCAGCCCTCAAGGGGCTCACATGCAGGGAAAAGTCAGATAAGACATCCACCCCAGCCAGCTCCAGGTAAGTCACCATTAGTCTCCTGTCCTTCCCTTCCGTCAATATCTATTAAAGGGTCAGTGTGTGCCAGGGGCCGCTCTAGGCCCTAGAGAAACAATAAAAATAAGACAGACACCACACTTTCTATGCCCAGAGACAGAAAATCAACACACACACACACACACACACACACACACACACACACACACACACGAGCCTACAACTACCAGGAAGCTCATGGCGAAGAGGGCATGAGCATGGGATAGTGGTGCGGATTGGTGTTGCTCACGGAAAGCTCATGGATGGTTTAGGTCAAATGGTCAGGAAAGGCTTTAGTGAGGAGGCAATATGTAAGCTGAAACCAACATGCTGACCAGGAGCTGAGTGGTTGGAAGAGGGCAAGGGTGTGTCCCGGGCAGAGGGGCAGCAACGGGATGGGGATGTTGAAAAAGCAGTTTAGTCAGAGCTTAGTCCCTGAGCAGCCGCAGTGGACAATGATCTTGAGGCGGTTGGAGGGACCTGGGTATGTCAGGGCTGGTTAGTAAACAGTTACTGTCAAATATGGTTGCCCACATACTTTTGCTGGGATTATTCAAAGCCAGAAGCAATTTCAGATGGGGCCACGGATGCGCCGAGGCCTTAGCCTGACTCGCCGGGACCGGGCAGTGTTCCTCCGAGCAGTCGTTCACTTGCAAACCCGCTTCCTCTGGGTGCATCGGTTGGGTGTGCGAACCAAGCCCGACTTTAGACCAAAGCCACCGCCACTGGGGTCTCCAGGCCACGCTGTTCACGTGGCGAGATGCTTTCTCAGGCGCACACACAGTGAGTTACCGGGAACCCACACGGCTCACCTTCCAACAAGGAGGAGGAGGCCTGGGGAAGGAAGATGGCGGCTGTGTAGATGGTCAGAGCCCTCAGGGCCAGGCAGTCCTGCCTTCACATCCAAGCGCTTCCCTTTGTGATGGACACTCGCAGACTGACTCCAACTGCCACAGCCCTGGGCGCCTGTTTGTGAAATGGAGCAAAACTTGCCTACAACGGCCAGCCTTCCCCTCTGCCCCTTCACTCAGCTAATTCCCACCCATCCCAGCAACCCCTCCCTCCCCTCCCTTTCTGGAATCTATCCGGAAATTTTGAAAACAATTTTTTGAAAAGATATATTCACCTCTAAGTTCACTGCAGCATTATTCACGGTGGCCAAGCCAAGGAGACAGCCTAAGTGTCCTTTGCTGGAGGACTGGGTAAAGAAGATGTGGCGCACGCACACGGCGGAATGCTACTCAGCCGTAAGAAAGGATGAAATGGCGCCATTTGCCACAACATGGGTGAACGTTGAGAATATCACGCTAAGCAAAGTAAGTCAGACAGAAAAGGTTAGAAGGCATGGTTTCATTCAGAGGTGGGATATAAAACTGAAACTCATAGACACAGACAGACAACAGTAGGATGGTAACCAAAGGGAAAGGGGGGGTAATAAAGGAGAAAGGGGGTCACATATATGGTGACAGAAAGAGATTTTACTGTGGGTGGGGGGCACACAATGCAACACACAGATGGTGGATCATAGAATTATACACTTGAAACCTAAACCATCTTATTAACCAATGTCACCCCAATTAGTGTAATTGTAAAAAAGCCTGAATCCTAAGAAAGTCCCCCTTTACCACGCCCCCGCCTTCCCCCCCGCTCCCCCCAAAAAAATGACTGTCTTTCCCTAGCTCAGCTAAGTCTCCTTTCCGGGACTCCTATTGATTCTTGGGGTGTCTGTTTCTATTGATTCTCGGGGTGTCTGTCAGGATAATCTTCCTTCAGTAGACGGACATTATCATATGAACTTTAGGTTTCTACAGAGTGAGGTTATCTCCAGTTTGGTATTCCCTAGCAGAGAATAGTTACTCAACATATGTGCTTAAAGTAACTGAATTCATCGTAGAAAAATTTTAGGTCCGTACTTTCAAAAACTCCATTTGTGCTCAAATCAGTGGTCTGGTGTGAGCCAGGAGTGAGGACACAGTCATTTTGAATACACATCCCAGATCTAGTCACTTCTTTCTAATGGGTTTTAAATATATGCCAGTATTTTAATTATAGGAAATTTAATATACACGAATATTTTAGCGTGCTTCATTTCATTAATAAAAAAAAGCACTTAGGCTTAAATTGTATGGCTTGTTCTTTTATTCCTCTAGAATAGATTTATAGATAGCTGCTCTGGTTTTTCCATTGTTCAGAGTTTTTAATTCATTATGTCTGGGTGTGCAAAAAAAAAATAAATCTGTAGTAAATATCTTGTTTGACTCTATCTCCTTAATTGCATTACATAGTTCCTGCCTGGGACTCTAGGGGTTTGTTGGGAACGAGGTGGATCTTGAGCATCACTAATGGATTTAAGGTGGTAGGGGATTTCTCTGTCTGTGGGAAAAAAACGTCCTCAGAATAACATCCAACTACCTTAAACAAGGTTTGCATTTATCCTGGACATGAGCACCTGGTGAGGTGCCAGTGCATCCCACCAACAGCACAGCGTTCAGCTGTGTGTTGGCATTGGGGGAGGAGAGGAAGTGACTCTAGGTACCTGTGGGTCCCTGAAAGGGGGAATGTCAGCGGAGCCCTCCCTGCACTGCCTTGCTCCGTGCTTCCAAGTATCTGCTTAGGTAATCAAAAAGCACCCCACACTGGCCACTGGGGCCATCAGGGCGGAGGCTCAGTCCTCCCTGCTCAAAGGCTGCCATGCACTCTGGCCAGGGCCATCATTTGTTGTCATAAAACATGACTCCCAGACCGTAGCCATCATCCGCTGCCATAAATTTCCCCTGACTCCCGGGGCTGTACAGGAATAGGCAGCGAGTATTTCTCCAGAGTCTGTGGGTAACTGGGGAGTGTGGGCAATGGGCTGCTGCCTTCTCCCAGCGGGGCTTCAGCATAAATCTTCTGTCGCCTGGTGGGCAGGTGGGCTGGCTGTTCAAGGGCCTCAGCTAGGATGGTGTCTGGACTGTGGTCTCTCGTGCCCCCGGGGCCATCTGAGCTTGTTCTCTTGGCCGTGGTGGGGCTTAAGGAGAAAGGTCTGGAAGGCCTTTAAGGTCTGGCTCCGAACCAGCACGTGGCTGCTGCTGCCTCTGATGGTGAGTCCGGGGCTGGGCAGGTGGAGGAAATGGGAAAACGACTCCAGCTTAAGGTGTGTGCAAGTGCCAGGTCATGTTGCAGAGGGGGTGGGATGAGGCAGCGTGGGAAATCGGGGTTTCTTTTCCACACCCCACAGGCACAAAGGAGAGCTTAGCGTAGATTCTCCACCACCCCTTACCAGGGAAGTAGGGAGGCGTGTACAAAGTTTAGAGAGCTTTTAATACAGAATAATTGCCGTTCAGCATCTAAGCATGAGCTCTCTAGCACATTCAAGATGTAGAACAAGAAAGTGTATTTTTTTTCTATAACCAAAGGAATGCGTTGTACTTTGTGTCAAATATGAACATTCCTTAAGAGGCACAAAGAAGGAAATCAAAGCCACCCCGTTCCCACTTCTCAGAGATGACGGTGCGCGCATCTTTCTGGGGCACACAGTTTCCAAATGTGAGCAAAAGCAGCACGAGCCCTCTGCTCAGCTCAGTCCCAACAATGATGGGCGATTTGCCACTTTTGTTGGTCACCCTCCTCCCATTTTTTTGTTATTTGGGCATATTCTAAAGCAAATCTCAGCTGGCAGGTCATCTTACCTGGAAATGTTCAGCGGTGTATATTTCTTACAAAAAAGACAAAGCAAGCAAGCAAGCACGTGCGCACACGCGCACGCTTACACACACACACACACACACACACGCACGCGCGCACGCTTACACACACACACACACACACACACACACACACGCACGCACTCACATTCAGATAGTATCACCCTTAGCAAATTAACAAGAATTCCTTAACATCATCAAATAGCTAATTCCTGCAAAAACTATTTCGCAGTTGATTTGTTTGAATGATGTGTTAAGCAAAGTTCAGAAATTGAATTTGTATTATTATTATTATTATTATTATTATTATCACCTTGACACAGGTGACAGCCATTTGCTCCTAGGGATCCCCGGACAGGCCGAGGCTGGCTGGTGCTGGTTGACCCAGGCTGGTGCTCCCATCAGGCTGGGGCAGGCCGTGGTCAGCTGAGGGGGGGACTGATTCACAGTGGGCAGATCAGGTTCATGTAGATCTGAATGGGATCAAGCCCTGGAACTGTTAATAGAGCGACTTGGGAGAAATGACTATTGTTCACTAGACCTCAGGTTGCTCTTCTCAAATAACTGAATGCACAGCAGCCACACACGGGTTTGCTGCAAGGACACAGTGACAGTCAAGTTGTGACTATGCCTGAAACGTAGTGGCAGGGCCTTTCCTCACTGGAGGCTGGGTGCGGGAGATTGTACTCCAGTTATGGCTTTTTTCTGTCTATTTGTGTAGACACACAGTGAGGAGCATTGGTGGAATGCGGGGTGGCCTGGAAGGTCCTCCTTCTAGCATCTGCGAGACATTTGTCTCGTAGGCCACTCAGCCGAGAGCCTCCTCCTCCACCACTCCCCTTCTGTCTGCTGGTCTCCAGTCTCCAGCCCCGGGGGCACAGATGCTATGTCCAAAATGGCTTTCTTCCTGGGAATGGTGCCCTTTTCTTGGGGCAAGGTCCAAGCTCAAGCTGACACAAGGAATTTGCCCTGAAGGAACAGGTCTGGGGCTCCTGGACTAGCCCTTCCTGCCCAGCTGCATCTCCAGCTGAGGAGATGTGCCCGAGAACGTCTCTGTGCCTGGGCACAGTCCATGACTCTGCTGAGGTGCATCCTGCCAGTTCCTTGTCTCCTGGCATCCCAGGGCACAACTACCTGCCCTCAGGCCGGCACGCAGGCTCTGCCTCTGTCCATGGCTTTGACAGTTCTGACGTCCTTTGTGGGGCTGCCAAGGAACGCTGCTGTACAATGCATTCTGCTGGCAGGAGCTGTGTCCCAGGTTCCCGTGCCTGCCTACCCTTGGAAGCTTGGAGCCTCCCTGGGTGAGAGTGGGCCACAAGGACCGGGCCCCCAGAAGTGTCCCAGTCGGGGAAGGAAGGGGACCCATAGTACTCGAATTTGGTCCTTCAGTAACAAAATCTGCCCCATAGTCTGATAATCTGCTTAACAGGGATCCCAAAGCTGGATTCCCTGTGGTATCTTATCAGCTTTCTGAACAGGCTCGGAAGAGACTCAACTAGTTTGTGTACTTACTGCATGATGTATTGAGTGCCATTTCCCAAGACATAGGTCTAAGAGACAGAGACAATGTCTTTCTCTCAAGAGCTCTTCATTGGTAGCCGATGAGAGAAGTCACACATGTCTACAGACTAACCTAACAACAGGGAAACAGGTTTTTGGGCAAAAGGGCCTGTGGGAAAGGGAGGAAGGACAGCTAACCTAGAATGGAAGACAAAAGAGAGACACCCAGAGGGGAGAAATCCCCATGGAATTTTAAAGATGAAGAGGAGTGATCTA
Source organism: Corynorhinus townsendii (assembly GCA_026230045.1). NCBI lineage: Eukaryota > Metazoa > Chordata > Mammalia > Chiroptera > Vespertilionidae > Corynorhinus > Corynorhinus townsendii. The sequence goes on along the minus strand of JAPDVU010000001.1, from coordinate 231,299,538 downwards.
AGTAACAAAAGGAGGGTGGGGCAGGGTGGTTTGGAGAGAGGGAACAGCATGTGTGGGGACCGTGAGGGATGGAAAGTGATGGGGTCCCCTTTGAGAACCAAGGGGGGGAGGGTCCACGGGGCATCCTGTGGAGGGTATTTCTAGTGATTCCTCCAGAGGTGAAGGCGAGGGCAGCACATAAAGGACTTTCCACCGCACAGCAAGCTTGGAGTCTGACTGTTTGGGGACGAGACTATCACACAGAAGAGCTAGGCTTCCTGTGCAAAATGAGATTCCTCATTTAATAGATGAGAAAGCAGAAGAGCAGAGAGCCCAGGTGGTTTCCAATGGCATGTTTAGATGAAGCGGGAAAGCCAGGATTTGAATACGGATTACCGCTCATGGGGCAGAGGACATTTGCGGGACCTCACAGAAGAGATTAAATGCGACTGGGAAGACCCTGAGTGGTGGAGGAAAGCAAGATTAGGTCCATGCGTCTTGCTTCCCCTTCCCAGCCTCTGCACGTGACCTGAGAAATTTAGCAACACTTTCATCAACTCAAGGGAATTCTACATCTTCTGCAAGGCGTGAAAATTCACTTTGCAAGCTACACGTAGTCTCACTGCTTTGAAGTGACAGTTGACAAGTCAATGTGAGACTGACCCAAAAGAACGGTGACTGGCCATGGTGAGCTCTTCCCTGGAAGCGTGTTTGGGTGAGTCTATTCTTTGACAAGTAATCACTCCATTAGCTAAACATTTTCCGTTAGTGATCCTGTTACTTTCGGGAGCCACCTAGCCATGATGACAAAGAGCATAATGAATACTCGTCTGGGCGTCTTCTGTGTGTGCCTCACGGATGGAAAGAGCTGATGGAGGGCAAGGAAGAAGAGAAGAGGTGAGAGGAGTGAGAAGAGAGGAATACGCCAGGCCCATGAAACTTGAGCATGAATGCCCATCATTAACAGAGGCGTTGACAAGGAAGACCGGATGTTGGGAGAGAAGTGGCGCCCCCCCGTCCTTCATTGCTCAGGACCCTGCCACACCACACGCATATAACCCCTCCCATCTGACAAAAACATGCCATTTGCACTCAAAAAAAAAAAAAAAAAGACACTTCCCCTCTCTTGGGCCTACCACAGCCTCCGCTCATGCTTCCTGAAGCCACTGTATTCCATCGCAGGCTGAAGGTTCCTTCCCAGGAGGTCAACCATCAGACCAAGGATCTCACAGAAGCATCAGCACATGCCTTGTTTTTGCAGTGAAATATACAAAAAAAAATACATGAATATTTTATTAACAACCATTAAGATCTACTAGAATAGACTCTATTACACTAGTAATAAAAGCCATTGTAATATTACTGCAACAACAATAAAAACAATGGCCCGCATATATTGGTGGATTTCTCCATGGCTGGCCCTGTGATGGCCACCTTGTAAGTAACATCTAAGGAAGCTGTTTGTATAGGACTGGGCCCTGTCTCTCTCTCAATGCCTTTTAGACATGCTGGCTAGCTGGAGAGGAATTCCTGGCCTTCCTCTGCCCTCTTTCCTGCAGGAAGAGCTGGGATTTCCATCCCTCTGCCTTTGCTGCAGCCAGGGCCCAGGCTTGACCTTGGTTCTTCCAGATGTGCATGTGAGAAGCAGTGGTGGTTAATTCCATGCATGTGCTTGATTGGATCACAGGGTGCCCACATATTTGGCTAAACATGGATTTCTGGGTGCGTCTGTGAGGGTGTTTCCTGATGAGGTTAGCATTTGAATGAGTGGACTCAGTCAAATACTTCTCTGGCCCTTCCAGGATGGGGTGGCCTCCTCCAGGCTGCTGAGGGCCTAAAGGGAACATGGAGGTGGGAGAGAAAGAATTCTGTCTGTTGCCGCCCGATTGTTGGAGCTGGGCATTGGTCTTGCCCTGCCCTCTACACACCCGCTCTCAGTCCTCCCCAGCGGCTGTTCTGGCTGTGAGGCCAGCGGATTCAGACTGGGCTGTGCCCTGTTTTCCCGGGTGTCCAGCTCGGGTCTCAGCCTGCAGACCTGAGAACGTCCCTCCATAATCACGGGGGCCAATTCATGTCTATATGTATATAAATGTAACATGATTTATAGGTATTGCTTGTATGTAATGAATACATAATTATTTTATTTTATTATGGATATAAATATGTCACATATAACTATATAAGATATAATAAACATATATAACCCGCCCTGGTTCTGTCCTCTGGAGAGCTCTAGCCTAGCACCCCAGTGCGATGGAACCTGTCGACCTAAGGTCTAGAAGGAAGGAAGCAGTGAGGGGAGGAAGCAGAGACAAACATCCACTAGGCCATCTCCCTGCTCAGGGTGTTGCTGGGGACCTGGCAAGTCACACTCCTTAGCAGCGTTTGCCTTGGTGCGTCAGTCTGCTCGGGCTGCCAGGACAGAGTGCCACAGCCCCACAAACAACAGGACTGCGTTTGCACAGCTCCGGAGGCCAGAGTGTGAGGTCAAGGGGTCGTCAGAGCTGGTCACTCTGAGGCTGGGGAGAAGCCGCCCGGGCCTCTTGCCTAGCTTCCGGTGTTCGCTGGCAGTCCTAGGCAGTCCTCAGCTTGTAAATGTGACCCATCTCTCTCCATCTTCATGTGGCAGTGCCCCTGTATGCGTCTTTGTGTCCACACGTCTCCTTTTCTAGGGACACAGGTCATATCAGATGACACCATCCTGCTCCGGTGTGGCCTACCCTAACTTAACTAATTGCATCAGCCTATTTTATTTATATATACATTTAATCCTCACCCAAGGATTTTTCCCATTGATGTTCAAAGAGAGTGGGAGAGAGAGGAAAAGACAGAAACATCGATGTGAGAGAAGCACGTCGATTGGTTGCCTCCTGCACGAGCCCCGACCAGGGCCCAGGCCAGGAAGAAGCCTGCAACCTAGGTACATGCCCTTGATGGGAACTGAACCCGGGACCCTTCGGTCTGCAGGCCGACGTGCTATCCACTGAGCCAAACTGGCTAGGGCAGTGGTCGGCAAACTGCGGCTCTGTTGACTAATGAGCTTGCCGACCACTGCCTTAGGGAAAAACACTTAAAAAACATTTTAATAGTGTACTAATGTCTTTAACCTGAAGTCAAAACTTCTGGGTAAGGGTAATGTCTTACGCAGTGGTCTGCAAACTCATTAGTCAACAGAGCTGCAAACCGCGGCTCGAGAGCCGCATGTGGCTGGCAAGCCGCAGTTTGCCTACCACTGGGCTAGGGCAAAAATGAAATCACATTCTGGGGTACTAGGCATTAGGACTTTAACGTGTAGATTTTTAGGGGACACGAGTCAACCTATAAGACCCTGGTGAGTGTGTTGTTTCGAGCGCGCGGCACTTAGCTACCTGGGAGACTCACTCCCCTTCGCCCTTGGGGAGTATCTCCAACCTGCGGATTCAGACGTGACCTCAGCCGGGCCCGGAAGTCGCACAGCCCGTCTCCCACTCTAGGCCGGCCTGGGTGTGGCCGCATCACTGTGCATGCATTATTGATAGACCCGGCGCTCCAGGCTTGCTGGCTGTGTGTGTGTGTGTGTGTGTGTGTGTGTGTGTGTGTGTGTTAGAGAGAGAGACAGACAGACAGAGACAGAGACAGAGACAGAGACAGAGAGAAAGGCAGACAAAGGCACAGAAGGACGGCCCCTCTCGCCTGCAGGGGTCTGCTCTCATTAAGAACATGTGCTGCCCTCAGACCCCTGACAGTGGCTGTGAAGCAGGGGAGGGTGGAAGTGGCTTTGAACTCCAGTGAAACATACAAAACAAAGAGTGTTCAAGTAGTGGAACTGGCTTTCAAAGGCCGATTCTGCAGGGTCCTCCGCCCTCCCTCGCTGGGCCCCCCGTCATCTCCACGCAGCGTGGGGGCCCTGCATCCTAAGGTCCCTCTCACTACTCCAGCCCCACCCGCCTCTTATAGCTCCCAGGTCCTCCCGGAGGATCAGCCACTTACAGTTGTTGAGTGATTAAATATTTAGAATCAGGGCAATGAGGGAGGTGTTGAATAATGAATGCTAAGGTTGGAGCAGGCTTAGATAATTTCTGCAGATTTCTTCGCCCATGGCCTCTTTGATGCCAAGGCAAAACCCCGCCCCCACAATCCTTTAATTAACATTTTTGGGGAGCAGCTGTGACAGGATATGCCTTCATCACTGTTTTGTTCATGAACCCCCGCCCTGCCATTGGCTCATCCTGCCGTCAACCCAGCCCCCAGACATGCAGACACCCCATGGTGAGTGCACCGTCCCTTGTTTGTCTCTGAGTACTCCAGGAAATGCATGATTATAAACTCAGTCCCTAGACCACAACACAGGGTCACCGTTGCCATGATGGGATGTGGACGGAAGGTTTTGGGGTGTGCGGACAGCAGGAAAGGAGCTCCCTGTTCATGGGCCACATTCAAGCAGCTTTCTACCATTTCATGTGCAATTGTCTTTGATGCTCAGCATAACTTCACGTGGAAGCGCCTGGTGTGATGCAGAATTTTGTAGCTGGGGAAGCCAAGACTCCAAGAGCTTAGGTCATCTGCTCAAGTGCTGAGCGGGATGGGGGGTGTGGACGGGGGTGTGTGGGGGGGAGGGGCGCATTGGCTCTTGGAGTAGTGCAGGTTCCACTCCAGGGAACAGGGATAGAGAACTGAATCAGAAGTAGCCCTTGCCCTGGTGGAAGGCTCAGAGCAGGGGGGCGCGGGGGTGGGGGTGGGGGGGAACTCCCCAGCACACAGCAAATAGTGCAGGACTGTGGGGAAGGGAAATGGGAGGAAAAGGTCGGAAAAGACAAGCAATTGGCCGGCTCTGCACGGAAGTGTCTGGAAAACATCATCGAAAAGATAACATGGGAGCAGAAGCTAAAACACTGTGAGACGTTTTCCTGAGGACGAGCCTGGGGACCAACCAAGCCTTTCATCCTCTGAGTGGTTCTGAACTGTCCCTTTCCAATCTCTGCAGAAGGCACAGCATAAAGGTACTGCAGTCCAGCCATCCTTTTCTTTTTGGATCAAGGTTCTAGCCCTGTATTCTGAAAGCGCAGACTCCTAGAGCATTTGAAGATGGTTTGCCTGGGGCCCCTGTGACCAGTGCAAACTTCTATTCTCTGCTATAGACTGATTGTGCCCACCCCCAACTTACACAGTGAAATCTAAGCCTCGGGGGGGCCCTTTGGGAGGCGAATAGGTCACGAGGGTGGAACCCCCGTGAATAGGATTAGTGCCCTTATTAAAAAGACCCCACAGAGCTCCCTGGTCTCATCAACCATGTGAGGCCACAGTGAGAAGATGGTCCCCTATGAAACAGGATGCAGGTCCTCCCCGGACACTGAATCTGCAGGGCCTTGATCTTGAACTTCCAGCCTGCAGAACTTAAAAACAAAATTCTGTTATTTCTAATCACCCTGTCTATGGTTTTTGGGTACAGCAGCCTAAAAGGATGAAGACCCAATCTATAGAGTGATAATGTTAGAAATCACTTAATTTAATTTTAAGATTTAGGGCATTCTCCCTGCAGAAAAGGATGCTGGGGGAAAAAAACTTCTCTAGTGCAAAAGGAAAATTAGGGGCATATTGGAGCCAGAAGCTTGGGGCACGTTTCTGCGCCTACATTTGTGTCCGTCCGGATTTAGAATGAGCCCCTTTCTCACAGCGTGACACAGTCCCAGGGAGCCAGGCTTCCCCCCATTTGTCAATGGGCCCTTACTCCTCCATTTGCCATGGGCTGTCAACTTTCAGCACTCTCCTGTCCTTCTCTTTCCCATCAGCCCTCGGGGTCATGGCACACCGTTTGGGCGGCTGGCATGCTATCCTGGGTAACTGACAGGGGGAAACATGCAGGGGCACAGACCTTTATGCCCTCAACATTTTACTTGTTGTTGCGACTCAGAAATGATTCCTTTCAGCATCAGAAAACTTCGCTTCCAGCTCCCTCAATGCACAACGTGGCAAAGTTTTATCCTTGAATGTCCTTGATGATGTTTGAAGCAGAGGAAGATCACAAGTTCACAGGCAAATCAAATTTATCAAGTGCCTCTCCAGGCAAAGCACTCTCTCAGAAACGTCTTCTCCATTCTAGCATTCGATGTCTCCACAGAGTTTTATTGGTGAGAAATCTGGGTCTCAGAAGTTCAGTGACAAGGCCAAGGTCACAACAATGGGAAAATGGAAAAGGTCAAGTCAAGATTAACCTCAGGCTTCTGAGTCTCAACGTATCCCTGATTCTCACTGAGATCCTCTGGTGCCAACACGATGCATTTGTGTAAACACAAGGCATCATGGTGTCCATGAGAACTTCAATGCGGTCCTTTGTAAAAGTCCAGGTACGGTAACTCCTATTCCTCTAGCGCAGTATTTTCCTAAACATATCTCTGAATAATATCAGTTTAGGATGAATTCATGAAAAGGGGCCCCTCAAACTAGTCGGGGACATGCTGACTTATGCAAAGTTAATTTCTTTGCTGCTGGCATTCAGAGAGCTTTTAAAGCACTGATGTGTGTTGTGGGTTTTCCAGGTGCATTTTTGGCGTTACGTTTGTTTAACAAACATGTGTTATGCGGAGGGCACTGGGATGAAACGGTGGCCACAGTAGACAGCGAACCTGTAGAGGTAAAGAACCTGCCCCAGAAACGTTCCAACAGGGCGGAGCAGCCTGGAGCGGTGATCCATGTTGCCTGACTCCAGGCCGCTGTTCACTTTTCCGGGTGCCTGAATTCTGCTCCCTCAATGAATGTTGGTCCCAAAGTATCTCTGGGCCCTCGGGCCAGTTACTGATCCTTGTTAGCAGACCCTGAGATCCTAAACTCTTTGAGGCCATGGGACTGCTTGCACCTGCTCGGCTCCTAAGTGTCCATCGCAAGAGCCTTAGAAAGAGTAATCACACAGCATGGGAACACAAGTCTGAACACTCACTGTATCAGGCGCATTGTTGACTCTTTTGGCATCTCCGCTTCCACCTGGGTTCCATGTGGGAAAAAGAGAAGTTTAAGAGGGCTGTTAGGGGCCACCTGGCACATGCCTGGGATGGGGTAAGTGAAGGTCTCCCTAAAGAGGTCCCTTGAACTTCCAGCTCAAAATTGCAACCCCCCCGATCCCCATCCCAGGTGCTTCCAACCCTCCATGCTGCTCTAGTTTTTCTCAATCACAGTTTGTGTCACCTGATAACATCATATGGAGTTTATTTGATTATTATGTGGATTATGTATGGCCTGTCCCCCACTAGCCTGTCACTCTGTCTGTCTGTTTATTCATGGATCCCAAGGATCAAGCCCAGAACTGGGTGTGCAGGAGGTGCCGGAGCAGTGTGCCGAGCCAGCCTGTCCAAGTCAGTTTTCATCAGACATGGCGTGAGCAGGCCCCTCGCAGAGGCATCCAGCTGGGCCCAGGGACGAGTCAGCGAAGGCCAGAGGCGGGCAGAGCTCTGAGTAAATATTTCCCAGGCTTGGAAGCTCCCCCAGTAGGAACTGATCATACTCACCTGCCCACCCGCTCTCAGGGCGATTGTGTTGGGCCTACGTGATGGTTAAAAAAAGAAACTGAGACTCAGAAAGAGATTCAATAGCACACCCGGTCCATCCACCCAGTGGGCCAGGGCCCAGGGCCCAGGGCTCAGACTGCGGGCCATGCCACGTGAGTGTTGATGGGATGGTCACAGTGAGCTGACTGTGAGGGAGGAGAGGGAAGGACCAAGGTGACCAGAGGGAAAGTGCTTTAAGGACAGCACTGGCTGCCTCGGATGTGGGCTGTGCCCCCTTTTCATCAGGAGCTCTTCTCACACAGGCTGTTGGTGCTCGGCGGTGAGTTAACCTGTAGGAGATCATAAACCCAAGATGTTGCACAAGAAAAATCAATACCCAGGTCAGAGCTGCCGCTCCAGTGAAGAGCCTTTCTTTCCGAGCACAGTTTGCGGGTGACACAGTCTCATCTCTAAAGCCTTGCTCATGCCTAGAGGATACAGCCCACCCTTCTGCCTCCCAGAGCCGGGGACGCACCCGAGGGGCAAGGGCTCTGTCTTACCAGGGTCTCGCCTTTATCCTCTGCCCAACGGAGGACAGGAAGCAATTGCCAAGTCACCAAAGGCTGCAGAGATGCATCACCAGTTGCCAAAGCTTGTTGCTAAGTCCAGGGCACCCTGCACCTGCCAGAGGCCATCCCGGGGCATCAAGCAGGAAGCCGGGAAGGTGGGGTGAGCACGGGGTAGGAGCCAGCACTAGGTAAGGCTGACAAATGCCTCGCGAGGAGAGGAATCCTTCCCACAGTCCACTGTTAAAGTCGTAAAAAGTCCCTGACTCATTTCTTCCTGCTCATGGAGGAGACAATGAGGACTTCCTGGATTGATGGTGTTTGTTGTGTTAACTCAACCAATCAAGTCCCCAGCAAAATGGAGCTCGGGGGCACCCTGGTTGCAGAGTAACAGGAGGAAAGCTTGGGAAAGGAAGGGAGTTGCTCCACGTGGCCCATCCACTCACAGGCAGGAGGGCGTAGCGGTGAGCATCTGCATCCTAAAGCTTCCCGGTGTTCCCATCTTCTTCCTCCCACTTCATTCTTTCCAGGATTAATTCAAAGAAGTAGGACCCAGTGTCCCATGCTGCCGCATTGCCTTAGTAAACGTTTTCAGGAAGACCTTTGTCCGCGTCCATAGCGCTGCGGGCCGCCCTCCAGTGCCACTGGAACCTGATGTGACAGGTGTCTGCCTTCCTGTTTGATTAATGCAGCTCGCAACCTCAGGCTGTTACTGAGCAGAGGTCAGGACTGGCTCTGGACCCTGCTCATCTCCCCAGCAGCAAGCACAGCATAAGGATGGTTGAGAACTGTTTGTGGGATGAAATGGATGTCTTAAGCAGAATCAGTGAGCAAAGGTTCCCCCACCACCTGTGGACATGTCCCGAAGGATGGCTTGCATTCAGTGATTTTGACCATGGTTCTGTAATACAGGGAACACTCTCTTAAATCTGACAGTGGGACTATTTACACAGATCTCAGTGACTATCAAGCCGCATTAAGCATACAATACACGAACACCGTATTTAGTCAAATTCTTAGAGATGATATCAAATGGTTGCAGTCGATAACCAAAATGTGTACTTGGAATATGTATGAGCATGGATTAAAAGCAAATGCCCAGATCAAACTCCTGAAATATAGTAGGTACTTAATTTGGAAAATAAATGTACAATCATACAGATAGTGGGAAGAATATGTGTGTGTATGAGTTAACATTTGTATTGGAGATATATGTTAATTAAAGTAAAATGTTTAAATAATTAGCATTTCAAAGGGATAAGTCATTGTGCTCCTCCTTTTTTTTTTTTTTATAACTACAGTTGAGAAGGTTAGCTTATGTAATTTGATAGAAGGAAACTGAAAATGTTTGTCCTTTGTATGGACTTTGGCCCCCGTGACTTCACAGTTGAGCCATTTCACTGTCCTGATGTAGATGTCACCTTGGCATAAAGGCACTTCCTTTTTCCTCCCAGTGTCACAGTGCAATGGGCCTGGAGAGTCCACTAAGTTCTAGTAAATATAATCCCACATCCAAAATCTCAGGTTCCTCCCTCAAGACCCAAGTGAGAAACATAAAGTCAACATAGAGTCAAGTGCTTCACCAAGGTCAAACCATCTGGATGACACCTTTAGGACACAGACGCCTTTGCTTTCATGGAACCTGGAGATTTCAAATTTCTCAAAGTCAAACTGAGGTCTCACTGTGACCCCTTGAAGCACTGTTTGTTTGGAGGTTAAAATTGTGATCATTACTTTTTGAAAACTCTTACGAGTGGAGAAAGGGAGATAAACAAGGAACTTCATCTGATTTATTGAATGTCAAACTGACCCAAAGTGATGGTGAAATACCCCCATCCTGATTTACATGGCTGAAGAGTTCTGTTTAAACAATCAGCTTCCACTGGCCTTGGTTCAGGTCCTCTGAGGCCCACGAACTTGGCTGTTAAAGTCATTATGTCCTCACTGTGGCCAACAGACTGAGTTGTGTTGAGCAACAATAGAAAAACACATCAACAAACAAGTCTATCAAAAGGCGAGGATTTGCTCAGAACCAAAGCATCAGTATAACGAGGATTTCTCAGGGGGCTGTTGTCCCAATGAGGGTCCAAGAAAGTAGCACTGGACGTGAGCTCAGAGGACTTGGGTTTCATACAGCGAGAGGCTGTATTCTTAGTGCCCACGTGACTTTGGGGCCACTGCTTTGCATCTCCAAGCCTCCGCTTACTTACTGCATGAAGAGAATAATAGCACATACCCTGACTGTGGCACAGGCGAGGCTGTGTGACTTTCACCATGTGAAAGTGACTGTTCCCATGACTTAACGTCCATTGGTAGCAGCTAAAAATGTTCAAACTCATTTTTCAAGGAAGAAAATAAAGATCATAGACATTCAGTTCAGCCAATGAAAAAATGGAAAGCATTTGGTTATTCCCCAGACCAACACTAATGAGTTCCTGCCGGCTGTGCATGGCTAACTTGAATCGTGGTGTTTCAGCAAACTTCAGTGATGACACTGAGCCATTGAACTATTTCATGAATAAATAAGAATAAGCAATGGGCTTGGTGCTCATTTCTTGCTGGAAAAGAAAGATGGGACTCCAAGAGGAACCACAATGTGAGCACATGCATGACTTGATTCTAGTTTTGGCAGCGCTGTCGGGAGGTAGAGAGAACAAGAAGAACTTGAGTGAGTTTGTCAGGCCTTGGCAAGTCACACACTAACAAAGGACAGAGATATATTTTGACCCATATCTTCCTGCCTTCAAAGCGTGTGCCTTTCTCTCCTGGCACCAAAGATGAGTTTTTGGATCTCTCTCAGCTGCTGTCGGGGTACACTCATTGCTGTTCAACGCTGGAGGTCTTAGCAGGGCTGTGGGCTTCCTCACTCCTCTGTCCAATGTCCCGGAACTCCAGGTCTGCTCAGTGACCTGCCTCTCAGCGGAAGGGAAGCTCAGCTCAATGTATTGAGATTGTTTCCCACTCCCTTTGGACTGGAACTGAGGACATAAAATGGATTTTTAAATATAGATAGATAGATAGATAGATAGATAGATAGATAGATAGATAGATAGATATAGATATAGATATAGATAGATATCAGAGAGGAAGGGCGAAGGAAAGAGATAGAAACATCAATGATGACAGCAGATCATTGATCAGCTGCCTCCTGCAGGCCCCCCACTGGGAATTGAGCCCACAACCTGGGCATGTGCCCTGACTGGAATGGAACCGTGACCTCCTGGTTCATAGATTGACACTCAACCACTGAACCACACTGGCCAGCCTAAAGGAGCTTTTTTAACGGAAACTCATTTTGTGATGGTTGAGAACATATTTGGGGTCAGGAGCACTCAGTTGGATTCCCTCTTCTGCTCTTTTCCAAGGTTCTTATTCCTGAGAAAGTCCTTTAGACCCTCCTGAGCTCCAGTTACCCTCTGAAGTAACTTCAAAGAATGGGATATAGAGGAAAGGGAGTCCTTTGTGCGCTGTTGCTGGGAATATACATTGATGCAGCCATTATGGCAAACAGGATGGAGGTTCCTCAAAACATGAAAAACAGAACTACTGTATGACCCAGCGATCCCATTTCTGGGTTTGTATCCAAAGGAAATGGAGTCACTAAGACGAAGAGATATCTGCACGCAAGTGTTCACTGCACCATTAATTACAGCAGTCATGACATGAAAACAACCCAAGTGTCCATCAATAGACAATAGATAAAGAAGACGTGGTGCATCTATACAATGGAACACGACACAGCCGTTAAAAGAAGGAAACCCTGCCATCTGCGACAACTTGGGTGGACCTTGAGGGCATTATGCTTAGAGAAACAGGCAGACAGAGATGGGCACTACTATATGATCTCACTCACATGTGGAATCTAAAAAGAGAATCCAAACTCCTAGATATAGAGACTGAGAATGCATTGGTGGTGGCCTGAGGTGGGGAGAAAATGAGTGAAGGTGGTGAAAAATATAAAAAAATAAAATCATGAAAAGTGCCTGAAATGGTTCCTGGAACATGGTTTTTACTTTTTAAAACTCACATTAGAGATGCTTTTAGACACGAGGCTACTCAGTCTTCACTTCTCAGCAGCCTCGGAGGCCTGATTGGAATTAATCACTTTTCCCTGCACAAGAACCACTCTCCTACATTGACACAGATCTGTGTTTTTAACATCATTCAGCTGAACAAACACCACACAACATGCCCGGGCGTCTTTGTAAAGTGTCTCTGCTAATCGTCTGAAACAGAAGTGGATTTGCACCTGACCCCAGGCATCCAGGGTCCTGGAGCTGAAGGAGGCCAGCGTGAAGCTCTGGGGCTGAGGGATCGTGCTCTGGACCAGTGGCATTGCCCGCTGCCCTCTGGTCCTTTGGGTACCACACACACTGTCTGACCCAGGCCCCACACGATCGTGTGCTTGGCTGGAGTACATGCGGTTCCCAACAAATCACAGCAAAGGCTGGAGAAGTTGCGAAGGGAGACGTTAAAAGCCATTTTTTTCTCCTTTGACGTGTTTATGTGCTGAAATGTGAAGTTCACTGTAGGAAAAGTAACAATTTGATGGGACCTCTGGCAGCAGAACATCCTAGAAATAGTCTAGGAGCAGGTAACTGGGAAGGGCCACTAGCAGCTCCGCAAGGAAGTCTTCACATCTCTCCTGTTCACAAACACTGCTCACCCCGGGGGGATCCCTGCCCGCTGGTTTCCTTCTCCTTCACAGCTGGGGGCCAGGTGATCAAAAGCATGTGACACGTTGGCAGAGGCCCTGGTAAAGGGCTCCAGGTGGCCTCCTCTGACTTCATAAAAATAACTCTCTCCCCTGAGCCTCATATGCGGGCAAAGTAGCTCATGATGGGTTTTCACATCATCTTTTAAATCCAAATGAGCAAAGCATGCCCAGTCCAATTTGGGGTGTGCATTTTCATGTGTGTGCGCACATGTGTAGGTATGTGCATGAATGTATATGTGTGTCTATGTGCATGTGTGGGCATGTGTTTGTGCATGGGGGCATGTGTGTGCGTGAATGTGTGTAACAGGGAAGAACAGTGGCAATCATGCAAATGCAAAGTGTGGCGTAGAAATCGGAGCAGCCATGATCATCTGCTCTTGGCCGAGGTCTCCCCTTCACTGGACAGTTTAACCGATGAGACCTTGCTCCTTCTCAAAGTGGAAAATGATAAAATCAGGAATACAATTAAATTACAATTTACAAACCCAGTTGTCCATGGCCCAAGTTCTGTGCTCTAATCACTATGCCACCACTGTGTCTTTGAATCAGAACAGAGTAGAGCTAAAGGGGACACACCACAAGGTCATCTAGCCTGACCCTGTGGAAATTCCCCTTCCAGTGCCCTGGGTCCCCAGGGATAGAGGCACCACCCATGACGATGAGCTGGCTGGCTGCAAACCATCCCTCCTTATTTTGGACCCAACGCACCTGAGTCACAGACTATACATCACATGGTACGGGCATACACACACATCTATGTCTCAAAGACTACAAGCATCTAATTCGTTCACCCACTAACTACTTATTGAGCCCAATGTTGTGTGCGGACTCTGAGTGTGGCTCTAGGGACACAGTCGCAGACAGAAAGGAATGCCCCCTGCCCTCGCGTGTTCTAATCACTCAGTATTTCCAGATACACCCGCTGGCTGTAACATGGACTCAAGTTGTGGGACAAGACAGGGTCAAGTTGCAGGACAAGCCTGAGCGAGGAGGCGCAGAGGGCGAAGGCTGGTCTCCAAGCCGAGGAGGAAGCACAGCTTTGGGAGGTTCAATCAAAGGTGTGTCCACGGGCTGGGCAGGGTGTTCTGAAATGTCACCGACTTAGCTGAGCCTTGACCTCAGCCCTGTGGAGTGCGGGGAGCTGGGCCCACAGGGAGACATGAGGCCACTCTATAGGGAAAGGAGGGGAGGCGGAGGCTGGAGTGGGGTCCGCTTCGATCCTGTCCTTTCTGCTTGTGGATGGGGCTGCTCTCTACAGCCTGGCTTTGTTTCCTCCAGCCCTGGGTCTGGATATGACGCCTTTCCCGGAACCCTGTGGGGAGGTCTGGGGAGCGTGTCCTGGACCTGGCACCTAAGGTCTCATTCTGAGGTCAGGCACTTAGTCTTGACCCCACAAATCCCCCACCAAAGGTCAATAAACCAATCTTCTGTGGAAGCTGCAGGGGTTCCATCTGGGAGGGACCAGAGGCCAAGGTCCACCAGCTGGTCCTGCAGCAGAGCCTCGTCCCAGTGGGAAGGGAGCTTGTCCGCTGCCGAGGCCCCTTGGGGGAGGAGGGGATTGATCCTATTAAGCAATTGGGCTTAATTAACTTTTAAGCAGCTAAGAACAGAAGGGAGTCCATGCTGATGCCAGAGGAGTCACCTTTCTGGGTAGAGATCAAAGAAAGAAAATACTTCCTTTGAGCCTGGGGAAGACTCTCCCAGATTCCATAAGTGTGGTTGTCAAGGAGGGCTTCCTGGAAGAAAAAAAAACTGGGTACAGGGACAGGAACTAACCAAAAAAGAAGAGCACTCGTGGGCAAATCAAAGATTGCATGAAGGGTCAAGGTTAGATTCTAAGAAGTAGCCAACATTGGCCTCATAAGGGGTAAGCATGAAGCTGTACGGAGAGACAGCCCGGAGGCCCTGTTCAGTCGACTTTAGAGAAGTCCAGGGAACAGGCAGGGAGGAGCAGGGACCTGGCATGGCAGCTGGAGGGGGTGGCTCAGCCTCTGTCCCCCAGAGTCACACAGCCTGAAGGACACTGCCTTTTCTGGACAACACACTCAAGTGTGAGTCCTAATTCCTCCATAGCTCAGCTCCGAGACTTCATTTGATTCATGCCAACTGTTCCTATTTCCAATGTCTGTAAGAGGACCACAGAGTTCTTTCCCAGCTTTGTCTTGTCCACCAAGAGGGCCCAGAAGTAGTGAAGGCCGTGGCAGTTAGGACTCCTAGGACCCAGATTCGGTGTCCGGATGCCATCCTCCATTAAAAGTCTGGAGACACAGAGGGTTCCAGGACCCATGCAAAAGCATGGAAGGGGGGCCTGGATGGTCTAGTGGCACCTGAAAATGAGGACCTGCTCAGGAAAAGATGGGGTGTCTCAAATGGACCTGGGCCCAACATGGACTTTGTTCCAATGGCTAAATCAGGGACAGTTTTAACAGTCAGATATCCTATCTAATAAAAGGGTAACATGTATATTACCTGTCACTCTGTCACTAAGATGGTGGCACCCATAGCCACAAGATGACAGCGCCCAGTCCTCTCAGCCCCACCAGAGTCGCCCAGTCCTAGGTGGGCGGCCGCTGAGAGCAGGCAGTGTGAGCAGCCTGGTGGAATGCTTGTTTCATCGCCATGGCAAAGACGCAAGCGTTCCGTGCCCAGCGGATGGGACTCTGGGCTGCAGAGAGCCTCTGGGCAGTGGGCACGGAGTGACCAGACCCTGCAGAGAGCTACTGGCACAATGATTCGTGCGCAGAGCTACTCATATAATGATGATGAGGGACTCTAACCCACAGCACAAAATCAGAACCCATTTGTGCATATGAGAAGTATTCTGATACATAAATAACTGGAGAAGTGTAGCCTCTTCCCTACAAGAGATATCAATTTAGCAATGTGTGAAAATAATGTAAAAAAATTTTACATCACCTTTCTGCAAATACCACAATAAAAATTGTTCAAGTCATAAATCCTCAGGCAATGCTAAACTTAGTGGGTGAAAAATAATAAGAAACAGGGTATTTACACTGTTTCAAAATTTGGTGCCAGAAGCCCCTCAGTGATCATAAAGGAAGAAATAGTCACGTGCCAGGGGAGACACCTGACATTCCCCACAGTAGCCTAGTGGTCAGAGCGGACATGGCCAGCAATGAGACGCATCCCAGGGACCCGGATACTGAGGGGAGCATCACTACTCCATGATATTCCTGCAGCACATGTACACCTTGAACTTCGGCATGAAGGAACTGCAGAGAAACCCAAAGGGTAGCTTATTAAGAGGATCAGGCGAGTATTAATTTGCTGTCTTTGATCGCTGTCCTGTAGATGCTGATAGCTGGGGAAGCTGGCTGAGAGGTATATGAGAATTGTGTACTGCTTTTGCAACTCTTTTATACGACTAAATTCTTTCAAAATAAAAAAAAATTAAAAATTAACATTTTTAACTGAAAAGGAAAACGAACCAGCTTGCTATTTGGCAGATAACAAGGCGCTCAGCGAATGGCACTGCCGTCCCTCTGAACAGGAAGAAGTAATTGTGCCGCATTTCCAAACCATTGTCCCCGAGGCGGCAAGCCTGGGCCGAGGGCAGGGCTGAGCGGGAGGCAGCGATGTCTGCACAAGGGCGGCAAGCTGCAGGGCTGCGGAGTGGCTGTGGCGGGGACACATGTGCTGGATTCTGGGAAGAACGGTCCCTTTTCTTTCCACAGAAAAATGAAAAATAAAAAGCGCACACAACAAAATTGGGAGAGACAATAGGTCTTCAACAGCCTGTTGCTCTCAGCTGAGCCATTGTTCAGGCCTGGCACTCAGGGCCACGGCCTGAATGAGGCTGCCTCCTCACTTCCAGGGCAATTCACTGGGAAGCGCGTTGTCTCTGTGAAAAGAAAGACCAGGGGGGCAGAGCGGGGCCTGGCGCACACCTGTGCCCTTGAAGGCAGAAGGTACCTCTCCTCCCCCGCGAGTCCGCCGTGCATCGGATGACCTTCCTTCTGTTGAAAACAAAGCGTCCTCCACGGAGGTCACCCTGATGCCGTCCTGTATTTAATCTTGGGGTTCTGTGTCCCCAAGTGTGGGGAGCAGGGAGGCGTGTATTGCCGAAGCGACCTTGGATTTGGCTCCTGCCCTGTTACAATGGACCAGTGTCCCTGGTGGCCCTCAGAATAAATTCCAAAACATTTCCTTCTCAGGGCTCATCTGCCTCTGAGCCAGCCCCACCTGCACATGCTCCCTTCTTCACAGGCGGAGGAGCACATCTTCAAATGCCCCGTCCCTGTGCCGTGACATCTGGGTCCCGTGACCTCCCTTCCTAGACGTCTCTCTCAGGACCTCATCCCACCACCTGGAAGCGCAGGAGTTCTCCCTGCTCTGTAGCTTCCTCCCATTCTCCTGTGAGGACTCACTCCCCCAGCACCACAATTCCTCCTGCCCCGCCATCTGTCCTCAAGGCAGAGGGCTGACCCCTGCGCCCCAGGGGCCCAGTGGCAAGAATGGCCAGTTTGAATTGAGAAATGCTTGACTGTTGAATGCACTAATGAACAGCATTGTGATTCATTTATTTTTTTGGTGCACACATAAGTAGTTAAGATGTATGTATCGATAAACTATAAATTCACCCTTTCCCTATTTCTCATATTCTGAAGTGTTTGATGATGAAATGTTTATAAAAATTTAATGAAAATTAAATTAAGAGAAATGCCTAATAAAGAGGAAATATTTTGCATTTAAAGATATCATTTATCAATCTCCATAAACACACATCTGCTCAAACCGATGGCTCACTGTCACCAAGTAGCAGGCTAGAAGCAGTGGTCTGCAACCTGATGTCACGTTGTTCAGGGGTAGGTAGGACTGACGTTACTGATGTTATAAACTCACCCACAGATAAAGACAGGCTATGACCTCACCAAACAGGACACGTGTGTATGGATATGTAGAGCTGTATTTACACATTTATTTATTGATTTGAAGTATAATCTAATTATATTATACTAGAGGCCCAGCACACGAAATTGTGCAAAGGTAGGGTCCCTAGGCCTAGGCAGCAATCAGGGCCATCTTCCACCCACTCACTAGTCCCCAGTCCCACCCCACCGCCACCATCCACCCCAGTTCCCCATGGTTCCCCGTTCACCATCCAGCGATCAGAACCTGCAGGCCAGGGGGGCGGGACCAAGAGGTTGGTTGCACCTCATAGAGACTGGTTGAGCAGTCGTTCTGGTCATTACACTGTTATGGTCGCTGGACTTCTTTTATATAGGATGCTAATGTAGATCACAAAGCTTAGGCTTTTCCTTAGGAACCCTAAGTAGGAATCTCCATGAAATTCCAATGTCAAAAAATATTTTGCCCCACATAGTTTATGTAATCAACTTTGTTTCGAGTGTGAAGCACAATAAATATATTGTCACCTGTACAAGGTCTTAGAACTAAAATAAACTTTATGCTAATCAACACCTCAAGAACTTCAGGTCATGATAAACAAAATCAATGGATTAAATCAGAAACTCACAGGCAATGAAAGGACTTACATACCCTTTATTATTAAAAAAATACACTAGAGCCTACTAATAATTTATTAATGTGATTATGGAATTCAATACACATGTGAAAAATAAGTTTGGAAAGATTGTTCTGCCATTGAAAACCATTTATTTTCTTATTAAACGGCCTTTATGTCATCACTCCCCTCATTAGCGTCCTACATCCAGAAGTCACCCTGCCACCCTGCTTATATTAGGTCCTATTTATCCTCTTCACCCATTAACTTCTGCCCATCCCCACTGTCACCTCACCTGGTCACATGTGTCTTAGTGAACATCTACAACTGTCCCATGGGTCCCTCTGCTTGGGACCTCCCCAGCCCCCATGCCCTGTGACCAAATTGATCTTTTCAGAGCAAAT
This sequence comes from Corynorhinus townsendii, assembly GCA_026230045.1. Classification (NCBI taxonomy): domain Eukaryota; kingdom Metazoa; phylum Chordata; class Mammalia; order Chiroptera; family Vespertilionidae; genus Corynorhinus; species Corynorhinus townsendii. The sequence goes on along the minus strand of JAPDVU010000001.1, from coordinate 231,280,930 downwards.
GTATAACTTCCTCCCATAAACCATCCAGTGGCTTCCCTCACCCTGGAGAAAGGAGGGTCCACATTCTTTCAGGATGAGCACCCCCTTGACTCACAGTCCTGCATGCATTCACTCACTCACTTATTCATTCATCTCACTCTGATGAACTCAGCCATGGTATATGGGATATTGCCTGTCCTCCAGGAACTATACCAAGCACTGAGGCTTATGTGAGAAACACTGAAAGAAAGCTCCTGTCCTTTACAGTTAATCAGTCTCATCAAGGGCCCAGACCTGCAGGGACATAGTGGTTGATAATTCCATAAGTGCCATAATGCAAGGTGATGCATCTGGTCATGGCAGGGTGAGGAGAGAGGAGTTTGGGAAGTTTTCTAGATGGCAGAGGGCTTAGGGAGCAAGGAACCCTGTGTGTTTGGAGAGGAAGGTGATGGGTGAGTTAGAGAGAACCAGGTTGGCACAAGATTGAGTAAGATACCAAATACCAGGCTAGATGTTTGGATGTTTCCTTGTTGTCAACAGGAAACCCACAGAAGTTTGTAATCAGAGGGGCCATCATAATCCATTTACACTTGAGCACCCCATTATTTCAAGGTCCTTTTTGTCACTTGCTTGCTAAAACCTCTTTGGTGACACTGAAATGTGTCTCTTTTACTAAAATTATTTAGGATTTAACCCTGGTTGACCTTCATCAGGCTTTGAGGTTGCTTGCCACAAAATTAGGTTGGGATTAAATAGTCCAGGGATGGTTAAAAGAATCAGGGACAGAAGATGTCCCACGGTGACCCTGTCATTCGCCTCAAGGTGATAGTGAGGGTCCCGAGGAACCCCAAGCAATAAATTCGACTTGAACAGAGATGGTGGTGCTTGGGCTCATGGGGACTGTGACTGCATGCCTTGACTGACCCAACATGTCACCTGCGGTGCTGCTTCCGTGGTGCAGAGGGGACAGCGTCACAGTGTCTGATAACTGATCTAATAGTGAGTCAGACATCCTTCTGTTGCCCTGGGTTCATTATGCCCGATCACCTTAATAAAGGCCCTTGTCCTCTGCTCATTCAGACGTGGCCTGCTGCCTGACTTGAATTGTCTGGGACAGCCGGGTCTCACCTGAGTGCCTTGTCGGGTTGTATTATGGTACCTGACCTACTTTGTACAGGTCTCACACTGCAGCACGAGCAGCACAAGCCCCGTGGATGTCCTCTGGACCTCTGGCTAGAGGCAGCGTAGGGTGAAGAATCCCAAAAGGGACCTTCAGGATCAGCTACCCTAACCTTTACTCTGCCCCACCTTCTATGCACACCCTTCAGCTGTCTTTGAGGAGTGGCCAGCTGTCTTTGAGGAGTGGCCAGCTGGCCAACACTCATGCATTCCTGATCAATGAATGGTGTTCATGCACTCTCTCAACAATTGTTTATTGGTCATCGGCTCTGTGCCTTAGGTATTGGTCTTAGGTATTGGCGCCATCACAGGATAAGACAAACATTGTCTCCGCCAGTCCAAGCAACACTCAAGGTAGTTAATCAGGTGATTGAGTGTCAGAGCTTTAAAGGGACAGAAGGAAGCATGATGACAACACAGAAAGAGGGACTCTACCTAGTCTGGGGGTTTAGGAGATGCCTTCTTGGGGCAGAGACTCTAAACCCAGAAACAGGAGGACATGTCGAACTTGACTAATGAGCTGGTGGGGATGGCACACCCAACAGAGAAAATCTAAGTGCAAATCCAGAGTGAATGAGGAAAACATGTAAGGCCAGCAGGCCTAGATCAGCATGCAAGAAGGTGGTGTGGTCTGGGTCTTGGGGGCCCTATCGGGCTTGTTAAGAACCTGGGTCTTTGTATTTAGAACAACGAGAAGTATTTAAGCAAGAGGATGACATGATCAGAATGGTCTTTGACAAATCGTTTTCCAACTGAAAAAAAAAAAATTCAGGTCTAACTGTTAAGATATGAAATTTCTTTTCCTGATACTTTGCAAGTCACCAGGCAGTGCTGTATCTGAATCTGAACATGATCTCTTAGCAGGTGAATGATCTGAGGCACATTTGCCATAATCTCAGAGCCTCATTTCTCTTACTCATCCATTTACCAATTCATCTCCATCTGACTGAGCCAACAATGATTCCGGATGGTCAGAAGTTGCACAGGGGTGTTTTCCAAAGCTCCCCTCAGAAAGTTCATTTTGATTCCACCACAAACGATTACTGAACATCTACTGTGTACCAAGCTCCAAGGACTGGAAAATAAATAGCATAGCGGTGAGAGGCCCACACTTGGCCCGGGTGGGTCAGGGAACACACACAAGGAAGTAGACACCCATGGTTACATATGTTCAGACCCGGAGAAAAAACTGGCCTGTGTAAAACAGCTGAGACTCACTCGAGGACAAAGTGTAAGCATGCCCAAGTTCAAAGTGCTGGAAGCTTACGCTCGGGGTTAACTTCCCCCAGCCACCTCTGTCTCTGCCTTGCCTGTAGAGTCCTCTGGGTCTCAGCTCTGGCCTCACTTCATCTGGGTAGAACTCTATGAACCCCGAGATGGGGTTAAAGACCTGTGTTCCCCACTCTCCCAGCAGGTTGGACATCCGGTTCAGGAATTTTCCATGGCCTGTCTATGCCTCTGGCTCCCTCCGAAGATATTGGCCCTGGAAGGCAGGACAGAGTTGATTTTGTTGTGGTTGTTTCCTTTACTGCGTAGCAAAGTAAGAGTTATTATTATGTGTGGGTAACAGATACCTGATTGTATTTAAGGGAAGAATAGGTGAATGGTGCAGGCAGTGCTCATTGTGATGTGCGGCTATCCCTGTCTAGAATGAAATTAAAAATAACTCCAGTTAACAAGAGAATCTTGAATGAGCTCAAAATCAAATTAGTTAATTTGCTTGTTCAATTAATATTTACTGATCAAGGTGTGCACCTTGGGGATATCCTACAGGAATATAAAAATAGGTCATTCAGATCAGGCCAATGGGATAGAGGGGAGGCAGGGGATTGCAAGGGAGGGAACACATCCTATTGAAAGTTACCATACAATCAAATCCGTTAGTTCTGACAGAAACCAGATATTGAAGACTTTTTAAAAGAGAAAATCAATAAGATGTATATTACAGTGTAAAGTAGTGAGCACTCACTTTGCAAGACAAGGACTTTGCAGGGGTAAATTACTACATTTCTGCAAAAGGGAACTTTAGAAAAGAGATACATACCAGTTACTTTGGGGTTGAAATTCAGATTCCTGGGCTCTACTGATGGAGCTTAGACCACAGAATATCTGAGACGGACCAAGAGCTGCATCCAGCTGGTCATTGGAACCCAACACTGGAAACACAGCCTTGAGGTTAGGAAGGCAAGCTTGCTCATTGCACAAAGGAGGAAACTGAGGCTTAGGTATGGGCTGCTGTATTAAAAATGCCATAGACTGGGCGGTTTATAAACCACAGGAATGCATTTCTCACAAACCTGCAGGCTGGAAGTCCAAGGTCAGCATGGCTTCAAGGTCGGGTCCTGGTGAATGCCCTCTTCCTGGTCTCAGGCTGTGGGCTTATCACTATGGCCTCCCAGGATGGAGAGCAGAGAGGGAAAGCTTGCTCTCTGGTGACCCTTACAAGGCCACTAATTCTATTATGGGGTCCCCACCCTCATAGCCTCTTATAATCCTAATCACCTCCCCAAGGCCCTACTTTCTGACACCATCACATTGGGGGGAGGGGGATTCAGTATATGAATTTGGGGGTAACACGAACATTCAGTCCCTAGCAGGTTTTTTGTATGATGTCCTGGAGTTCATGTAGCTGCTCTGTGGTACATCTGGGCCTTGAGCTCAGATTTCCAGCTCAAAGCCATGTTCTCTTTCCAGCAGAGCAGTTTGTTTCGTGATCTGCTTGGCCTCTTTCTTCCAGCCAGACGGAGGGGATGTTAACTTAGGTGAAAAGAACAAATATAGGGTGGGACAAAAGTAGGTTTACAGTTGTGAGCATGAGAAACAGAGTTTATTCTTACATGATTTATTCATTATTACATTGTTTTCCAGTCGAACCACTGTAAATCTGCTTTTGCCCCACCCTTTTTATACTTAACAAAGCACCACAGGGAAGAAATGTACTCACCTTCCCTGATCCCCAAAGAAACTGCTCTAGAAAAGCCATCTCCTAATGCTGTTCCCCATTCATTCCTACACTCAGCAAAAACCCTGGACCCTACTCCCTTGTGGCATTGATCTGTGCATGCAGAGAGATTTAAGAATGATTCCATGTGAGAGACCAGCAGCATGACATCTGTACACACAGAATAATGCAAAGCACAGCTTCTAAGGGGGAGGAGGTGGGACTGAAGATACCCACTCAGTTGTATTCCCAGTAGTGGGGACTCAGTGTGTGCAAATCAGAGAGAGCACAGGACATTGAAGATTTACAGGACAGTCCCTGGACATTTAGCTCCAAAAGCAAAACATTGAGCTCCAAAAGTTTCCCCTGACTTACAAGTCCCTAGTCTCTGGGAGCTGAGCCAAATGTCCCCATTCTACACCCATAGACCTACCTCACCTGGAAACAGTGTTGGGTGGGAGGTCAGCCCAGATGTCAGCCAGCCGCTGTTGCTGATATTGGAGTCAGTGGATCAGTTGAGGTGGAATTTACATTTAAATGTACAGTGTTGCTTAATCAGTCTGTGTACTCCTAGCCCCTCTGTGGACCTCATCAAAGGCAGGAGTGGTTAAGTTTAATTTGTTTGTTTTTCACAGCTTTTAAACCAGGCCTTTTATATGTGCTGAGTCTCATGCTGAGGTTTTTATTTACATTAGCTTATTTAATCCTCAAGTTTGTCCCCTTACAGGTTGGTTCAGCTCAGCCAGCATGGTTCAGTGGTTGAGCGTTGACCCATGAACCAGGAAGTCACTGTTCCATTCCCAGTCAGGGCACATGCCCGGGTTGTGAGCTCAATCCTCAGTGTGGGGCGTGCAGGAGGCAGCCGATCAATGATTCTCTCTCATCATTGATGTTTCTATCTCCCTCTCCCTCTCCCTTCCTCTCTGAAATCAATAAAAATATACATTTTATTTAAAGTTGGTTCAGCTGTTTCACCTGTTGCAGACAGGAAAACTAAGCTGGGAGTGCTGGTTGACTCCCTAGCATTCATAGCTACTAATTATCAGTCAGAATTCCCGCCAGGTCTGAGCCCTAACAGGCGGTGCTGGTCAGTATTTTTGTTCAGGTTCTCAGTTCTAACTGCTCTGAATACCCTGGTTTGACATCTAAAACATGGGGACTCCTTTTGGCCTTTTGTATTTGCTGAGCCCTTTCCTCTCTCCCCTGACACGTGAACCTCAGCCTCCTCCCATCCCTGGGCCCGCAGGTTCTCCTGAGCTGACATCTCCCGGCTGCAGGTATGAGACCCTCTTTCCTCCAGACTCAGGGTGCATCCTCGCCACCGGATGGACCCTAGGTGTCTGCTGGGTGGGGCCTTGTGCATAGGAGTCTCATGAAGACATGAGGAGCTCAGATGAATAAATGAGTTTCTCAACAGTGATAAGTCTCAGGGTGTAGTTAGCAATGTTTAGCTGAGCTAGAAGAGAAAGATTTGGACACTCACTGATGCTTATGCCCCACTACTGCAAAGATGTGGGGCAGCCCTAACTGGTTTGGCTCAGTGGATAGAGCGTTGGCCTATGGACTGAAGGGTCCCAGGTTCAATTCCTGTTAAGGGCATGTACCTTGGCTGTGGGTATATCCCCAGTAGGGGGTGTGCAGGAGGCAGCTGATCAATGTCTCACCGATGTTTCTAACTTTCTATCCCTCTCCCTTTCTCTCTGTAAAAAAACAACAAAATATATATTTACAAAAAAAAGATGTGCGGCAGAAAAGAGCCACCAACCATGATCAAGTCATTGCAAACATCAGGGGAACGACCGTCCCCAAGCTTAGAACATGGAATCTCACCAAGAGGATGAGGTCCCTGGACCTCAAGGTCACAGATGACAGAGAAGTTCATAAGCAGAGGATGCCACAGAGGAAGATGAATAGATAAAGATTGAGGCATAGTCCATAGTTAGGTATTTAGAAAGAAGCTACCACATCTTTTGCTTCTGTCTCCGGAATATAACAAAATATAGGCAAAAACACTACTTGTTGATTATGTATAGCAATAACACTAACTTAAATGCAATGTTTAAAATATGTTACTAAACATTTCTTCTCTCACTGGCAAATAATAAGCACAAAAATAATAATCATAACATCAGATATAATGACTCCAGTGCCTAGGATAAGCCCAAGATTATGCTGAAGGCTTTGACCTCATTTAATCAGACACCCCTGCCCAGTAGATGATTGACAGAGCCCCATTCATTTGTCTCCTGGACAAGCAGGTAACTACATTTCCCAGAATCCTCTACAGTGAGGTTGGACCATGAGATTAATAGCTGGCCTTTGGAATATGGCTGAAACGGGCATGCACCGCTTCCAGATATGCCTGTGTTCTCTCTCTGCACACTGGCCAGATGGAGAGGGTGCAGACAGCGTGGCAGAGCCATCTGAAGAAGGGAGCTTGGGTCACTGAACAGCTCCATGGAGCAAAACTTCCTGCTCTGATCACCCCATGGTGGCCTGAGTGAAAAATAAAGTGTAATTTTATTAAACCAGTGAGATTTGGGGCTTGTAATATACTTGTTGCAGCTAAGATTATTTCTCTGAATAACAGTATTTTTTTGGTATTTTTATTGATTTCAGAGAGGAAGGGAGAGGGAGCGAGATAGAAACATCCATGATGAGAGAGAATCATTGATCGGCTGCCTCGTGCAAGCCCCACACTGGGCATTGAGCCGGCAACCCAGGCATGCGCCCTGACCAAGAATTGAATCGTGACCTCCTGGTTCATAGGTTGACCCTCAGCCATGAGCCACACAGTATTATTAACGTCATTGTTCCAGTAAGGAAACTGACCTTGCAGCTAGTCATCGCGGAACTTTGGCCGATGGCTCCACACCGTGCTTGTCCCAGTACATAGACTGTCCCCCAACACACAGGCCACTCCGTGTCTCAGATCAAAGGATGGGGTCCCGCCATGAAAATGAACTCTGCCATCCCCTCTGGGATGGCTCCTGGAATTATCAGTGGCACAAAGGGCGGGGCCTGAGGGTAAGGGTGCTGGGTTCCTGTTGGCCCAGAATTATTTCTAGCCATTGCCTTACCAAAATCTCCTCTCCCCGGCTCCTGAGCCAGGGAGTGGATAGGTGAATCCCAGCTGGATGACAGCCACAAAACATTCCAGTGGCATTGGACGTGGCTCAGGGAGAGTCGGGTGTCTGGCAGGGCGATGTCGCTTGGAACCACACAGACCAATTTCTTGGAAGGACAAACTGCTGTGATTCCAGGGACAGAAAAGGTTATTTTTCTATGCAATATCGGTGTGCATTTCTGTGTGTGTACTTGTATAAGTGTATACGTATGCAATAAATATGCAAATATTGTGGAGTCTATGCATATATATACATGCATATTCAATAAATATGCAAATATTGGATTGTGTGTCTGTGAGTGTACATGTATCCATGGACGGGCATGCACAAACTCACACACACACACACAAAGTCAACCTGGCCCATAAACATCATTGTGCATTTATATATGACATATATAAATGTGTATGTGTAAGTGAGCAAATATTCTGCCCATGTCAGTTTGTACACATAACACTGTGTGTGTATATATATAGTTGTGAGTACACAAAATACAGTCTATTTTTGTATTATTATTTATTCATTCTTGTATTATTTTCCATAGGAACAAATAAATGTAAACCTACTTTTCCCCACCCTGTATCTATACCCATATGCAAATAGATAAAATAACATCTATCTCTTTATGCATCTGTGCATACATCCAAGGTATTAAAAGCTCCTCCAAGCAAATGGAAACGCATCTTGTTTTCCTCACAGTTTTGAGAGCCACCCAAAATCCACATGAAAGTAGCGATTGGGGAATTCAAATAAACACAAATGTGCTGTTCATGCAGCTGCTGGTGTGAGAATTCCTTAAAAACCCAGTGACTCAACAGTATCCCCGCTTCACTTGGGGGAGAGCTGGGCGAAGGGGACTTCTGCGGCCGCAGGCATGCCGGGCCGCCCTCCGCCGGCCAGCTCTCCCCTGGCCACCCAGGTCTGCCCGCTGTGCAACTGATAGATATGTTTTGACAAGTTCTATTAAGTACAAAGCCGGCCACCGGGGCAGCATGTGGAGTTGATAGAGAGAGAGGCAGAGAGGCAGCGCGCAGTGTGAGGCCTGCTGATGTTGACAGAATTTGCCGGAACAAAATGAGTCCGTGCTCCTCGTCATCTCTTACCAAATTTCAGGAAGGTCTTTGGCACCCGCCATCCTGAGGAGAGCGAGCCCCTCCTCGGTTTTCTATTTCTGTCTCCAGACTGCCAGCAAATGAAGGATTTCTCAGAACCCTAATTGGCTGTCTTTATTTATGCGGGCGGCCAGGGGGAAGAAGGGGAGAAGACATGGAGTGGCTGGCCATTACCAGCGGAGTGTGTTTCAGCCCAGGCCCTGCTCCTCCAGCCCCTCCCTCTACCTGTTTGCAGGAGCTGCCCAGGGAGGGGACTTGGCAAGCACCCCTGGGCTGATGGCTCTGGCCTCTCTCCCCATTTCCAGCACATGAGCGTCCCCCTCCAGGGCCCTCCTAAGCGAGGTTTGGCAATGGCAAAAACAAACACTACTTTACAACATCCTTGGATGCGCTTCCAAAATGCAGAAGCAATTAATCAGGAGTCTCCCCGAGACTCCACACAATGTGGCCGCTGCGGATGACACAGAGCTTGGCTTCGGTGGGAGTCTAGAAGTGTGTGAGAGAGCCTGAAATGTGGTAATGGGTTTCAATTATTTATTTGTTTAGACGACTGGGGAGCAGAATTTGAGCTGTAAGCACATAGATAATCCATCTGAAGCCCTCCCAGCAGTGAGGTCTTTTGCTCCCTGCCGGAGCACTCTGCCTGGAAATGGATGGATAGTTGCGCCGGGTCTGGCAGGAATCCAGAGGTCCCCGAGTATGTGTGTGTGCATGCATACCTAAGCAAGCTGGGGTTGGGGTATTTGCATATTGCTTAGATAGACTGGTAGAAAAAAATGGGTGGTTCTAATTACAGGACATCCAGGTTGTGCTGCTAGATTCAAATGGATAGGAGTTCTTCATGCTGGATCTTTATGTCATTTCATAGAAAATCAAGATTGTATGTTCTTGGGGAGAAACTGTCACTTAGTGATGTTTTCTCAAGCTGTAGTGTAATCAACTTAATAACTGATCGTAGGAAAGGGAGTCACCTGTAGCCCAAGTTCTTCTCGGTCTTGAACTTTGTCCTCTGTAGCTTATTATCCACGTAGAAATGTCTGGATGGATGCATCCTCCCAGGAAACTTCAAAGGCCCATCTATGGAGAAGATAGTCTTGGGGCCCAAGCGAAGGTCTCATGTCACAAGATGAGGACCATAGCAGTAGGCTGAGGTCATGCTGGCCACATTCCCTGGGCTGGGGATGGCCAGGAGGAGTTCCACAAGGGCCTTACGCAGCCTCGGGTTTTGACTCTGGCTGTAGTTATTGGCTGGACATAAGACATGGGTGGAGTATCCTTGGCTAATGGGCCAAAGATGAGGCTAGAGAGAATCCTAAAATTGCCTAAAACTCACATTCCTCCTCGGCATTTTCCTTTCGAAGTATTTGGCCATCTCTTGGTTTTTCCCTGTTATACTTGCTTTCAAATAAAACCTCAATCAAGGCTACAATTTAAGTCCTTCCAAATAATCCTTAAGTGCCATACAATTTGCGAAAATGCCGCCATGGGATTCACATTTCTTTGATTTGTAAGTTCTGAGCAACATGAATAAGACATTAAAGAACAGTGACCACAAAACCTCACTAATTCAGATAAATTATCTGGAGGGCCTTCCCAATGAATGGTGAGAGATTGAATCTAGAAAACATTTTTAAAGAAATGCCTTTTTATTTTCTTCAAGGACAAGCACTCACCAGGAGGAGGCGAGCCCACAGTTAAGTAGTGGCCCTCGTAGGACAAGGTTTAATGAATAGATAAAAATGGTTTGTAATTAGTCCATCATTTGTTTGTATGGCAAAGGGTGCTTGGGAGGTGCTTGAGGGTGCTTGAAAACAGTGTGTGCTCTTAAGGAGTTGGAATATTTCCCCAGAAATGTGTTTATACAACTCATTTGTTTAGCGGAGCCTTGCCTCAGCCTCCACTCTACTCATCCCCATTGTCACATGAGAGGTGAGCACAGGAAAGAGGTCCGACTTGATTTATGAATTGGCATGAGAAGACACAGATTGCAGGTGCTTCCCAGAGAGGAGTCCGTCCTCCTCCTTGGCCAAGAGGTTAAGGATGGGGACATTGGCCTTTCGTGGACACAGTGCCTCTCAGTTGCCCATCACATGCCATGTTGGCTATGTCAATCACAGACAACACCCATTCAATCTTCGAGATCTGAAAATCAACATCCTCTCCAAAGGTGAACATACTTTCTGCTCTCATCTTGTGAATAAATGAATGGTGAATAGGGTCTGAGGACTTGATCTTGAGTTTTGTTTCCACTATCAGCTGTACGTCTCTCTGCATATCATTTAATCCCTCTTCCTGTTCTCTTCAACTAAATATTCAATGAGATAATACACGTGTTTTCTCTAAACCATGAATCATATACAAATTTAAGAAACTATTCTGATCCAATCATCAACAGGGAGACCTACTAGATACAGAGTTCCAATGTTTGGAAGTTAAAGAATTGTGCTTAAAGTTTCCAAGTTCAAACAATCGATTTGTTTTCTGCGTCTCACAGACCTAGTTTGTGCCCCAGTTTTATGTATTGGTAGCGGTGTTTGGGCCATAATGTTGAACTTGTCTACCCCTTAATTACATACATGTGAAGGGGGGATGGAAAATAAATGCTTAAGGGATCTGTGCAGTATTTCACACAGTGACTGGCACATAATAAGTGCCAGTCAACTTATTTTAGCCCAAATCAGTTCTTGAAGCCTATAAGGGGACAGGCATAAACATGTTCCTGCAGCATGGCTTGTGGTGGCAAAATGTGGGGGTATCCTGGGGGGGCATCACTGATAAAATGGACAGTGGGGGGTAAGACCGTGAAGTACCATGCAACAGATAAAACCAGCAGGTCAGATGCACACATGGAAACACATCTTGAAGCATTGGTGAAAAGAATAAAAAATAGAGTCTGATTTAAAATACATGCATAGAAAGCAGTGATATTTATTCATTTTGCAGTAACTTATTGAATTCATTTTGACCATAGATGGAGAGGATTGAGAATGAAGCATGAGATTGAAGGGGAATGAGTGATGGATGAATGGATGAATGAATGAACGAATGAATGACAAGGAGCAATAATGTGCCGTAAACACATTAGATGGAATGATTAACTCAGCCTTCCACCCTAGAAGCACAATTGAAAAATTGAATACAATACTGTAAAGACATGCTAGTTGTTGTTATAATACCTGGCGAATGCAACTTTCTGGGAATACCAAAAAAAAAAAAAAAAAAAAAAAAGTCACTTCTTTCCTTGTATTAGCTTTCTGATACTGCTATAACAAATGACCACAAATTGACTGCTGAAAACAAGAGATTTGTGTTCTCACAGTTCTGAAGGCCAGAAATCAGAAACCAGGTGTTGGCAGGGTGCCTTCCAGGAGGGAGTCTCTGTTCTTAGCCTCTCCGAGGGGCCAGATGACGGCTGGCATCCGTGACTGGTAGCTGCATGAATCCAGTCTCTGCCTCCATGGTCATATGGCCATCTCCTCCTCTGTCTCAAATCTTCCGTCTTTCTCTTGTAAGGTAATTTGTGATGATTTAAGGGCCATGTAGATAACCTAGATAATCCCCTTATCTCAAAATCTTCCCATTAATCCCATCAGCAACAACCCTTTTTCCAAATAAGGTCACATTCACAGGTTCTGGCAATTAAGGTAGGGGCCTGTATTGGGGGTGGGGAGGTACCATTCAGCCCACTACATTTTCTAATAGGATCTCAAAAAGTAACAAGTTACGCCCACACTGCCTGCACTGGAAGGAGATGTAGTCTCTCCTGCCATTGGGCATCCTCCATGGAGTGCTCAGGAAATGTGCAGGGTGCTCATGCAGCCCTCCCAGCCAGCCTGTGCCTCTCCCCATGGTCCTGAAGCAGGACAATACAGGACTTCCTAGCTGTCCTCCCCCACCATTGGGCTTCTGGTGTCCCCACAAGACTGTGCCACAGCCTAACCCAGACCCTCCAATACTCACCATGGCTTCAGCAAGGTCCCAGCAACTGCTGTCATTCCCGGATGACCTTATGGAACTATTTGATATAAAATCTAGAGCACAAAGAGGGAATGTCTCCGTTCTTCAAAACTGTATCAGCCACAGTTATCCCCAGGCCCGGCCTAGGGTCATATTGATAAAATTCCTGGAGGATAACCGAGGGTCCCCAACGGTCCAGCAATGCACTGTTAGGCCAAGTCTGCTCTTCCCACATGGCTATTTCACGTGAGGTGTGCCCTGCATGCCAGAGGGACCAGAGTCTGCACTGCTCACTCTCCATACACTGCATTATAGGGGATCCAGTAACCAGGGCTTATAAGAAAGCTCTAGACAGGCCTGGGTTTGAGTCTTAGCTCTGCCTTCAACTAAGCTGTTCTCACTGAACAAGTTAGTTAGGTCCTCTTAGCCAATAAGCTTAACTCTGAACCTATCACACTCTAGAAAAATAGGGGAATGGTAACCACGTATTAGGGCTTTTGAGAGTTGGCTGTGATTGAAGCATTTAGCGCCACTCATTAGCACTCCAAAATATGAACTCTCATCATTGACTATTCCCTTATCATCATTTACATACCAACTTTTTAAAATGTAGTTTACAAAAAATAAATAATGTGTAATGATATTTAATACTGAAGTGCTCATTCACTGAAAAACTTAAGCGACCTTGAAAATATCACTTAAGCTCTTGAGTTTCAGGTTCCTAATCTGCCAAAGAAGAAAATTTGACCAGACCAGTGGTTGTCACTCACTACGATGACAAATTGTCCACCCAGAATGCAGAGTGCCTCCATTTAAATATATATCTGCTTGTACCTTGTAAGGATCTCATTACAATCCTCGTACATCTTCTGTGCATCTCATTGATCTAATCTGTGAGGAAGATGGATATTCCCAAGCATTAGAGCCCGGGACAGTCTGCAAGTTATTTCCCGGGTGACATCTTCCAGAGGGATGATGCCAGGATTCACGTCTTCAATGACTGCAGATCCTTCAGCCAAAATTGCAATCTCAATCCACTAAGCCATTTAGCAAGGGCAACGGCGAGCATAATCTTTTATGCTGCAGACGAACTTAGTGGAGAACGGACTACAAGGGAAAATGTAATGTTGAAAATGATCCATCAGTGCAGAGGCTTCTCGGTTCTGAGTTACGCAACAGTTTCTCCATAGGAAACCTGAATGAGAAGACCAATACCCTGTACATTTACATGCTAATTATTATGTTTGTTCTGATTCTCAGTCCCATGGGGTTCCCCTACTTTATATGATACAGAAATACCCACTGATAGTAACTCTAGCCAATGGGATCTTAAACTAAATGAATGAATTAAAACAAAATAAATGAATGGATAAATAAATTATAGCAGTCATTGGTAACACCCACTCACACTGGTAATATGTACAAAGGATTCACTCATGCATTACTTCATGGGAGTGTCCCAAAGACAGTGTGGTGTACACAAGACACAGGGGTGAGGATCAGAAGTCTGCCCAGGTTAAGTGGCTGCTAAGATGAAGATGGGCACCACACTGGTAGGAACCCGAAGAGGTGGGAAGCACAACCATGAACCATGGGCTCCTGACTTCTAGATATGTTATTTCTATTTATCTACACTAATAAAGGAGTAACATGCTAATTGACCATACCTTTGTGACGCCCACCAGCCAATCAAGAGTGAGTATGCAAATTAACCAAAAATTGGTGGGTTAATTTGCATATGCAGGCACCAAGTGGCCAGGGGCAGGGTGGGATGCTTGCATCATCACCATGGTGATGACACAAGCATTCCACACAGCCCCTGCTGCTCCGGGCCTCTGGGTAGCGTGGGAAGGAGGAAAGGTGGCTCTGGCCAGAGTGAAGGCGGTGCAGGCAGCCAGGTGAAGGAAGGCCCATTCTTGCACAAATCTTTGTGCATCAGTCCTCTAATACCTCATAATTTATGACAGCCAATGTAGTTTATTTTATGTACTCAATGCCTTGACATAATTATTCAGCACATATACTTTTATAAAATTAAATTTTTATTAAATATAGCAACAATAACAAACCACGTCTTTTCATCCCTTTTTTCATTCCATAATCAGCTCCCCAGAACAACCTCTTTGAACTTCTTCACCTGTCCTTGCTGGCATTTATGCCTCTATATTTCTAAGTAATGGACTTACATTGCTGCCATTTCTTTAAATGTTTTTCAATTTTTTGTTATTATCTCACTTGTGTTCTCTTTTCTATGCATGCTTCTGCTCTCTACATTTTCAAAATATTATTATATCATAAATTTGGGTTGATTTAATATTTGCTGTTCCTATTATGACTACAAAAATACTGTTCACAGCTGAGTCACTTTGAATTTTACAATTATATTTTTGCACAGCCTTTTGTTGAGTATAATAATTACTTCATGCATATTTTTCCTAATTCCTTGCTTTTTTTAAGCACCCACAAATAATTCAGCCCCAAACATTTTGAAAGAACTATGACACTCTTTTCCATTTCCTTATGGTCACATACCTAAGAAAATATATCAGCACTACTTTTTGAGATATTTATTCTGGACCTCTTATCCTTTTCCTTTAAACTGGACTGATTACATTCAAATGCTGCTTCACACCTTTCCACCTGGGACCACCATCACCATCATCCTGGGAAATTTCTTTACCTCTAGCCTATGTTAAATCTTACTTCCTGGATTCAACACATTCATCTTTCTTGTTTACTTAATCATCTTAATTATGTAAGTCCTCAAAACATTTTCTCTAAAAGATACCTGCATTTATTCTATGTACATGTATTTTATTGTTTAGCTGGGTATAGAATTCTAAATTAGTAACGATTTTCCCTCAGAATTTTCAAATTATTTCTACATTCTCTTTTAACCAAATACCTTTAATTGAAAATACCTATGACATTCTGATCCCCAAATCATTATGTGTAAACTTTTTCTCAGCAAAAACACTCCAGAATATTTCATTTTTGACTTATGGAGATTTGAAACATCGTGGGTCCTTTCTCATACCTAGTATCTTATGTCTTTTTATTCCTAAAAATATCATGTTATTTAATGATTTTTCCCTCTCCATTACCTTTGCTCTCTTTTTCAGAGATCTTATTATTTGGATGTTTGACTTTCTGAATTGATTCTCTAATCTTCTTATCCTTTCTCTCTAATAATTCATATCTTTGTTCTTTCTGAAGAAAATTGTAATGGCAGCTTATTGAGATATAATTCATATACTATACAATTTTCCTTTTTAAATTATACATTCAGTGTTTTATAGTGTGGTTATTTATTTTAAAAAATATAGTCATTTATCACTATAAATGTTTCTTTAAATACTGCTTAAATTGCCTCCCATACATTTTGTATGCCATGTGTTCATATTTATTCACCTCAAAGTGTTTTTTTTTAATTTACCTTGTAATTTCTCCTTTGACAAAATGGAGTTTAATTTATCATATATTTATGAATTTCTCAAACTTCCTTCTGTTAATGATTTCTAATTTTATTATATTTTAGCCAGAGAACATACTTTATAATGTTTCAGTACTTACAAATTTATTGATGTTTGTTTTAGGCCTAAAATAGGGATTATTCTGAAGAATGATTTATGTGTCCTTGAGAATATGAATTCTGCTGTTGTGGGTGGAATGTTCTAGAGATGCCTGTTAGAACTAGTCAGTTATTGAGTTAGTTCCTCTTCTACTATCTTGTGGATCTTTTGCCTATTTTGATCCATCACTGAAAGTGGGCTACTAAAATCTCCAATTTATTATTAATTTATCTATTCCTTCCTTCAAATTTTGCTTCCTGCATTTCAAAGCTCTGTTAAGTGCATATATATTTATAACTGTTATGTTTTCCAATGTTTTGACCATTTTGTCATTATAGAATTTGACTCTACTATTTGTGCCTTAATGTCTACTTTGTCTGATATCCATGTAGTCATTAGAGCTCTCTGGTCATTGTTTTTACTGCTAATCTTTTTCTAGCCTTTACATTAAATCAATTTGTGTATTGAATCAAAAGTGTATCTCTTGTAGCTTTCCTGAAAGAATCTTAAACTTTTTTTCAAACCCATCTATTGAATTATTAACTTTTTGGTTTATATTTTAATTTTTAAAGACTATATTTCTAAATATTTTAGAGAGATAATAATTTCTCTTGGGAAATTTAATTATAATTTTATTTGAAATTTCACTTGGTTTTCTTCTGTTCACTGCATTTGCTCTGTTTCTTCTTTATTCCTTTTCATTAATTTTTTCTTATTCTTTGTCATTAGATATTTTCTAAAAGTTTTGGAGAACCTTAATGGTTTTTATTTATATTTAATAATGGTGCACTAAAAAGTTAATTGAAACTTTGCATGCTCATAAATAAGGCTTATCAATTCTGAGCCTTCACTGTGCAGCAATTAATGGGTCATCAAGCTGATGATCAGTTTTCCAATATTTCTCAAATTTTCTGTCTGGTGTATAGGACCCAGGATTTCAAGGATCTGGGAGCTTAAATGGGAATATTGGTTAGGTATCATATTCCTGGACAGTCTTTCACTTGTCTCTTTTCTTTCCTTCTTTTTAGCATGGCACCTGATCCCTGTGTCTTAAATTTCAAAATTCTGGGATCATCTTGTTCCACCTATATGAAGAATAAATGTATCTTCTCTGAGTGTGAATGGGAGAGAATGATCTGGCTATGTAGAGTAGGAAAAGCGATTTAGGCATCCTATTACTATTAGCTCAGTTGTTACTCCAATTTTAAGACCACTTCACATTCTGGCATTCTGAAAAAACTATCCCCTCACATTTCTTTCCATTTCTTTTTTCTTGCAGCAAAAATATGCTTGCTTCTTATTGTCATTTCCCTGCAGAAAGCAAGGTTCTACCGCTCTTTGCTTTATTACAACAGTGGCCACTTTTTCATTTGCCTATCATGCTCCTTGCTTTAACACAACTTATTCACAGTGATTGACTTCCTAATTATTTTCATCCTTTGACTTTATACTTTTAATGTTATTTTATATTTCATTTTATTTGTTTTCTGATAGGATGCAGAGAAGAAATATGTTTTTAACTACCATATTGAAGCATAATTCAATAACAAAACCTTCACACTCATCAACTCCATTTCTCTATCATGGAAGGAATGAGAAAACACAATTATTACAATAAAAGTACCAAACAATAAACCACATGGTAGATCACAAAGAACTTTACCATTTTTTAAAAACAATAATCATTAAATATTTTTATTATACTAAACCAAAGATACGCCACTGTCACTTTACTGTTTCAAAGATTGTGTTCTTTAGTCATAATATCCAAGATATAAAAACAACCTAATGTCCATTGGTGGACAAATGGGTAAGGAAAATGTGGTATGCACATGCAATGGCATATTATTTGGCTTTAATAAAAAGGAAATCTATCACCCAATCAGCGTGGCTCAGTACTTGAGCGATGACCTATGAATCTGGAGGCCATGGTTCAATTCCAGGTCATGGCATATCCCAGGGTTTCGGGCTTGATCCCCAGTGGGGGGAGTGCAGGAGGCAGCCAATCAATGATTCTCTCTCATCGCTGATATTTCTATATCTCTCTTCCTCTCCCTTCCTATCTAAAATCAATAAAATATATTTATAAAAAAGGAAATCTATCATTTGAAACAACATGGATGGATCTAGATGGCATTATGCTAAGTGAAATAAATCAGACACAGAAGAGCAAATATTGCATGATCCCACTTTTATGAGGAATATAAAATAGTCAAACTTATGGTACAGGAGAGTATGAAAGTGTTTGCCAGGAGCTGGGAGAAGAGGAAGAGTGTGATGTCAGTCGAAAAGTGTCTAGTTTCAGTTAAGGAAGATGAATAAATTCTAGAGATCTAATACATAGCATAAGCCCTAGGGTAACCAATATTGTATTATACACTTAAATATTATTTTCAAGGATAAAACTTATGTTGAATAAGCTTAAGACAAACAAAAGTAGTAACATTAGAAAATAAATTAACTTTTTAAAAAAGTGGGCCAGAGGAAACTTTTGAATGTGGTAGGTAAGTTTATTGCTATAGCGATGTACAGCTTTTTGTATTCCAATCATACCTTAATAAAGTGGTTAAAAGTGAATAGGTGCTCTGATGATATAAGAAATACATCTTATTCTTAGGTTATCTTGGGTAATTTCAACTTGTTGCCATAAGTCTTATCAGTTAACCATGTAGAGATGGCTGCCAAAGTGTGTGCGTGTGTGTGTGTGTATGATTCTATTCTATCTATCTCCATTCATCCATCCATCTATCCATTCACCTATCCATCTGTGGTTTTTTTATGCACATATGTATATACTAAAGGCCCATTGCATGAAGATTCCCCCAGCTGCCAGCACCGGTTTTCCTCCAGCACCTGGGACCCGGGCCGCAGCGGAGCCAAGCCTTCAGCCTTCAGGCTTGGCTCTGGCTGCAGTGGAGCCTTCAGTCTTCAGTCTTCAGTCTTCACTTGGATGGAGCCTTCAGTCTTCACTCCAAGCCTGCATATGCAAAGTAACCCACCATTTTATTGGGTTAATTTGCATACTCACTCCTGATTGGCTGGTGGGTGTCTCAGAGGTACTGTCAATTTGCATCTTTCTCTTTTATTAGTGTAGATGTGTGTATAAATGTATTCATATTTGTATTTGTTTTTTTTTATTTTTCTGATCCTTTCATAGAAAGGAAATATGACTAATAGACATTTTTATGAAACTCATGATTATGCCCTGCTTCTTGAAGTTAAACCTAAGGGGCAGAATAGTTGTAGCAATATGCAATTACTCAGTTAAGGTCTGAATGTCCAGCTTGGATGTGTTGAGGCATTTCATAACTCAGGCCTCACATTAAGATCTTTAGAAACATTACCAGGAGATGTTGAGCAAGTCTACAGGTCTGCTTTTATCAACAGTTAATTGAGTAGTTGTTTCTTTGGCAAATGTTTAGTCCTTAGCCACTGGAGAATGCCAAGGACTAGATGACAGAGTCCATTTCCAAGGACTAAGAGTGGAGCAAACCTCTAAGCCCCTTTCTTTTGCCATAGCCTCTTTTCTTCCTTTGGAACTCTCACAGGAAAGCTGAATTTCCAAGTTCCATTCCAACTCACTGCTTCAATTCATTTCAGTAAATTTCTTATCAATTTTCTCTTTCTATTAATTTATCATTGTATGGCAACCTATAGAGTCCCTGCTGAGCTAAGGCATTTATTTGTATGATAGGAAACCAATATTGTTTTTTGAAGAGGTGATCAACTCAAAACTTACACTTGATCAGAAATGAAGCCATGGTATCCCAAACACCTAATCTGGCCTTTCTGATATTATGATAATGTTTTAGGCAAGATATTCTTGTTAAAGCAAAAGCAAGGTGTCCTCTCTCTCTCTCTCTCTCTCTCTCTCTCTCTCTCTCTCTCTCTCTCTCTCAATTATATAGGTTTCAAGTGTACAATTCTATGAGACATCATCTGTATATTACATTGTGTGTTAAACTAACCAAAGTCTTCTTCAGAAGAAATGGTGGAAAACTCATCTTATTCCCCTTTACTCTTGATGACAGTTACCAGTGCTCTTTCTATTGGAGATTTTATTCCAGGGGTATCTAAATATATATGGTGAATCGGTTGATAAAATTATAAACACGTAGGATTTCCTTCTGTAGCTTGAAATAAAGTGATTCTATAACTATTCAGTGAGAGATGTTGGTTAAATAAATTGTGGTTTGTCTATTCAATGGACTAGTGTGCCATTATTGAGAGGGCAGATATATCTCTAAATGACATTAAAAATCTCAGTGACTCCTTTCTGAAAATTAAATGAGGTTATAAAATGGCATTTAAAAATACAGTATGACTTCATGTATACAGAAACAGAGACCAAAGAAAATGTCTGAAAATATATTCAAAGTGTTAAAAGGATACCTTTGGCTTGTGGGTTGTCAGGTGAGTTTACTTTCTATTCTTTCAATTATTTGATTTTTAACATACATATGTATTCACTTTATATTCATAAAAAAACTTAAAAACTAAAACTTATATTCTTGGATGAAAATAAATACCAATGATTGAGTTCATTAGAATGACTCCTAGCATCACCAGGTCTAAGGCACAGAGATTTTATCAGGGGAGGTCTACTGTGGAAGGCCCCATCCAAGAACCTTCAATTTGCTGACCTGCAAAGTGAAACTAACAATAATGCTTATCTTCCAAGGAAAGGTAGTGGAAGAACCTGGCTGAAAATGAGACACAATATAATGAAATAGTTAGCAGTCCAGGCGCTGGAACCAGACCTCCTGGAAATGAACTGCAATGCAATTGCTTCCTAGCTGTGTGACCTTAGGCAAGTTACTTATTATTTGGTCCAGCCTTCTACTCTTTTCAGGAAGGAACCTTTCTGAGCCTCCTGCTCCTGATCTATAATTGCTTCCTAGTTGTGTGACCTTAAGCAAGTGATTTAACCTCTCTGAGCCTCGCACTCCTGATTTGCAAGTGAGATAAATAAATGTTCCCACCCTACGACTGTGTTAGGAAGGCTAACCCCGCTACATGTATACAGCATTGCAACAGTGCCAGCTACATAGTAAGCACCATATGCATATTTGATAAATAAGCAACATGCTCTATGGTACACTCAGCAACAGAATTTAGGTCTCTAACTGCCCAGGCAAAATTTTTAAAGTAATCTTCAAAATTTTTAAAGTATATCAGCTGGAGTTAAGGACTTTGTATTGTCATTTTTGTTCTATCTTGTATCCATGTCTGAGGAATACGGCAAAGGTACTGATGAGGCCGAGGCTGTAAAAATCAACATGGAAAAAATGTGAGTGCCAAGTAATAATGGGAGGCAATGGCGTTGTTCTTTATCTTTTCCATACTGTCTTAAATAGGTTCGCTCAAATCAATATTATAGTTTAAATAATTTTTCTGAACAAGGACAGATTTATACTTGAAAGTTCCTGACATGTTAATTGAAAGGCCTTGATTACCATTGTCCATTCCTGTTAGGGGCTACCTTTGAAACCACGATGGCTGCCACTTAAATCAAAAATCAATTAGAAACATTAATAAAACAGCCCTGTGGACTCCCATTAGACCCAAGCCAGACCTTTTTCTTCTCTATTAAGCAAGCAATTGCTAATCACTATTTTTATCAATATCTGAGGAGCATGACCTGTAATTTACCGCCAGTGAATGAATAATACCCATTGGCCACCTCCTCCACGTTGAAAGGACTTTCCCAGGGGAAGAAAGGAAGTCCATATCCTGTCACTTGCTGTTTGTAAAGAAGAAGCTTTGGTGTTTGGAAAGAAAGAAACAAACAAACATTGCTTTCTGGGGGATAAATATGCAGGATAGACTATGTTCTAAGACCTGAAAGAGAGAACAGTGGGAGGAATTAGAGAGGGGTATTTGGCAAAATAAGCATTTGAATGTTAAAAAGAGGCAGAGTTCATTTGCACATTGTGAGCTCAGTCAAGTTCCCTTTTGTTGAGGGCGTATTGACCTAAGACAGTCTCTGTGTCCTTGTAGAGTGCGAGAGAGCCAAGGTGTATATGAGACCCCTGCAGTCTGGGGTCTCATGATCTAGTTTGAGAGACAGAGATTTACACAGTTAATTCCACAAAGTGTGGTCGGCTCTCATGGAAGACGCACCTTCAGAGGTTGGGGGATCTGAAGGGAGTAGGCACCCCAAGCAGACTGGGGAGACTTCATAAGACAAGACTTCTTTGTTTGAAGTTGAGGAGAGGAGGTTATATGGGCAGACAGTTTGGCCTTAGGTTTACAGGTCAGACTTAGAAATGGTAAAGCAGATTCTTTGGTCCAACTTTCTACTCTTTTCACAAATCCCTTTTTTAATATATATATATATATTTTATTGATTTTTTTACAGAGAGGAAGGGAAAGGGATAGAGAATTAGAAACATCAATGTGAGAGAAACATCGATCAGCTGCCTCCTGCACACCCTCTACTGGGGCTGTGCCCGCAACCAAGGTACATGCCCTTGACCAGAATCGAACCTTGGAACCCTTCAGTCCACAGGCCGATGCTCTATCCACTGAGCCAAACCAGTTAGGGCTCACAAATCCCTTCTTAACTGTACTTCTCCTGGCTCCCGATCACAATCCTCCAGGGATGCAAAGAAAGCACCCACTTCTAGAAGCAGCCGAGTTCTGATTCTCGCAAGATTCTTCTCTCTGTTGATTTATAGAACGTCTCTTTGGATAGTTTTAGTGGTTCAAACGTCAGCCTCATGAGGTAGGGTCAGTTTGCTTCTATGGAGAAGTGAAAACGAGCTCGGAGTAAGTACACCTGAGTGTGAGTCTCAGTCTCACCCCATGTAAATGCTGAAGCCTTTGGTGTTTTACTTTCCTCATCAGGAAAATAGTAAGTGTATCCCTCCTTGCCCTCAAGGAAGTTGTAATGGCCATGTCATAGAGAGATAAGGTATGTGCAAACGACTTTTATTTATTTATTTTTAAATATATTTTATTGATTTTTTACAGAGAAGAAGAGAGAGGGATAGGGAGTTAGAAACATCAATGAGAGAGAAACATCGATCAGCTGCCTCCTGCACACCCCCTACTGAGGATCTGCCTGCAACCAGAGTACATGCCCTTGACTGGAATCGAACCCGGGACCCTTCCGTCTGCAGGAGGATGCTCTATCCACTGAGCCAAACCGGTTAGGGCTGGAAACAACTTTTAAATAGGAGCATTATTGTTATCATCACTTTCTTTTTAACATGGAAGTTCTTGACATTCTGTGAAGGGACCCCTCGTGTTTCACCTGGTTCTTCTCTTTTCTGTCCTCAAGATCTGGATCTCTCTCAACTGCTCCACATGACCATGGAATGTCTCAACTAAAGGTTAGAGTTCTGTTTGTAAAACATTCTGTCTCAGATGAACATCCCCAAATACAAGCATAGGCCTGGTTTGTGTAATTGTGAGTTGAATTATCCACCAGCTTGTCTAGAAAGTACAAAGCAAGAAAACGTGTCTGACATAGACACTCAGGTATACAATCTCCAAATTTTTAACAAAGGTGCAAAGGCAATACAATGGATCAAAGACAGTCTTTTCAACAAATGATGTTGGAACAACTGGACATCCACATGCAAAAAAAAAACAAACAAAAAAAAAAACCCAAAACATCTAGACACAGACTTTACACAGTTCAAACAAACTAACTCAACATATCAAAGCAGGTTCATTGATTGCAACAAATGGGCCATTCTAGTGGGGGATGTTGAGGGTGGGGGAGGATATACATGTGTGGCAATGTATGGAAAATCTCTATCCTTTCCCCACAATGTTGCTGTTAACCTAAGACTGCTTTAAGTAAAAATTCTTAATGATTTTATATTCATATGTCCAACCTTATTCAAGGGACTATGATAAAGTAAGACATGCCCCACTGAAGTTACAGATGGCAACTCAAATGAGAAAGGAAGCACCACCAGTCTTTTCCCGATTGGTGGTCCAGTTGTGAATTATTTCTGTCTCTAATGGCCATTGTCGTTGACAACAGAGCTCCATTATTTTCTGGGGTGGGTAGTCCTCCTGACCACACTGGTCTTCCAAGCCCTCCCATCATTTGCTCTGCTGCAGTAAGAATGATGTGGCAGATAGTGGGGGCATAATGAAAATTAGTTTGTATCAATTGAACGTTTACTATTTGCTGGTTAGTACTTCTCAGTATTAACATTGATCAACACACTTAGTCTTCAAAGCTACCTTATGAGGAAAGAACTCTTATTATTCTTCCTTTTTATACCTGAGGAAACTGAGGCTCAGGACAAGTAAGATTGTCAAGAATCGCAAAGCATCTGAGATGTTATATTACCTGTAAGCTAATGAGTGAGCTTGTCTCCAGTCCATGGAAGCTGGTAGAAGACATGAGATTCCTAGGTCAGAGATAAAGGATAGTCTTTAATCACAGTTGTAATCACCGGCATGTCAGGACTTCTTGAACTGCTCCCTGAGTCTCAATTTCCCACAAGACGACACAAAAAGGACCAAGAAGGACCAATGACACCTGAAGATGCGTGAGTTGTGTTACCAGAGAGGAGCTCAGGGAACCTGAATCTCTTGAAATGAGCCAGCCCTTCCTCTTGAGGGAGATGCTATCGCTGTCTTCTAAGGCTGTCGGCGAATCTGGAACAAAGGGTAGTCAGTGCCTCTTGCCTAAGATGCGCAGAAACACAGGGAAATCATGGAGAATTGTCTCCCAGCCTAAAGCACTTACTCAAGGTCATGAGAGACAAGGCTTGGATCCAAAGGGGCACCCAGAGCCCCCCATATCTAACCAAGAGATCCAATCCCGTCCCCCCTCCCCCCAGACTGTTAGAGCATCTGAAAGATGAGGGTGGTTGAGAGGGCAGAGGAAGTAAGCTGAGGGTCTATGAGACGAATCTAAGGTGGGAAGGTTCTTTAGGGCCGTGTGTGCCTTGGGCCATGTGTCTAACCCATGGATGAATAAATAGGGGTTGGGGGTCAGCAGGCCAGAGAAGGGAATCTGAAAGCGAGCAGGAATGTGAAAAAATAGAAATGGAGACCCAAGCCCTAGCTGGTTTAGCTCAGTAGATAGAGCGTTGGCCTGTGGACTGAAAGGTCCCAGGTTTGATTCTGGTCAAGGGCACAGGCCTGGGTTATGGGCTCCATCCCCAGTGGGGGGCGTGCGGGAGGCAGCCGGTCAATGATTGTCTCTCATCCTTGATGTTTCTATCTCTCTCTCGCTCTCCCTTCCTCTCTGAAATCAATTTTTAAAAATTAAAAAAATATTTTTTAAAAGAAATTGAGACCCAGGAAGATGAGTGCAAGGCATTGAGACAGGCAGGAGCGAGTGGCGTGAGGCCAGAGATGGACAAAGGTGGGGTCCTTGACTACGGGGTTCACTCTGACTTGCTTTTCAAGGGTCAGGTCGGGCACGACCACTGTGAGAGGCAGGGCTGTTTGAAGGTGAGAACGCTTTCATGCAGAAGGCCTCAGAGTAGATCAGCGGGCCTGGGAATCAAGGGCACAGCCAGCCCCTCTCTGACCTCCCTTCCCTCCGGACTATGGCGACACAGGGAGCGGGGACAGCGCCAGGGGTGGCTTCAATGGCAGGCGCTCCTAGTTGACAAAGTTCTAATCTAGGTTAGGGCTCAATGCCGAGGGCCCTTTGGAGTAAAATCATCTCTTTATTAATGAGATCCAGCCCCCATCTCTCTGATAGAAATGATGGGAAAAGGTGTCCCTTTGGTGCTATTCAAATGAACGGGAGAGAACAGTGGGTGTTTTTAAAACTCTCTCCCGATCGTAGGAGGATGGAGCTCATTAGCGAGGGGAATGGTTTTGCCAGGGAAAGGCTGTTACAATAAGAAAACATTACCTCCTCAAGATGAACCAGATCCGAGGCAATTAGGCTGGGAAAAGGGGGGAGGGGGAGGGAGGGCAAGGGAGCTTCAAAAATGCCACCTCTTTCCTTCCATTCATTTGAATAACAGCAAGGGGACATTTTCAATTTTTTAATCATTTTTTTTTTTTTACTTGAAATCAGTCTGGATCTCATTAATATAGGAATGATCTCACTTAAAAGACCCGGTGTTAAACTCCTGTTCAACGGAGATTAACCAAATCAAACATGATTTGACCAAAAAAAAAGAGAAGTCGAAAGCATGATATCTCTTTCTAATACACTGCATTATTCTGCCTTTCAAAATAAAAAGGGGTACGCATGGTGTTTCTTATTCAGCTCCCTTTGAAGTATCTGGAACACATTTTCTCAGGTAAACTGGTATTGAACTTGCAGGGAAATGCGGTTAGCCCCACGAAGGTACTGAGAAAGAGGGCATCCAAATAGTTTACACGTGTCTGAGCAGGAGGAGGGTCTGGCAGCCGCGTTCACTCCCGAGGAAAGGCATCTTCCATGGGGCAAATCTGTGCCTGCCATCTGCCAGGGGCCCTCGTTGCATTCATCTTGCTGGGCCCCCATTTCCATGTGTTGTCGCGTACACACGCGTAGTTTGAAGATTTCTCAACCCCAGCTACTACTGACTTTGGGGCCAAACATGCAGGGTCCCCGCTCTGGGGCTGCCCGCTGCATTCTAGGATGTTTAGCAGCATCCTAGGCCTTCAGCTGTGGATTCCAGTAGCCCTTTCCCACCTCATTACCACAACCAGAAGTATTGGCAGACATTACCAAATGCCCCCTAGGGGCAAAACCACACACACACTCATCATTGATCACCACTCCTTTAAGGTAATCTTGGCAAGAAGGCGAGAGGCAGAGACGTGCATATAAAACTGGCGAATGCTTCATCTCCTGGAGAGAATGAGATGATACCCCATGTCAAAGAGACAGAGAGCGAGATGAGGAGTAACAGCTCCGCTCTGCCTCTCACCTGCCCTCAAATCTCTTGCTTGGGCCCCAGCAGCCACCCCCAAGCAGAAGCCAGCTGAGCAGGGAAGAGCCTGGAGAAAGGAGTCTGCTGGAGACAGGCGGGATGGGGCTGGAGTGAGGTGTGGGTCTGAGGGAAACTGGGCTCGGACCGCCGTCCACACCAGCGCATGGATAAGCTCATTGGACAGGAGCTGCTAACTTTGCTGGTGGCCTCCTGGCCTCTCTGAGCTAGAAACTGTGGTTGACATCGGAGTAAAATAAACCATCAGGAACTAACGCGGCAGCCAAGAGTGCTGTCTTTCATGGACAAAACCATCCAGAACCTGAACCAGACTCAAGAGACCCCTGTCTAGTCTCCAGGGGAAGCCGCCTGCAGTGGAGAAGGGGCTGGGGCACAAGGCTCCCCAGACCTTCCCCGCATGGGCGCCTGGATAATAGCTCAGGCTTGCGAGCCGTGCTTACTCAGCCTTACTATTGTAATCCACAAGCAGTGTAGACAGTCTGTCACTAACTGGATGTAGCCATGTTCCAATAAAACTTTATTTACAAAAACAGTGGGCTGGACTTGGCTCACAGGGGAACAGCACGACCCTATCTCTCCGAGGACAGTAGCGCCATCAGCTTGCTCTGTGTGCTTAATTCCTCACTTCGCCACCACTATGGGGGAAGAGGGGGGTTCAAGTTTATGAAGCATTTTGTTGTCTAATGGTCCATGTTTGATATTAACATAAGGGTTATATTACTCACACTTAAAATAGACCGCTGCTAGGAGGTTATCAAATATGATTTAAAAGGAGAGACAGCCCTACCCAGTTTGGTGGAATGGATAGAGCTTCGGCCTGCGGACTGAAGGGTCCCGGGTTTGATTCCGGTCAAGGGCATGTACCTTGGTTGCGGGCACATCCCCAGTAGGGGGCATGCAGGAGGCAGCTGATTGATGTTTCTCTCTCATCAATGTTTCTAACTCTCAATCCCTCTCCCTTCCTCTCTCTAAAAAAATCAATAAAATATATTTTATAAATAAATAAATGGAGAGGCAGACCTGCCCAGGAAGGAAGCCATTGCCCACAGGGTGGGTGTTTCTCTTCTTGCAGCAAAGCCCGAAGCCCGTCAGGGTCCCTGGCAAAGTCACGCCCAGCATCCCCCAGCACATTCCTAATGCATCAATGATCGCAGATCAGCCCGCTGAGCCGCCGGGAGTGTACCATGTCCCCCGGGTCTGGTGTGCCTGCTGCCCATGCCCGATCCTGCTTCTTCTCCTGGGACAATTAGCTCGGGCTGACCTCCCATTGTCCCTCCAGGGTAGGAGCTCGGGATGGAGAGGAAATGGGCTCCATTTCAGTCCCTTCACCGCCCATCTCATGGCAGCCAGGAAGGGGCTCCCTCTTGGGAGACGCAAAGGCGCTATTGTCATTCAGTGCTGTCTTCACAAGGGCTGCGAAGGAACCCTGACAGCGTGCACGGGGCGCAGGTCTGAAAGGGTGAGAGGAGTCCAGGGATGCACCTGCTCTGGGCCAAGCCTGCTCCTGCCCCACACAGCCTTCTGCTGGCTCTCACTCTCCAGGGGTAGGGTGGGGGGAACCTGCATTTCCTTCCTGGTCCTCCTCTGGAGCCATTCTGCATGGCCACCACACATGCCTCAGTCTGATGGGGCCATCGAGCTGGGCAGGTGGTCGGTGAGTTCTGTCTTAGGTCCAGGTTCATGTCCCAGCTCTGCACTGGCTCACCGTGTGACATAGGCGGATCTCTAGGCCTCCGTGCCTCAATATCCTCATGGGTAAAATGGGGATAATGACACTTGGTATGGGCTGAATTGTGTGCCCCCAATTCATATGTTAAAGCCCCACCCCCCAGTACCTTCGAATGCCACTGCATTTGGAGAGAGGTCCTTTCCAGAGGAAATTCTGGTGAAATGAGACCGTTAGGATGGGCCCTACGACAGAGTGACTGTGTCTTTATAAGAAGAGGCAATAAGGACACAGATAGGCATAGAGGGAAATCATGTGAGGACACGGGGAGATGATGGTCGTCTGCAAGCGAAGGAGAGAGGCCCGGAAGGAACCAACCGCTGACACTGATCTCTGTGACACGGCACTTCTGGCTTGGAAGCAGCCAGCCTGTGGCACTTTGCTGTGGCAGCCCCAGCCGAGGAACATAACCCTGGATTGCAAGGCTGCCCTAAAGACCACGGCATGACCGCGCATGCCCCGGGGCCTGCTGCTGCTGCGGAGGCTTTGCATAGCAAGGCTCTTTCAGAGTTTGAGAGCACACCACATATGTGTGCTAGTGGGACGCAGGTCCAAGCAAGGTCACCTGCTGGGAGTGGCCGTGCCCTTTCTGGCTAACCAATTAACTGCCACGCATCCAACACAGGAACCATCCCTTCGTGCCACGATATTTGGAATTTATTTGTGTCTCTAGATGCTTATGGCGTACAAAGGGTTCAATGCCTCTAGAGACAGCCCACACACTCTCTTCTGGAAATGAAGCCTTCCCTGCTTGAGCAGATTCCACTCTTAGAGAGTCCGTTCTTTGTCTAAAGATTTCCTGTACCTCTCCGGGCTGCTCCTGTGTAAGCTTCAGGGACTTAGAAAACAAGTCCGATCATGGAACAAACCAGTGAGCCCGAAGCTCACTTTCTAGGACGAAACGAGGCCTGTGCCTTTAACTGCTCCTCCTGCGCTGGGATTTCGAACCCCTCCACCTCTGACATCGCTGCTGCCGGCCGCCCCGCCGGAGGATCCCACCGTCTCTTAATCAGCCCATGAGGCGTGGGGGCCCAGCCTCCGCCCTTGGTGCTCAGGATGACTATTTTGGTAGTTTTTTGGCACTTAAGCACCAGACCTCACAAGGTTCATCCAGACAGAAAAGATAGTCTGTAATTAGCTTCATCTTCTATTTATGTTGCATTTCCCCCGCTGGTCATGTCTAACAGAGGTTCTATTTACATCCCTGCCAAATACCACAGAATCAATCAACAGGGCCTACATTTCCTTTTCCAAAAGACGCTATATTTGAGTGAGATCCACATTGAAAAGGGAGTGTTTGCATTTCCTCCCAGGCTCCTCCTCTGCTTCCCTCTTTCCAGACAACCCTCTCTGAGAACAGCAGCTACCCTGGTGGCTTCCCGAGGTTGGAGGTGGGAGATGGGGTGTTCTGCACACATTAATAGTCCTAAAAAAAAAAAAAGAGGAGCAGTGTGCCTGGGGCAACAATTGAACTGAAAGTCAGAGGGCTCATTATCACACAATCACTGTCCTAAATACAATCACGATCCAGCAGCAATGAGAGGCAGCATTTACAAAGGCCCTACTAAGTGTCAGGCACCCATGCACTGCTCCTACCTGTTAGCATCCAAACATCCTGGTGAGGACACAGGACAGTCTGTTTGGCTATAAATCTATCCCTGAAGCAGGAAGCCACACACTTCCAATAGGCTTTAGGGAATACTGTCTGTATCATGCAGACAAGGGATTTGGTTCTTGAGATGTTTACCTCCTTGTATATTACATTTCTCGCCATCTGGGAACAGGATGTTCTGCCCAGCGGACCCCACAGGCTGAGGAGACCACAGGCCCCATTAGAGATAACTTCTCCCGTGTTCTTGGTCTCATCTTGGTTTCACCACTCGGTCTTCCTTGGAATTGCTTATTTTGTGGTCTTTCCCCCACCTCCAGTCTGTCTCCACGCATTCTGCCCTTAATCTTCCCTGACTCCCATTCCACCGGGATCTTTGACCTTAAATTACAGGTAAAGAACTCCACTTATGGTCCTGGCCAGTGTGGCTAGGTTGGCTGAGCGCCATCCCATGCACTGAAAGGTCACGCGTCCAATTCCCTTCCCAGTGAGGGCACAAGCTCAGGTTCCATCCCCTGCTGGGGCGTGTGGGAGACAACTGACTGATGTTTCATATATATATATATATATATATATATATATATATATATACACACACACACACACACACACACACACACATATATATACACATATATATATGTATGTATATGTATGTATGTGTATATATATACATATATATGTGTATATATATACACACACACATATATACATATATATGTATGTATATGTATGTATGTATGTATATATATACACATATATGTGTGTGTGTGTGTGTGTGTGTGTGTGTGTGTATATATATATATATATATATATATATATATAAAGAACTCTAGTTATGCTATTGGAATTTAACATTCCTTTGGTAAGGTAAGGGCACCGACACGTTTGCTCATGTATTTTTAGGGGTGTGATTGTAAAGTTACATACTTCTGAGTTGTTAGCTCTTCGTGCTATTTCTGCCACGAGCCCTGCTATTTTTAGTGTGTGATTTTGCAGAAAGCAAGGTGTTTCGGGAGCACATACATGGCGCTATAGCAGGGAGATATTGGGAAGATGAAGACGATGCTTTGTACAGTCAGGGAACTTTCCCAGAGCCACCCATCAGATGGGTCGGTCTGATTTCAGCCAGGTCCCTCCAATTGTCCTGTGCCCACACTCTGTCTGTTCTGTGACCCTCACACCCAGCATCACCCACGGGTGAGGTAACTCTTTCCTATGTCCTCATGTTAGAAGGTGTGAGATTTGCAAAACAGTTGTCAGTACTTCCACTTCCCTAGAGACCCAAACCAAGTTGTGAGAAAAAAGTGTGTTACAAGTATCTACACTAATAAAAGAGAAAAATGAAAATTGACCATACCTTCCCGACACCCACCAGCCAATCAGGAGTGAGTATGCAAATTAACCCAACAAAGATGATGTGTTAATTTGCATACATAGGGGCCAAGCGGCCGGGGGCGAGACCGTCCAAGCTGCTCCAGGCCTCTGGGCAGCGTGGGAAGGCAGAAAGGTGGCTCTGGCTGTAGCAAAGATGGTGTCAACAGCCAGGGGAAGGAAGGCCCATTCTTGCATGAATCTTCATGCATTGGGCCTCTAGTTTTAATAGAAGAGTCAATAAAATCAAAATCAAATGATGTGTGTATGCTATACCTTTTCTCTTCCCAGGTTCTGAATTTAGAAGAAACAATGGATAAAACGTGCTGGGAGCAGAATCTGGCTCATACTAGGAGCACACGCCTATGAGCAGCCAGAGGAAACCAAGAAGTATGAAGCAGAGAATTGTCCCATCTGTGGACTTGGACTAGAATATCTCTACCCACTGGCCAGGAGTTCACTGCCTACCCTGAGTCATGGTGAATACAGTAACTGATGAGAAATAACAACCTCCAAGATGTACTAGTATAGTGGTTGGTATAGAGTTCAAATCAACCAACACTTGGAATACAGAAATTCCACTCCAAGGCCCACAAATTAATTCATAGCCAGTGAATTCTGCAAGGCCTGGGCAGAGGCAACCCCAAAATTTCCCAAAAGGACACCTGCACCCCTCAGGCCAGAAAAGGGAGAAAATGTCCACTGAAGATGAAGTGCATGGAAAATGAGCTGGAAAGTAGGAATTTAAAAACATACACAATCACAATTGATAGCTTATGGATTACAAAATGAGAACACTTAGACCTATGGAACCATTCAAGTCAGGAAGTCTGAAAGGTACTTATAATAAGAATATTTAATACATGCAAGGATATACACCATGTATATTGCAAGAAATAATAAAGGAAAACCATAGGAAAACATAACCAATTAGAAAGCTGGAATATCAAAAATATGATCATTTAAAAATCATTTTTAATTTCAGTGACAGTAGTCTTGATGCAGAAAACAAGAGAATTAATAAACTGGGAGCTAGAGGAACTCTAAAAGTATGTCTTTCAGAAGGATTAAGAGAAAGAAAATTTAGACAACATGTTTAAGATATAGAAGCTCAAACTTGTCTATTAGAGGATGGGATGGAAAGACCATAGAGAATTGTGGGAAAGCAATTCTAGAAGTGTTCCTGGCTGAAGCTCATCTAGAAGTGAACACAACAGCCATCTGTGTTTGGAAGGGTCTTAGTCAAAAGATATGTCGTTTTTGCTCTCAACCTTTTCCATGGATTCTGCCTGGGGCTTGAGAGAAGGCCGGAGCTCCCACCACCAGGCTGTGAGTATGAAGTGGCTCACAGGCCATTGGAACAGACATGTAGCAAGGGGGCTGATCCCCAGGTGTAATGTGAGAGCTGTCATAGGAACTGTGGTCTGCTTAACTCTATCTACCTAATAATAGAGGAATATGCAAATTGTCCTGGATGCCATCACAGTAACAGTAATGGCCAGCAGGCTGCCTGGGGCGACAAGGCAGCAGGGGGGTTAATGAGGGGCAACCAAACGACTCAACAACAGGTTTAGTGGGGCAACCAGACCGTCAGGGGGGTTAGTGAGGGACAACCAAACAACTGAACAAGCAGGCTGCATGGGGAAACCAGGCTGGCAGGGGGGCAGTTGGGGGCAACCAGGCTGGCAGGGGAGGCGGGGGCAGTTGGGGGCGATCAGGCAGGGAGGCAGGTGAGCAGTTAGGAGCCAGTGGTCCAGGATTGTGAAAGGGATGTCAGACTCCTGGCTTAGGGATCAGGCCTAAACTGGCAGTCAGACATTCTCCAAGCCGTCCCGGATTAGAGAGGGTGTAGACTTGGCTGAGGGGAACCCCCTCCCATGCACAAATTTCATGCACCGGGCCTCCAATTATTAAATAAGAAAGATGAAACCCAGATTAGTTTTAGCCACTGTTTTAAGGGACTTCTTTTACTTGCAATTTACCTATTCACTGTCAGATTCAAAATCTGCTTTTAGATATTTTGGATCTATTTTCAGATATTTAAAGATGAAGAGAATTCCAGCCATAGATCTTCATGGAAACAGGCAGGAGAGGAGATACTCTAGCAAGAAAATGAAGTCAGAAGGAGCAGGAAGCAAGAAGTAATGATTACTAAACATGTTGGCAATACATGTTGGAAATCCTAAATCAAAACTGACTTCGTATAAAAACTTCATGTTGCTGTTCCACTTCATCTTTTGAGCATAAAAATGAGTTAGAACTAGAATATTGGGTAATAGCTGGGAATTTAGGGGAATGAGTGAGATTCATAGTGAATTAAAAGACTGTAGAGTCCTCATCTTGTTTGAGAGGAGAGTGGAGGTATTGATTTGCTTTACACTTCGTTTAAAGACATAATTTCAAATTTAAGGGCAACTGTAGGAGAATGTAAAATTACCCTTCCATTCCTTTTTGTCCTTGGCCTTTACCTGCATGCCTGCAAGGTCCACTCAGGTGTGCACACGTGGCTCATACAACACGGGCCAGAGAGCAGGACCACTGAGTAAATCCTGGCTGCCAGCGCCCATTCCTCAGATGGCCACAGAGCAGTGACTCACAGAGAAGATGATGGGGTGCAGCCAGCCCCTTTCCCCAAGATGGCTTTCGCTCTCTGTGACTATAAGCAATTCCTTTCTCCATCATTAAAATGTTGGAAGATTCTGGATAAGGCATGTCGCTTCTCTACACCTCATTCTCCTCCTTGTGCAGTCGGGCTAATTCACACGTCACTTCCTGTTTGTGGGGTTGGTTTGTTGAATGAGTCAATGAGTATAAGTGCTCCTTACCCACGTGATGGTGTCTTTTATGTTCCAGTGGTTTTCCAACACTTTCCAGGAGCTTTTTTTCATCCCCAGAAGGACACCTCCTTCCAAAGCAGTGCCAAGTGTTCGCCTTCATGCGGAGGTTTGCACCGTCATCTCCAGCACCCCCAGTAATGCTCAGCGCACTTCGGTGGAGTCACCCACATGTGATCGCAGGGAAGTCATTGGCAGGAAATGGCTGGATTCCTCCAATGGAGGCAGAGCTCCTGAGGAAGAGGATTATGGACTTTAGGTGGTGGGAGTGAGTCACAGAGAAAGTGCAGGAAGCTCAACTCCAGGCCAGCATAGCATTGGGCACGGCTCTTTGGCACGCTGACCTGTCTGATGTCCTGCTGAGCTCCAGGGAGAAGCACCAAGGATCTTTCTTCTTCCTTAGTGTTCCCACGGACACATCCCTTATTCAAAGTGACACCAGCTTCACTCATGGTCTTGGAGACTAATTGTCCCGAAAAACCATACAGTTTGCTTTATTTTTGTACTTTAAATCCTCCTAAGCCTCTCCCTGTTGGCTTGGAGTGCCTTCTGGAACAGCAAGGCTGCCAGGCACCACCTCCTGTCTGCATCTCCCAGGCCCATGACAGGCCCAAGTCTGGTCTTGCCTCTGAGCTCTCCAGGGAGCCTTCTGGAGGGTCCCTCCCTGTTGTTGGCGACAGCAGCTCAGTCAGCTCCTCAAACCTGGTTTCACCTGTCACAGTTTTTGAGATCTTGCCTTTTCTCTCTTCTTGGGTCTGCTCCCCTCTCCCACCCTGCTCATCCCAGGTCTGACGAGGATGGGGCTTTGCCATTCCTTTCTTGACCTGGCTGCCCTTTCACTGGCTGGATCAGTGGCCCAGTCCTCATCTCTGAGCTTCCCTGACCAAAATGCTCATCGTTGCCATTCAATCTTTACAGGAAGCCAAATAGAAGGGGGCTTGCACAGATTGGGCAGGTGACTTTGTACCCCCTTCCCAAGTTATTATTCCCAAACCTCCCAGCTACTCTACCCGAGGTCTTACTCCTATTTCAGAGGTAAAGAAGATGAGAGTGGGCCCCACACCCTTTCAATGACAGGGTGAGACATCAGCCCAAATTCCAACCCCTCAGTGCCAAGTGATTGATGGCTCATGCCTCTCATTGAATGGCTGTCTCCTCCTCAACTTGATAACAAGAGCCTCAGCCAACAGCTAATCAAAGCATGTACTTCCCCTGCCAGGATTGCTCCTAAACACTCCGTGTGCCACCTACACAATGTACATTCATAACTGAAGCCACTTGAAATGAGCCGGCACCAAGGCAGCGAGAAACAACCGCATAGCAGGGTCCTCTGTGTCACATCACCTGGTTTTCTATGACACTTTAGTGCAGTATGATCATCAGAGACCACCCCCCCCAAATATGTAAGTGCTTTAGAGGATATCGAGGCACATGTATGTAAAATGTATGATCCATTCTTATAGAAACGCAACTATGGATGTCAAATGGGCAGGATGAATGCCCAATAAGTGTCATTTAAAATAACCAGCCAAAGTCTAGAAATGTCTGCTACGGGAATGTGGACAGTGAGGAAGCAAAGAGACCGTTTAATTATCTTTGTCGACTATTCTCACATGAACTCTGATGGGGAAAATTATCGCATGTTTAATGAACCTAGTGGGATATTCCTTCTCATACAAATGTTGCTCCTGCCTGTGTTAGAGCAGTTATCTCTTTGGCCTCACACAGGGTTTATTTGTGTATGTTTCTTGTCTCCCACGCCCCTTTTAATTTACAAGCTCCCTGAGAATTGAGAACCTCTTTGATTTCGGGAGACAAAGTGGAGAGAAATAAAGAGAACTTGTTACATCCAGCTCGATCACTCAGTACCAGTGTGTTCTCGGGCAAACCACACTTCCTCTCAGGGCCTCAACTTCCTACTGTGTCAGTAGGATGACCGGCACCCGCTTGGATGCAGGTGGTGAGGACTCATTGAAATTATATAGGAGAAAGGACCCAGAGCATCCTGCTTTTGAGTTTTCATTGGAATACACTTGCATGTGAAGTGAATTACAGTGAGAAGAATCTGATTTAATGGCGGGTTGAGTGTAATTAGGTTTATCCATGGTAAGATCTCTCAGGTGGTTTTGGAACATTTGTGAACCCTTCCAAATTGCTAGCACTGTGTTTGTCACTGGGCACATGTGTATTTTTCTTCTGGGGAGAATGACGTTCATCATTTTCAGGGGTGTGCATGACCACCTGGTGCAAAGGGACATGTGAAGGACACTGTGTTGGTCACAAGGCTGATGCGTTCAGATTCCCCTTTAAGCCCAACTTGCCACCCAACTGCAGGGAGTGCGGTCCATAAACAGCATCCAGCCCTCAGTTCCCTGACACCTCCCACATTGCCAAGATGAGAGTGGGCCTTGAGGTCACATCCTTTCCAGGGATGGGGAGCTTTGTGGCTAAGCCAGGTGAGAATAAATGCCTGCCCATTCCTCCTCTGATCCTCCCTGGGGTTACCTGAGGCATCGTCATGCCTCTGTCAATGTTCACCTTCTTCCCCACGCTGCCCCCTCACAGGTGGTGATTCCTAGTAAATATCTTGCAGCCTGGACTTCATGTTAGGATCTGCTGCTGGATAAACCCACCATGAAAGAAAAGAACGAGTAAGGAAAGTGTAAGACAAGGTGAGGGTAGCCCTATAAGGATGGGGTGGGTATCATGGTCAAATGCAGCAGAAAGTTCAAGCCTGGGGCAGACGTGGTTCAGTAGGAATGACAACTAGTCCTTAGGGTCCATGGGAATCACAGCTTTGTGGGGCCAAGAGGTAGGCTTTGGAGTAGATATTTTATAAGTCATGGGGGATGGCACCCAGGAGACAGCTAGTTAGAACCCTTCTTTTGAAGCAAGAATACTAGATGGGGGGCTGGGAGGGGGTGGTCACAAGGTCAAAGAGACACCTGAGCATGTTGATTATTTACAGAGATAATTTTTTAAAAAATCCTTTCTTTTTAAAACCCCTTTCTTACCAACTGCATCTTCCCCTTTAGACATGTCTGAGAAACTTTGGCAAGAATAGCCTTCAAATCTCCCCCAAATTATTAAGTCAAGTAATGGGCTTTCAGAATGTAGGAAGTTCAAAAGGCCGTCAGGTTGGAGCCAGACATCCGAGGAATGTGCGTGCCCCCCAGAAGAGGCGTGTATCCATTAAGATGTATCAGGTGGCCCTTATCAGGGAGCCCCATCAGCCACTCACAGGGCAGGTTATTGTGTGTGCCAGGTCGCTCAGAAATGGCCCTTCCAATGTTAACTGAGAGCGATGAGTTCAACCCTCCCCTCCAACCCTGTTCAAACAAAGCACAGGACTCCTTAGTTTGAGCTGGAAAAAAAAGTACTGGAAGAAGATTGTACATTGCAAAAGGCAACTGGACCAATGGGTCCCCGGGAGTCACATTCCTGGGCCACTGATTTCTGCTCCACCTCCACAGCAGCTCTTCAGGGGAGAAGACTCAGCCCAGCAGGAGGAGCCTGAGCTGTGGAGACAGACTACCTTGCTTCAGTTCCTCTACTGCAGTGGTTCTCAACCTTCCCAATGCCGCGACCCTTTCATACAGTTCCTCATGTTGTGGTGACCCCAACCATAAAATTATTTTCGTTGCTACTTCATAACTGTAATTTTGCTACTGTTAATGAATCGTAATGTAAATATACGATTATTATAACTAATAGCAGGATCACCTAAGATGGTCGGAAAACACAGATATTTACATTACGATTCATTAACAGTAGCAAAATTACAGTTATGAAGTAGCAACGAAAATAATTTTATGGTTGGGGGTCACCACAACATGAGGAACTGTATGAAAGGGTCGCGGCATTGGGAAGGTTGAGAACCACTGCTCTACTGCAACTGAGATATGCTAGTGTTTTCTAAACAAGGTTCGCCAGAGATCGGTGGCAGAAGACAAACATGACAATGGTCTCTGTGCAATACGCTCAATAAAAATACTGACAGAGAATTAGCCAGTCTCCTGCTGAAAGACTCTTTCAGCTACAAAACACGGACATCATACATGGACACTGTGTCTGGTCCTATTGGTCACCTCCTCACCCCCTAGCCTCATGGCCTCCAGCCACCATCTCGTTTTTCTGGCTTTTATTAGTGGTAGTTTAGTGAAACGTGGTGTTCTGCCCCAGGAGAAAACAAACAAACAGTAAAACACTCTCAATAAAACTCAAACTCTTTTCATACATGCCCATCCCCTTAAGGCCTTCCCACTTAGTCTTCCTCTGGAAACAATGACCTTTTAACCTTGAGCAAGTACTATCTGACCAAAACTTTTGACACTGGGCAAGTCCTCTGAGGGCTTCAAAAGAGAGTGGTGAACTAAAAGATCTTATGATCTTTTAAGACTTTACATTCTGGATTCTCTCTCTATATATATATTTTTCCTATACAAGTATTTTCAAATCATTTTTTTAGTTTTTCAGTTATAGTTGACATACAATGTTATATTAGCTTCAGTTGTACACCCCAGTGATTAGACATTATAAAATGTACTGAGTGATCATCCCAAAAAATCTCATCCCCATGTGACACCATGCATAGTTATAGAATATTATTGATTATATTCCCTATGCTGTACTTTACTTCCCCATGATTCTACTAAAACTACTAATTTGTACTTGTAAATCACTTCATCTTGTTCACTCATCTCCCACCCCCTCCCATCTGGTAACCATCCCAATGTTCAACCGTCACAAGCTTCTGTTCAGCTTGTTTGTTTACTTTGATTTCTACATTCAATTGTTAGTAGATATGTATTTATTGCCATTTTAGTGTTTTTACTTTTTACCTTTCTTCTTCTTTAACATTTCATGTAATACTGGTTTGGGGGTGATGAACTCCACAAGATTTTTCTTGTCTGGGAAGCTCTTTATGGAGTCTATGTTTTTTACAACAGGTCATGACAAGTTTTGCCACTCTCTGACAGCTATTTCATTTTGGTAGGCTATTCTTCAGAAAACAAGCAGCCATTCACATCGTCCAACCTGCAAGGGTAGCTTGCTTTGTAATATTGATGATCTCCACAGGGCCTTTCTGAATCCATGAAGGACTTTCTCAGATGTCACTCTCTCATTTGGTCCTCCAAACAGCACAGACATCACTTTTACATACTTTATAGGTTAAACAATTGAGGCTTCTACAAATGGACACATTAATAGAGGGTCGGATAAAGAAAATGTGGCACATCTATACAATAGAATACTACTGGGCCATAAGAAGCGATGAAATACTGCTATTTGCAACAACACAGATAGACCTTGAGAATATCATGCTAAGTGAAATAAGTCAGATGTAAAACGTTAAGAACCACTTGGATTCACTCATATATGTGACATAAAACTGAAAACAACAAATGAACAAACAAAACAGACAAACAAACAGACAATAGTGTGGTGGTGACCAGAGGGAAGGGGGATGGGAGAGTTTAGTAAAGGGTAAAGGAGGTCAAATGTGTGGTGTTGGAAGAAGGTTTGACTTTGGCTGTTGGGCACACAATGCAATATGTAGATGATGTGTTATAGAATTGTACACTTGAAACATATATAATCTTATTAACCAACTAGAGGCCCAGTGCACAAAATTCATGCACAGGTAGGGTCCCTGCCGGCCCCGCCCCCTGGTCGAACTCCCAGTCAAACTCCCAATCCAGCTCCCAGTTGAACTCCCAGTCGAGGGGACAATTTGCATATTAGGCTTTCATTATATAAGATATCACCCCAATAAATGAATTAAAAATAAAATAATAAAGCAACACAAGCTGTCTTGCTGGAAGCAGTGTGCCCACAGTGGACCACAGAGGTCTCCAATTCCCAGTCCTGGCTTCTGTGAGAAAGTCAGCTTCTTACAAACATCCTATGGCATTACTGCCTCATCCACCTGCACAAGCTTGTGAAATAACTGTGGCCAATGTGTATGTTTTCCATGATGGAAGTTTCTTCTATGTTCAAAATTCTCCCCAAACTATCAAACTTCCACAGAAAGAAAAATGAAAACACAGGAAAAAGAAAATGATCAAAAAGCTATTTTATAAATAGTTCATTAATAAATCAGGGGCTTTAGGTCCTGGCAGAATGGATGCTTTGGAGTGGATTTCTCCCAAGAAGGCCCCGCCCTGACCATGTGGCCTGCACATGCCGCCAGCACTGAGCCCAGGGAACCAACTCCGGAGGGCAGTGATGGCTGGGTTTGTAATTTATAACATGAGCAACCAAGGAATCATACTATTCAAACACGTGAAGCAAACCCAAGGAGAGGAGCACTTTAATCTTTTGCTCAGAAGCGACATTTGCAGCTCTTTTCACTTACTTTTCATTATTTCTCCACAGGAGAACCGTTCCCAGGAATTATTATGTTAAACAGTATATTAAAAATGAGTCTTGGTATTTTTTGCAATAAATAACAGTTCGCATTTATTCTGAGAACACAAATGCGCACCAGAACTTACTTAACATTGTCTGCTTTCAGAGTGCAGATCTATTAGAAGCAATAGACTTATTTCCTGGGAACTGCAGCTGCTAAGCACTCACTGTATGCAAGTCCCTGGGCAGCAGATGCAAAGGTGAGTGAGGCATAGGCCCCGCCTCCTGCAAGCGCTCAGTGGGTCAGCACAGATTAGGAAGAGCAATAGTCTTGGGACCAGAGAGATGTGAAGGCAAATGTTGACTTTGTTGCTTGGTCCCTGAGAACCCAGCCAAGTTGTATAACTTTTCCCAGCCTCAGTGTCCTCCTGAGTAAAATGAGAATCATCATATTCGTTTAGGGCCTTGGGAATATGGAAATTAACAAAGACCGCCTAGATTAGAACGAACACAGACTACTGATATAGGTCTTGCTATCTTGGAATCAGCTACTGTCACTGGTGTTTCTCAGGTTCAGAGGCAGGCAGGAGGTGGGGAAGTTTGATAGAAACTACAGGCTCCAGGGATGCCCTGACTGGAGGCAGTGGGCCTGAGAATGCTGCAGGCGGCTGCCCAGGAGCAAGATTTTCCGTGGTTGGTTTGGGGAGCACATTGGTTTTCTCTGGCTGGTTCTGAGTTGGAAGTGGGGGAATGGAGGGATGGGGAAACTGACAGTCATTGACTACATTTTAACCAATTGTTCTAACCAGGTTCTGGGCCAATGGCTTCAGAATTTGTGGTTTGGCTACCTGGGCTGGTGGCTGGAGAGGTTGGGTCAGAGATCTGTTATCATATATGGTTTGTCCATTGTCTATTTGTATTCTCAGTCTCTCAGGGACAGACAGACAGACACGTGCACTCACACATACACATACACAGAGTGAACTCACTATGTGATGAATATTATTATTGGACTCCATCAGAGAAGAAGAAAAATGTTAACTTAGACTCACCAAGTCCTTTGAGAGGCCAAAGAATAATAAACTTACTAACTGCTTAGGGCTTTGAAGGATTTGGCTTCTTTTTTTTCTTTTTTTTTTTTAAGATCTATCATCTGGCCATTGATGAGTTGAAAATATTAATCTTTTTTTTAAAATATATTTTTATTGAGAGTGAATCATTGATCGGCTGCTTCCTGCACGCCCCCCACTGGGGATTGAGCCCACAATCCAGGCATGTGCCCTTGACTGGAATTGAACCTGGGACCCTTCAGTCTGCAAGCCAACGCTCTATCCACCGAGCCAAACCGGCTAGGGCTATTAATCCTTTTTAAAAAAAAACACACATTTTAATTGATTTTTAGAGATAGAAGAAGGTAGAGAGAAAGAAACATCCATAGATAAGGGGTAAACACCAATCAGCTGCAAGCCCCCTACCAGGGATTGAGCCCTCAGTCCAAGTCTGTGCCCTGACCAGGAATTGAAAGAGCAACCTTTCAGTACACAGGATGACACCCAACCAACTGAGACACACTGGCCAGGGAGGATTTAGCATTTTTGTCAGGGCTTTGGATTTTGAGCCAGAGTGGAAGACAAGGAACTCAGGGATACTCCCCGTCCTCCCTGCCACAGAGGACACTCCATGCTCAAGGACAAAGCCACAGGCAAGTGGAAGGAGAGCATGTTTTTGGTGGATGGCCCCCAGGTGGTCTAGGAATGACATGAGAGCATCAGGGTGGAGGTGGAGAGGTGTGCTCTGAATGTGAACTTGGATGTTGCAGCTATCAGGACAAAGGAGACCACAACAAAATGAACCCGGCCTAACAAAAGACTGACCATTGTAAGGAAAGAATTAACAGTAGAGAAGACGGGATGAGCAGGAAAGACATCTTTGAGAAGACAACTTTTATGACATCAGGGAAAGCAACCAGGAACCAGAAGATAAGTCTGTGGGTCATCTCAGCAGAAGAAACAGCTGGTGAAGAGGCCCCAAGGCACTACATACATCAGCAAGAAGGAGGCTGGGGCTGAAGACCTGTGGGCAAGAGAGGTGGGGGTGGGGCAGGAGCAAAGAGAATGTAGAACATGCAGGTGGGTGATTTTTATTCTACATGTAGTATAAGCTGCTGGCGGCGGCTTTCAAATAGGGGAACATTGCGATCTGAGCTTTGTTTCAAAAAGATTATTCGGTTTGTTGGGTAGA
Source organism: Corynorhinus townsendii (assembly GCA_026230045.1). Lineage (NCBI taxonomy): Eukaryota > Metazoa > Chordata > Mammalia > Chiroptera > Vespertilionidae > Corynorhinus > Corynorhinus townsendii. Next base: position 231,238,053 of record JAPDVU010000001.1, on the reverse strand, counting down.
AGATGGATCACCCAATTCAGGAAGCTCACCTGGAAGGCTGTATCCACATTCCAGTCGTGGTGGGGCTGATTGGGAAACAGTAGGGAGGAGGTAGGGAAGTGCATACTGGGAAGACAAGGGTGGCAATGTCCTTTTTAATCTCATACCCAGGGCCTTGTATGATGCCCCACATTCATTGGGTACCCAATGAGTAAGAATGCACTGGGCTGAACTCAAGTGAAGAAAGATGCCTCATTTGAGTGAGTCAATGGCTGAGCATGTCTTTAACTTACAATCAAATATGAAGCACTTTGAATAGAACAGAAGTAAGTCTTTTCACTCTTCAGGAAGGTCAAGTCTAAATCATGTTCAAACCCCTCCTATCAATATGCACTTATCTTATCAAAAAAATGCTCTTTAAGCAAAGCAACCCCTAAAGGATGTTGCCAGTACTTTGTGTAACTTCCATTTCCAGCCTATTCATTTCAACTTAGGCAGAGACTAAGTCAGGGAAAGAAAACTAGAAGAAAGCCCCAGAGCAGTGTCCTAAGCTAGTCCTCATACCATTGTGCAAGGCTCCGGGAGGAGGAATCAGCCTGCCATTTCTAAACCTCTTTTGTCCTTCCTTTAGCGGCTAGAGAGCGCAGAAACCAGCCACCGGTGTGTTGGCCCTCATTTGAACCTTACCATAAATTGGCTAAATCATATTTGACATATTCCGAATGGGGTGCCAATAGGGAGTACTCAGCTGAGTGACCCAAGGATATTTACTTAATGACAGGTCTCTGGAGACATAGATGTGTACATAACGGATGGTGTGAAAGGGGAAGAAAGTGCTATTTGGTGGATGATGGAGCTTGGACTCGCATCTACATGCAGAGACCTCAGATCGCTTAAGATAGATAACTGATGGCCTGCTTTGTAGACTAAGCTGGGACCAGGCATTATAGAGTATTTCATGTTTTGCAGAATTTTTTCCATGTTGCAGATGAAGAGACCAAGAGGAAGGATATTGAGAGAATTGTATGGCATTGTAGAGCTAGAAAGTTGCAGATCTAGGAGTCAAACTCAAGTCCAATCCTACCCTCTTTTCACTTTATTACCTTACAAAAGTGTTTGTTATACTCAAAACAGTGCCGGGAAGCCATTCCCACTAGTTCCCCTAAGGAGGCAGTCAGAGAGGAGGTTCATTCTGAGCACCTGGGAAGAAAGTGAACCCTTGCCCCATAGCAGCAAAGCACCCAGAGGGGCTGAATTATGTTCTCATCCCTGATTACCCACCCATAAGGCAGGATATCATGTTCAATTATTTCAGAGAGGGAGGGAGTATTCTACAAAAAGAAATCACATGTGCTCCCCATCCCTTAAGAAAATAATGGTTGACCAGTGTACGTGTGACACTTCCCTGAAAAGGAGTCACTGAAACTTCTACCTTAGACTTCTCAGCTTTCCAGCTGCCTGGGGCAGCACCAGTGACTGTTCTAACATACCTGCAACTTTCCTTCCTTCCTCCCTCCCTCCCTACCTCCCTTCCTTCCTTCCTTCCTTCCTTCCTTCCTCCCTCCCTCCCTCCCTCCCTCCCTCCCTCCCTCCCTCCCTTCCTTCCTTCCTTCCTTCCTTCCTTCCTTCCTTCCTTCCTTCCTTCCCTCTTAGGAAGGAACTCATCAACACCTTTCCTTACACCATCAAGCAGTCTCCTACACCAGCTTCAAACTTTCTGCAGTTGGCAGTGTGACCTTCAGTCCACTTGTGTGGGGACCACACATCTTGCAAAGCATTTCCAAGATTGGCTCATCTCAGTAGCCCCAGATTCTTGTAAAGGGTAGGAATGGAGTCAGAGAGAACTGGGCTTTTCTTGGAACCAGACACTGAGATAAGCCCTCTGTCTTATATAGAGTGTCCAGTAGAATCTTTTCTATGGAATGAGACCACAGGGAATGTATGTTTAATTGATTATCTAAGTTCAGATTATGTATTTTATGTGTAGAGATAAACTATTCCATTTTATATCCTCTTATAATTCAAACTCATATAGAAGGGAGGGAGGGAGAGAGGGAGGGAGGGAGGGAGGGAGGAAGGAAGAAAGGAAGGAAGGAAGGAAGGAAGGAAGGAAGGAAGGAAGGAAGGAAGGAAGAGAGGGAAGGAGGGAGGAAAGAAGGAAGATGGAAAAAATAACTGGATTTGCTCTATTTCAATATTAATTATAAACTCATTTAATCCACATTGACTGAATGCCTAGCTGGTGGCAGACCCAGTGCCTGGCACTGCCATGGAGAATTGTGAGGGATGCCCCCCCAAAAGTCACCCAGGAGGAGCTGGGGTAGAGAGGTATTGCATGGAGAATATTCACCCGAGATCAAGGCTTGCAGAGAGCATATCCCTGTGCTCTTGATCGTTTTTCATTAATCCCCATTGTTTCATTTGCTCACTCCTAAAACCTTATTGTTTTTGCCCCCCCCCCATCCAATAAAATAAAACTAATATCACGGTGTCATTTGAAAATATATTTATGTTTGTTTTCCCTATAAAAGAGATAATAATGTTATGTTCCAATAATATTAAGTTGCAATGTTATTTGCAAGATTGCAGAGCTTTTAATTTTCTGATTATTTCCACAGTGGGAGTTTCAGCTCAATTTCAACGAAGACACTTCTATCCATTTCGGTTATTTTTTTATTACAGCTAGAAGCAACAATAATTGCCTGTAGTGTAGGGAAACATCACAGAGGAGGCGATTGTTGTCCCCAAAGAATAAGATCATCAGGGCGAATTTTTATGTAAAAAATTTTGTAAATTAATTGCACAGTCTTATAAATATTGTATTTACTAAAATTGCATTGGCTGCTGTCTTCAAAGAATTCATCTTTTTTGCATTTTTTAGAGGAATAGATTTCTTGAGAGCAGCAACAAGAAAAAGTAAGTGCAGTCAGTAAAATGCTAATCATCATACATATACAATGTTTGCAAGGATGAAGTTAATGCTGGTAGGGAGAAAAATCCCAGACAACTGGGTTCAAGGTTTGGCCTTCAGACTTAGTAGCTCTTTGATCTTTAGTAAGTTATGTAAACATCTCTAAACCTCAGATTCTGCTAGTCGAAAAATATTGTGGTGAGATTAAACTAAATAGTGTGGATGAAATGACCATGTCTTACAGTCTGACATAAAGTAGGCACTAAAGAACTGGCAGCTGTGATAATAAGGCATTTTGATACATTGCTTCATCCATTCAAAGCCTAGTGAGTGCCTAGTGTATGACAGTTCCAACTCTCATTCCAGGCCTCCGATGCTGGTGATGAGATGGCGATGATGATGATCACATTGCCATGAGCTAGTCAACCCTACTGCACAGTTCATAGTGGGCTCCCCCAGTATTCTGCCCACTGTGAACTAAGCAGTAGGATTATCTTTCTTCTTTGCATACCCATGGCTTACAGAGGATTGTCTAACTCAAACACCCATCCTTACCTTCCTTTGGCTGACCTGCCTTGATTACAGACGTTAGAAAATTTAAAACTTAGACCTTCAGCCTTCCTTGCAGCTGGAGTCTACAAGGTTCTGACCCTTGAAATATGAGAATAGACCCATGAGGATTTCTTTTTCTTTTTTTAATATATTTTTTATTGATTTCAGAGAGGAAGGGAGCAGGAGAGAGAGATAGAAACATCAATGATAAAAGAGAATCATTGATCAGCTGCCTCCTGCATGCCCCCTACTGGGGATTGAGCCCACAACCTAGGCATGTGCCCTTGGCTGGAATCGAACCTGGGACCCTATCAACTGAGACAAGTATGAGGATTTCTACAAGAGCTTTGGCTTCCATTTTATAGGGGCCGTTCTTCCCGGCTGTCTCAATGTACTCAACATTAGTGTAAGAGGTGGAGAGTGACTGGAAAACAGGAAGCCTTATTCATGTTATAGGACTCAGCACTGATGCCTAGTGAGTACTGAGAAAACTGCAAGGAAGGAAGGAAGGGAGGGAGGGAGGGAGGGAAAAATGTATCTTAAAAAATAAAATTAAGCCCTAGCCAGTTTGGCTCAATGAATAGAGCATTGGGCTTCGGACCAAAGGGTTGATTCCCATCAAGGGCACTTACCTCAGTTGCAGGCTTGATCCCTGACTCTGGTTGGGGCACATGCGAGAGGCAACTGATCTATGTGTCTCCCTCCCATCTAAGCTCAGGATATACAGGTGGAGGGCCGCCAACTTTACAAGCACATTATAACACTCACATCACAATTCTGTTACACCACATCACTAATGTGTGGGGGTTAAGCTGTGATAACAGTCTACCTTGAGTAATAAAAAAGGTGGTAATTTCCATTTCTCTAATAAAGTTTAAAGTATTTCCCACAGTCTTGCTCTGGGTATTCTGGAGGGGAAATAACTCAAGACCTAATACGTTAAACCCAGGAAAAAAAATCACTTTAGAGTAAATGTAAAATAAAGATACTTTGGGATATAAAAGGATTCAGAAAGCCACAGACCTTTTCTGAGTTTTCCGTAGCTTAAACTGTAATCAGAAGGAAGTAATGGCATACGGGAATGAACAGTGAGCTAGGAAATCAGTCAGTGGTGATTCTAAATAACTGCTGTCCGTATAAATTACCATATGATCTATGTAATTTTTAACCAACTCCCACTAAAACTGTAGGCAACAATAATACGGGAAATGAAAACATAAAGTGGACCGGAGAGAAGGATCCATGACATGAAAATGCGTAAAGGTTCTTGTCTTGTTGGGACAAAAATGAAGATCTATAAGACATTCTAATTTCTTTCATTTATAAAAAGGGAGCACATTCCTAGATTATCTGACATTTTACCTTTACAATAGGAGAGAAGACTGGGAAAATGTGGCTCCATATTTAAGCAGTTTGGTTGTGAGCTGCTGTCTTCTTAGTACTTTGATACAAGTTTCCAATTGCTTCCCCAAATAGTTAAATTCTGGGTACAAGTAAATGTATATACGGTGGTCTCATGTATGTTTTCCTAAAGCATAGGACAAAAGCTCAGAAGGAAATACAGGAAAAGGAAAAAATGTTTCTTTCTCTTTGAGTGGCAGAATTATTGGAGCCTAATTAACTTCTTTCCACTTCCCCTAATCTCCTACAATTCGAATATGTTCAACAAAAGCCAGCTGCTCAGACACCCAGACACCCAGGCCCCTCCCGCTCATAGCCAGGAATTGGTCCTGCAGAATGTGACTCGGTAGATGGTCATTTTTATGTCTTTCTCCCTTCACATCAGTAGAACTCTTCTTGGCAAAATTATTAAGTCAGTCTTGTGATTTCTTTTGATAGTTTTTCAAGTACATTTCATTATGTCTTATTTTCAAGGGTTTTTGAGTTGGTTCTTATTTGAATGGATATACATTTCTCTTTGTAGAGGAAATCTCAACAATCTTTAGACTCAAAGATTAGGGGAATGAGAAATAAAGACACTGGTTTTGTAGCTTCTTGGACAGCTCCGTACCACACTGCTCACTGCCCAAGAGGTGAGTGTGAGCATCTGTAATTTCATTCTTTTTCATCCGTGTCCACTTCCTGCTTCCAGAGTCCTCGTGCTCTCCAGGGAAAGCTGAGAGATTTTCTGGACCCATTGCTTCAAGACTTGGAGCAAACTGCAAAGAGCTAGGTGTTTGGAAGAGTGGGAGCTTTTGAAGTTGGACGGCCCCGGATTTGTGTCTGGCTGCTCTCACCATCAGACTTAAGAAACAAGAAGTCAGTTGGGATGATAAAACCTGCCCTTGAGTTTGGTGTAGGGAAGGTGAGTCTCGAATTCGCACACATAGCCTGCTTTCCACCAATGGTCAGCATTACGTGTGAAACAGTCCAATCAGTGGCAAAACCTAAAAAGCATGCTGCTTGAGGGTGTGTGGAGTCAAAAGGACAAGTTGAATGACTGAATGTTTCACTTTTCAGTCCAAACACTTGAGTCCTGTTGATGGCCCAGGAGACCTGAGAATCATTCCTGCGGTGAGCGGCATGCGATGGCGTAAAACTTGAAAGTCAAGGAGATCTCGTTTCCGTTCTAAGTCCCCAACGTTTCTGACAATGCCTTAGAACAGATGACCTTCACTTTTACCCTCAGTTATTTCCATCTGCAAAATGCATACAATCAAACCTAGTTTATACAGTTGTGAGAATTAGCAAGAATGGTAGCCATTATCGTTATTATCAAGTAATGCCAGGTCCCATTTTTGGAGTGCTTAAGATGTGCCAGGCCTCATGGTGTTTATGTTTCCTACAATTAATCCCCACACAGCTCTGGGAAAGCCATCCCAGACTACAGAGGAGGAAACTGAGCACAGGGCTTAGGGAGGGACCCCACACTGCTGGGAGGGGTGGGATGGGCGGCATAGTGGAACTCACCCACCAGGCTCTATAACAAAACTGCAGACACTCCACAGTGTTTGGGAAATAAAACCAACCCCCCCCCCACACACACACACACACAAAATAAGAACTGCGAAAATTCAGCTTGCAGATCACGTCATTGTACTTATCAGAAACTTGAAGCTATTTTAAGAAGGGCCACTTTTCCTTCCAGAATGATCAGCAGCCATGGAGGTCATTGCCGAGTGCCCAGGGACTTCCCTCCCCGCTGCCCAGGTGGGTCAGCAGAGGCAGGGAGACCAAATAGCTGGCTCCTGCCTTATATGGATGTCTTTCTGCCCCAGCTCAGCTCCTGACCCGCCTTGGCCGGGAGAGCCCCACCCAGGGCTGGCCGGCCGGTGCTGGCAGAAGGAAATCACACCCGCTTCTTGAAGTCAGCCATGCAGGGTTCAGTAATGTGGACTCTTTTAAAAACTAATTTTTAGATGCAAAGGTAAGCTGGAATTCTCTCTCTCTCTCTAAAGATGGTTTGCAATGCCAAGATAGGAAAACGTGTTGACTTGAAGATGGACATTTTTATTTTTAAAATCTAAAAATGAATCTCTCTGCTTCTCATTGCCAAGTTTAAGGTTCTGGTTGACAGCAGCTCTGCTAGTTGAGACTCTCCCAGAGTCTGCGGAGAAATGTGGGGCCTCCCCAGACCAGGGGCCTGCAGGACGGGGTGCGGAGGCACGGGAGCCAGGGACTCTCAGAAGCCTGTGGAAAGACATGCTGGTTGGGGAAAGGACCAGCTTGTTACTAACAGGAAGAAAAATAAAGTTCTTTCTAAGTGACTGCTTTGAAAAGCACAAGGAAGAGCGATTCTGAGGGCTTGGACTCCACTCACCTACATGGGAAAATGCCTCCCATTGGTACTTTCTGGTACAAATGGCTGTTTTTTTGCTCCCAGGTTCCATTGCACACACCTTCCTTTTGCTCATGCTCTTAGCTCACTCTTGCTTCTTTTGCTTGTCTCTTGTTTACCTGGGTGCCTTTTCTCATCAGTAGGTCTCCCCACCAGACTGTCAACTCTTATAAGAAAGAAAACATGAGATTGAATTACTTCTGTTTCTCCAGCAACTTTCTGAGGACCTGGCGTGTTCTGATTTGGTCTTGCATCTGCTGAATTTCCTAAGTTTGAAAGATGGCCTATGAAATCACCAACAGGCTTCCGGGCCCAGGGCTCTCAAAGCTTTATTCCCACAGAACGGCCCAGGCAGGAGGCCTGTGGAGGACTTTACCCATTGTGTCTTCTCAGTGAAGGGCTCACTGTCTGTCACGGACCGGCTCCTCCACCAAATGTGTGGTCTGTGCAGTGGCAGAGAAACAAGCCCGTGATTGGCAGGAATTAGAAGGGCCCGCTGCTTCTGGATCTGGCTCAGCCTTCCAGGAGCCCTGACACCCTGGGAATAACAAGTCACCATCATGAAGCCTCGCTTGCTTTGCTTTTAAAAAGGGGACTCCTGACCCTGGCTATGCGTGCCCCACTGAGACCCAACAGTGACCTGTGGAGTCACAGGGAAAGACAGTGCGTGGTGACAAGGGTGGTGGCCGATGTCCAGAGCGTTAGCTGCTTTGACAATTGACTCCATTTTCAACCTGTCACCCATCCTTAGAGGTAGGGGTGGAAAAGGGTGAATGGTCAGGAAACAGAAGAGGTGCCTTCTCCATCCCTTTGCTCCATGCTCTGCGACAACCCTGCGTGCAACCGTGGGCTCGCTCCTCTGTGCCTATACATTTAGCAGCTGAGAACCTTGGCTGAGTCTTGGGCCACAGCGTCTGACAGCGCCCGCTTTAACCTTCTCAGGATCAACAGTAACAGTTGTGAGCGTGCTTACAGAGCCATCACCTATTTGGGGAATTGCTCCCGGATGCCCTGTCCGAGTGAGTACTTCGCAAAGATGCGTATGAGAACCCCAGGGATGTGTGAGATGGTTCAAGCTAATACACAGGCTCAGACTTAGAAAAAATCAGTATCTCGCCTTTTCACAGTAAGGAGTGGCTTTACTGTAAGGACTATTGTTTGTCTTCATGCAACAGTACTGTAATGTTTCCTTTGTAACTGTCTTTGTTGATGTACATTCCCAAATAAAGAACATCCGTTTAGGAAAAAGTGTGAAGTTATGGCAAGTATGATACTAGTACACCCATGTGGCCATGATTACAAGGCATCAGGCGAAGGACTGTAAGTTGGGCAGAGTTTGCTTTAAACACTCTTTATTAACTCTTCATGAGAAGGTGAATACACAGACCCTGAGCCCCCCTCTCTCAAGGAGGGGGCCATATTCAGAGACACTGTGGACCACACACTGTTGGGAAGGCACAACGCCAAGGGCAATAAGGACTGAATCACATTCCTCATTTTGTAACTGGTGTTCATGGCATCACCTTCATTAGACTCTTTGCATTCATGTCTTTACTTATTCATGTGTCCACGTGATTAATAGCTCTTCCATGTGCCTGGATTACCTTCAGTCACCCCAAAGATGAATCTGTATGACCCAACGTGACTTGTCACCTGTCTTGGCTCTGCCTGGCCCAAGAGTTTCTGTGTAAGGGTGACCACCTTTTTTTTTGTAAGAAAAGGCAGAAAGTAGCTTTCATTTGAGAAACCATCTCCCAGCCAAATGAGAGGAGGACTGGAAATCCCCTCTATATGGTTGGGAGTTGAGTCTCTACTCGAGGGGAAGCCGGTCTCCTCAGTTCAAAGAAAAACCTTCAACAACAGGGACCGGCACACAGAGCCCAGGCAGCGTCTTGAACATCGAATCCCCCGAACACTGAGAGCTCATGTATGGGCACCATATGGCTCTCCCCTCAACACATATGGGCTTTACAAATAGGGAGAAACATACTTGGCAAAACATTTTTCAAATTTCCCTCAAACCACAAAACTTTAAAAATATCTTAACATGTCTAATGAACCCAAAATGTGTCCTTGCTCAACCGAGTTAATCTAACACCATTGTAGTAAACATCTGTACCTACTATGTGCCAGGCATATATAAACACACACCTGGGTGTCGAGTGAGAAGACTTGAATGTAAGTAAGTAAATAATGCAATATAGTGCATCGGTATGCTCTTTGGGGCAATGTCAGGAGAACTCAGAGAAGAAAGTAGCTGACTGTGCCCCCATGGTGGAGGCTGGTGTGACAAAGCTGTTAAGAGGAGGTGGCATGTGCCCGGCCAGCGTTGCTCAGTGGTTGACTGTCCACCTATGAACCAGGAGGTCAAGGTTTGACTCCCGGTCAGGGCACGTGCCCAAGTGCAGGCTTGATCCCTGATGAGGGGTCAGCAGGAGGTGGCATAATCAGGAAACATCTCCAGACTTCAAAGGCGCTAAACAAACCCCACCAGCATGGGCGTGGCTGCAGCAGCCACATGGCAGTGCAAGAGCTTCCGGTTCTAGGAGCTCCCTCCCGGATGGTCCAGACATCTTTCCCAGACCCAGAGTTTTATAAAATGAGTCTCTTCCTCGTGTGTGTGTGTGTGTGTGTGTGTGTGTGTGTGTGTGTGTGTTTCCTGCTGTGCTATTTACTCGCATTCACAGAATAGCTTCAGTTCAATAAATGATGTGTTTGCCATCAGAACAATTTGCTTCTCTTTCTAATTATAGCAACAAGCTGCTTCCCCTATGCATATTATGGGTGTTTCATTATTTTAAATTGTTATCTTCCATATTAATTACAGAAACAGTTGATCTTTTCTGATAAGCAGGCAGCTGCAAATTCCCTCTGTATGTCTCATTGTAGTAGGTGAAGCACCAGGTAAAAATGAAATCAAACCCTGATACAAGTCCCGACGGAGGCACTGGAGGCTGCACCATGCCGTCCCCACTGGGCCACGACTTGCTGCTTCCCAGCAGGACCGAGCTGCCCGGCTCAGCCCTCAGGCAGGCACACCCGGCACTGGCTCCCAGCTGCTGACCAAGGTCTCCCCGAGCTTCCTCCCGAGGAGAATAAATCATTGACATGGGAGTAAATCAGTCCCCAAACGGGGGAGGTCAGAGAGAGGGGCGACACCGGCTCTGACCCCTAATCACGGCTGTCACTCACTGGCAGGAGGTCAGAGCGGTGGGGCCCGAGCTCTGGGAAAGCCTCTCCCTGAAGGAGCGAGGCCAAAGGCTCAAGTGAGTCACCTCCCCTGGTTCCGATTACCATCAGCGCAGGGACAGGCGCGGCCCTTCCAGGCCCGAGCCCAGAAGCCCGCATCTGCCCGGACAGGCCATCCGCTTGCCCCTTCCTGGCACAGCCTGGGCACATGTCAAGGCCAACCTCAGGGGCGAAAGGAGTGGCCTCCTGCTGGTATGACCTCCCAGATCACAGGAGATAAGCCGAGCTGTCCACACCCACAGCCTCTCGGGCTGCTCTCCAGGCCCCGGGCCTGAGCCTTTTGCAGCTGAACGTTCAGCTTCTCATTGCTGGACTGGGCGCCGGTCAGAGGCATTGAAAGAGGCATTTAAAACAAACAAGACGACAACTAAAACCATGAAATATAATAGGAGGAAGACGGAGGTAAAGGGGGAAAGAACATCATGGCGAGAGGAGACGGGAGCAGGTCCATAGCACAAATCAGGGGAAAAGAATGCGCAGCCATGGGTGTGACCCTGCTGCTCACACTTGTTCAGGCAGAGTGGGGAGCAGCCCGGAGCTTCCCAGCAGCAAAAGCAAAGAAGGAAACACAGCAGGTGTCAAGATACAGAGCATCTACAGAGGGGAAAGTGTGAGACAGGTCACTCAGCAGGACTGGCGTCGAAGATAAACTTCATTTCTGCAGGAGCCTATTTCTCAACATCCCGACCCGAAGTGGAGGTTGCCGCACCCAAGGTCAGTGCCATTCACGGTCCTCCAGGCAGAAGACACAGAATCCTCTGTGGCCTGCGTGGGTTTGATCCAGAATAAAGTCGAGCCAGGAATGTGGAAACCAGCAGAGACGCCACAGTGCTCAGAGTCCCCAGGATGCAGGAAAGCGACTCGCGGCAGCTGAAATCCACGTGCATGCGTGGGGCGCCATGGGAGAAGCCCTCTGAAAGGTCAAGGTCCGTCTATCAAAGGCAAGCGGTGACAATCCCGTCCCTGCACAGTATCCGCTAGGCCAGCTGCAGCCCTGGCCATGGAACTTCCCGCGCGCCATGAGGGAACGTCCTCTCCGCACCGTCCAATCTGGCCGCCACCTGCCCTGCGGCCTTGGAGGGCAGGAAACGTGGCCAGAACGACAGAGGGGGCGCGTTTTTAATTTTATGCAGTTGAAACTCATTTAAGCTTCAGGTTGAAGAGCTGGGAGCTATGGTATCCATGGCCCAGCCCACGCGCGTTCTCACTCTGGTTTTGCTGCCTTTCCCAAAGGGACGGGGTTCATTCCGCTCCCCATTCAAGGTCCAACGCCAGGTGCATGTCGGAACCACGCCGGGGTGTCCCTGAGGGCAGCCTAGGGTCCTGGGGCCACCACAGCTGGGTCTGAACTTTGACTTGGATGACCTTGGCTGGGCAGCCTTTCTTCTCTGAGCCTGTTGCTCCACCCCCTACGTGAGGGGGAGACTGAGTCTCCTGACAGCCGGCGGCGGTGCCTCTGTGAGTAACAACCATGCAGGGGCCGCTGCACACGCGCAGACGCAGACAAGCAGGTTTCCGCGCGGGACCCAGGGGGAGAAGACACCTCACCGAAGCCTGCGGTCTTCACTTTCCTGACGTCAAGAAGGTATCAACATTTTACTTGTGATTTAAACAAGGAAAGAAAAAAGCTAATTAAAGAAAACAACTACCTGGCACATGTTGAATTTTCTTTATTGCACCCCACATACTATGCATCATTGGGGGGGTAGAATCATTCATTCGTTCATTCACGCATTTATTCCATGAATATTTACCAAGTTCTCACCCTGCCCCTGGCCTCTGGTGTCCCTGGTTCTGGAGGGGCTCCCTCTCTGGCAGGACAGAGTTCCCCCATAGGCAGTGGCAGAGAAGGTAACCCTATTTCCTCATTACCGGCCTCATCTGATTTGTTGCCATAGCTTCACCACAAGGCAGACAGAACCCCCATTTTAAAAATAAGGAAACGGAGGCACAACGAAGTAGAGGCATTCCCGTGTTGCACATCCGCATGCAGCCCAGGTCTGCTTCACCCCCAGAGTCCTTTCCCCATGCCCTTTTGTCCTCCCGGAAGCTCAACTTCTCCCAAGGATTTTGTTTGAAGAGTGCAATCTAGTTCAACAGCCTTTGAAAATGCAAATGTAGGAAGAATGAGTCAAGTCAGGGAGCGCCATGGAGTGTCACTGTGATTGGGGTTTGTGGCTGCACACAGCCAGGAGGCTCCTCACAGACAGAAGGGCCGGGCGGGTGGCAGGGTGCTCAGGTAAAAGCCCGCCCCCCCCACCCCCCCCCGTTGAATCCTAACAGCCACCCATGGCCTTTATGGATGATTCCCATTCAAGGAGTCTTTAAAGAGACTTTCTCTGCCCCAGCCGGGGCACACGGAAGAGAGAAATTATAAGGGACAACCGGGCGGGTCAACTGAGGTTTGACCCTCGAGAGCTTATGAAATGGGGTCCATGCAGGTCAGAGGGGGTGTTCAGGAGCCTGTGAGCTCCCGCTTGTAAACCCCCATTCCATGAGCCCCATCCCACTGCCCTCCAGAAACAGCCACCTTAAAGCAGCAGTGGCTCTGGAGACGGAGGGAGGAATCTCGAGTCCTATCCGCACCGGTGCTTTCATCGCTCTGTGGTTTGGGGCTGGTTGCTTAACCCCTTGTTATTATCAATAAAACCTGCACGTGGTGGGCTGTGGAGGGAGCCTGCTGTCTGGGGCCCCTTCTAGCTTTTAATTCCATTGTGTTCTTCCTAGTTCCACTCTCTGGTGGTGGCCTCCTCTGTATGGTGGTCATTTGGGGCACATTCTTTCTCTTGGATACCCATGCAGAGAAGCCAGGGAGCCACTTTCTAGCTTTTTTGTTAGTTTATTGTCATTTTAAATGAAGTAATAATGGCAAACACTTCTAAGTACTTCATACTATATATGTATACATATATATTTATACTCATTTAACTTCACAACAATCTGATGGTATGGATACTGTGGGGAAACTGAGGCATAGAGCACTCAAGCACACAGCTAGTATGCCTAGAATCTGGGATTTGAACCCGAGTCTGTGTGGCTTTAGAGAACTCACTCTTCACTATGGTATTAGGGGTTCCCACGCTCATCTGCACATCAGGATCTCCTGGGGAATCTGTGACAATTTCCACAGCTGAGGCCATACCCCTGAGCAGTCAGCTCACAGTGTCTGGGGTGGGATTCAGGCATCCATGGTTTGGGAAGCTCCCAGGATGCTAATGGGCAGACAAGTTAGGGGTGCTGCACCGTCCTAGAGTGACTGTCTGCCCTACTGCACATCCTGGGTGCAGAGATGAGATTACCAAGCAGAGAGAGGGGTACAGGCATCAGCAGACGTGAGCTTACTTCCTGTCTTGTGAGCCTGGAAGCTTTAGTCTGTCTCCCACACCCCCTCATTAAAAAGGGAAGTGTGGCCCAGCCGGCATGCCTCTGTGGTTGAGCATCAAGCTATGAACCAGGAGGTCACAGATTCAATTCCTGGTCAGGGCACAGGCCTGGGTTGCAGGCTCAAACCCTCGGAGGCAGCCAATCCATGTTTCTCTCTCATCATTAATGTTTTTATCTCTCTCTCCATCTCTGAAATCAATAAAAATACATTTTTTTAAAAGAAGAGGAGTATGGCCAAAACCGGTTTGGCTCAGTGGATAGAGCGTCGGCCTGCGGACTCGAGGGTCCCGGGTTCGATTCCGGTCAAGGGCATGTACCTTGGTTGCGGGCACATCCCCAGTAGGAGGTGTGCAGGAGGCAGCTGATGGATGTTTCTCTCTCATCGATGTTTCTAATTCTCTATCCCTCTTCCTTCCTCTCTGTAAAAAAAATCAATAAAATATATTAAAAAAAAGAAGAAGAGAAGTATGAAAACTGTTTTTTCAAACTGTGCTTGGGGAGCCTAGTAACCACTCAAAGCAAGAACAAGAGATGTTGTATCTGGCTGTCATACTCAACCAGAGTCTTAGATAAACACACACACACACACACACACGTGCACATGGTTCAGACAACACACACATTCAGTTCAGAGCGCACAAGCACACACAGTGACGCCCCCAGCTCAGAGGACAGATACACACGCTCTCACACAGAAAGGCGTGCAGGTAAGTCTCATCCGATGTCTGCATTAAAAATTAAACCCTCTCTAACACTTCCTTTTCATTTGCATTTTATAAAGAAGTCATCAGAATTCAAACTCTCTCCTCTCCTGGCTGCTTGATCCGTGTTTGTCTTTATCTGAGTTCAGAGCTGAGAAGGCGGCCTGGGCTGAAGACGTTCTCCCAGCTACGCCGACAGCCCTGCTGAGGGCTTTCTCATAAACTCGAGAAATAAAAGTGTTTTCATTTTCTTGTTGCTGTAATAACCTTGCGAGGGTTAGACGTGAGAGTCTATTTTCTAACTGAAATTGTTTTCTGCGATCACGGGCTCGCTTTTCACACTTGTTGGCTATTATTGTAAGGCTGCTAATGAATGTTGACCTCCTCCCCGCACTTGCAATAATGCCTTCCTTTAAATACCACAGTGATGTCTTAAATGACACGGAGGTCGCAAATAAGAGGATAATGTATGTTTCACTTGGGTGGCACCATTCATTAGAATTGTGTTTTTACCAATAGAGTTAATGGAATAATCTTCACTTGGGTTTAATATTTTATCACTTCAAGGGGTCAGACTATTGTCATGCGCTGTTGTAGTGGTTCCTGGCTCCCTCTTCGTGCTCAAAAATCCTTCTGTTGAAAACCCCTTGAATGTATCCTCAACTCTAAAACCCGATCCCAAGTGGTCATCTCCATCTCTTTTTTAAAAATATATATATATTTTTTTAAAAAATTGATTTTTAGAGAAACATCAATGTGAGAGTGAAACATCGATTGGCTGCCTCCTGCACTCCCTTACTGGGGGACCTCGCCCACAACCTGGGCATGTGCCTTGACTAGGAAGTGAACTGGCAACCTTTCCGTGCAAGTGATACACCCAACAACTGAGACACACGGGCCAGGGCTCATCTCCCTTAAGCTTCCTTTGTCTTGACTATTTCAATGACTGTCTGTCTGGCGCCCTTGTCTTACTAGTGCAGTCCATCGTCCCACAGCCAGCAGAGTCATCTTCTCAAGTACAGATCTAATATCCTCCTTCTGATGTAAGCCCTCTCTGCCTTATACAAGGAAAGCACGGCACACGGATCCCATGGGGACTTCGCTCTCCTTCAAGTCCCCACTAGGCTCCTTGAGCTCCAGGCGATGACACTTTTCAACATTCTCTGAGCATCCTGCGCCCTCTCACTTGCTGATGGCTTTGCTGCTGCAAATCGTTTGCCCATATTGAGAAAGGAGGGGTGCCGATTGTTTTTTGAGTAGCTATTATGAGTGTGGTCTTGTTAGGTACTCTGCATATATCATCCCTCGCCCAACATCCTCACGCCACTGCGTCCTTCAAAATGAAAGGCAAGCGCCCTTGCTCAGTGAAGCCTTCCTCAATGTCTGAAGAAGTAGCCTCCCTGCCTCTCACTCACCGTATTATAACTCAGTGCGTTCAACCTGGTTCCCCAGCTAAAAAGCCTGGATGAGGGATTCTTTTGCAGATACTGTATTGAGGCAGAACTCTCAGGTGAAGCCTACAGGAAAAGGGAGCAGCTAGATAGTTCTGGGAAAAACATATGGTTTTGGCTGAAGTCCAGCCTTGCCCAATCCTATGGGGAGCCTGGGGAATGCATTGTCCTTCGGCAAAATTAGGGGCTAAGGCTTTAACTTGCCCTGCCAGTGATCCATTTCAGTAAAATTAGGGGCTGAGGCTTTAACTCGCCCTGCCAGCGATCCGTTGGCTGTCGGCCATATCCTGATGTCCAGGTGAGGACAGTATACCCTCCTAGGCCTTGCTAGGTAAGGCAGCCCCATTGGTCATGGTGACGTTCTGGAAGTACATGATGCCGTGAGCCATTAGCAGCCAGCACCCATGACAGTCTGGTGGGAGTCATCTGGGGTCTATTACAATCCATGCTTCACGTCTTTGTTTGTTGACATGGATCCCTCCCATTAGCCTTAAAGATAATGAATGTGTCTTCTTCATATGAAATTCCCAAAGTCCAGCCTAATATTTTTTGACATGAAGTATGAGTCCTTTGTGGTTTTGAATGAATGGGCCATCTATAGACTCCCTACACTCATCAGAGAATAGTTCTAGGTTCCTAGAATATAATGAGCAATTAACCTGGTCCTGGGCTTCCAGAAGCTTGCTGTCCATGGGAAGATGGGGAGCATACAGATGTGAGCTGTCCCTGCAACCCTGTCAGAGGCCGTGTTGAAGGAATGACACGTGCAGAACTGAGTTTCAACTATGAGCTGGGCACTGTGTTAGGTGTATATCACATGAGATGTGTGTACAAATTAGTGTGTTCTTCCACCAGAATCCTTAGTGAATGAATGGTGCCAGGCATCCCCACTCCCCTGACTTTAAAGGAGAATGCCCCCTCCATGCCAGGACATGCTCAGCTGTGAAAAATTTGGAAATTAAATAAGGAAGAGACTGGAAAAGGCCAGAAAGAGCAAATGATTCATGGAATACAGAGTGAAGATAGTGTGGAAGGAGAAGGCAGAGATAGACAAGCTGTGAGGGCGATGTTTGCAATATGCAAGGAGAGTGGAATGGTGAGAAGTGGCTATTGAGAGATTTTAAATGCGACAGGGATGAGGAAAGTGGAAATTTTAGATGCCTGATGGGTACTAATTGCACATGTGTTTTTCTTCGACATTTCCTTAAGAGGATAAATAGGCTGTGGAGTGCCTTTAGCTACCTGCTAGCTGATGACATGTGTTTGTTTCAAGGTGACACTGTGTGGAGATAGAATCACAGGAGGCCCTGGGATACATTTGTGTTCTTCACACAATATCTCATTTAATGGTTATTAAACCTATTTTAATTGGAAAAGTGACTGAGGATCAGAGAAGTTATGCACTGTACCTAAACTCAGTCAGGTGGGAACTATTGAATTCAGAATCTGACTCCAAGTTTATCAGGTTCCAAATGTATTCTTGGGCCACCAATACACAGTGTCCCTGATCAGGAACAGAACTAATGTGCCCCGGGAGACTGCTCGGGGGACATTAGGGCCACGGTCTTTTTTTGTTAAATATATTTTATTGATTTCAGAGAGGAAGGGAGAGGGAGAGAGAGAGAGAAACATCAATGAGGAGAGAGAATCATTGATCGGCTGCCTCCTGCATGCCCCACACTGGGAATCAAACCCAATACCTGAGCATGTGATCTGATCAGAATCAAACTGTGACCTTCTAGTTCATAGGTCAATGCTCAACCACTGAGCCACACCGGCCAGGTGGTCCTCTTAAGGACATGGCTTTAGGTGGTCCAGAGCAGAGATACTTCCCTGTGTCCTGAGATTAACGGAAAGACCTGTGGATTGACGTGGAGCTTCCAATGGGCTGGCTGATGACGAAACGTCCTGGCACCACTTGATAAAGGGTGAACTGAGGAGAGATACAAAAGCAAGAAAAAGTATCATCCCGCTCTTTCATGGAAATGCCCGTATTACTATACACTGGCCAGAGTAATGGGCTTCTCCACAGAATGGTTAATGCATTTCAAGAACTACTGAGTCTTATTCATTCATACAAGAGGCCTGGTGCACAAAATTCATGCACAGGTGGGGGTGTGTGTACCTCAGCCTGGCCTGCATCTTCTCCAATATGGGACCCCTTCAGGGATGTCCAACTGCTGATTTAGGCCCGATCCCACATGATCGGCAGTCAGAGATCCCTCTCACACTCCGGGACTGCTTGCTCCTAACCACTCGCCTGCCTGCCTGCCTGATTGCCCCCTAACCACTCCCCTCCCAGACTGATTGACATCTAACTGATCCCCTGCCAACCCAATCACCCCCAGCCACCCTCCCCTGACAGCCTGATTGCTCCCAACTGCCGTCTCCCTGCAGGGCTGGTTACCCCCAGCTGCCCTCTCCTGCTGGCAATCTTGTGACAATGTGGGGGCAGCCATCTTGTGATGACATGGGGGTGGCCATCTCATGAGGGTGTGAGGGTCAATTTGCATATTACCTCTTTATTATATAGGATTATCTCGCATGACACCAAATAACTGATGAGACAATAGGGCTTACCTCTCCAGTCTTTGAAGTTGTGTGGATACAGCCATCACACTGTCATCCACAGAATCTGATAGATCAGCCTCCTCCTTCCCTGAACCCCACTGTCCGTAGAGATTCTACTCACAGGTTTCAACAGCTTTGAATTATGTCAAGTGCTAAATCCCTCTTGGAGAAACAAAATAAAAATCTTCATTTTCAGTTGTAAGAAAAGCCCAGGGCATGATAAGATGATGGGGGGAAAAACGCACACACCTAAATCTGGGGTCAGATGCATAGAATCGTCAACTGTGTGTTTTGTACAAATCATTTCCTCCCTCACAGCCCTGGTTTCCTCCTCCGTAACGGGGCCTGATTAATCCCTGCCCTTCCCACTTCATAGGGTGGTGAAAATGATCACATTAAATCATGGAAAAAAAGCAGAGCTTTCTCTGAATCAAGAGGAGAAATATTTATAGAAAAGATGTTTGCTTGTCCTTGCGTGAATTATCAATGGCGCTCATCTGGTGTTTTAATTAATAAGGTGTGTGATTTTTTAATTTAAAGAAGATTAAGTCTCTGGAAAGAATAATAGCAGAAGAGCATGAATTATGTAATTTTTTTAAAATGCCCAACAATGGTCGAGATGAAGTGGTTGTCTAGAAACAGAGACTTTTGTTGAATTCTTGGAGGGGACTGAACTGATTAGCTCTATTGTGAAGGGCGCATTTTCCCCCACTTTAGATAATATTCACTTATTTTTATATTCCTTAGGACTTTATGTCTTTTTCACATCCCAATGCGTTTTTAAAACACATTTTCCCTTCACATTCTATGGCATAATCAGGAAGCAAATGGTGGGGAGAGGGATTGAAGGACTGTGCTTGTCCCAGAAAGTAGTCTTAAGAGCTCCTTGAGAACCCGGGCAAGGTGGAGATGACTCAGCAAAAGCTGAGACTGGAAACCTGGGACTCCCCGCTTACTCCTCCTCAGTGTCTACCTTCAGTCACAGAAGGAGTTCGAATCTCCTAGTCTCTTCAGCTTCCCTTCTCCTTCCCTGTTCCCACTTTCCCATCCCAATGCAAACCCACGCAGCCCTGTGAAGACATGCAATGGTCTCCACAGGAGGTCCAGCCTCAGCCCGCCCATCAAAGTCCAGCTGCAAGCTCCAGTCAGAGGTCCTTCCAAACCCACGTGCATGGATGTCCACTTCCAGCCAGCATGGAGTAGCAGGGACCACCTTCACTCTCTCACCCGAAACAACTAAAGAAAACCACACAGATTAAATCTGCAAAACGAGTGTTTTGACATGAGGGCGTAGGAAAAGCAGGCATCCCTGAAATATGGGCAGCATATAACATGAACCCTCACTGCTTACAAGGAACAACTTTAGTTACCAGCATCCAGTGCATGAAAATGAGTCCACAGAGTGTGGGGTGGTGAACTCAGAGCAGTTTCACCTTCTAGTGGGGGTACTAGCTCCAGACTAAACATTGCTCCGGACCCAGCGAACAAAGCTTAAAATCAAGACCAAAGACTCAAACTTCTTCCAAGTAATGTCACCGGGTCCTAGAACAAAGGACCACCCCCAACAAGCCTAAATGCATAGTGCCTGGCATTCCATAGAAAAGGCCGGGCATGCAGAAAGGCAGAAAAATATAAGTGATGATGACAAAATCAATCCATCAAAATGAACCTGGGGATTATGCACATAAGAGAATTAGTAGACAAGGGTATTGGCACAGTTATTATAACTGTGTTCCTTACGTTTGGAAAGGTAGTTAGACACATGGATATAAAGATAGAAAGATATCAAACCCCACTTCTAGAGCTGGATGCTACAATGTCTGTGTCCCTCTCACGTAGGGCTCAATGCTTCAGTGATGCAAGATGAGTGTCTCATAGCCCTGCTGGGCAGCATCCACCCACAGCTAGTAACACTGCACTGCATACTTAACAATGTGCTCAGAGGGTAGATCTTATGTTGTGTTCTTATCACAAATACTCATTATTATTATTATAGTACTAATAGTGAACAAATACATTTGGGAGGTAATAGACATGTTTATGGCCTAGATTGTGGTGAGAGTTTCACAGAAGTATAAATAGTCCAAACTCAACAAGATGTACATATTAAGTAAGTATGTACAGCTTGCCCTATGGTAATCATACCTCAATAAAGTGGTTTACACTATTTTTTTAAGGGGATATGAAAATGACAATGACTAAACTAGAAAATACACTGGGTGAGAGAATCAATGTTGCAGAAGGAAGTGCTACTAAACTTGATGTCGGAGGACCGGAATGAAACTTAGGGGAGCAAGATGGGGAAGAACTGGAGCACCAGCCAGTGAGCTGTGGGAGGACTTGGAGCTGCCAAATGTGCAAGGAAGTGGAGAGGGAGAGGACTGGATGAGTCCTTTACAGTTGCATAAACAATAGCTCCAAAACTTAACACAACAACAGGGACTGTTTCACCTGGTCTCTGAGGGTCAGGAATCCAGGCACACCTTCCCCGGATGTCCAGGCTCAGGGTCTCTGAGGAGGCTGCACTGGAGCTGCTGGTCCAGGCCCGAGCACCTTCAGCCTCCACTGAGGAAGGACCCACCTGAAGCTCTCTCAGGGAGATGCTGGCAGCCTCGGTGCCTCTCCCGGAGCATTCTCACAGGATGGCAGTTGGCTTCTTCCAGATCAGAAAGAGAGAGACAGCAAAACAGACAGCACCCGCATTGCACAAGTGAATCTTGGAAGTGGCACACCATGGCCTCTGCCACACGGTCACTGTTTCTGCAGAGCCAGGGAGGGGACCTCACAAGAATGTGACTGTCAGGAGTGGTAGTCATTGGCACCATCTTTCAGGCTGCTTAGCACAAGGGTCAGGAGAAATATTTGAAGAACTAATGGCCACAAACATTTAAAATATGATGAGCACTGTACACCCACAGATCCAAAAGACTCAACAAAACCACACCAAGGCCCATCTTTGCTTGAAACCAATGATAAAGAGACAGATCATAAAATCAGCCAGAGATTTCACTGGGGTGGCTAAAATTTATAGAGCTGCTTATCCCAAGTATTCCAGGACCCGTGGGGCAACGGGGCCTCTGCTACTTTGCTGATGGGACTCCGGCAGTGCAATGATTTTGGAAGAGAGCTCTGCAGTTTCTTAGAAAGGTGACCATATACCTCTCCGATGCCCCTGACCGATGAAATTGATCCAAGGCAGAAAAAAGCATATACACACGTATAGACGTGGATGCAATGTGTATAACAGCTTTATCTGTCCCAGCTGAAACCTGGAACTCTAAGGAATGATTAAACATTGGGATACACATGGCCCCAAGTGTCATTAGTACCGAGGCTGAGCGCACTGGAGTCAGCCCAAAACACATCAAGCTTGGGGGTCAGCCAGGATGGCACGAACCCCACACTGCGCGGGCAAACTTGACCCCTTCCTGCCAATGTCTCCGTCGGTCCCTTGGGGACAGTGATACCTTCACCCCAGGTCTGTCAGCTAAGCCAAAGGTCACCTGTGACAATGTTGACACCCACAGGCACCCAATCAGCTGTGGCCATTGTAATTGTTCATTGATTGCCCCCGTGTTGCAATGAGAGGAATCACCATGAGCCCAGTGAAGAGCTGGGTGGCTGAGGGGAAAGGATAGGGTCCTGAGGGGAGGAGGCCGGTGAGGGACACGTGCTCACAGCAATCTGGGCGTGGGCTCAGTAATAAGTAGTAGGGCCCCTGACTGGGACATGGGGAAACTGTGACCACGGCACTACTGACACTTGGTGCCAGATAATCCTTCATTATTGGGGGGTGGCTCTGGATGCCGCAGGATGCTCAATAGCAACCCTGGTCTCCACCCACTAGGCGCCTGGGGCACCCTCACAGTCTGGGTGTGACTCCCAGGTGTCGCTCCTCTGCCAGGGCCCCATGTCACCGAGCACAGACCCAGCAGGCTTCTCCGCCCCCCGCACCAGCCAGCTGCTCTGAACCTGTTCCTTGGAAACCCCTTGCCCGTCCTCACTCAGACTCTCCTGTCCGCTCTGCCTTCACGTGCTTCTTCGCAGCATTTGAAACGTCATCCACCTCTCCAGAAGGCCTGACTTTTTTCTGAATCCATGACTGCCTTGGACATCCATCCCACTGGCTCACCTTCCAGTCTCACCCGCACAGAGATCATGAACCTGCTTCTGCCGAGATGCCAAATTGCCACCCCATTTATTAGCATGCAGGTCTCCCCTCCATGAGAGTGGCAGTCATTATTTTTCAATATTAATGTTATTGTTTCTCTGGAGCTTCTGCTGTTCTGTGATTCAAGGGCCCCTTGTCGGATCCCATATGTAGCATGTTTATTAGATGTAATATTTTATCTCTTGGACTCAGTGCCTGACACTATCATTTCCTTCTTATTTCAATAAAAATGATCTCCTTCGTCGCGGTTCTGACAGGAGCTAATGGTTTTCTTTATCACGAGAGAAAGGCAGAGGGGGCACGGCTAAGAGACGAAATGAACTGTATACATTTGTGCCTTAATTCAATTGACAGCACAAACTCCACTCTTAACGCAGTAACTTCCTAACATTAGATGCAGCCAGAGGAAGCCACTGGGACAGCTGAAGGGTCTCCATACTCTGGACTTGCAGCTTGTGGGTTTGAAAAGCAACCTCCACGCAGAACCGGCCGAACCAGGAGGCGCGGGCCACAGATGCTCAGAGGAGTTGCAGCTGTGTTCCCTCCTTCCCGCCTTTTCTCTTCCTGTGTGGATGTGTGGCAGGGCGGGGCTGGGGCTGAGAGCGGTTCCTGGCGATGGGGTTTAACCCAGTGCTAATAGAAGCCAGTGCCACCACCCCCTTCCAAAGCCCAAGCTCCGTGGTTTGATGAGAATGCTTTCCTGCCTGTGACTTCCAGGTGCATTCTGCCCCGCTTTGCAGATTTATTAGGAAAGAAAAGATAACGTATTCAGTGTGCAATTCGACCTGGGGCATTTCAGCAGGGAGCTGGGGGTGAGACAACAGATGCCAAGCAATGGCGAGGGGCATTCAAAAAGTGCCACCACGTAGATATCGTGTAAGGGTGAAGACACCGCAACCTGTACACATGGTGAGACTCGGAGAGGCCCCGATGGGAAGGAGACTGGGCAGCGACCTGGTGTGACGACCCGTCGGCGTTGGTAGGGAGGACCAAGGCCTATGCAAACTCTGAAAAGAGACTGACTTGGCGCAGGATCCCAGGTCCGCCACCCCTGCTGTTCACCCTGGCAACCGTGGCTCTTACAGAAGGAGGACATGAGACAGCAGCCCTCTGCACGCTGTCAGGACTGGATGACGTCTTCACATGTCTGAAAAGCGTTTAGTGTGTGTGTGGTACGGAGTCAGAACCAACACACGGCAACTCCAGTCTTACCCTCTCACGACGTTGCCATCATTGGTCAACAGTATTACACTCAGGCCTGGGCGTTTGGTATGGAGGGGAGGAAAGGCTCCATTCAATCATCCAACTCACCAGCACGTCTGAGGTGCTGTGGTAGGGAATTCAGAGGTGAGTCTGACCTAGTCCCTGACCCCCAGGGACTCCCTGGTCCTGGGAGGGTGGGGACATTTGTCAACACCAGCAATTCCCTGTGGATGGCGTGTCTGCGTGTTGCCACATGGTGAGCAGCTGTAGTCCTGGGGCTGTGGTCAGGGAAGAAGTGTTGCCTCGCAGAGGGTGAGCTCCTGTAGGGTGAGGCGGGGCTGTTTCTGAGTCCTGTCCTGTCCTCAGAGTTCAATACGGGTCCTGGACCGTGTGTTCCTTCAGCAAAACATGCAGTGAGGACTGACCACAGAGCAGATGCTGGTGCGGATGCAGAGATGAACAAAGCACAATTATGACTCCTGATTCCATAGCCCTGCATTCTCAGGGCGACAGAAAAGAGCCAGACTCCCACCTCGCATCTAGCAGGACGCCCATCCCAAAACCTCCAACCCTAGTTTATGCTCAAGAAGTAGTTGTTGAAAAGATAAATGTGAGTAAACAGATACAGATATGTCAACTCAAGGACATGCAAATGGGCATGGGATGCTATGTGAGGCTCTAACAGGAGGATATGGATTGACATCAGGGTAATGGGAGCATCTACAGGAATAGACAAAGCCTGAGGTGGTACACGGGGGCTTCCCATGGAAACATCCCTTCAGCTCTGCTGTGGCTCCACTGGCCTTTTTAGCTTAGGATTTCCCCTTCTTGCCTCAGGAGCTCTGTGTGTTGTTTGGGATATCCATCATTTGGGCGTGCAGGCAGAAGTGGGAAGCCCTGTCCCGGGAGAAGGTGGGGACGAAGAGTCTGGGAATTCCCCTTCCTTGGGGAGCCATGCCATTGTCTCCAGGGGCAGCTCTTGAGAGACCTGTTCAGTGGGAATTCTGTAGGAAAGCTCACACTTGGAAACATCAGCACATCCCATGCCTCTGCTCATCCATCCACTGATTCCAGGAGTAATAACTGTGTTTGCCCATGTGCCAAGCTCTGTGCTGAATCCTCAGCTATGTTATAAAGAAAACAGTCTCCTCTGGTTCCCTGGCCAGGAGCCTTCCGCAGCCAGAGCCCCTCCTCTGTCAGACCCTCCGCTCAGAGTGTGGAGGCTAAGTGGACCAACACTCACTTGCTGCTGGGAGGAGGGTCCCATCCAGGGATGAACAGAGAGACGTTAGCATCTGAGTTCAATACACCAAGATGAGTACAATTTTTCCACAATCGCTGCTTTGTCTCTTGCCTGGAAAAGTGGCCAGGTTGACTTGTGAGGTATAGAGCTGAGGGGCTCTCTTCCATCATTATAACAAAAGGCCGCTGGGAGAAACAAGGTGATCGGTGGCCTGACACCACCTGATGTCCCTGCAGGACACCACCTGCGTCACCCTCCCTAAATAGCCGGTCCATGAGTAGGAAGCTCTACCATTGGGTGGGATTCACTGAGTCCTAGTAAAGATAACTAAACCCAGTTCCAGGCAATGAGGATAAACAAAGGAAATAAATTCAACCTTGACCTCAAAAAGCTCCCAAGCTAGTCTACCCACTGACCTCAGGTAACCTCACTCCCTGATGCTTCTCACCTCCCTTTGCATTTTATTATCAACTAGAGGCCCAATGCACGAAATTCATGCAAGGGGCTCAGCCTATCACAGCCCCACCCACTGGTCTTTCAGGAAGGTCGCCTGGAAGGTCATTCCGGAAGGTCGTTCCTCCCTCTGGTCTAATTAGCGTATTAGCTCTTTATTATACAGGATAGTGCCTTCTGGCCTGATCCCAGAGACTAAAAGAGCAATGATGATCTCAAACAGCCTTTGTATTGCTGCCCACGGATGTGTGTGCCTTGTCCTACTTTCCTGCTTACAACCAACCCTTGCTCTGCATCTTCCCGAGGGTGTGATCTTGGGCAAGTTACTGCCCCCACCCCCCAAAAGCCTTAATTTATTCATCTGTATGATGGAGAGAAGATTAGCTCCTACCACGTAGAATTGTGAGGACACTGGAGATCATGCAAATGAAGTTCTTAACACAGTGCCTGGTGCCAGTGGCCATAGTCCCTATGAAAGAATTTCAAAGATAAGGCTCCGGTTAATGATGGATCTCTTTACATTAAAAGAAAATACCAGAGGCTGCTTTACCAGCATCACACCATCGACAGAGAAGATTCTAAAAAGTTCCAGAAGGGCAAGAGGCACATTTAGATGGAAAAGAGAGGCGGGCAATGAAGAGTTCGCTGTCAGAACACGTAGGAAGTCCGCAGCTGCTGTGCATTTGAAAACTTCAATTCCCTTTGTCTTGGTGGGGGTCTAAGCATCAGTATTTTTCTTTTCACAAAGCTCTACAGGCAGAGCTCAAATGCTGGGTCTGCCTTTCAGGAAACAATTGGTAAAACATCTACTGTTTATCTTTGTGTCCCATTTATCTGCACTGTCGATTCCGGAATAAAACAAAGGAGAAACAACTCAGGGGAGGGTGGTGGGGCCGAACGGGTCTTTAACAAGAGGAAGAAAGAAGAAAGTTTATGAAAAGCCATCAGAACCAATTCAATGAAATGATGTTCTCCTTTAAAAACCAGGTACTTATACATTGCCGATTCATAACGCCCCATTCCCAGTGACCTTGGCATTCCTCAGTCTTTGTCAAACATTTCATAATAACTTTCACTGTATATTAATAAGACCATAAAATACGTATTCCATGCAACAGGTTTTCTATGTCTTTTTATATGCTTTTCCAGCCGTTTATATTTTCCTAAAATGCAGGATGAGGGAAGAAAAAAAAAAAACCCTCTTGATTTTGCAATTATTTTTCCATTTTCTTGTGGCCTAACCATATAAATACAACCAACAGAAGCGTTCTCAGGAAATTATCCGGCAGTGAGTGTCTGGATCTTATTTCTGGGTCCACGTGAATCTTGGATTTACTTATTTATGGACTCTTCGGGTTATACTGAAAGATGAATTGAATACTCAGTGTCCAATTTTTCTCTATTTGCAAATTTATGTTCGATGCAAAGTATAAACTGATTTATGTCCAAAACAATGTATAAACTGAAGACCTCATTTCCCCCAGAGTGTTCATGTATAAATTTATTAAAGTAACTCCCTTCCTCCCACCCTCGTGATACTATTTATTACACAGAAAGAGAGCCCTAGTCCCCATGTCTCCCATCTCCATGGGCCTGGCACCTCACCATTGCCTACATGTCTGTGGGTTGAGCTAGGACACACATGATATGAAATTCATCTCTTGCTGCTGCTTCTGCTTCTTCTCCTTCTGTCTCAGCCTAATAAAAATAAGCACAGATTGAGAGAGGGGGAAAGAGAGGTCTGAACATGCAGGAGGGAGAGAGGGGAGGGAGGAGACCTCAGGAGGGAGCGCGCACGCACGCTCTGCGAGGCAGCGTGATGGATAACTGAAGTGAAGGTGTCAGGATGGTATTATGTAAATTACCACGACAGCCAAGCCATGCACTGATGATTACCGAGGATGCGAGCGGCGCTGTGCTCCCCAGACGCCTGTGCTCCTTGTTATTTTTCTTCCCTCCAACTACCCTTGGGGTGGATTCTTCCTGACCCTGGTCCTTGGGAAAAAAAAAAGTCCTCCAAGAAGTAAGTTCCCCTTCACCAACATACATTTCTCAGCTCCCCCAGCAAGAAAGAAAAAAAAATGAGAAGGAAGGATGTGACAAGTCTCTCCATGGATCCTCCCCCTCCCTGGATGCCAACCAGACAGACGTCTCCCAGCTGCCTTTTGTTTAGCTCAGTGAAGCAGTTGGCTTTATCAAGCACCTTGACTGCACTGTGGTTTCAAGGGCAGCATCTAAAGGAGAGAAACTGGCAACAAAAAGAGTGGCTCTGAACTCATAAGAAGATGAGAAGTATCATTTCATATATATATAAAATATGGATACATATATATATATATATGGAGATATATATATATATATATATATATATATATATATATATATCTCCAAAGGAATGTATACTTTAAGTATGCTACTTTTATGCCATCTGCGTTTTATTGGGGCATACACACTATGTTCCATCCATGGGGTCTTGTTGACTGTAGGTGAGGGTTTACAAGCTCAGAATTGAAAATATATCCACACAACTTTGCAATCTGTAGCCTCTCCCCAAATTAGGGAGATAGGCATTAAATGAATGAGAATACCACAACAAATGCTCAGTATTACTTGGTTTTCATTCATTCATATATTCCATCATTGGTGTGCAGCATATTTATTGACCACTCATAGTGTACCAGGCTCTGTGTAGTACTGGACCCACAAAGGTTCATGCCAGGTAGTGTTGGCCCCATGGAATCATGAGCCTAATGGGGAAGCCAAGCATGATACTAGCTTCAGAGGAGTCCTAGGGTTAGTAGACAGAGTGGCCAGCTCACCCATCAAGGACTCACTTGCCTGCCTGCCTGTTCTTTTAGCTTGTTTGCCCTTGGCATGAATCTGTCATTCCCAGTCTCCCCAATTCAACCCCAGGGGCATGGAATAGTCATACTAGCTGAATTTAGGAAGGTCAGCTGGTTTTATGATTATTTTGAAAAGTTGTGCTAGATCCTAGGATTTGATAAGCCAAAGCTTTTAGTATCTATCATACTAGTTCAATTATTCTTTCTTTGCCTCAATCCATCTTCATTGAACAACTGCTGTTTGCCAGGCTCTGTGCTGTGAGGCGGGGATGCCATCGTGAACAAGGCAGATACACTCTCCGCCCTCAGGACGCTCACTGCCCAGTGAAGAAAGGAGACACTGATGCACTAAGCACACAAATTCCCAAGAGCACGCTGCGATGAGAGCTGGAAAGGAAAACTGGGTTTGCTGTGAAAGCCTCCCGAGACCTATCTAGTTCAACTGTCAAGGAAGCTTTGAAGAAACAACGGTCCGGCTAAGATATCAGCACGAATAGGAGTTCGCTTGATGAACTGGAGGAGAACAGTGAGTCAAGTGTCTGGGGCAGAAAGAACACCAGGGCCTAAGGGCCTAAAATGAGGGGAGATATACTCAACTCAAGGAATTGAAAGAAAACCCACCAAATGGAGAAGAAAAAGAGGTAGGGAAGGAGGAGCAAGAAGAGGCTGGAAAGGTGGGGTGTAGCCAGGTCAGAAAAGGCCTCCTGTCTCGGGGGGAAGCTCCTGAGGTGTTTGAAGTGATCATATACATGCGTATTATGGAATGTAGGGTGAGGTGCCCAGGTGGGAAAACTCAATGGAGAAGATAGGTAGCATGACTGTGGACTTTGTGAAGACAAGAGTAGCCTGGTCTACCATGACTTTGACAATAATGGAAAGAAGAGGTGAATTCAGAATATGTGCCACTGTGTGAAATTGACAGAAGTAGCAAAGCGACTGAATCAGGGAGGATCAACTAGGGAAAAGAGTTTCAAGAATGACTTCTAGATTTCTGATATGCCCCATTGGGCAAATGAGTCATCAACATAACACATCATTGAAGCTTACTCCTATATTGACTATTTAAACCAACCTATTAATAGTACATTCTGGACTTGGAGAATCCAAGATGGCGGCATAGGTAAACACCTAAACTGCTGCCTCCCACAACAATTTAAACTGCAACTAAAAGACAAAACGTCTATCACCCAGAACCACGGGAAAGCTGGCTGAGTGGAAGTTCTACAACTAGAAGGAAAGAGAAAAGAGCTTTGAGACATGCACGAGCGATGAAAAGCTGAGGTACGGAGGCGCGTGATCCGGGCTGGCTGCAGGCGACTGGGTGCGTTGCTTTTTTCAACCCGAACAGAGACAAGCCCCCGATTACTCTGAAATCCAGTCTCTGGGGAGACCCGGGGGACCCAAACTCCTACGGGGAGAAGCTGGACTGTCTGCCAGCGAGGGTGGCTTGCTTGCAGAGCTGCGCGCAGGAATAATTGTTTACTGAACTGGGGCATGGGACTCCTGGATGCCTTTGGGGACACAGAGCCGGCTAACTAGCAGCCATTGCTGTTTGCCACGCCCTAACCTAGTGACACCCTGAGGCCCCGCCCTGCACAACCTACAAACCCACCCAAGCTCCAAGCAACCGAGTTAGCATAAGAAAAGCCTGCCCTATCACAGCTTAACCTAGCAAACTTGCAGCCTGGGTCAGACAGCTCCAAAACCTCCAAACCCCAAGCAAAGAGGAGAAAACTGCAGCTCTCACTGTAGCTCCTGCTGAGTGGCCTCAGACAGTAGCTGACCTGCACCCCATTGGAGATCCAGAAGCCAGTGTACCTAGTGGTCAGTGTGAGACACCAGATTTCAACTCCTCACATCCATAAGTGACACATTCAAGAGGCAAACTCAGTGAGCACCAAAGCCCTACTGAAACAAGTCCTGTGTGTCTTCAGCACAGCAGTTCTTCCATTATAGACACAGGGAGTGCTCACAGCTAATTGGCCTGGAGGTCAATTCCTCCCAGCGTACCAACAGCAATTCAGGCTTAACTACACCAAGACTTTGCACTCAGCCCACAAAGGGGTGTACCAAGAGTATCCACATCAGGTGATTGGGGAGGCTGAGCTACTGCCCCCTATAGGTCACCTACCACACAAAGCCACTCCATCAACACAGGGAAGCAGCCAAAATGCAGAAACAAAGAAACATGTCACGAATGAAAGAAACGGAGGAAAGCAAACTACTGGATGACATAGAGTTCAGAACCACATTTATAAGGTTACTCAAGAATCTTCTAAAAACCGCTGAGAAACTTGATGACACTTCTGAGGAGCTTAGTAAGACCTTCAAGGACCTTAATGAGAATGCCAAAAAAATGGAAAAGGATCAGTCAGAAATGAAGCATACACTGTCTGAAATAAAAAATATACAGAAACTCAACTGTAGATCAACGTACCCCAAGAATCAAACCAAAGATCTGAAATATGTGGAAACAAAAAACATCCAACCAGAAAAACAAAAAGAAAAAAGAATCCAAAAATATGAAGATAGTGTAAGGAGCCTCTGGGACAACTTCAAGCGAACCAACATCCGAATTTTTGGGGTGCCAGAAGAAGGGAGAGAGCAAAATATTGAAAACCTATTAGAAGAGATAATGACAGAAAACTTTCCCTACCTGGTGAAAGAAATAGACTTACAAGTTCAGGAAGCGCACAGAACCCCATACAAGAGGAACCCAAAGAGGACCACACCAAGACACATCATAATTAAAATGCCAAGGGCAAAAGACAAAGAGAGAATATTAAAAGCAGCAAGACAAAAACAGTTAATTACCTACAAGGGAGTACCCATACGACTGTCAGCTGATTTCTCAACAGAAACTATGCAGGCCAGAAGGGAGTGGCAAGAAATATTCAAAGTGATGAACAGCAAGAACCTACAACCAAGATTACTCTACCCAGCAAAGCTATCATTCAGAGTTGAAGGTCAGATAAAGAGCTTCACAGACAAGAAAAAGCTAAAGGAGTTCATCGCCACCAAACCAGGATTACATGAAATGCTGAAGGGTATTCTTTAAGAAGAGGAAGAAGAAGAAAAAAGTAAAGATAAAAATTATGAACAACAAAATGACATCAAATACATACCTACCAACAAGTGAATCTAAAAATCAAGTGAATAAAAAATCTGAAGAACAGAATGGACTGGTGAATATAATAGAATCAGGGACATAGAAAGGGAGTGGACTGACGATTCTCAGGGGAAGCAAGTGTGAGGGGTGCGGGAAGAGATTGGACAAAAATCTTACTCCTATGGATGAAGACAGTGGCAGGGGGGTAAAGGCATGGGGTGGGGTGGGGAATCAGGTGGAGGGGAGCTATGGGGGGGAAAAAAAGTGGAACACCTGTAATAATCTGAACAATAAAGATTTATAAGAAAAAAAAATAGTACATTCTGCTAGATCTTCCAATGCCCCTTTGTATCTAGCAAACACTTACCACACTTAACTGTTTTAGGCACATTACTAACTTCTTGGGGAGTATCTGTTGCATTGGATACGTGTAAAGATGAGGTTATGCCTCTTGACTCCACTTGCTTCAATCACCCAGGCCTCCAAGACCATCCAACAAGATGCAGAGGTCAACACACGTTACTTCTCAAGGTACAAGTGGAAAAGGGTGTCCCCCGCAGGACACCAGTCAAACTCAGGAACTGACCTAGGATGCGAGTTGTGCTTTGTATCTGGGCTGGCTTCATGACTCCACGATGCCATCAAGACTCCTAGCCAGCTGCAAGACCTTCTTGGAAATTAGCTGAGTCTTTGCCACCAGTCCTACTCTGCCAGACAGCCCCACACTGGCACTCCTCCTGGAGCTGTGGAGCGTGTGGTTTATGAGGTGAGAGCTCATCCAGATGATCTCTGTCCTGTGGGTGCTCACTATTTAGCTTGAGACCTTTAAGATGGAAGGAAGAAACCCACAGGACAACACAGCCCCCCTGTACAACAGACTCCAGATGACTTTGTAAACCAAATGCATGTGAAGATGTTAAGAGTAATTACCATTATTATTCCCTGCTCTCCATCTGCCAGCACTAAATACTCTCTATGCATTTTCTCATCCAGCCCCCACACCACCTTACTGAGCAGGGTCCTTGATCAGCTCTGTTCTCCAAGGGAGGACTTGAAGGGTCGGAGGTTCATACTATGACCCAAAAGGTAGACTATTTGTTCACATCCACACAACCAGTTAAGTGGCCAGCCAGGATTCAAGGGCAGAAGTCCCTACCTCCAAAGCCTGAACTCTTAGTCACCATGCCATACCTGACCATCACTGTATCTTTTATCTCTTGTTAACACGATTGTTCATTAGAACCCAGTCACAACTCACACTACTGTAGTTACTATTAGTTATAGCTGTATGCATGCCATTAAATATGTAAAATATTCAGAAACGTGGAAAGCTATAGGGAAAAGAGGACTGGAGGGTGCCTGGGAACAACTCAGTGATGAAACCCACTGAGGCGAGAGAGAAATCAGCATAACATGCTGAGGAAAGAGGAAACGCAAGTGCAACAACTGAAGCGAGCCGTGAAACCACTGAAATGAGGAGCTCCCAACACATGGCGGAGGACCGGATGGCAGAGCAGATCGCTAACACCGAACCCTTGACAAAATGCAAATCACAGTATGTAACCAGAACACATGCAAGGCCCAGCCAGGTGGCTCAGATGGTTGGGTGCTGTGCCATGAACCAAAAGGTTGCAGGTTTGCCCTGGCCTGTGTTTCTCAGTGATTAGAGCATCAACCCGTGAACCCAAGGGTTGCAGGTTCAATTCCTGGCCCCAGTTGGGGTTTGTGCCAGGAGCAACCAATCATTGATGTGTGTCTCTCACATCAGTGTTCTCTCTCTCTCTCTCCCCCCCCCGCCACACACTTTATTCAACTCCCTGTCTCCCTCTTCATCTCTCCCTACTGCCATTCTCTCTGAAAAATGACAATGGAAAAATATCCTCAGGTGAGGATTAACCTGTTCCAACCCCTGTTGGGGCACATACAGGAGGCAACCAATAGACGTTTCTCTCTAATATTGATGTTTCCCTCTTTCTCTCCCTTCCTCTCTCTAAAAATAAAAAATAAATAAAATAAAACATATCCTTCTGTAAGGGTTAAAAAGAGAAAAAAAGCTTATGAGAGAAGAAGAGTTGAGAAATCTTAAGATGATTAATTTTGTCTTCTATGGAGAAGAGTTCATGATTATTGGCTGCAATTGATATGTAGTTAAATAGAAAGATAAAACAGTTCTGATATATTAATGTCATTGCTATTTTGGGAGATCTATTCAAAGGCAATCATCTAAAAACAAGAGTTAGGTTCACAGAGATTTTCATGGCAGCATTATTTGTAACAAAACAAAGGGAATAAAGAAAACCTAAACCAATCACGGGACAAATTATGAAAGTCTTATAAGCGAAATGATTATTACGAAAACTGTGCTACCACAGACAAAATGCGTATGTGATTAGCATGAAATGAGGAAAGCAGGGTACCCTAATCATTTGTCCAGCACCTTTGAAAGTATATAAAAGGTTGGGTGCATAGAGTGGAAGTTTAAAGGACATCCCTCGCCCTTCTCACACTCACACACATGCACACTCCAGCACCCGGGGAGGCCTGGCTTCATGCTTCCCGCTCTGTTTTCTACATGTCCTGTCTAGGCTGAGCTCGATGGCACATGCACCACACCATAGAGCAATGACCATTTTTGAATGAATAAATGAATGAATGAATGAGTGGCTTGCATTTTTTTCTCTTTGAAATCATTATGCTCTTGCTACTTTGCCTGGTAAACCAGGAACCCCAGGGCTTTCTGGTCTCCCTGTCCATGTTTCTGGAGCCTCCCCAGCGGTTCAGTGAGCGGATGCTTTACTTTCCAAGGCCCCGGCATGTCTTCTCCAGCTGGAAAACAGATCTTACGGGAGGAAAGCATTTTATGATCTTAAAGGACTCCGTCCAAATATTGCACGGCAATATTACACTGTATAATCATTGGGGTCATATAGAAAGTATATAAAGATTGCTATTTTAATTTAGTTTTGCTTTAATAGTATACAGCCCCTGATCCTTGTGGGATCATAAATAGAGACTCAAGGACGTGAAAGAGACAAGTTCTGTGACTTAATCTAGTCCCTTCATTTTCCAGATGAGAAATAGACTGAGGATGCTAAGTGATTTATCTAAAGCAACATATTGCGTTGGCGAGTCATTCAAATCTCTGCTTTTTAAAGGGCCAAAGTCTTTTTAGAATGTTTGCTTGAGAAGAAATTTAAGAACGAGGTGCGCTGAGCCGTTAGATACCAGATGCAGTGGTAGATGCAACAGTAAGCACAGACCACGCCTCAAGGGTGCCCAGGGGCTGTGGGCAGGGCCACGTGGCTGGCGGAGAAATGGAAGGGCAATCAAGAATAAGTGATGGCAAAATCCAGGGTCCAGGCAAGCAAGACAGTTCCTAACCCCATGTGCACAGCACCAGCCCCTCGTTTTCCTGATGCCTGCTCTGCACTTACTGCATCCTTGCCCGGGAAGGAGACACGAGTCAGCACCACCTCCCAGGGAGGAGCTCATGGTCAGGAACCGAGTCAGGTGCCTCCTGGTTGTGCCCGGTGCCATGGGAGGTAAACCTGGAACCTCTGAGATTGGAATCAGAGGCTGAGGGGCCTGCCAGGCTCTCAGGAAGCCATGATAGTGACAAAAGCAAGAAGACAAAAGAGTCTCCAGTAATAGCGCTGACTGCTGAGGATCCATTGCACTCACCTCGCTACTCAAGCTAGAGCCTCTATCAAGCTTAAGGCCACAGTGTCAGGACTCAGCATCCAACCAGGAGTGTGCACTCCGAATATGCCAACCTTTCCCCGTAACTGTTTCCAATTTTTAAAATACTTAGGATGCATACTACCTTTTCATCTCGAAATGTCCGAGGTGGGCATTTGTATGTACATGCCCGTATATGTATGATAACATAAAAAAAAAAAAATAACACAAATGAGAAGAAAGAGAGAGAAATAAATCTGTCTGTTAGGGCCCAAGCATTTGCTGTAACTCTGCAGTATATAAAATGTTAACCTTATTGCAGGCTTTTATTTTAATAAGAATCTCTTGGACTAAATAATGGGAACCAAATACAGTAATGTACTTTCCAACAATGCTATGGGCAGCCCCCTGGGACAATCGGGGGGACGTAGGAAGTGACACTTGTACAGGTTTAAATTTGAAATTGCATTTAATTTGTATGTCCTATTGCTTAGTTGAAAACATGTACCTTGAAGGCAAATGCAGACGGAAATGGGCATCCAGCTAAAAATATGTGAGAGGCAATAATTTGCCTTGATGGCACCCACGCCTAGATGGGGGAAGTAATGAAGCATCTCGGGGGAGGTGTTTCTTTGGCTTAATTTGTTTGCACGCTGTTACCAAGTTGTCAACCTGAGGACTGTGCAGAGTGACTGCTCATGAACTTTTCTTTTGTTTCAGCTCCTCATCAGCACACTCTGTGCCCGCGCGCTTTCTAGCTTTCTTCCATTGATTTTTTCAGCATCCAGCGCCTCTGATGCGCTCACCATTGTTCTAGAAACACAGCAGTGAGCAAGATGGGCCGGGGATGTGGCCCCGCTGGGCCAAAGGTCTCACCCACTTGGCCTTCCATCACTCTCTTTCCCTGTAACTCACGTGGGTTAGAATAAGACTAGGTCGCAGAGGTTGTGGCCAGTAGTGGTGTCATACAGAGGTAGTTAGGAGTAGGGAAAAGACTAGGGAAAGGCGGGGGTAGCTAAAGGAACCCTTAGAAAGTGGCAGGGTCAAGCTGAGAAGATGACTCCTACAGCTGAGCTCAAGGGATACACTCATGAGTCCCACTGGAAGGGAAAGGGGTGTGAGGACCCAGGTGGGAGCTCCTTGGACAGTTCTGTGCCCACAGGGCTGGAGTCCACAACTGTGTCTGAGTGGCCACCATCCACAAGAAGTGAGGGAGGTCACCTGAGTTCAATGCACAGACTGGCTTAGAAAACATCTCTATATGTCAAATAATCAATGGATCACATTAAAAATAAGTCTTGCCCAGCCGCTGTGGCTCAGTGGTTGAGCATTGATCTATGAACCAGGAGGTCACAGTTCGATTCCCGGTCAGGGCACATACCTGGGTTGCGGGCTTGATCCCCAGTGGAGGCTGTGCAGGAGGCGGCTGATCAATGATTTTCTCTCATCATTGATGTTTCTATCTCTCTCTCTCCCCCTTCCTCTCTGAAATCAATAAAAATACTTTTTAAATAAATCTTTAATGCCTGACTAAAATGAAAGCTCAGCCTAAATGACCCCGAGTTGACACATATTCAAACTCTGGAATAGCCACGCCAATGTATCCTAGCTCAATGTCTTCATCATATTCTACAGAAGAGCTAAGCTGGGAAGTCCTGTTATTTGAAAACCAACCTGATGACTTCATTCACGTTCCTTCCCTTCATGTCTACCAGCCCCAAAGAGTCACCATGGGGCTGAGGCTTGGGAGACGAGCTCTCCCATCTATGGGGAATGAGGGTGGACATAGGAAGGTCACAGGTTAAGGAAATAAGGAGGGGCTGCATAGAGTGATAGAAACACCAAGAGATGTCCTCCCCTTGGTACCCGCTGGTCCCTGCAGGCTCCATCCTACAGCCTCCTTGTGTGTCAGTCAGGCAGCTGTGGTTTCTGCTGTTGTAGAAAGCCTCGCTCAGAAGAGACCCAGGGTAGACCATAGTCAGAGTGACCGTGGCCAGAGCCCACATCGCATGGAGAACACATCAGCTTCCTTTCCTGACTGGTCTGGGGGAGAGAAGCCGCCCTACACTGTGAGGGCAGACTCTGTGGCCGATTCTGCATGTGTTCATCAAAGGATCTTAACAGAGCTTGGTATGGAGTGGCCATGGTCAGTGGGAAAGAATAAATACATGCTTGTTGCCGATTTAATTCATTCTCCTGGGTGGAATCAAAGGACCTCTAGGCTCTATGCAGATGCAAGGGAAGGAGAGAGGAGGTTCCTGAGAAGCAGGGCTGCATTGCAGAATGGCAGAGGGTAGACTTTAAAGAGAGACTGGGTCCCTAATGCAGCTCCCACCATGTGATGCTGGCCGATCCACTCGCACTCCGTGACACTCGCCATCTTCATTTGTAAAATGAGGATGATGACACTACCCACTCCATAGTGTTTTGGTGACACTTAAATGAGATCATTCGTGTTCAGCACTCAGCATAATGCCCAGCTTGCAGTAAGTGGCAGTAAATAATAGCTATTATCAAGAGTGGTGGCAGTAGGTAATATTCAAACAGACACTCTAAATTTTTAGATAATGCTAGTTTCTATAACAGATAAATCCCCCAAATTTCAGTGGCTTGACGTATGACAAATTATGAGTCACTTACATAACGTCCAGCCAGCAGAGGGGCCAAGAGGAAGAGAGAATCTACTCCATGCAGTCATTCGGGGACCCAGGGGCACAGGGCTGTGGGGGGGTCAACATGTGGTTCCCCAGGTGGCTCTAAAGCAAAAGCATCGCAGGGGAGGTTTGGGAAGACCAGCCCTGGAAGTGACACTCCTGCCTTCAGCTCATGTTCTATCGTCCAACATTCAGTCACATGGATCCCGAACCACAGGGAGGCTGGGGAATGCAGTGAAGTCTGTTGGGAAAGAAGAGAAAGAGGGGTTAGTGAACAGTCCGAAAGTCTCAGCCACTTAGTCACCCCACTATCCTATAAAAATCAGGACTGGAACCCGAGTCCAGGTTCTGAACTATGAGCTCTTTCAGGGTACCATTTCTGGGCCCTGCACCCTCACAGCTGGGGCGCAGAAGGAGGGCTCGGCCGGGGTGCAGGTGTGGGGCACAGCTGTGGCTTCCGGGTTGAAGGGAGCAGGTGAGCCAGGTGATCTGCACAGGCCCTTCCACCACTTGAGCAACTGCTTATCCCAAAGAGGAGGGTTTTCGTGACATTGTCAAGTGTCAGGAAACTGTAGGAGAAACATTTACTAGAGGCAGTAACTGGTCATGAGATCTTGAAGCGCATTCCTTAACCTCAGATTCCTATTTGCCTCATTGGGACAACAGAATTACTGTGACTGGAAAGGGTTGTAATGTGTTTGGAATAGGGCATGGTGGATAATAAGCACGCAAGAAATGGAGGCATTATCCATGTTATCCATGTGGTTTTATTTAGACACTGGGGGAATGGAAAGAAATGCTCCCCCCTCCCCTGTTTTCCCTGGTGGTAGGCTCAGAGAGTCAAGCATTATGGTGTCCAGCTTGCTAGGTGAGGCCTGTACTTGGCTCAGCCCTCAGTGAAGCAGAGAATCCAACTACTTCCAGTGCAACCCTTTCCTCCAATCATAAGCATGCAGGTTACCTCCTCCTGTTCAGGTGGACTTCATTGATTCCAGTGGAGAAAGCCTGCACCTTGCCTCCAGCTCAGCGGGTTTGTTGCACAGGTCCCCTGTGGTTGCCTTCCATGTGTCCTTCCCATCTCAGCCGCTCCTGGTTGTACATGACCATTTGGAAGAGGAACTCAAAAACCCATTTCTGTCCCTCTGACTGAATCCATTTGCACCAAAGGCCTTAATGAGAACTGTAGACTTTGCACAGGTGTTCCTCCCCAACAATAACCTTTAAAAAATTCCAAACCTGTCTATTTGCCAAAATCCCCTCTTCTCTGTGCCCCATCCTCAGAGGCATTATCTCCTCTCCCCGCTCCTTACCACTCAGCTCTGAGGGTCCCTGTCTCCTTCTGCGTGTATCTTCTCCTTGGGAATTACATGGGCCAGCCTCCATTGTAAAGAGAAATGCAGGTTTTATCCTGCCACGCCCACATCTTCCTAAGAACCCTCAGGAAACAAAGAGCTCCCCAGTTTCCAGGATCTGGCCTCTTTAGAAGACATCGGGGATGCCAATGTTCCCCGTGGCAGGCAGGGAGGGAGACATGCAGTCTGTGAGCCAAGGTCATGATTCTCTAAAGAGTGACTCTCAAACTAAACGCTTTTGTTTGTCTTTGTTTGCTTTTCAACTAAATCATACCGTCTTTGCTTTGGAAGCAGACACAGAGGGCCTGTCTATCCTCATTTCACGCTGTAGCCTTGGGTTAGTGGGATGCCTCCTTCCCCCTGGATGTCATCACATGGAGGGCTTGGATGTCCTTAATCCCATCTTTTCTTTAACATTCAACTATTGCTGAATTCGGCAGATTTAAAAAAAAAAATCAATCAAAAAGAACATCTCTTTTAATGAGAGCACTGAAACACCTTTTCAATGCACTCTTTCAGGTTCTGGAAGCCCACAACACCCATGTTCATCTCCAAGTGTGC
Organism: Corynorhinus townsendii; assembly: GCA_026230045.1. Classification (NCBI taxonomy): domain Eukaryota; kingdom Metazoa; phylum Chordata; class Mammalia; order Chiroptera; family Vespertilionidae; genus Corynorhinus; species Corynorhinus townsendii. Next base: position 231,198,210 of record JAPDVU010000001.1, on the reverse strand, counting down.
TGGTTTGTGTGGTTGGGTTTTACTCCCCGAAGAAGTCTTGCACACATGGGGAAACTTCATCAATTCTATCCATTTTATTCTCTGGGGAAAAAAGCAAGTGCATAACCGGGTTGAAATGGATGGAAACATGGGTTGAAATGGGAGGGTGCATGTATTTGTTTTCGTTTTCCGTAAATAGATACATGCTGAGATATAATAGGCACTGAGGAACCACCTGAAATCACTGCACACGCTTACCTACAGAAGGTAGTGATGCGTCAGAGTCCAAAATAGCTTTGACAATTTTCCAGAAATAAAGTTCCCCTCACTGAACATCAGGGAAGGAATTTTTAAAAAGTAAGATTCAAGATCCCCAGACTTCCATCTCACCTTAGCGTCACTGAAACCCGTAAATGTCTAGTTCATTTCTTGGGATAGTTCATAAACTGAACATGGTGGGGGATGCTGTGAAAAGTGAAAATCCCTAAAATCAGTAGTTCTATCGTGTCATCTAAAGACCCAGGGTCCTCGAGACTTTCATCGGTCTATGGTGTCAAGACTTTTTTTTTTTGTACTGATGCCTAGATGTGCTTTGCTTTTTCCACTGCACTGACATTCTCATTGTTATGCAAAGCAGTGGTGGGAGAAACCACTGTCATCTGAGCACGCATCAGGGCAGTGGCCGCAGACGGTGTTGGTAGTCATTGTCTTCACTTCCTGATGTATTTGTCTTCTGCTTGGCCAGTGTGGCTCAGTGGTTGAGCATCAACATATGAACCAGGAGGTTTACAGTTCATTCTCGGTCAGGGCACATGCCCAGGTTGCAGGGTCCATCCCCATTGTGGGGCGGGCAGGAGGCAGCCGACCAATGATTCTCTCTCATCATTGATGTTCTGATCTCTCTCTCTCTCTCCCTTTCTCTCTGAAATCAATAAAAATATTTTTAAAAACGTAGTTTCTACTTTAAAAAAATTATGGCCCTCATGAAACTTTAAAAAATATGAATGCTATGACTTCTCGACCTAGGAGTACAGGTCTGCTTAGTTTTCTACTACCACGCTACAAATTCCCATGGTGGCTTAGAACAGCATACGCTGATTCATCTTCTCATTCTGTAGGTCAGAGATCTGACACGGGTCTCACCAGGTGATCTTAACCAAGGTGTCATTGTCAGCGGGGGTTGTCTTTGCCTGACAATGACAGAGGAGAGTCCATTTCCTGGCTTCTCTCAGCTTTAACCGCTGCCTGCATTCCTGGATCATGGCCCCGTCTTCCCTGGTCAAAGTCAGCCACATTGCATCTCTCTATCTCTTCTTCATGGTCAAATGTTCCTCTCTGAATTCAGCCAGGAAAAGCTTTCCACTTATGAGACCAATATCTTTAGGCTGAGCCCTCCCACTTAATCCAGGATGATCTTCTCATCTCAAGGTCCTCAACTTAATCCCACCTGCAATGTGCCTTTTGCAAGGAAGGTAACATGCTCAGCCAGAGACTAGGACATGGCCATTTTGAGGAACCATTGTTCTACTGAGCGCAGTCTTTATAGTATTCCAACAAAAAGGGAAATGAGGCATACAACACTTCTGATACACACTGAAATAAGATGGTAGTCCCAAGCAAGGGCACTTTTTGTGTCATTATTTGAGTTGTGAGCTAAGCTGGTGTTTTATTCATGAAATACCTTTTTTACTTGAAGCACAACTACAGGCAAATGAGAATTGTTCAGATCTTGGGGGTTTGGCACACACTTTTTTTTTTTTTTTTTTAATGAACAAAATGAGCTTGAAGTTTTTACTTGAACAATAATTTCATTACTGGCAACAAACAACTGATTGGATTAGCTGCCAATAATGAGCTTAGAGCTTTCAGGTTAAATTAGAACTTGGGGAAACTTGCATCTCATATCATGACCCTGACTCCTTCCCAAATATTAAAGACTTTTCTGATGAGATCAGTAGAGATATTAATGAAGGTGACTTTTTTAGGTAATGACAAAAATATGTCAGTATTTAAATAATCGGCATCACTCAAGGAACTGGTATTTTCCAAATCAGATATATATGATGTTGCAAAGTCATATATGGATCTGCCAGTAAATTATACCTAGAGTTCAAGATAGTCCAATAGATTGTAATATAACAGAGTATGTAAAGCTCATTGATATTGTTTCAGATTTCAAATTTCCACGAATCCTTAAGAACTATCCCTTGTCAAGTTTTGGTTTAGTGTCAAAGAAGAATTTCTCAAATGATCTGAGAAGCTATAAAACATTCCTCCCATTTCCAATGACACAAACACCTGAGGCTAGATTTTCTTCATCAACTTCAGTCAAAACTCCCTGTCACAGTATTTTGTGTTCAGGAGCAGACATGACAGTCCAGCTGTCCTCCATTAAGATATACATTAACAAGATTTTTAGAAATGTTAAATAACATCACTCTTCTCAGTGATATTTTTTGGGAAGAACCTCATCACTTTTCAAGTAATGGATTAGTTATTATTTTAAGATAAATCAGTAAATGGATATTATACATGTCTGTTTTTATTTATAATATGGTAAATACTGATACAGCCCACATGAGCAAAGCTATTTGTGTCTTCAACAGTTTGAAGAGTGTAAAGTGAGGCCAAAAAGTTAAAGACCACTAACTACCTCTCTCTCTCTCTCTCTCTCTCTCTCTCTATATATATATATATATATATATATATATATATATATATGCCAACAGGTCCAATCAGGGGCAAGGCCAGCCAGTCAGCCAACCTCCTGCAGCCCCTCCCCTGGCTGGACCTGTCCCCGATCCCCCCCAACCCTGATTGGGGGCTGGGCTGGCCAGCCAACCTCCTGTGACCCCTTCCCCCGGCTGGCCCAGCCCTGATCAGCCCCAATTATGGTGGGCCAGCCAGACCCAACACCAACATGTGCATGAATTCATGCACCAGGCCTCTAGTATTAAATAATATCAGGGATATTATTTAATACTAGATATTATTTAATTCTCTCTCTCTCTCTCTCTCTCTCTCTATATATATATATATATATATATATATAGAGAGAGAGAGAGAGAGAGAGAGAATATGCAAATTAGGCTGGGATGCCGTAATGGTCATGACCGAACAGAAAGAGGTTGTGGGTGCAGGTGAGGCCAGGAGCAGAGACGGAGACAGAGACAAGGGGCCAGCGAGCTGCTGTGTCCCCACTTGGGCCGCCCCCCCCCCGGAGCCGGAGCAGGGGGGCCAGCCCAAAGCCTCCGTGGCCGAGCGCAGGCCCAGAGAGGAGACGGCGGGCCCACCTCCAAGGAAGCAGCGTGGCTCCCTCCTGCCTCCCGTGGAATTGGTGAGGCTCACTCCTGGCTCCAGTGGGCACTGGTGGCTCACTTCCGCCTCCCACAGAAGCTGCACAACTCCCGTGAAAGCAGCACAGCTCCCGGAGGCGTGCTGCAGTTCCTGCCGGCTCCTGCGGAAGCAGCAGGCTGCCTACTGCGTACTATCGCGTGATGGGCTACTAGTAAATAATATTACAGGAAAAAGGGACTCCATGCTTTGCTTACTGTGAAATCTATTTACCTGTAGATCCCAGTCAGGAAATGACATGATGTATCATATCAATGGGTTGCCTTCAATGGTCAGTGTAGTGGCTGACCTCTGATCTGGCTGTGTTCCAAGGTCTTCTTCTCCAGACCACGTGCCAACCCAGAGCCACATCACAGAGAACTCACTTGAGTGGGAACATCCTGGTGTCCCTGCTGCAATGAACCTTCTCAGTCCTGTGAGACGGAGGAAATAAGCCTAGCCGTGTGTGTAGTGTCTGGAGTGCTGATTTGATTGGATGGGAAAGCCCCGAGCTCAGTAGGTGGCACATAAACCTGAAGCGTGGAATGGCATTGGACCCTACTGAGGAGGAAAGCAGGGCCAGGCACATTATCTTCATCAGTGGGTGGCCAAAGGGCCATGGACAGTCCCTAATGGGCTTGCAAGCAGTGTGCCTTGTGCACATTTTCTGGGAAGAGTATCCATAGACATTTCCAACAAGATTTCAAAGAAGCCCCCCCAGGGAAGTTTAAGAACCACTGGATTAATGTTTCATTCACTACCTGCTCTCAGCCGGTTTGTGCTACCTGGACCTTTGCTTGTGGATCTGTCACCACACTCTAAAGAGTACCCTGTGTTATAAGCAATGAGTTACCCTCACCCACCAGCCTGTGAGCTCCAGTGAGATCAGAGACTGTGTCCTACTCACAGGGAATCCCTGTTTTTACAAAGTGCTTGAGATATCATAGGTGCTCAATAAATTCCATCAAGTTAAATTAAATTACCTCATTTACATTGAATCGTGTGTACATTCAAAATGATAAGTCCTATGCAAATGACATATACTCACACAGATATGTGTATGTGTGCACAAATTACTTCTATGTCTGTAAAGCAACTGGCCCTCATTTATTCATTATCTATTAATTGAGTTCATGTGGCAAGTCCTGGAGACAAGCAGCTGAAAAGGCATCCTTTCCACCCTGATGAGCTCACCACACAACGGAGGACATAAGGGTAGGATTCACAAGAACAATACGCTGTAACTTGCTGGCTTTGGAAAACCCGGAGGACTTTAGGAGCACAGAGTGGAGGACAGTCACCCAACCTCTGGATGCAGGAGATCACTGGAAGCCTCCACAAGGGGAAAATCTTAAACATAATACTAATTATAAGACTTACATGGGCAGGAGAAATACAGCAAGAGAACCAATGGAGACAGGCTTTCAGGGAGCAGAAGGTCCATGTGAACATGTAAAGAAGCTACAGCGTGAGAAATCATGGTATGTGCGCGCGCGCACACACACGCACGCAGCCCGTTGCTCCAGAAGCAACATCGACTCCCATCAAATCCGCGAGCAACACATTCCTGCTGGTGAATCCTCAGTTTTTCCCCTTAAATATTAATGGATAGGACTAGATCAGTGGCTTTCACTCCTACCTGAACATTAGAGTCACCCAGAGTATGATTAAATGTTTTCTTATTCAAGCTGCATGCTGTAGACTTGAAATAACAAGCCTCCTGGCTCTGTGGTCTTGAAGGTTCCTCACATCCTCTCCCTGAGCCCCAGTTTCCTCATCAATATAATGACGGTTATAATGCTATCTCATTTGATTGTATTGGTCTGGGATGGGGTCCACATATCAGATCTTTTAAAAAGTTATCCACATGACTACAGAGAGCCACTGACTACTAAGTAGGGAATTCCTTCTGCCTTCATTCATTCTTTTCTCCATTCAATCTTTATTTATTTTTACTTCTGTACCTACTAATCATGAAAGTGTGTGGCATTCCCAGCACTCTCCTAGGTATTTCTGAGACAGCAAATGGAACAGGTCCATCCTCGTCCTCATGGAATTTGCAATCTAGCAGATGCTCAGAAGGATGGTATCTGACTCAGCTTTGTCCCAGTGCCTGATTTTTCCCACACCTTCCCCTTCTATCCCCTCCAGGCCAACTGATTTTAAATCCCTAGATGCAGTTATCCAATCACATGTATATACACAGTGTCAAGTGCAGTTGCTGCCACACCATTTTCTTATGCATCTGGTCCCAGAGCAATGTTCATCTGTCATTTCAGTTTGCATGCCAAACCTCCCCTTAGAGGTCTAATTGTCCAGACCACCCCTCTTTCTACATGCCGTAGACTTGAAGTAACAGGGAATCTCAGCCTCCTGGCTCTGTAGTCTTGAGGGTTCCTCACATCCTCTCCCTGAAACAGCTTCCTCATCAATATAATGGCTGTTGTAATGTCATCTCATTTAAACTTCAGAAAACGAAACTTACAAAGTAAATATTGTTTCTGATGGCTGGGGAAACGGAGGCTCGTGGAGGTTAAAGGAAGTTTGCGCTGTCTCAGCCCTGGGAAGTGTCTGATTCTGTCTAGAATTTAGATCACCCCAAAACAGCTGTGCATGGGCTCTTTCCATCATACTTATCCCAGTAATGTGGCCACCACTCAGACAAGCTTGAAAGGTCCTTGGAACCCTGTGGAGTCCATCTCCAAGCAAGCAATTGCCTTATGCGAGTGCCTTGTCCTTGATTGCTGGCTGTATACCAGGGCCCGTGTGCTTCCTTGATCAGTACCCAGCTTCCCTTGGCGAAGACTCTACAGAGCAATGCAGTCCAGCCAGCTTGGTCCAGTAGAAGACGAAAATGTCCATTGTCTGTGCTGTCCTGTCCTGTGGGGTAGCTGTGAGTCTGTGGTGACTATGAAACACTTAACCACATGGCTAATAAAGCCAAAGAACTGAATTTTAAATTTTATTTTGCCTAATTAAAATTGAAATAGCCACGTCACTCATGGCTACGCATTCAGATGGCAGAGTTGTAAGCTGTGTGTTCGTGACAGCGGCAAAACATCAGAAATAAGCAGCCTGCCAAGCTAGCTCCTGGGCTCGTTGGTCATGTGCACACACGGTGCTCAGACCGAGTCTTGGTGAAGTGTAACCATGAGCCTCTGGGGGAAACTGAGACCTCCAGTACTCCTCCAGGACTGTGGGCAGCAACTATAGGGAGAAAAGCCAGACCCAGTTTGGAAACAGACACCAAGAGGGACACCCAGGTTCCTAGCTCTCCCTTTCCTTGTCTTCACACACTGTCAGCTGTTCCGCCGGACGCTGAATGGAGAGGCCTATTTTCACTTCAAAAGCATGTCCTGTGATTTAACACTGGACCATCCAACACATGGCCCCGGAGCAGAGCGTCCAGGCCTCCGGAGGAGACACCACGTTCCCCGGCGGAAAGGTACGCGTGGTCCTAAGGAGAGCGTGAGGGTCAAGGCTGGGACAGCGGTGACCTTTCTCTGTCACCCGCCTGCACTCTTCCATGTTAACATACTGTGAGCGGCGCGGGACTGACAAAACCAATCCATCACCCCGCAGCCAACACAAAGAGGAATAGAGAGGTTAACAGAAATTGATGACATCCCCGCTGGAATTGTACACTGATTCGGCCAGCCCTCCGATTGAAATAGACAAAGATTTATAGTCCGAGCGCGGACGCGGGCTCCCTTGATTGCCTTGATTTTTTATGCGCTCCTGCATATTTATCCCCGAGCTCATCACCGGCATGTCGCGTTAGAATGCTGATTTGATTTCACATTCCAAGAGGAGCGGCTCTCTCCGCAGCCATTTGCATGATGTGGGAGAAATCGCCAGAACGGCTTCCGACGGCAGCGGCCACACGCTCGCTGGTGTTCACCTGCATGAGCAGGATCCTGGAATAACTATATATATATATATATATATATATATATATATATATATATATATAAATTCAGATTTCCTCCTGCTCCCTTCGGTGTGAAAATAAAAAAGGGGAATTATTCCACATCCTGTGGATGAGAAATTGTATTTTGTCATGCCTCGGAGGGCTACCGCGGCATCGCGCTTTTATGAATTCGTTTGATATCGGGGCTGTGCGTTTCGAGTTCCAACACAAATTCTTCCCCGGGTGACATTATTACTGAAAGCTTTTATCAGTTCATTGTGACAGAAAATTGATTATTATCCTTGACATTTGATGGATAGCTTTCATAAAAGGACCTTTTTTTATTTCATGTTGGCCCATAAAGTCCCTCCCACACCCACCCACCCACCCCCCCCAAAAAAACTTTCCTAAGACACGAAAAGAATGTCTCAATTCCCTTGTCAAACTCCCTCAAGGCATCTGCAGTGGGGAAGCAAGTGCCTGAGACAAAACGTTGAAGGGCAAGTCCAGATCTGAACTTGCTCTCCCCACTACCCTGCATCCGGCCTCAAGTGAGGGAGCGCCCGGCAGACAGGCCCTGGGACAGGGAGGTAAGACTTCACGGCCTATCCGTCAGCAGTTTCATGAGAAACTCTGCTTGTGACCATTGGGGAGAAATCGGTCCCCGCAGCTGAGTCCACATTCAGAGGCTGTTCAGGTAACGTGTTCTCTTCAGCTGTGTCCACTAGGAAGAGAGTCTCTCTACTCACTAGTAAGCACCCCATTGCGTTCCTGCCATGTTCCCGCTCTCCTGGCTGACCCTTGTCATAGCACTGTGAGAAATACTCTCTTTTATTTAAAATATACTTTTATTGATTTCAGAGAGGAAGGGAGAGGGCGGGAGAGATAGAAACATCAATGAGGAGAGAGAATTGTCGAGCAGCTGCCTCCTGCAGGCCCCACACTGGGGATTGAGCCCACACCCAACCCAGGCATGTGCCCTGACTGGGAATCAAACAAGTGACCTCTTGGTTCCTGGGTTGCTTTTATGAATTCGTTTGAGCCACGCCCAGCTGGGCAAGAAGGATGGCCTTATCTCTTCTCTCCAGCTTAGGCCCTGAAGTTTGGAGAGTGGAAGGAACTGGACTCGGGCCCCCGTGTAGTAAAGACAGACCTTGAACCCATCGAGCTGACTTGAAATCCAGAGTCCATCCACTTCTTAACGCCCCACCTGCAAAGACCATGTCTAGAGAAACAAGGCAGGTATCACTTTTGGAAACACATTTTTTTTTCAGCTCAGTTATTCAGTCACACACACACACACACACACACACACACGTCATCCACACACATGTCACCCGACAGAAAGAACAATTGAGTTGCAGCATCACACAGACTCTAGGCAGCTGCTCACCTTGTCAGCTCCTAACCTCACAGTCCCTGCAGGCACCGAGGGACTCTGATGTATTGTTTAAAGTTGAGCGAAGTCATCTTAGTTGGGATTGGAAGATTGGGGGAGGAGAAGTCAGACACTAGCATTTGAGGAACAAAGCTCCTAGTTTCGATGTTACCCTCATGGATACAAGAGTGTTAGCAGATGTCCAATGTCACCTGCATGACTTTGAGGAGACGCCCCAGTGCCCTGCCACAGACCAGGGTCTCTGGGATGGCTGCTCAGTCTTATAGAGAGAGGGGCAGCGAGGGGACCACGCCCACATCTTCGGAGTCTCCTGTTGCAGTCTCTGATTCCCTAGAAACACAGTTGGGTTCACTCCCCTTTGGACAGCCTCCAGGTTTTGCTGGGGCATTTACATCCTCCCTATGGGAAGGACTGGCTTTCTAACCAACACAGGAAATTAGTATTACATAGAACATGGGCATCTTCCATCCACAGGCCAATGCTCTAGCCACTGGGTAAAGCCAGCCAGGGCACATCAAGGTCTCCATCTAGGACTGTTAGGATGTACACAGGAGAACTCACACAGATCTTACTTAGGAAAAACCACACGGGTCGCAAGAGAACTAGAAAGGCACTGATTCTCCAGACTTTGCCAGTGAACTCACTCTATGCCAACTGAGAACGCTCTGTCCTCCCGTCCCTCTGGGTGTGATAAAGGGAACTGGTGGGGCATTGGAATTAATAGAACAGTAGGTGTCTGTGGAAAGAGGAGATTTAAACTAGTTCATTAAGTGTAGGAGATAGGAAACTATTTGATGAATCAAATGGTCTTCATTAAAAGTGCACTTTCCCTGGGAGCTAGAGATGCCACTTAAAAATACTTTTTTTTTCTTAGCAAGGAAGAGAAATCAGTGTATGCTTATGGTAGAAATTTGGAACATACAGCAGTGCACTCTATAACAAACACACACTTATAATCTACAACTCACAGGTAACCACAGTCAATGTGATTTGGGGCAGGATTATTTTTTCTCTGTTTATGTGCCTCTGAGAATTACCAGTTAAAATCAGATGGTATATATTGTTTTTATACTTTTTAAAAATTGTCTAACACTGCATCCAGAGTCTAGACATTCCCTTTTCTTTGGAAACTTGACTTGTAATGGCTACATAGCATTTAATCATTAACACATAACATGTAACATATTTTTGCTCAGTTACCCTGCTTTTAATAAACTCTCAGGTTGCTTTTAGTTTTCACGGTTTTAGTCAACACTGTGGCCTACTTTGATGGCCAAGTGGCAAGAATCCCCATGTGAGATGCCTGGATTATCCCATTGGCCAGAGGAGAAAAAGGTGGAATAGGCAATGTACCCAGAGCCATGTGAAGTGGTTGAGGAGGGCTAGGACCTCAGGCCCACGTGTCCCACAGCACAGAGGTGCAGTATTGCTGCTCAGAGGAAATTCTCTAAATAGTGCAAAAGCAGGAACCTTGAAATGAGCCATTCAAACTGGATCAGAAGAGAAAAGCTTGTGTTAATTCCTTACTTAGAACTCTTACCAGCTCTGTGTTCTTCTTTTTTTTTTTTAATCCACACCTTATGATATGTCCTTATTGTTGTTGTTCTTTAAATATATATTTTATTGAATTCAGAGAAGAAAGGAGAGGGAGAGAGAGATAGCAGCATCAATGATGAAAGAGAATCATTGATCGGCTGCCTCCTACATGCCCCACACTGGGGACCAAGCCTGCAACCTGGGCATGTGCCCTGACCGAAATCAAACTGTGGGTTCCTGGTTCATAGGTTGGTGATCAACCACTGCACCATGTCAGCTGGGCAGTTTTTATTGAGTTTTAGAGAAAGAAAGGGGGAGAGAGAGAGAGAGAAACATCAATGTGAGAAACATCAACTGGTTGCCACCGGGGACCCAGTCCACAACCTGGGTATGGGCCTTGACCTAGAATCCAGCTACAAATGTTTGGTGTTTGGGACAATGCTCCAACCAGTGGAGCCACCAGGTCAGGGCACCAGCTGTGTCTTGAACTCACCTTAAGGACTCACCTTAGTCCCATTTCACTACTATAAGGCAGGTATTGCAGCCTCGTAGTGTTGATAGGAGAATTAAAGAATCATATCCTGGAAAATAGCTTGGGGAGGTGAAGTGTGGAGCAGGCCTTCACGAAATGACAGTTCCATCATCGTGGCCAGTTATTGTGTAAGACTAGAGGTCCAGTGCATGAAATCATGCATGGGTGTTAGGCCTAGCCTGCGATCAGGTCCATCTTCCACCCGCTCACCAGTCCCCAGTCCCGCCCCACCACTGACACCCACCCTGGTTCCCCGTGGTTCCCCATTCACCATCCAGTGATCAGAGCCTACGGGCCGGGGAGAGGGACCAAGAGGTCTGCCTTCCACCAGCTTTCCAGTCCCCAGTCCTGCCCTGCCACCACCCACCCCGGTTCCCTGTGATTCCCCATCGGCCATCCAGCAATCAGAGCCTGCGGGCTGGGAGGAGGGACCGAGAGGTGGTCAATGCACCTCATAGCGACTGCTCAATCAGTTGCTCTGGTCATTACGCCATTATGGTCACTGGCCTTTTATTGTATAGGATAGCCAATAATAAGTGGAATGCAGTTTCCTCTCAAATGTCTGATACGGGACACTGAACTTCCATCATGCCATTGTATTCTCTTTAACTTAAAGTGTGAAGACTTCGGGAGACAGCAGCAAAACAGACTCCAAACAATGAGCTTCCCATGCCCCTGGCCCGGGAGTCCTGGGCCACAGCAGAAAAGGATTGATCTGAACCCTGGAGCTGGAGGACCTGAGACCAGCTTGCTCACGGCCCCAGCAGAGCCAAGGTCAAGGGTAAGATTCACACTGCTAATTTGCCTGCTTCAGAAATGACAGGGATGTACTTGGAATGGAACTGCCTGAAAATAAATAAATAAATGTCCCACTTCCCTGGCTCTTCCCTTTAAAAGATGTCCTTAATCACTGAGCCCATTCTAGAATTGTGGCTTTCCATGCTAAAAAAAAAAAACCAGCCATCTCCATCACTATCCAGATGTATCAGGATATCCGCACTGTGCTTTCTCTCCTACAACGTGTGCTGTGAGTGTGAAATGCATCCCTGAGTTCTACGACGTATCAGGAAAAAAAATGAACGGGAACTATCTCATGAATGAATGCTTTTTATTTTGATTGCACGTTACAATGATAATATTATCCAAATTAACTTCACCTGTTTTACTTACCTTTTTAAGGTGCTACTAGACACTTCAAATGTGTACGAGTCTCACATTACATATCTATGGGATATTGGTGGGAGGAGGGGGAGGGGGTCTTAAGTGGCCCCAGCTCAGTGACCCTCCCCAGACCCTCCAATACACTGGGCAGAAAAGGCCTGTTCAGGCTGAGTGTGGGGTGATGGGTGTCCCCCACAGTGACCTTCAGAAAGGAAGGAACTGCTCTCCATGTGGGCCCTTCGGCACCTGGAAACATCGCCCAGGTGTTCAGTGTAAAGCAGAATAATTTAGGTGAAGCCCAGTTTTAGACACGTTACCCGTGTTCCAACCTGGCGCGACTGCCCCAAAGGGACGCTTCTGCTTGTTGTCCCTTAGCGGTGTGGTCGCTAGTTCTCCAGGACTACCAAGGGCTTTCTGAAGCTGAGTAGTTACTTTTAACAACAATTATTACAGTCTCTGAAAGTTCCTCCTTTTGAAAGTCATTTTCATGGTATAAGGAGAAGTCAGGATTCTCAAGGTGTTGTTTGTTTGTTTGTTTGTTTGTTTTAATGACTGCTTTCTTTAGCCAAAAACTTGTGTTTCTTAGAAATAGGGGGAAAAAGAAGAATTATTTAAAAATAAAATTCTCAACACATTCATCTTCCTTGAGAATTATCAAGTTCAAAACCAATTAAAAATCCCCAAACCATGCAAACTGAAAAAAAAAAAAAAATGATTGGCAAATTCCAAATAGTCCATGTTTAATAATTTATTTTTATTTCATTCACAGTATTAATGTAAGCACTGTGTTTTTCGGGTATTTTAAATATACATTGTAAAAGATTTAATGGAATATAAACAGGCATTTGACTATTTCATCTTCATTCCTAAAAGGTTATATTTTTAAGTTGACTGAAACCTTTTATTTGGATCTCCTCATTGGAAAAAAAGATGAAACTTGGAGTTCATGTTTTACCAGATATATGTGCATATATACACATGCATAGACATATATGTATGTACGTATGTGTATATATATACGGAGAAAGAGATGGAGAGAAATCTTAAGGAATTGGCTCATGAGGTTACAGGACTGGCAAACCTGAATTTTGCAGAGCAGGTCAGCAGGTTGGAGTCCCAGGATACAGTTGATATTGTAGTTTATCTGAAGATTGGGGGGCAGAGTTCCTTCTTTTGAGGGAGCAGACTATTCCAATGTGTTTTCTCTTAAAATGTTCTTCTGATTGGATGAGGCCCACCCATATGATGAAGGGCAATCTGTTTTACTCCAAGTCCATCCATTTAAATGTGAATCTCATCTAGAAATACCCATAGGAATCATCCAAAATAATATTTGACCAAATATCTGGGCATTGTGTCCCATCCGAGTTGCCACATAAAATTAGCCATCATGAGAGCCCTGGGGATTTCCTTGAGACCCTGAGTGGTGCAATCTTGGGGTGAGAAAGAGGGAACAGGTGGAACATAGAAGGATAAGGCTGCTCCTCAACCTTTTCCAATGGAAATATCAAAGAGCAGCAGTACTCGGGGTTAGCAGTGCAGCGTGGGTCTCAGCTTGGAAACCTCCTTGCTGCGCTTCCTGCCGTTGAGTCCATCCTCCATGTGCAGAGGGAAGGTGCCGTGAAGAACAAAGAACTCAACCTTGAGCTTCCAACTGGATGTTTTGTGTCCAAAGAAAAACAATGCTCTTGAATGTGTGAATTTTCTTCAGATAGAAAAAACGTTTTATTAATTGAAATAGAAAAAAAAAAAAAGTTGTGTTCTGTAACATGGCCCATGTTCAAAAGTCTGAGGCCAGAGGTTCCCTGGGGGCTGCTGGGTAGACAGCAGGGTAGGGTGTGGCTTTGGGTTAGGCAATAAAATGTCATCGGTGCCGTTGGAAGGAGCTGGGGGAGTTGGAGGGATCGCAGCCATGGTAAGCACACTTCCTAATAATCCTACTCTCAGCCCCACAGCCTTGTCCGGAGGAGAGAGGGGTGTGAGATGATAGCCATTACAGCGCAAATGTCCAAAAGTTCAAAAAAGGTCTGAAACGCCCGGGTGACGCTCCACTTCCATCCTGCACAGCGCACGGCGAAGTAGAGTAAAGCATATGTTAGGACCAAACTGTGGGCGTGTAATACAGTGTGATTACTGGTTTTGGTTAAACTTCTGCCTTGGCCGTGACCTGGTGGTTGTAGGTTATCTGGTCACGTGTCCACTCACTTCCCTGTGTATCTACCTCTTACAGGGCAGCAGCGGGCTCTGAGCAAGGGGCTCAGGGTGTTCAGTTGGCGTGGTAGTCCCTGTCCTCAAACACTTCACCTTGTAAGGGGCCCCATGAAATGCAGATGTGGACTCACCAATAGCCCGGATGCGCCTCTTCTTTGGGGGCACAGGATGGCCTCCACTGCCCCGCATCCCTGCAGTGCGGCCGCCTGGCTGAGCTCTGGATCGTGCGCCGCCTTCCCTGGCCCACAAAGGCTTCCCACTGGGTCCTCCTTCATTGTGAGAGCGACAGGGCGGTAGAGTCACAAGCTAAGGGTCCTGATCCCCGAATGACTAGCCCAAGCAGAGTCCCCCCCCGCCCCCACCCATGGTGCAGCCTCACTCCTCATCCATGAGTGAGAGCTAAAGTCATCGTGCTAAGCCATTGAGATGTGGCGATTGTTATGGCAACAATCTGTCCTGGAGCCGGGAGGGGGGGGGGCATTAAAAAGGCTCCCCCATCAGCCAGCCTAGACTGGCAAGTGCACTTTGGAGGTATGTGTGTTTTATGGTTGGCAGGGGAGCACACGGTGCCACCGGGCCACAAAGGAGACTGGCCTTCCCCGGACCCAGAGCAGGACAGCAATCTGCCTAGTCCTGATTCTTGAAAACGGAACAAAGGGGTATCCCAGCCCGCTGCAGGGCCCACTGACTCCCAACGAGTAGATATGTGCTGAGTGCAAGGACTGGAACCCCAGACATGGCAGAGAGTAGATGCTCAACGAACAAAAAAAGCTCATTGAGTTCTATTGAGGGCACCTGCTGGCCAGGGCCACGAGGAGGCATGAGTCCTCCGCACCTGTGACCTCAGAAAAGCAGGGGAAGCCACCCAGGTGAGTTGGGGGTGGGCCTAGAGAGGGAGGGAGGGCCAGCCCCCTGCAGGCATGGAGAAGCCAAAATGGTTTCCTCCCAGCTCAGCCTCTTCAGGCTCAACCACTTGGTTTTCCTAGAAATACGGAGGCCCCCCTTCCCCCTGCACCCCCACCCCTGCCTCCGAGGTTAGTTGTGCTTCACATCCATGCATTGCTGGGTCCTGTGGCCACCAGACCTTGAAATCGGTTCTCCGACGTATTATCAAGCGCTTGTTCAAATTCATTGGAAGCCCCGGCTATCTCCCTCCTCTCATCCACAGCCCTTTGGGAATGAAAGGGAAACAATGGATTCATTTCACAAAATTCATCACATTTACATATTTTTATCATGAGCTCAACGAATGTTTTTAATTAAACCGTATTTTAAAGAGGGTAGAGAGGGAGAGGCAAGATGGTAAATATTTAACACCTAATCAAGGGGAGAGAAGCGTGAAGCTGAGCCCCTCATTAAGCGGCTTGGATGGAGGGGGGGCCCTGGAAGCAGCCAGGGTCGGAGCCCCCGCCCTCCCTTATCAGGGGGTGACACTGAGCAAGCCATTTCACCTCTTTCAGCCTCATTTTCCTCATCTGGGGGAGTGGGAAGGATGCCAGACTCATGGGATTATTGGCAGGAGAGCCTAACCCTATTCACAGGAATCCTGGCCAACATTTCCAGATAGAAACTCTGTCCAGGCACTGGACGCAGCCCACGGCAGGATCCTGGCTTGGCCCCGAAAAGGACGCACTGTTAGCTGCCTCCGTTTACGGAAGGAAGTGTGAATTGAAGGTTAGGGGAATTAGGTACCCTGCCCAAGGTCTCAGCAAGCTGGCATTCTGACCCTGGCAGCTGACGTCTGAGCGCCCACCCTCAGTCATGATTTTCCTTGCCCAGATCATAGTGCCTGGGACAGATACATGCACACCCTCCTCGTTTCTCAAGTTCAAGCTGAAGAACAGTGTGTCCAGATGCCTTTCTACTTATTTCTACTATGGCTCCTACTTCCATCTTATATTGCCTCCGCAGCTGACAAAGCGAGCCTGCACAGGTTTCCCGCCTAAAACACAAATAACCGAAGCTCCCTCCGCATCAGGGCAGGCTCTGCGATGCCGGGTACCCCGGGGGGGCGGGGGGCACCTACGTCAGAAATGGTAGTGCACAACAGGGTAGGTGATGGAGAGCACGAGAGAGGGCTTTACCCCCCAGCCCTTGGGCATGCCCTGATGCCCTGATCCGGTGGCCTTAGGAGGTGAGCCTTCCGTCTGTCTGGTTCCAGGAGTGGCTGGATGCATGGGAGCCAGGGTGCAGGAGGTGGAGGCAAACCAGAAGGTGCACCCTCTCCGCACTGTGCTAAGTGCTATGCGGAGATAATTGTATGGCTGCTTCTGCAATCAGTTCTGAGAAAATTGCTCCTCCCAAATTAGCTTCCCCTTATGCAATAATTTTTAGTTGATGGCATTGAATTGCTGCAAAGAAACTGTGTGTGTGTGTGTGTGTGTGTGTGTGTGTGTGTGTGTGTGTGTGTTCAAATACTGGACAAATAGCATGAGTAGACATGAGAAGAGGATACTTTGATAAACGTTCAAATATATCTTAAGTGCCCTCCCAAAAAACAAGAGAGTTTCCCTTTCGTCCTCTCTGGCTTACCCCTCTCCCTCCCTCCCTCCTTTCCTCCTCTCCTCTCCCCTTCTCCCCCACTGTCTCCTCCTCCTCCTTTCACCTACAGCGCCCTCTGCACTTCCCACTTTCCAGGTCACAGAAGAGGCGGCTTTCTCGTTGCGGGTGGAGGTCTATGAAGAACAACATTTCTCATGGAACCTCATCACTTAGGCACCTCTTTAGCCTGATACCGGCATGATGACCGCGCCTTTCCTCCTCGGCCATGCTCCCACTAGCAGGGCAGCTCTGTTTCCCAGGAGCGTGGGAGGCGGGAATGGGCCGGATGAGATCTTTCTGGAACTCTTCCCCTGAGTCTGCTGGGACCAGGGACAGAAGCCGCCTTATCAAAGCATGCAGTGCATTCTCACAGAGTGTGTGTGTGTGGGGGGGGGGGGGGGGCTTCCTGGGTCCCACCTGAGCCCAGGTGAAGAGATAAGCTGCCCATGACCAGGCTCAGAGCATCAGACCCTAGCTTGATCTCACTCATCAGAATCCAAGCCCTGTGTGTCCACCATGAGGCCACAGGGCTTCAAGGTAGAAAAGGCAGCTTCTGCTCTGAGTCATCTCTATCAGCGGTCAAACAGCCAGCAGCGTGCCCACTTCAGCAGCTTTGTGGGGCCTGGATGGGTACAAGGGTAGTGTGATGTTTCAAAGCTCATTTGAATACACCACATAAATGCACAGCTTAAAGGGGGCAAACAATGAAAGGTATGTCTCTTACCTAGCAATCTGGGACACGATTTCCTAATTAGCCCAAATGAGAGAAAATAAGGTTTTAAATTGTAAAGTATGGGCCATCTTAAATGAGAAAATAGCAAAGGAGAGAGAGGGGATGGAGGGAGCTCTCCAAGGGTCTTGAATTGCTGAAGGAAATAATTCTATTTGCATCACTCCCAATAATTCTGCCTGAGCTGATTTATTCTCCATACATGAGGTATATCTCTACAAGAGTGTATTTCATTTTCACCTAGAGTGATAAAGGAAATATTTGGGGGTGATATCGAGCAGGCCTATAAAAATAAAAAATAACTTTATTATTTAAAATAGGTCATACTTGATATACACATCCTGGTTCGAATTTTTATAATATCTATCTTGCTAGACCTTCAACCTATAAAACAATGTTTTTTATGGGCATCGCTGTGATGCTAGCTTGCCAGGTATATCATATCAGTGTCTCAATTATGTTCTTTAGGAAACTGCTCCTTGGCCAGAGGCCTAATTTGTGACTGGATAGCAACATCTGCACCCGATGAAATTTGTCATCACCTGTCATGCAACCTATTGGCTGCTGCCTAGCAACAGGTCAGTTGTAAACTGAGTATTTGCTGAAGTAGATTAGTAATATTGTTGCCATAACAACTACCTTTGTTAGTTGATCAAGTTGACTTGACTGAGAAATGGCAGTGAGGAACCATGCATGTTGTATGTGGGAGGAATTGCCCCAATTCAACTACTGATTGGGACTGTTGGGTTTGTGTCATCCTCAAAAACATGTTCTCTCCTGAGATGGTACTCCTTAAGGCTCTGATATCACTAAGTCGGCTCCCCAGTGATCCAGGAATGAGGCCTGCAGGTCTGGAAGCGTCACAACGTGACTCTACCCAAGGTCCTCTGAGATCTGGTCCCTGCTCCTTCCATCACACAGGTTTCCCAAATGCGACATTAAGCGATGCACTGACCAGAGGCAGGACAAAGAGTGGCCCAGAGACCAGGTCCACCCCTGTCAGTGTCCTCCATCCCGTGGGGGACAAGGAGAAAGTCCCCTGTCAGCACAAATTTGACTGGAACCCATCCCTCAGTCTGCCCACCAGAGTATTTACAAGCAGGGTCAATGGCTCCTTACACACAGCACACACGGTGCCATAGGCATGTTTAGGAGACCAAGTGTGATAATGTGACTAGTTCCAGGAAAATAAGCATGGCTATAGTCAGAAACTTACATTGAACAATGTTCAGCTTACTATTTTTATTTCAGCCACAACTGTGAAAAAACCCAAATGTCCAATAATAGGCAATTGGTTGAGTAAGGTATTCAACCATAATCTAGTCACTTAAAATGGTGTTGCAAACAGGGTCTTATTATGACTTTCTTGATTCCTGGGCCCTTCAAGGGCCCCTTCCCCCATTAAAAAAGGTATTTACATATTATGTATATCCACATTTATCAAACATATTAAAATGCTATATTAAAATAGATACTATATGAAATATATGCAAAATTATATATTACACATATAACATATTTATATGTAAATTTATATATCTATGTGAAATAAATATATATACACATGTTTATATTATTACATTTTACATACTTTTATAATATACTAGAGGCCTGGTGCATGAAATCTGTGCACTGGGCAGGGGGAGGGGGCCTTAAGCCCAGCCTGCCCCCTCTCACAATCCAGGAGCCCTCAGGGGATATCCTACTGATGGCTCTGCAGGAGACAACTGGCTGATCAGGGGAAGGCACCACCCCCATCACCCTGCTGCTGCTGTCACTGCCGGTCGCCACAGCCACCAAGGTGTTTTCATCAACACGGACTCCAGTCCCTTCACCATGGAAAAATGACAACTTTCTTTAGGTATTTTCAAGATGTCTCTTTCATAAGATATGACATTTATTTCTTTTTTTATCTTTACATGAGGATATTTTCCCACTGATTTTCAGAGAGTGTGGAAGAGAGAGGGAAAGACAGAAACATCAATGTGAGAAGCACACTTCGACTGGTTGCCTCCTGCATGAGCCCTGACCTGGGCCCCAGCCAGGAAGGAGCCTGAAACCTAGGTACATGCCCTCAATCAGAATCGAACCCGGCCCCCTTGAGGGTTTGTGTCTCCACTCCGGCCCCAGCTACCCAGCGCCGCGACTGCAGGTCTAGGACTGGGGCTCCGCCCCCAAGCATGTTATTCTCTCCGGCTCTGGGCCAGGTGCGGGCTGCCCTGTCTGTTGTTCTCTCAGGCTCTGGGCCTGCACCTGGCCCCTCCTCCTGAGCTGGTCGTAACAGTTACGGTGTCCTGGCCTAATACGCATATTACCTCTCTCTCTCTCTCTCTCTCTCTCTTTCTATATATATATATAATATATGCAATAAAATATCTTATATATTTAAATATAATAAATATTATAGACAATGTAGCAAGTGTATTAATAACATATTATGTGAATATATTTTTATTTTAAAATATAATATAGTGTATATCTATAATAATAAAATCATAATATGCTAATTAAACTGGACGTCCTTCCGGTCGTCCATCCGGGACTGCTGCTGCTGCCTTGGCCCTCGGAGCCCCTTGCACAAATTTTGTGCATCAGGCCTCTAGTATATATATATATATAATTCATGATATAGGTACATATATTCAAACAATATGTAATATAAATCAATTTTATTTTATGTTTATATGAATGTTCTATGGAGGAACCCCCCAGCTCTGCCACTATAGTGTGAAAGCAGCATAGACAACACATAAATAGGTATGCCTGGCTATGTTCCAATAAAAGTATGTTTATGGACAGTACACTTAAGTTTTACACAATTTTCACACACCACCAAATGGCCTACTTTTCTTGCACCATTGAAGAATGCAAACCCCGGTCCTCGCCTCTGGCCTACAAAACCTAGTGGTGGGTTCAAGCTGGCCCCGGGCCTCGGTTTTCTCACTTCCGACGTGGAGGGTGAGGACAAAGAAAAGAGGTTCTCAGTGGCCAGGCCTGGGAGAGACACCCATCGTTTTGTTCACACTCATGGGCTGGCACTGGTCGAGGGTTCCCCTCCGCAGGGAGCGCAGGACTGAGGTGAGGGCAGCTGTGTGCCCAGGGAGAAGTGGGCGTGGGTCTGGGTGACACCTAAGGGCCTCAGCTCTCTCGGCATGCACACACCTGATGACCTGGACCTAAAGGTGCACTTCGCCTCCTGAGGATGACCTCATGCCTTTTGAGACTTTCCAGCAGCTTCTAGACACAAGACCCCTCTCCCTCCCTTCTCTCTTGCTGTGCCTCTGTCTTGCCTTCCTTCTGCCTCAGCCTCTGGACCGTGCTTGGAAGGCGCTGGTTCCTCTATGGGCCTCAGTCCTTCAGTCCAACTTCTGCCAAAAAATTACATAGAATGACTCAAAATATGATCGTTTTCCAATTTGCATTTCATTAAGAGTTGGCTGTTCTTTCACTTCTCCTTCGTGTCAGCAGATCGTGTTCACCTGTGTCCAGGTGAGAAGACAGTATTAGGATATATTTAATGACCAAACAAGTGTGTAAGGTCTTGGCCCAGACTCCCGAGAAGATCCCCCCACAGCCGACCTTATAAACTGGTTGCGGCTGCTCCCCATGATTGTCTAGGAACTTGCTTTCAGAAAGTCCTAATTACATTTTCTTGATAACATATTAAATGAATTGCTTGGGATAACATGCAGTTTCTCAGTCCATGATTGATTTACAACCCAAATATAGTGCAGCCCGAATCCACTCCCCACGAGGGGCTGGGCCTTGTGAACAGTGCCAGACAGTAAGCGTATGACTCACTCAGAATACAGAGGACCGAACGCAAGACTGAAAAATAAACAACTCTAAATCACCAGGACTGTGGCATGGGCTGCGGAACACTCTATGATTCAAGATGCTACCGCCGAGATGCTAATTCTGCCTACTTCCATGCCACCGAACCCGCCGTCCAGGAGAAAAACAGCTCTGATGCTATCAACGTATTGATTTTCCTACTTCAGAAATTTTACCAGCTGTTCAGTCTATTAAGCAGCTCGGGTGGGAGTTTCAGATGGAGAGATCCTGTCAGTCTTCACTGTCCCTGTGAAAGGAGAGGGGAGCTGGGGAGCCGTCAGAGAACAAGTCTGGTGTTGGAGACACAGGCTGGGGCTCACCTGAGAGGAGGCGCAGAGAGCCTTGGCGTGGAGGTCAAGGAACCAGGGCCACTGATATCTCAAATATGCACCATGAATCCCTTGCCCTATTGGCCACCTGCTAGTCTCCAGGAGAGGCATCTTGGACGCATCTCTTCTGCTGGCCCCTCCCCATCAGATGCCAAAGGGGAAGCTTCCTGGTCCACATCTTTACTCTCTACTAACTTCTGTCCACCTCCACTCTCACCACCCGTCTGAATACAGTCTTCTGTTACATTTGCTGCCGCTACCCTCCAACCCACACTGCATCAGAAGCCCCATCTGATCTGGCCATTTCTCGGCATTCAGTGACTCGGGCTCCCTATGGCTCCTAAGATGAATCAGGGTGACCGTGCATGCCAGCTCGTCCAGCCCAGTCCCAGTTTATGCCTCTTGTCCCAGCATAACCACTGACAGAACCTGCTTTTATTGTCTCAAGTGTCCCTGTTGGGATGATAAATGTTACCAGCATCCTAGTTCATGTCTGACATCCTTACTGTGCTGACCCCTTCATCTCCTCACCCTCGTACTCTCTGTGCTACAGGCCTCAACCCTGCAGACACTCTGGCCCCTGCAAGTGCCCTGGATGCTCTCTGCACACTCCTGACACAGGTGTTCTTCCCCATCTGAAATGCTCTGTACCTCCCCACCCCCCTTCTCCAGATGTTTGCCTGACTGGCAAGTAGCCTCCAGGGTGAAACTTCCTCAACCCCCCACACAGGACAGATTCTATTACATGTTTAACTCATGGCTGGTGTTTTTAGCACTCACCACACCTGAATAGGTACACTAATTGTCTATAGGTCCCCAACATCGATCACATTCTTCTCTGGAGGATAACTTTGGTGAATGCATAAATGCAGAAAACCCTACAGATGCTGCTTGTCAATGACCCTGGGTAGGTAATTATTTGTCAAATGGATGAATGAACGAATAGATGATTTTGTTGGGAGATGAGAAATAAAATGAGCACCTATAAATGGATATAATTTTATGAGGACACAACTTGTCACCCTCAGGAACGAGCTATACAGATGTTTGTGTATGAAGGGGTATATCTAAGAAAAAGAAAAATTAAAGAGAAGCAGGAAAGAGGAGGTGCATGGCTAAGGGAGAGGTGGAGGCAGATCAGAGAGAAACAACAAAAGCAAAGCTATTTTTCTTTTTTCTGGGTGAAGCTGATATCATTAGACCAGGTCTCAGAATAACAGGGGGAGCAGGAGCAGAGCTGTGGACATGTGAGGGCTGTTGCAGTCAGATCTGGACACCAAGAGAACAAGAGGGATACTGCTCATGGGATCCCCACATCTCCCACCCAGTTCTCAAGTCAGCTCCTTCCAAAGTCTAATGTTAGCTCAGAGGAGACTAGGAATGTATCTCATACACCAAGAGGAGAGCTTCCGTGCCACATGATGCACAGTGAGCTGGAAGCCAGAAGTGCTGACAGCCACGCTGAGCACTGTGCAGAGGGCCCCTGCTGCGTAGAAGCTGGAAACCAGCCAGCAGGACCTAAGGGAACTCTGTGCTGACCCAACTGAACCTTCTGCAAAGATGAAATAAATGGTCTACACGGTTCAGTGTGGCAGCTTCTGGCCACATGGAGCCACCGAGCACTTGACATGTGGCCGGTGCAACAGAGAAACGGAGTAGTACATTTGATTTCATTTTCATTCATTTCAATAGTGGCTGCCATATTGAATAGCAGAGGTGAGGGGACAATAGCTCAGCAAGTGTGGGAAGAGACTGGAATTCCCCAGTTCTGCCAGGGCCCTCAGAATGGTAGGGCTGATCTGGAAGAAAGACATTTCGGAGGCCAACTGAAGACAGAAGAGAAAGGAAAGATACACACAGGCTTGTTTCAAGAAGACAAATTCAGCAGCCCTCACGTGGAGATGGGGGTGGAGAGACTGGAGGGAGGAGACAAGGAAGGGGGCCTTCACTTGGTCATCATTCCTTTAACTTGATAAACCAGCCCTGATGTTGGAAATCTGATCAGCAGTAAAACGAGGGCCCCAGAAGATCCTTTTGTCAGTGGGATGGCTCTTAAGCAGGCCATTAGGTCAGAGAATGGGGGAGCCCTTGTGGCCCCAGGCCAGCACACACCAGAGGACTGGCCATCAGCTGAGAGCCGATGACCTCTTGAGAGAGGCCACGCGTTTTTGACACGGCTATTGGAGACCGTGTTGAGCTCATTGGAAAGTGCTTTGGCCCAGCACGCAAGCTCAGGGGTGAGGACAGGGTGGTGTTCCCGGTCTGTGATGCTGAGTTCAGGTGGGCCCTGTGAAAGCCCAGATTCAGAAGGCGTCTATTCTTCTCCTGCTTTCCCGTGGACCTTCCACGCCACCCATCTTTAAACCTCTGTCTTACCAATAATGTGTCTAAGAGTGGTAGAGGCCTTTTAACCTTGCTATGACCATTAAGTAGAAGGTGTGGTTTATTCCTAATGCAGAGTAGCTGCTACAGAATTCTGTGTGTGTTTGTATTCTCTCCATGATGTCTTCTCATGAGCTTTGTCTTTTTCCATTATTTAAGCATTTTCTTGAAAGACATCACGCGCCCTCATGCAGCACAGGTATAAAGACACGGTGCTTCCAGACTGTCAGCAAAGGTATCCTTTTCATCTCAGTCATGGTGGAGTTGTCAGAGGACAGGTAATTATTTCTTCGGCTGTGTGACAGTAGGAGTTGCTAAAAATAACAGGAAGGCTATGAAATAAATCACTGATACCTAAGGTAATGATAGTGTTTTCCATTATTAACTATAGCAGTAATAATAATTAAGTAATAACAATAAGTAGCCAGCACAGAGAGCAGTACATCTTTGTGTCCCCTGAGCTCTGAGGGAAGAAAGCAATGAGATTACTACATGTCCAATGCCTACTTCAGTCAGACACTGTCCCTTACAGGTGGCATCCCACTCCAGCTTTCCCTAAGACCTACCCTTCTGGGGATGACCCTTAAAGCATAGAGGGTCGTCCAGGACATGGTAGAGAGGAGGGAGCTGAGGGAGGCAAGGACAAGCCATGCAAGGCTCTGGAAGCCATGCTAAGGATTTGAGACTCAGTTGGAAGACAGGTATCGGATGTGCACTGAAGAATATTAATGAAAGGGAAGGTTCTGGAATCAAGCATCAAGCAAGTCTATGTCTTTTGTGTTTGTGGCAATTGCAATCTCTTGTACAGTCCACTGGTAGTCTCAAGCCATCCACATTCCACCCCTTGAGCTGGGAAAAGACTAAAGGTGGGAGAATGGTGGGAAGGTACAGATATCACCTACATCAAGGGCAGGAGAGGGCCTGGGGACTGTGTCGGGGTGGTAATGAGGAAGGGTGGACACAAGAAGACATTTTGGAGAAAGACATGGCAATGCATCATCATGCTCTCTATGTTTGTTAATCATGTACTAACATAAATAAAGAAGAGCAGATGTTAGGAATGCATATTCGCGCTCAAAAAGAGAACTCTGGGTTTAGCATTTATAAGTCTTCCCTTCCAACTTACCAACTCTGTCTTGTAGTTCCAGCCAGTGTTTTTTGTTTGTTTGTTTGTTTTTGTTTTTGGACGGACACCCTGGTGATGGCAACTTTGCCCTCTGTGAGTGATGACTCTAGAGATCACTTCCCCTGCCACAAGAATTACTTGCTATCTCGGCAACTCAAAATCTCCCCTCTCTTTGGCTTGAACTGGGAAATTTAATTCTGATGTCCAGGAATACCTGTATGGTATGAACCTCTCATCTCCCCCCTCCACTCAAGCTGTCTTCATTCCATCCTGAATGGTAGCCATCCCAATCTTGTCCCGCTCACTTGAACTCTACCTTCTGTGAGCTGTTAGTATGCATAAGAAAGTTCTCCACCAGCCATTTCTCAACTAGAGTCCTACTTGAATTCAACCATTTCTTTTTTTAATATACTTTATTGATTTTTTACAGAAAGGAAGGGAGAGAGATAGAGAGTTAGAAACATCGATGAGAGAGAAACATCAATCAGCTAGCTACCTCCTGCACACCCCCTACTGGGGATGTGCCTGCAACCAAGGTACATGCCCTTGACCGGAATCGAATCTGGGACCTTTCAGTCCGCAGGCGGATGCTCTATCCACTGAGCCAAACCGGAGGGCTCAACCATTTTTAAAGACCATATTGGTCTAATGTTTGGGGGTTATAGACATTTAAAGATTATACAGAAAGCTATAAACTGCCTCATGTTTATGTATGCTCATCCACAAAATTTATGTACAATTTTATGAGATTTCAAGACCCTTGAAACACAACCATACATCCTTCACCAAGTCAAGGCACCTCACTTTCCAACTTTCTGGCCAATGCTCTCTTATTGGAATGGATTGTGCCACACATGTTGGTATTACAACCCCCATTAAACATTAACCTCCCTGAGAACTATGAGGTGTCTTTTGCTACGTGGCTCCTGGCTGAGCTACTGGTAGAAACAAAAGTACCATAGACCTGAGATGGCGTCCTAGGCCCATCAGCTATCATCAGCATATGGAGGACGCACAGTCTCAGCCAAGTGAGCAGCTGTGCCAAATACACAGGCGGCTTGGAGAACACCTGAGATTGTCTACTGACACATCCAGCCATGTGCGCGGCACATGGTAGAAAGGCCTTAAATGTTAGTTTCATTCACTTCAGGGGGAGAAAAAACATTTCTAAATGATGTAGGTCTTTACAATTCTGTCGATGCCTGTGTAACAAACACAGCAATAAATAGAAGAGGAATGAATGTTATTAATAGCATCGCCCCTGGGGTTTGCAGCTCACTTACAATGGTTAGCATTAATTTGTAAAATAAGATCTGAGGCCAACAGTATGAAAGAAGAGGACGCTAACATGCAGATGTATTTGACTTAAATATATCCTCCTGCAATAGTTCACACCTTATGCTAACTTTCTCCACAAAAGTTTGTCTAAATAAGTTAGGGATCTTTAGTTGCAAGTAACAGAACACTTTACTGGAACTGGCTGAACAGAAAAGAATCATTATTGGCCGAGTAAACCTGTTGATTTAAGCCATCCAGTTTGTGGTAATTTGTTACAACAACCCTAGGTAACCTGAGTTACAAATCCCATGAGACTTTATCCCTGGCCTCAGTGAATGGTGTGAGCAATATCCGACTTCTTGATTCTATCTCTCTCTTCCTTTCTTTCCCTCGCCTCCTTCCCAAGTCCCTCCATTTCTAGTCTCTGCTTCCTGGTTGCTCTTCTGCAGGGTCTCTCCTATAGTCCCAGTGCAGCTGAGCAGTCTCCCGCGCCCCATGCTTTCCTCTGCATTCCCACTGAAAACCAAAGAATCTGCTTCCCAGAAAAATCAATGAAGTCAAGTCTCATTGGCACTGTTGCTCTGAGCAAGGTCATGTGACCTTCTCTGGGTGGACTAATCCCTGTGGCCACAGGATGGGACACACTGGATGTCCTGAATCCAGTAGCCTCCTTTGGAATTGAAGATAGAGTCCATTCTGGCCACACCATGTGGCGAGGAAAAATGTGGCCATCTTAGGCTGGTGATAAGGGGATGTAGTAGGTGGAAGTGTGAAGTAAGAGCCTTTGGAAATGTATTTAAGGTAAAGATCTTGAATGAGATCTTCTTGGATGAGGGTGGGCCCTAAATCCAATGACAAGTTGTCCTTCTATGAAATAGAAAAATACAAGACACAGACCCACAGAAGAAAAAACTATGTGAAGATGGAGGCAGACATTGGAGGGATGCTGTCAGAAGCCAAGGGACATGGATCCACCGAAGCTGGAACAGGTGAGGGAGGAGTCTCCCCTGGAGCCTTGGGAGGGAGTGCGTCTCTGTGGACACTTAGATTTCCAACGCCTGGCCTCCAGGTCCATGTGGCAATAAGTATCTGTTGATTTAAGCCATCCAATTTGTGGTAACTTGTTACAGCAACTCTAGGACACTAATGTGGGCTTAGAGGTTGGACAGAGGCAAGCAAGGCTGGAGAAGTATTCAGGAACAACCCACTAACAAGACCAGTTCATAGATGCGAGGAGCTGAGAACCAACTAAAAAACAAAGTTCTCACCACGTTGGCACTGAGTTCCTACATTGTGCCAATCACCATAACAGATCCTCACAGTGGAGTGACAAACAGAAAGAGGGCTCTGTCCTCAAAGGTCCCAGCATCTAATGATTAGATGAGCAAACAAAGGAGCAGATATCCCAATACAAGGCGACAGAGCTGCAGGAGCGGTACCCAGGTCCCAGCACGGACAGAGTGGAGGCTCTCCTAATCCAGCCTCTAAGGGACAGGGGCAGCTGGACTGAAGGACCAACAGCAGCGAAAGCTGTGTTCAGAAGGTATGTCTTGCTTTGTGTCTGATAAACCAAGAAAGAGTTAATCTTCCAATAATGAAGAATGGGTTTGTCTCTGGCCCTCCATTCTCTAGAGACCTTCCAGGCTCCCAAAGAGAACCATGGAACATCTTTGGGTCTCTCTAGGGTACCATTCATCCCTCCCTCCTCTGCTCCTTCAGCAAGCACAGCCCGGGCTCCTCCTGGGGGCACCCTCTGTCCCTGGAGCTTCTCCCACTTGGAGGTAAACATTCTCCTGGTGCCCCTTCCCCTTTCCTTGTATTTTCTGTTCCACGCCATGCTGCAGTCTCCCTTTCCCCTTTGTTCTGACAGCCAGATCTGTCAAGGCTGGTTGCCTCCATTTGCCTGGAACACATCTTCTGCATATAGATTGATGAGTTTAATCAGCGAATCAGGAGGAAGCCTTGGGCATCAATCACTGTCAACGTGCCTTCTTTCTAATTTCTGATTTGCTGTTTCCAGTTATGAAGGCAATAACACAGTTTCTCTTAAAGGTGAAGCCGAAAGTTTTGAATTTGCAGTTGGTGAGAAAGTTCTATAACCTCTTTCAATTTCATCTGAGAGAGAGAGAGAGAGAGAGAGAGAGAGAGAGAGAGAGAGAGAGAGAGAGAGGATGGCCGGCATCCTCTGCAAGGGCTGTCATGCTCCTGATCACATTACTCAAGATCCATGCTGAGGAGCATGTTAACAGCCCATTGAGAACTTGAAGGAGCATGTTTCCTATCTCTTCCCTTCCCAAAATCACATCCTCTTACCTTCCATTCCGTTTTAGGAAGCATCCTGACAGGACAGGACCTAGGAGAACCTTGTGATTATTTGTTTTTCTGTTGAGATGAAAGCCTGCATTTCCCACGAAGAAAGCACCCAACATCCTTTGGAAAATCAAATCAGTCTTCTGCTCTGTCTCAAATGCTTCCATGGTTTCCATTTTACTGAGGATAAAGGACAAAGTAACTAACCACAGCCCGCAAG
The DNA here is from genome assembly GCA_026230045.1 of Corynorhinus townsendii. Classification (NCBI taxonomy): domain Eukaryota; kingdom Metazoa; phylum Chordata; class Mammalia; order Chiroptera; family Vespertilionidae; genus Corynorhinus; species Corynorhinus townsendii. Next base: position 231,169,399 of record JAPDVU010000001.1, on the reverse strand, counting down.
GCCCTGCTTGGAGATATCCCTGCCTATCTTACCTGAACTCACCCCCATTCTCCAGAGCATCTGCGTCTCCTACAGGCTTGGAGTTTCCACAGAGGCAATAAATACAAATGCTCTGCTCACTGCTATGAGCCTAGCACACCACCTAAAACACAGTACATTATGTTTTCTAGTAATATCATTGTCTGCAGGTAACAAATAGCAGTTTGTGCCAAGTGGAATTTACTCTTTCTTTACCAGGACATTTGAAGCTTTTCAGCTCAGTTAGATCACCAGGAACCCACTATCTCCTCAATGCATATGGTTTTTCATGCCTAGACTTAATGCCACATGGTTTCAAGATGGCTGCCATGGATCTCATCATCATATCTTCACATGAACACAACCAGAGATGGACAGCAAGGAGTGACCACGATAGGCAAGGCTTCTCCTCATAAGCCCCCCTCTCCTTATCAGGGCAGAACCCTCCTTCCCAGAGGCCCTCTATAGATTTTTCTTTGTGTCTCATTATCTATCATTGGATAACTGGCCACTCCTAGTTGCAAGGGAGGCTGCAGATAAGCCAGGTAACAGAGTCTGGGAAATAAGTGTAGGGTAGCCAATCACGAGTGTTTTATACACAGTGCTCAGGAAGTATGGGTAGGCAAAGCATTTGTTTGGAAACACTAGCATTGAACACAATTTGTTGAGTCGCTTCATTGTCAATATCAGGCCCAATTACACTAGCATTGAACACAATTTGTTGAGTCACTTCATTGTCAATATCATGCCCAATTTCTTAAACTTTTTCCCCATTTGAAGCTCAAAAAGGCCCAAAGACACAGAACTAGTGAAGTGCTGAAATCTGACCCAGGTCTGCCTGCTGTCAGGATCTAAGCCATCTCTACTTTCATAAACTCAGCATTCCTGTAAGATGTCTTAACCATCCAAATCTGAGATTTGCCCCAGCTGACACTCACCATGGTGAGACCTTCCCAGAGCATCCGAACTCTGCTGAAGCCGATGGCCACCTGTGAGGCACCACCACCAAAACGGCAACTGCTCAGAGTTTTAGCTCAGAGCTGCTTCTCTTGTTAATATCCATCAGTTATATTTCTGGTACCAAAGACTTAGTAAATGCGACTCGCTGTGGTTGGCCATGCAATTTATGTTTTTAATTTTGTAAACAGTGCCTTGTTGCTATGGTCAAAGGAGGGGTTTGGGTTGATACATAAGCAAATATAGCCTTCTGGTTGCGTCATGCCAGAGTTGCAAAATATGGCTTTGTTCAGCAAATGCCAGTGCTGACAGCTGCATCGCCATGGCCATTGAATTATATCCCCTCACATAAAGGGAGAGATAAAAGGCCTCCGTAATGTGTGGCATATGACACACATACATGCATGTACACACTCAGGAGGCACAAATGGAGCCCCCCGATGAGCTCAGAGCAGCATGTTCCAGCACAAACACACTCATGCCCAGAACTTGGCTTTGTCAAACAATTGTGTGGAATCCCCTTCATTTTCTCCTTTTTTTCCTTGCGAGTGACAAGATCTAGGCTAATGTCAATGTGAGTGCTGTGTTCCAAGCCAAAGATAGAAGGAGTATAATAAAGAGATAAACTAGCCCATCCAGCTTGGCTCAGTGGTTGAACATCAAGCTATGAACCTGGAGGTCATGGTTCGATTCCAGGTCAGAGCACATGCCTAAGTTGCAGGCTCAATTCCCAGTGTAGGGCGTGTAGGAAGCAGCCGATCAATGATTCTCTATCATCATTGATGTTTCTATCTCCCTCTCCTTCTCCCTTCTTCTCTGAAATCAATAAACATATTTTTTTAAAAAGAAAAAGAAAAAAAGAAAGGAAGGAAGGAACTACCATAACAATAGTCATCAGACAAACAACATTGTCCTACATGTCTCTGGCCCGCATTGCATTGGGCATTTTCAATTCTGGAACGTGAGGGCTCAGCACACTGCTGCCAGGGCAGAGGTGCAGGGAACCAAGGTGCCCCGGCTAGGGAAGGAACTAGCTCCCTGTGATGGTGAGCGATCAACTGCAACCATAGGCACATTTCCCCCCAACCTCCACAGCCCGTGTGCGTGGCGGTGACTCCGCGTGCCCTCCCATTGTGGGTGGGATTGTCTGCCCCCCTCTTAGACTCAGGAGTCAGAACTTGTTTGTGACTTGTTTTGGGCAATGGGGTGTTAGAAAATTAGAAGCAGACTTTCTAAAAGCCTTTGTCCACTTCCACTTCCTCCCGGCCTCCTCTACAATTGCCCTGCGAGCATGGCCAGGCCAGCCTGCGTGGGCGGAGATCGAATCGGGCAGAGCCAGGATGCCCCAGTTGTCCTGGCTGAGACCAGGCTACAGCAGCTGACAGCTGGCTGACCCCAACCTGCAGCTGACGGTCCATGCTTGAGTGAGCCCAGCTGAGACCTAAAGAACCACCCAGCTGCCCTATAGAATTGAGAACAATAAGTGTCATTTCAATCCACTGAGTTTGGGGGTAATTGGTGGCAATCGATGAATGATAAACATAGCTGTTTATAGATCTGGACCTAATAACCCAAACTCCTGATTTCAAAGGAGTGATTTTCCCCCAATGTTTCAGTTTTACAGAAGGAGAAACTGGGGTGCAGTGAAGTTGAGTCATTCACAGCAACACAGGTAGAGAAGAATACTGTTATTCACTTTAAAGACGGGCTTCATAATTGAGTTTCAAGAATACATTATAAGAATAGCACCTACTTTTCAGACACTGGCCCTCCCTGTGTGCTCAGGAAGAGGTTAATGAATGAATCTCTGAGTGAATGGCAGTGTGATTTTGCCCCCAGATTCTCTGCCCTACCAGGATAGCTCCACAATTCCAGGATGGCCCCTCCTCCCAAGCCCACTTTTCCCACACTCACTACCCTCTCTCTAAGGCAGCAAGGAGTCTTCAACCCTCCCCCCTCATTCCTAATAGTCAGCCAGGCTTGCTGCCTTTTTCCAGCCATATGCCACATCCTTACGCAGAATCTGAGTCGATACCCTCATCACTCCAACTGGGACTCAACATGGAAGGGTACTTGCCAGGCCCACAGGTGACACAACACAGCCCTGAGGCCCCTTGGGAATGCAGCCCATGGTCAAGGCTGTGGTGGCTCAGTCCTGCCTCACTTCTCAGGCCCACCACCTTCTTTCAGCTTGCTTCTCCACCTTGTGCATCAGAAAAGGCCATGTTTAACTCCTAGACATGACGCCAATGCCAGGCTTTGATGTCCGGTCTTCTCCACCTGAGGTCTTCCACTTTCATCTGTCCACACCCAACCCACATTTCAGTGTCTTCTTGAAAAATAGTAGCGGATCCAGGAATGGTATATTTGCTCAGAAACTGATACCCTTATGCTTCCAGGATTCTCCTCAAAGTGTCCCTGGGACCCTTGGGCACAGGCTCAGTGCTCTGGCACAGGTTTCATCTATTGCTATGATTCTTGTACTTGAGGGAACGAAGATTCAGAGCCCTGGTCTCTGGCCCACGGCTTGACCTGCCACTGAGTAGAGATAGAAAGCGAACCCTGGCCAGTGGACATCCTAAGTCAAGGTCCTTCACCCTATACCTCTGAGGATGTTTGTGATAACTGGACACCAGGCCATCTCTAGGGATTGGAATGACAACGGCCTTTACTGGAGGGAAGGGATGCCTTCCCTGTGGGGCACCTGGTGAGAGACAGTGCCTCTGCAGCTGCAGCCCGGCCAGGTCTCTCCTGCTGTGCTCAACCTTGGCCAGCCTCCCGGTCCCTGACTCCAAACCCATCTCTAGTCTCAGAAACCGAAACCAAAGCCTAACACCAAGAAACAGTAGACCATCATCGCTCACTTGAAAGTTGTAGAGTGTGACTGTACATGTTAACCACATCTGCAAAATACCTCCGCAGAAACACCTGGATTGGTGTTGGAATAAATAACTCGGTGCTACAGCCCAGCCAAGTTGACACATGAGACTAACCATCAAAGGCCCAAACACCAGACACCAAATACCTAAACCTCATAATAAATCCCTGCCAATTAGGATAAGCCCAGGGAGACCACTATCATGTCTGTCTTCCTCTAAGGAAAACATGCAAATGAGTCCCAAATGGCAGTATTCATACATTTGAACATGTTAATAAGGACTTGTTCATCTACTTAGAACCCTAGCATTGGTTTTGATTTAAAAAGAGTAGCCAGAGAATACAAAATTAAAGATATTCTCAGTGAAAGATAAGGAAACCAACTTGGAGGAAACTTGATTGTGTATTTTTTTTAGTTGCATAATATGATAATGTGGTCAGTAATTAGTATCTGTCATTTACTTTCTTTTAAAATTTTTGGAGATTCTTTTTATCATCTATTGCACGTTCCAATAACAGTACATGTTAAAACAGCGCTAAAAAATTTTACTTTAACCTATTAAATATATGTATTCATTTGTAGCTATATGTGTCTGTGTTTCTATAAACACATACACCTACATTATATATCTTTGTTTGATGCTTCATCTTAATTATGTTAATCAAATCTTCTAAATTCAAATTTATTTCTAAAAAGTATTGACAATTCTGGAAAGTATTGACATCTCCTACCATGATTACATATTTGTCAATTTCCCCTTATATCCCTGACAGTATCACTTTATGTTTTTTGAATCTATACAATTAGCTGCATAAAAGTTTATGTCTGTTTTATCTTCTTGGCATGGTGTGTATTTTACTTCTAAGAAATAACCTACTTTATTGTTTTAACTAGATTTCATCTTGAATTTTTTTAGCCAAAATGGTATTACTATCAAATACATTTTATTTTTATCTAGCATACATGCCCCTACACTTTTCTCTTTACATGTCTTGTGCTGTTCTGTTTTAATTATCTTTTTGAAATTTTTTAAAATGGATTTCAGAGAGGAAGGGAGAGGGAGAGAGAGAGAGAAAAATCAACAATGAGAGAGAGTCATTGATTCACACCCCACATTGGGGACCAAGCCCACAACCTGGGCATAAGCCCCTGACTGGGAATCAAACTTTGTCCTCCTTCCTGGTTCATAGGTCAATACTCAACCACTGAGTCTCGCCAGCTGGGCTGTTTTAATTGTCTTAAGTACCAAAGGAAAGTAAAATGTTCTTTTTGTATTTCATTTTTCATTTTAACTCAGTCCCTGTCTCTCTCTTTATGAAGATAAATTGAATTTATTCACACTTATTGTCATTACTGATAGATTTCATCTGATTGCTCTAACTCTATATTTTCTTATTATGACATTTTGTTGCTTCTTTTTGCTTCATTTCTTCTATTTTATGAGTTTTTTACACATGTAAATGTTCACACTCCTATCCAAAGAATTGTCATTGTAATGTACATAGGCTTGTGCACATGTGAGTATGCACACACACACACACGTGTGTGTGTATTTGCCTATATTTTGTGTGCATATCTTCCCTAGTTGAATAAATCATTCACAGGAGAATGAGACATAAACCCTAAAGTCTACTGTTCCCAGTAGGACTGAGTTCCATTAATGGCCTTAAGGATTGGTGAGCTGCCTGGAATTTATGGGAGATTATTTGCGTTAATGACCCAAATTCTTTACTCCCCCTGAATCTATGCCCTTTGCTATGTGCCTTTGAGCTCCTCCCAGCAGCAGCTCAGGCATCTTTTGACCTCCAGCTTTGTTCTGGAGGATATCAGCATGTGTGATATGAACAGAGGTCTGACAAAGTACGTATACATTTAGACTTAATTTTGCTCCTCAGCCTTTATTATGAGAACACATCCAAACTCGTCTGATAGAAAATGAAACATCGGAGCAGAATTGTACCATTTGTCTCGGGTTAGCCCATCCATGGTGAGCCAAGAGCGAGGCACACCCAGCAATTGACAGAGTCCAGCCAAGACTAGAATAGTTATTAATACAATAACTAGAAAAACCTGTAGATCGTGAGCTAAGTAAATGTTTTTTTTTTATATCAAACTGCTAGGTTTTAGAGTGTTTTCCTACAAAGCATCTCTGTGGCAATTGAAAGCTGATATGGCATGTGTGAGAGAAAGTGAATTTGTCATGAGCCTGCAAAGGATCAAGGTCTCTAAGGATTTCCAAAGAGTCGTTCCAAATACTAAAAATGAACTTAGATAATGATATCATGGTTTCTTGAGCTCAATGGTAAAGGAAAAGCAAAGCTTCTTTAAATAAATAAATAAAAAGATGGGAATATTTTGGAATCTCTGCAATGCCCTGTCTGGCTAATTTTTATAACCCAATATTTTCATGAAGGGTTGTATAAAGTAGATATTATACTCTACCTTGAAATCTCATGTATTCTTGACATTTTAACTCATAAAACAGCATGGTTGTAGAAGTGAGAGTTCTGATTAACTGCAGGTGTTCATTGAAAATGTCATAACTTGGGAGTAAATTCAGGATGTCTACCATCTACCCATGGCATCCTTGACTTATGGAGTCAGAAGGAATCTCAGATAATGAATTGCATCTGCATCAATTCCCTCAATGAACACTGAGAACCTACAAAGGGTTGACAGTTCCACCAAGGAAGGGTTTTACCTTGATGGAACCTGTACCTTCTTCACCTACCTGCTGTTCCCGCTGAGCCCAGAGTGAAGAGATTCAGGGACAGCATGGCTGGATCTCCCCTCTGCTCCTGTCCAGGCTTCTCCCAGGATTCACCAGCTACCTCTGTGCACTCGTAAGTGCTGCCGCCTTATCCATGAAGACCTGCCCTACTATGTCCCAGATCACTGCTGAGCTTCCTTCAAAGCAGCTTCTGCATGGCTTCTTGCTAGTCTCATTCTCCTTTGGACTGTATATCTACCATATATATATATATATATATATATATATATATATATATATATATATATATATATATATATGACACAAATATAACACCTGCAAAACTCATTGATTTACATGTATTCATTTACCACTTTTCTATTTTCTTCTTTAAAAGGGACTTTAAGCATTTGCCTTAAACGTGCAACAAAAAGGAGGTGCTTAATAAATCTTTGTGAAAATAAACATACTCCCTTCTGTGTGGAGCTGTGAGACATAGAAACGTGAAGACGTGTGTCTTCCCTACAGCTTAACTTGTTTTCTATTCTCTGAACAACAGGAAGGAGTGAAATCTGAACAGTCACTATCCCTTTCTCTGGATCTCAATCTAACCCCACCTGAGTCGAGCCTCACACACAGAGGCACCTTCAGAAACAAAATATTAGGGAAGTATGTGTAAATGTACCCCATATGTGCCCTAAATTCCAAAAGGCAACACACACACACACATATATATATATATATATATATATATATATATATATATATATATATACACATACTAGAAGCCCAATGCACGAAATTCGTTCAAGGGGCTGGGCTCCCGCCCTCCACCCTCTGCAGTGGCTAACTTGGCCCTCGCAGCCACAGCTTCATCTGGAAGGTCGTCTAGAAGGACGTCCAAAAAGATATCCAGTCTAATTAGCATATTACACTTTTATTATCATAGATCACCCCATGTGTGTGTCATAAGTATATGTACACATTATATGTTACTATTACAGAGTGCATAATTCAGAATTTTCAAATTTATTAGAAAAGGAAGGACAATGATTGTAGAATAAAATAATAGAATGCTGTTCTGGAAGAAATTCAGCAGGAGTCCCTCAGTGTACCAGAGCTAAGAGAAAGAACCATGGTGCTTCAGCACCAGGGACAGTGGTACATTCCCCCTGGTCCAACTAAGACTGGGGCATGGACAGCTCCCAGTTGAATTGGTTACTGTAGTGGAGGATAGATAGCTGGAAAGAGAGGCAGCTGCCAATCCAGGCCCTAGGACTTCCATGTCAGAGGCTGTATACCTAGGACCCAAGGGACCTGAGTCGACAGCAGATGCCAGGGTATGTGTGTGGCTGTATCTACATGACAAGGAGAACCCTACCTTTTGCCATGCGGCCAGCTTTGTATGGCGAGGATTGATTAGCTAGAAAGCCTGCACGTAGACTTTAAAGTGAGCAGTGAATTTCAAATAATATCAATGCAACGAGTGAAGCATTGAGCTCTATGTCTGTGGGAAAAGCTGACTCGCTGAACAACAGAGTCATAATGGGGCCAAGGAACAGCTCAGAGGAGGGAGAGAGAAGCTGGGCTTAAGGGCTGGGTGAAGCGAACAAGTATGAGGGCTGGAGCTCCATGCCAATATGTGGCAGGCTGGCATGTGGGGGCGCCCCTGCCCCTGCCCCTGCACAGAACACGCCACATGTCATGTGGCCTGACATCAAGAGAGGGAAGCAGTGGTTACTACTAAGGCAAATGAACCCCTCCTCCTGGCAGGTCTGTTCCTTCACCTTAATTTGGCCTAACTCCTTAAATTCTACTCAACCTAATCATCCCTCCTACCTTCTCAATGAATAATCTGTTCATGCATTTACTCAACAAGTATTTAATTGGTGCCACATACACTGCGTGGCCAGATGATTATGATCTCTGAACGCATAAGAATCTGGCCACTCAGTGTACTTCTCTTGAGTACCTCATTTATTTGATATCAAAGATCCTATAAATCGTGCACCTGATCAGTTTTCCCCTTAGCACTGGCTGATAGAAGGCTCAGGGCAAATAGGTGGTTGATCTCTAGCAAAAGTCTAGAATACTTCTGGTACCCATATGAGATACAAATACACTGAGTGGCCAGATTATTTTGCATTCAGAGATCATAATAATCTGGCCACTTAGTGTATATGCCACAATCTTCTAGTCTTTTTTTTTAAATATATTTTATTGATTTTTTACAGAGAGGAAGGGAGAGGGATAGAGAGTTAGAAACATCGATGAGAGAGAAACATCAATCAGCTGCCCCTTGCACACCCCCTACTGAGGATGTGCCTGCAACCAAGGTACATGCCCCCAACCGGAATCTGGGACCCTTCAGTCCACAGGCCGATGCTCCATCCACTGAGCCAAACCGGCTAGGGCTCTTCTAGTCCTTTAAAAACCCCTCAAGCCACTGGGTTTGCCTTGTTCATTATTTATTCACTCATCTATTCACTCAGTTATCCAAGGAGCACTTGTGTGGGGTGCCATCCCAGGCCAGAGGTTGCGAAGATGAGGAAGACACAAGCTCTGTCATCTGGGAGCCATTGATTCAGGGGACGAGAAGCCAACAGCATGGTAGTCAAGCGACAGAGAAAGGTCGATGCTGTGTGAACAGGGAGGGGAGAGACACTGCCACTCTACAGAATTCTGGAATACATTTCACCCTCAAGCGCACATTGGGCATTTCACATGCGCTCCCAGGTACGCGAGGCACTTTCATTCTTTAAAGCTCAGAGCAACCCTGTGAGATGGAGAAAAGGGGCAACTGAGGCTCACAATGGTTCCCTTTTGCTCCCGGTCACAGAGGCTGCAATGGCGGGGCCGGGACTCAGCCTCGACTGGGCCTTTCGAGTCAGCCCTTTCCAACTCAGCCTGGCCCCCTTCCAGAAGCTCGGGGGAGCTGCTTCTGAAAGAGCCAGGAGGACAAGCGGGACTTTGCTGTGCTGCCACCTGTGACGTGGCGGGGGTGCTGAGGGGACCCAGCCAGGTGAGGGCAGAAGGGCTCTCGCCGGGTGACGGGCAGCCCCCAGCTGCCACCCGTTGGGGATGCCTCCCCGTTTCCATGCTGAGGGCCCAGGGGCCCCAGGGCAGTTTCCGTGGCAGCGTGAACCCCCCTGACGCCCTGACCCGTCTTTGCCAGTCTCATTCTTCTTCATAATTGGACCGGCTGCCGCTCGCTGCTTACCTGATTAGGGGTTCACTAGCCCAGCAGAAATGGGATCTAAGAGGATTAAAAAGTGAAGAAAAAAAAAGATAATATAAATTGAAAACAGCAGCTTCTCCAGCCGAGCTTTGGATTAGAAGTTGAGAATGCGAATCAGAAAATTAAAAAATGTGAAGGACGAGGCCTAAATACGATGCGGACGAGTCTCTTTGTCGCTGGGCGCCCTTGCATGCTATTGTGCTGTGTGTGTCTGTCCCCAGGCGAAGGGACCCGCACCTTCGCCTTACTCCCGGGGGCCTCCCAAGACCGAGGTGCAGCCTCACTTTCTGACCTCACCCCGCACACCCTCCCTCGATGCTCCCTCTTCCCTGTGCACATGCCCTCCTTCTTCACCCTGGGGACTTCGCTCTGCGGTCCTCACTGCCCACATCCTCCTGGTCCTCTGGCTGAGAGGCAGCCTCCTTTCCGCGTCTCCCATCATCGCCCCGAGGTCACCTCCCCTCCCGGAAGCCTGTTGCACTTGCTCCATCTTGTCAGTTACTTGGCGCTTTTCTGCCTCCAAATAGCATCACAGATGCCTTTTCTCCCTGGTGGACTGTGAACACAGTGCCCTCTGTCAAGAGGACCTTATGCTTCTATCTGCAAAGGGCTCTTTGCTAGGGGCGAGGGAGCCAATGAGCCACTGGGTCAATGCCACGTGGGCTACCCAGGCACTCCAGTCTCCAAGAGCGAGGCTGGAATGCAGCATCCTCCAGGGAGCAGCCACCTCTCACTGCATGACCCATGCCCACCTGCTCCCCAGCAGCGCCCCCCTCATCCCTGCCTCTCCCAGGTCCCAGGGAGCATGCCACTGTACCTGTGGCCTGATTTGGCTCCTGCTGACCTCTGCCTAAAATCACATTCCCGGCATTTCTCCTCCTCTGTCCATGGGAAATCCTACTCGTGCTTCAAGCTCCTGTTTGCCACACACCCCCTGAAGTCTTCCCTGTGCTCTTTGTCCACATGTTCGTTTTAGGACTTGAAGGCCATCTCAGAGTGCGTGCTGCTTTGCTTCCTGTGCGCCTGTGTGGCCTGCATCCCATATGTCTGTTGGGGATCCTCACAGTGGGTTCCTCTGGGACGGAGGCTCTGTGACCTTTCCTCGTGGGGGCGGGTGACATCCCTGCACTCTCCCTGTGTGTGAGGGCCTGTGCTCACAGGGTGGTGTCATAGACTCAGCACAGCAGAATCCTTGGGTGGCCTCGCGTACAGGCACAGAAATGCTCGCCCCAGGCCCAGGGAGGTCCAGCCTGTGCTTGGGAGCCCTGCCGGGCACTGCCCGCCCACGAGGCTTTCACCAGCTCAGAGCTGAGAATGCCCTCGCTGCCCAGCATGTGTTTGCAGAAGAACAGGCATAACAAACAAGCTGAGCTCTTCTCAGATTCACAGCCGGCCACGTGCCTGAACATCGCCTCTCACCAAGGAATGTCCTGTTCTCTCTCTCACCTCAGAGTTGAGCACACCAAGGCCGAAACGATGCAAATTAGTTTGTCCAGAGTGTCCTGCTGATAGGGAGAGAGACCAGACCCAAACCCTGCTCTTCCAGATTCGAGAACTGAGCTTCTTAGCCTTCCTTAACCCAGCTGGGTTGCAGGTTGTGTTTGCCCGATGCATGGAGAATTCTAATTAAATGTGCAGGAGGTTTCACAGGATAGTCACAGCTGGACCTCAAACGAGGATCCCAGAAATTCTGCTGCTGGCTTCCCAGGCCACGCCCAGGGGCAGGGATTTCACAAGGACACAGGAGAAAGGGGCGAGGTTCTGGATGCAGGTGGGAAGCAGCACCAACTGGACTTCCTCTTTAGAAAACCAAAGACTAAAGGGTCGCTTGCCTTCCTCAGTGGTGAAAGTGAGGCCCAGGCCCCTGTCCCCAGGGCACTCATTTGAGGGCACAGTCACCATCTTATAGCCACACCTCCAAGTCCTGGTGTGGACAGGGCTTCACAGACCCCATAGGCAGTACCCTCAAGCACTCCTTAGGCGTCCAAGGCCGCGTCCTCGGGTAAACCTTCCCACGGGGTGGAGCGGAGACCAGCCTGCATCAGGACACGACGTCTGGTCTTCTCATTGCTGGCCCGATACCTGCTGTTTAAGATCAGCCAAGGCAGGTGGACACCACCATCGACAGCATCCACAGCATGTCCTCGCCTGTGCCCTGACCAGGTGGCGCACCCGGGCCATTCACTCTGTGCACTGAGTGACCACCATGGGCCTGCTCGGTGCCATGGGCAGGGACACCCTGGTCACAGGGCCAGCCTGGCTCCTGCCCTCACTGAGCTTCCAGACAAGTGTTGGGTGAATGGGCTCAGGCAGGGCAATTATTAGGACCTTGGATGGAACAGACTAAGCAAGACCACAGAGCCGACCCACTCTCTCAGGGTATGGCGGCCACTCTGTCCCCGAGCCGGCCGCTGCCATGAGGATCAGGGCGAAGGTTGGGCAAAGGGCTTTGTCAGATCTCCAGAGCCCTGTTGTTGAGTGAGAAATCACGGGGTTCTGAGAAATTCTATCCGGCCCCCAGCTCTGTGGGCTAGGCCAACCAAGTCAGGCATTCGCTCTTCTGCTTTCAAACGGAGAAGCCACCAGGACCCCAGATGCGCATGGAGACCATTTAGGATGTCCAAGTCCAAGAAGGCCACGCGGGGGCGGGGGCGGGAGGAGAGAGGCGAGGACAGGGCTGAGGCAGGACGTGGGAACGCGAGCAAAGGAGGCGGCCTCCATGGGAGACTGTTTCAAAGGCAAAGGGGAAGAAAGGTAATTGGAGAAGCCCAGGCTCCATCTGCTCAGACTCCGAGGATAAAGGCGACGGGGGATTAGGTGACCTGGGGCCGCGGCACCCGGGATGGAGATGCCATTTCTTAGCCCCTGCGCGGCGATTATGTTGAATGCTGACCCTGATCCCTTTTGTCCACGGGAGATAATGAAAGCTGCTCTATTTGAGGCTGAGGGCCTTTAAGTGACCCATTAGCCACTCCTGCTTCCAGCCCAGGCCGGCGGTCTCCGCAGGACAACGCGGAGCCGCGGGCAGGGGCGTGCAAGGTTCGCAAGAGGGGTTGGGCCACCCCGTAGAACAGAGTGGAAAGGGGGAGCGGGAGGAGAGAGCAGAGTCCTGCCCTCAGACCCAGGCCCTGCCTCGGTGGTTCAGTGTCAGAGTGACCTTTTCTCTCCGGTGTTCAGACACAACACCTGGCTCCCCAGGTGTCCCCAAGCTTGACAGGGGGCCCTGCATGTGACAACGGCTTTCAAAGCTCCCTGCCCTGGGGAGCGGAGCCCTTCCCAGCTCCCAAAACGCCTTCCATGCTGCCACCGGGTGTTTGACATTCAAGATTTCTCAGGTTTGGGAAAGATAACATGGTGTAGGTATCCTCTGCCACGTGAGTCCTCCCTCTGGGGTCCAGAGAACCCTCCTCTCCCAATCTCCTTGCCATCCACGCTTCTCTCTGCTTCCAACCGCTTACCACCCACACACAGGGTGCCATTTGTTAAATGCTGGGAAGATGGGGCTGTCCGGGCGGGAACGTCGCTTCTTTTGCCATCACTTTATCCCCTGTACCTAGAAGAGGCAGGGCACCCTGTAGACATCCCATAAACATGTACCCACAGACCAATATGACACAACTGGCTCTGTATGGTTTGTTAATAATGATAACAACAATGGATCACGTGTATTGAGCACCTACTACATGCCAGATGTTTTCTAAGCATATTCTCTGCGTTACATTTATTTTATTCCCACAACAAACCCTTTAAATCGCTTCCAAATGAGGACATTTGCCCAAGGGTAGAGGCTACTCTGCATGGAGTGGGTGCTCAACCCAGGCTCCCTGACCCAGAACCCCCAACATGAGGACATGAGGAGGCATTGCCCCCACACATACAGAACATGGTAACTGTCCTCACAGCTACAGGCGAGGAGGCAGAGCCCTAATCCAGGAAGGGGATAGGGAGGGAGGCTCCCTGGAGAAGGGGAGCTAGTCCAGCAGCCCAAGCACACGGCTTTGCTCCTCGTTCATGAAGACTGGCTGCACCCCTGTCCTCAGGGGTCCTCATACCTGGACTGTTCCCACCTCTCACGCTCAGAGCTTGACTGTATAGATGGGTTTCAGTATCAAGTGGTTCACTCTCCAATGTATTCTGGTTTGCCTGTATTAACGACCATTTACATAATACACACTTAGGAGCTGGGCACAGCATTCATCTCTCTCTGTTTATCTTTAATGCAGCTGCAAAGTGGAGATCACTGCCATCGCCCACCTGGGGAGGAGACTACGGTGGGGTGGGGGGGGGGGGGGGGGGTGGCGGTGGTACCTGCCCCTGAGCCCACGGAGTAGCAGACATGTGTCCTGGACCCCTTGTCCATGCTTTAGGGGTCCCTGCACACCTTCCAGCCTAGGCTGACCTCCATCTGGAGGGGTTTGTTTCTAAATCCGTTCTCTGGGCTTCTGAGAACTAAACCCTCCCTCCCCACTGTCTCCTCTCCCAGGCTCCAAAATCCGAGTTCACTGTGGGATATTTCAAGGACATTTCTTTTCTGAGTGCAAAATTAGCACCTGCTATTGTAGCAAATACGGAAAACCAGAGGATGGTAGATATAGGAATAAATATTCTGACATCCAGATATGACCACTGCTAGCTTTTTAATATTTTTCTCTCCTTTATATGTAAGATCATGTTTGGGGGTATATGTAATATCATGCTGCAGGTAATATGGGACCTACTGTGTTCACCAGACAGAGTGCTGAAAAGTGCCCAACAGACCAACAATTTCTTTCTATATTTTACTTTTAGTCATTAATATTCATTGCAGAATCCAACATATGAGTGGGCATTTAAGTTGTTAAAAAATGAGATTTTTCTCTTAAATTTGGATAATCTACTGAGGATAGATTTTCAGCTGTATAATTGTTAGAGGCCAAAAAAATGTATCTTGACAGTTCTTTTTTTTAATATATTTTTATTGATTTTGGAGAAAAAGGGAGAGGGATAGAGAAAATCATCAATCATGAGAAAAAAAATCACTGATCAGCTGCCTCCTGCACGCCCCCACTGGGGATTGAGCCTGCAACCTGGGCATGTACCTTTGACGAGAACTGAACCTGGGACCTTTGAGTCCACAGGACAACGCTCTATCCACTGAGCCAAACTGGCTAGGACTCTTTAGGGGTTCTTGATACAAATGTTAAAGCTCTTTGTTAAGACCTCACTCTGTGCCAGCCACCACCAAGCTGAAGGGTTGGCTGGTTGCCTCATTTCATCCACAGGACAGCCTTGAGGAGGGCAAGGTCACCAACCAGTTTTACAGGGAAAGTTACAGAGAAGACAGCATGTCCCCTCCACCTGCCTTCCACAGACAGTTAATCCCTGGGCCCTGTCTTCTGTGGGTGAAACATTGGGTCTTACGTAGACACCGTCCCTGGGGCTCCCTTAGATGCCTGTGAAACTCTTTGTGATAATATATTTCATCGGCCATTTTTTTTTCTCTCTGGTCAAAAGCAAATCACACGAGGTGTTTAGGAATGCAACTATGACGCTAAGGTGCTTTTCTTCAATGCCTCCAATGAGGCCTGTTTAAACACCATCTTTAACTTCACCCATCAAATGATTTCAAAGGCAGGATATTTAGCCACATTTTTCAAAATCATCTTTGACCATTTAACTGTTCAACAATAGAACTTAAATCCACACTCCCAATGTTAATTCCTCCCCAAAGGGCCTGATCCCAAACCTTGATGAAAAAAGGAACTTAGGAATGAAAACATACGTTCACACAAAAACCTGGACATGGATACTCATAGCAGCTGAATATTCAACAGGTGAGTGGCTGAACCCGGTGATGCCTTCAGACGGCGGAGTATTACTCAGCAATAAAGACAACCAGGTACCCATACAGACAGCAACTTCGGTGGCTCTCACTGGAATTGTGTTGAGTGAAAACAGCCAAAAGCCCAAAAGGCTCCATGTTGACGATTTTATGAATGCGTAGCACTCTTGAAATGACAAAAAGGTTGAAGTGGAAAACCAGTTAGTGAAACCAGAGTTTAGTGATGGGGCCGATGGAAGCAGAAGAGAGGTGGATGTGGTTATAAATGTCAGCCCGAGGGATCTCGTGGTGATGGGCCATTTCAGGACATTGGCTGCTGGTGGACAGATGAACCGCCACACGAGATAAAATTGTACTGAATGAAGGACACAGAGAACGAGCGCGAGTCACCGTGGGGAGGCCGGACTGAGATGGGCGGATCGCATCGTTATCACCATCTCCATGGTGATAGGACAGGAGTTTCAAAAAATGCTGCCATGAGGGGACCTAGGTTGAGTCTACGCAAACTCCCCCTGTGCTGCTTTTCACAATTATCAGCCTGAAATTCTCTCCATATTTATTTTTAATTAAAAATAAATAAAGCAGCTCTACTGGCAAGGCTCAGTGGTTGAGCATCCACCTATGACCAGGGAGGTCACAGTTCCATTCCAAGTCAGGGCACATGCCTGGCTTCTAGGCTCGAGCCCAGTGTGGGGCATGCAGGAGGCAGCAGATCAATGATTCTCTCATCATTAATGTTTCTATCACTCTCTCTCCCTCTCCCTTCCTCTCTAAAATATATATATATATATATATATATATATATATATATATATATATATATTACACACACACACATATATATAGCCTATGTAATAAAGAGGTAATATGCAAATTGACCCTCATGCCCTCACAAGATAGCTGCCTACAACCAGGCCGGCAGGGGGGTTAGTGAGGGACGACCAAATGACTGAACAAGCAGGCTGTGTGGGGCGACCAGGCCGGCAGGCGGGGCAGTTGGGGGCGACCAGGCTGGCAGGGAGGGGCAGTTAGGGGTGACCAGGCTGGCAGGGGAGGCAGTTAGGGGTGACCAGGCTGGCGGGGGGGGGCAGTTAGGGTTGATCAGGTTGGCACACAGAGGCAGTGAGGGGCAATCAGCCCTGCAGGGGTATAGTTAGGGGAAACCAGGCAGGCAGGCAGGTGAGAGATTAGGAGCCAGCAGTCCAGGATTGTGAGAGGGATGTCCAACTGCCGGTTTAGACCCGATCCTCAGGATCGGGTCTAAACCAGCAGTCGACATATCCCAAGGGGTCCCGGATTGGGGAGGGTGCAGGCTGGGCTGAGGGGACCCCCCTCCCATGCACAAATGTCTGATATATATATCAGAAAGTTGAAGGGCTATGAAATAGAAATAGCTTCCCCCTCAGTGAAATTGATTCAGGGCATCTGGTATATCTCTGTGATCTTCTGAAGTCCCAAGACATCGTCTCTACAAAATCTCCTTTGGGGCAAGTCAAGGGTGGGACCAGGGTTCTGGAATGGGCATGGCTCATCTGACTCTACCAATCACCCCGCCATGAGCATGGCATGACTGAGAGTTCGAGGTCATGGTGTCCCCCCTTCTTTCCCCCCCACTCATCCCAGGCACTCACAACCAGGAACATAAAGAGTTTTAACTTAAAAAAAAAAGAGACAATTTTGCTACAATGTTTTCCCATTTTGCTGTAACTGCTGCCAGCTGTGGGTTAATGTGGACCATATTCCAGGAGGCAGCCCGAGGCCTTGCCACGGTTGTGCGTTGCCCAATTAAGTGGGGAGAACAGTAAGTGCAGAGCCTGGTTCTCTGGGCCGGTTTTCAAAGCCACGCTGCTTCTCATTCCAAAATCTTCAGACGCTGGAGGTGAGCAGGCTCCTGGCTCGGAGTCCGAGGCACAGCAGAGGGCTTGGCAGGCCCCCAGGTACCGCTGCCTCTGCTGTCAGCTGTGGGCAATCTCCAGATTCGAGCGGCCGAGACTTCCAAGAGCTGCTGTCATTACCCTTGGTCAGTCTTCCTGGGTCACGTCGGGAATGTGATCCACACGCCGGGCCCACAGAGAGAGACTCAGAGAGCAGAAAGGGCCTTATCGTACAAGAAGCTCCAAATAGGCACTGCCTTTGGTCTGGAAACCACGCATCCTTCTCTCAGCATTGCCCAGAGCCTGTGATGGGCCAACTCTCCATATGGGCCACCTCCCGTTTGCTCTCATGCTGTGTTCACATCCATGTCCAGAATTACATCTCAGAATAGCACATAAGGGCAGGCGGCATTCGAGTCCCTGTTTTAGACAGACTGGGAAAGAGACCAAGAGGTGTGACGCACTGCCCGGGGCCACATGGCACCAAATAACACAGCGGGCCTGGAACCCGCAGGGCCTCTGATCGGAGATGCCCTCGAATGCACCCTCAGCAATGTGATTCCTGGTAGAGCTTCTGAGGGTTACTGGAGGGCACCTTCAATCAGAGGCGCTGTTGTTCTTGGGACACGTGTACCCGTGAAGGAAGGTAGGCCCCATCCATGAGCAGGGGCATTGGCATTGGTGTGTCAAAGCCAAGGACTTCGGGCCCAACGTGTATGGGTCAGTGGTTGAGCATTGACCTCTGAACCCGGAGGTCACGGTTTGATTCCCTGTCAGGGCACATGCCAGGGGTTGCAGGCTCAATCCCTGGTGTGGGGCGTACAGGAGGCAGTCGATCAATGATTCTCTCTCATCATTGATGTTTCTATTCCTCTCTCTCTCTCCCTTCATCTCTGAAATCAATAAAAATATTTTAAAAATATTATAAAAAGGCAAGGACTTTGGGACAAGGGATAAAAAGATTTCAGGTGTCACCTTCCCCCGATGTCCTCCCTTGTCACTCACCCCCATTCCAGGCTGGATGGGGAATGTTCTTCCCCAGGGCTGCCCATGACCTTCTAGTCCCCTCTCTGCTGCAGTCCCGATAAGCATGCGGTCCTGGGCTCAAGTCCAGCTCCTGCTTAACCGTGAGATCAGGATGTCACGGAGTTCCTCTTGCTCTGGAGACAGGTGGCCGTGTGTGGCATGCCTGTGCACATGCGCAGCCTGGCCAGGGAGCCGGAGCCCCGCCAGGGCCGCTGAGATCTGCTCTGTGCAGGTCATGCCTCTCCTCTCCTGTGTCTTCAATTAACCTCCAATTAACATCACGGACCCGCCAGCCAGGCAGACTTCACACAGACTCCTGCTTCCATCTCGCATGCAGATGTCCTTGATTCCCGGCCACTTGCAGCTCTCGGAGGATGCCTCCTGCACCCACCCTGCCCACCTTAAACCTAGAGGGGGGCAGGTGGGCCTCCCCGCTGCTCCCCTGGGGCCTGGATCTCACCCCCACATCCCATACCGGCGCCCAGTGTGGGGTTCAGGGGCTGGGAAACAAACCTGGTCCAGGGGGATGCGGTTGCCCAGGAGATACCAGGATGTCACCCCACTGCCTCCCACAGATTTCTTCAATCCCTCTTCCTCCTTTCCCAAGGCCTGCTGTCTCTTTTCATTCACTCCGCCTCCATCCAGGCAGTGGTCTCTGCGTTTTCTCTCTCTCTCCTCATTCGCCTCCCTCATTTCTTTTCCTCCCTGGGTCTCCCCTGTGCCCACTGTCTCTGGGTGGCCTCCCTCGTCCTCCTCCTTCCTATGTCTTGATGTCTCACCTCCAGTTGTCAGGGCAGCCTCTCCCGTTGCTCCTTCTCTGCACCCGACCCCTCCCCCCACCCCTGCAGCTCTTCTCCGCTGTACAGGGAAGGGCCTTCCATCCACAGCCCCCGATGCACAATGCTGGCTGTGCTCCGGTTCCCCGCCAAATGGAGATGGGGCCCCGGGTGCTTTGCAAAAGTTAACTAAATAAGGTTCCAAGAGATTCGCACTGCGACCCTCCCATTGTACAGATGAGGAAGCTGAGAGGCAGACCAGAGCAGTAGCTTGCCCAATGTCATACAGCAAGTAGGCAGAGGAACCAGGCCTCAGCCCGGCTGCCTGGCCGCAGCGGCCCGTCTCGCCTCTGCCACGCTCAATCATCTCGCCAGTGCCACCTTTTTGTGTGTCTGATTCAAAACGAATGTGGCTCACTACTCATCCAGCAAGACTGACAGGAAGCCCAGCAGCAGTGTCCACTCCCTGCTACTGTGATCAAACATGAGCCTGGTCCTGGGAGGCAGGGCAAGCTCTGGGCCTCCATCCAGGGGGACATGGCAGCCCGGGACCCAGCTCAGGTCTGCGTGGTCCGGTCCAAAGGCAGACAGCTTTGGGGCGATTCCTCCCGCTATGACAAGCCGAGCTCAGGCCTCCCCAGCACCAATGCCGCCAACCCTTCCCCAGGGCTCCCCCGTCAGAGGGGCTGTGTTCTCTCCAGCGCAGCCTCCACCGTGAGGTGCCTGTCACCCACTCCTAGGGACTTCTCCTCCCCCTTCTCCGGTTCAGTGTTTCCCTTCTCCAGATCTCCAAACAACAAAACAACCTTTGATCCTCTGCCCCATCTGACAAATCCAGCTTAATTGCCTCAGTGGGCCCAGGCCTAGAAAGCAAAGGCCCACTTAGGGAGGGCGCCCGCCACCTCGCATGGTTTCCTGCCTGGCCTGGGCCACGCAAAACCTCCCAGCCAGAGGATTAGGCTCAGCCTGGGTCTCAGGGCAGTGCCAGTCACTCTGTCCGCTGGGAGAGGGGCTGGGGGCTGGGGACACGATTGAGGGAAATCCCTGCCATGTCTTTCTGGAACACCTCTAGGTGAGGAAAATAAAAGGGTTATTTTTCTCAAGAGTTTATTTTGCCAGATTCCTATCTCAGGAGCCGTCGGAGCTCTTTACATACACATTACATCACATACTTGTAGGAACTCTTACATTACATACACGGACAGAATGAAGGAGAGACAAGCAAGCGAAACAAAAATGTTGAGAAAGTCTAACCGTCCCCCTGAGAAAATCAGCACAAATAGCCAAGAAGTTCGTAAGAAGACGTGCAGGCCGCACATCCGACATGGCTCAGTGATTGAGCATTGACCTATGAACCAGGAGGTCACAGTTCCATTCCCGGGGAGGCCACATGCCTGGGTTGTGGGCTCAATCCCCAGGCTGGGGTGTGCAGAAGGCAGCCAATCAATGATTCTCTCTCATCATTGATCTCTCTCTCTCTCTCTCTCTCTTTCCCTTCCTCCCTCCCTCTCTCCCTCTCCCTTCCTTTCTGAAATCAATAAAAATATATTTTTTAAAAAGTACAGGCTTACTATTAATCAGGGGAATTAAAATTTTAAGATCAAGACTCAATGGCTCTGATCGGCAAGCCCTTCCCCTTCGCTGTGCGGAGAAGAGGTTGTGGTGACAGACGTGCAGTGGGCACAGGCCTCCCAGTTACCCCATCAGTCACATTCACGGCAGACAAAAGTACGTGCTGTCAAGGACCTTGAACTTCACGAGTGGGAGGACACATTCTAGAATGCTCAATCCAACACGGGACTTGCTTGAACATATCAAGGCAGTTTTAACAAATAATTGAGGTCTGAAGGACGTTGGCACTGACAAGAGAAGTCCCTGAAGACCTGCTTGGCCAGCAGCAGACAAACGTAGCCGGAGGCAGGCAGGCTTTGCTTCTCCGATTGTAAACCACGGAAGAGTTCAGACGAGACGGTGTCAGAGGATGGGAGCACCCCATCATACGAGGGAGCGGGCTGAGCGAAGGGACTGGGCCACAAAGCACAGGCAAGAACTTCCCCAGATCCAGACCCCAAACAGTGCAAAGCCAAGTGCGGAGGTGTCCGGACATTAAGACACATACGCCCTGCTTTGGGCATAGCCTGAGCAGCGATTTCTTGCTGCCGGGCTTGCATCCGCTGAGGAGGTATCTCCGTCTTCAGTATTAATGAGCAGACATGGCAGCAACACACCAGCATGCTGAGACAGGCAGTGCAAGCACCAAGAGCATCCCTAGAGAGGGCCTCCCCGCCTCTGGCTGCATCAGCACCCTCTGCACCCTGGGGCACAGTGAGGTGGCATTTGGGCTTACTATCTAGGTAACACATAGTTTTTCTGCACCTCAGTTTCTCTGTCTGTGGAATGGGAATAACTTCCAGAGAGAGTACTGGTGAGTGGCTGAGGAAAAGCAATGTGCGCAAGCACACCATCAATTATAGAACATGACGGAGATGCCAATCTACATGGTTATTTATGAGGCCCCACGGGCTGTCCCGAGAAGCCTTTTCTGCATCTCAATTCCTCCATGTCTTCTTTGGGACAATTCCTCTCCTCCTAAATGCCTGCCTTAGCTGGGATACAGCCTCCCCTGCTGGTCTCTAAATTAGCACATCTTCTACCCACTCCCCCGGAGACTTCCAGTTCCTTTAATCCAATGAAATAAGAAGTTCAAGCCATCATCTTCAAAGAATAAGAATAAAATTTGGGGACCAAAATTATACCCATTGGGATTGCTTCTGTAGAAATACTTTGGAATTCCTTTTCATGCCCTATTAAATAATTAAAATGTTTCTTTTCTGCGTTCAATGTTAGTTATTTAAACCCTGGTCCTAAGCTCTATTAGCAACCTTATTAGCACAAAACTTTCTTTGCCAGTTGGATTAGTTGTATAGATTTCTGCATTGGAAGGATGCACGCAGACAAATGCAAGTGCGTGGCTACGGTGAATGCCCTGCAATCCCAGGAAATAGGTTAAATTTAAGCTGACACGATTCATCTCGCTCCTCCTAATGCTTTATTTGCGTAATCGATGCCCGCCATCTGGGTTAGGAGCTGTTAGCACATCAAGCCTGTTTCTGGGACTCTGGCCGACTCGAGTGTTGCCCTCACATGCGGTTCCGTTACCACTGAGAACGGGCTCTGTGGTAATGAGCCAGTGTTTCACAGGAGGCAGAGGGACAGAGCCCCGGAATGTCAGGACTGGAGGGAACTGCGGGCAGCAGATAGGGAAGCCTGGAGGTCCAAGCCGTCCCCTGAGGGAGTCAGCCACTCCCTCAGGCCTCTCTGCCCAGCCCCATTCACTGGGACTCTGCTGTCCACTTCACGCCCTCCCTGCCATGACCAACCTGGAGAGGGAGGGGCTGATGTCGAAGAAGGACATCAGGACGAGTGGCAGGAAAGGACAGAGGCAGCAGAGAGCTCCTGAAGCCCTGTCTCAGGTGCCATTCAGAACAGGGAACACCGGGCTGTGGGTGTCCCGTTCCCTGCCCTGGGCCAGAGTGAACCACCCACCACCACAGGGCGGTCCTGGAGGCTGGGCGGAGGTGGGCCCAGTGAGGGCAGAGGCTGCTGCACAGGGATCTGAACCCAGAACACAGCAGGCCATAGTCAGAGGCCTGGGCCAGGGCCAAGAAAGCAACACCAAGCAAACGAGTGACCCAGAGACCGCTCACCATGAGCTCGTGCAGGCAGCACTGGGTGGCCTGGAATTCCCAGCAGCCCCGCGCTTCTTAAAGACAGGCCAGGTTTCCGGTGCTCCCTGCTCCTGAAAGACAGGCCTGCTTCCCCTCCTACCTGCTTCCGGTGCTCCCTGCTCCTTAAAGGCAGGCTGGCTTCCCTTGCTACCTGAGAGCCCTACCCAGGAGGCCCCTCTCCCCCTGTGTCTCATCACCACCATCTGCTGCATCTGGCTCCTGGGCATCATTGTGGAAATGGTACCCTAAATGTGCTTCATTTCAAGTGACATTAGTCTCCATGCTTCTGCTCAGCTCCTGTCCCATCCTTCCGGGCTACACGCATTTTCACGGAGGTATCTGCGTGGCAGGAGGTGGCTCCGCCAGAGCAGAGGCACGGAATAGAGGGAGAAGTTGCTGCTGGGGCAAGTCTGCCACGTGTAAAGAGAAGCCTCGGTCAGGTGCACGTTCACTGTCTGAGCAGGGACAGCAGACTTCCAGGACCACAGGGGCCTGGCTGGTAGGAAGGCAGGGAAAGCAGGACTCATAGGCCAGGGGGACCCCAGATAGGTGCTGGTACACACCAGGGCTCAGGGACCCCAGCAGGTGTGCTCTAAGCAGAGGAGGAATGGCCGGGTAGTGGTGTGGGACTCACAGGAGACAGCGGTTCCGCTTGGGGACCCAGGAAGCAGAGTCCACGATGAGACTGGGGGGAGGATGGGAGAGCTAAGCCTGGTGTCTGGTGAATGGGGGACAGAGCCAGACAGGAGTGAGGGAGCCAAGGCCAACCAGAAGAGGACTGGCACAGGGGCACGGTGACAGGGTGGCAGACACTGGGATGCCCCCCTGATGTCCTTTCATGGAAGCGCTCATCAGACCAGCTCCTGGGAGCCCTGCGGGCCCCTCAGGAAGGCCTCAGCTGCTAAGAGCCACAAGGAGGTGAGGTGCCAGCTTTATCGGTCTAACTCCTGCCAAGGATGGGTCAATGGGAGAGGAAGGGGGGACAACTCCAGCACCTCCCAGCCCAGGTCTAAGGCTGTCCAAGGTCTGCACAGCCTGGGCTTCTCCTCGGCCCACTCCTGCCCCTGCCCTCCCTGCTCCCCATCGCTTCCTGGAGGGCCCGACCTGCCCCAGCTGTGATGAGGAAATGCACGACAATGAGGGTTCCCCGAGCAACCGGACACCTGCACAGCACTTCCTGTCCCCAACCCGGGGCAATTTTCCCAGCAACCCAGTGAACGGGCAAGCCCTCCATCCTGTTACTAAGGATGGCGCTTGCACCCAGGATGACAGTGACCTGCCTGCGGTCAGACACCTGGCAAGGGGCAGAGTGCGGGCAGGTGGCTCTGGAGGGACTTCCTGAAGCCCATACAGGTGGCCTGGGAACCGCTGGCCAACAGCTGGTGGCGTGGTGGGTGCAGGTCTGGTCAGTCTCCGGAGAAGTCAGACATCTACGTGACAGGAGGCCGAACTGAGGGTCTGAGGCCCACGGGGGCCATGTGACCTTGGGCAGGTCACGTAAACCACTGAGGCCCAGGCCCCACACGCGTGACATTAGGAGAGCGAGCGGGACGAGCCCTGCCTGCCTTTCGAGCGTCTTATAAAACAATGAACCTGAAGCCAGCACGGGGCCTGGCACTTCACCATCTGCCGACACATTTAAACGTTGAGCCTGGTGCGCCCTCTTTGTGACAATAGCTCTAACCCCAGCACAGGCCAGCCACGTATTTTACACTACACTTTTGGCAACAGTCTCCTCCAGTAAAGGTTATTCTTTCCACTTCACAGAGGAGAAAACCAAGGGGCAGAGCGATCTGCCACTCACCAATGCGGCACAGCGCGCATCGGCTGAACTGGGGTTAAGCTCAGGGGAAGCCACTCCCCATGTGACGCAGCTAGTGGCAGGACCAAGATGGGAAGCAGGGTTTCGCTGATGCCAAAGCACAGAGACCATGCCCATCAGTTCAGAACTGGCTGCTGCACGGCACAACATAAAAGATAACCGTGGTCATAAAATGATGGGTAGTTGTAGCTTGTGATGTGATTATCCAAAAGCAATCAATGAGCTAGAATACAAATATCAATGAAGCTCCCAGCCAGCATGGAAGGTGGGGCCTGGTCATGACAGCTCCAGGGCAGGAACTATGGGGGATGTGCAGGGAGCACGGTGTGGTTGAGGAGAGACATGAGATTAAATGGGATGACCGGAGCTGGCACAGGGAACTAGGGCTACAAGGCTGGGTAGGGTTTCAAAGTAGGTAAGAAAGGGGACCCCAGGTGAAGGGACCCCAGAGTGCAGGGACTGGGAACATGGCGGGTGCTCCTCCCTGGATAGGGAATGGAGGATGCTGGAGGAGTAGTATGGAGTCAAGGACTAAGGCCTCTCAAAGGCCAGTTGAGGAGCCTGGACACCATGTGAAAGATGACGGGGGTCTCATGCAGACCTGGGGCTCACCTGGGTGTGGGTGGGGCTTGCTGGGGACAGCGGAGACCAGCCATGGGAGGTGCATGCAGTCTTCTTGAGCTAAGCCTCCTGCTGGGTGGAGACGCAGGGAAGAAGGAAGCCAAGGGCCTTGTTGAAAGTCAGGAGCAGTGAGAGGAGACACATGATCTGTCTGTGATTATAAAGAGCCTCTGAAGTGCCCTCAGCACATCTGGAGTGGGCTCACCTCCCCGTTTCTCTGTGCCGTGTGACGTTGGGTCTATTCTGGGAAAGTGGATTTGCAGCTCTGTGAGCTGGTAAGTGACCTGCAGCGTGTGCAGTGACAACAGCAAAATGTGGCTGGGCCTGGTAGCAGAGATCCTACAGGTGGCCAGGTGTGCACAGCCCAACAGGAAACCTCCCTGGAGGGACCTGGTCACTGCCATGCATATGTCTGTGCATGGGCTCCTGCTTCTGCACGCAGCTTCGATTGCTCATGCATCGTGCTATCCAGTGTACCTCCACTCAGTCATCTCAGTCACTTGTCAGCCACTCGTGCCTCTGAACTGCATGAGCTCACCCCCACCCCCAGCTCCCATGTGGCCCTTCAGTGCCTCACTCCCTTATCCATGAACTCATGATTATACCTAGGGCTCTGGAGCTTAGACTCCGGGCTCCAAACTCCAGCTTGCTGATTGTGCGTGCAGCTTACTTGGCAATGTAACTGAGCTTCGATCCCTCGTCTATAAAATGGGATGGCCCTCGTACTTGACTCACAGCTACTGTGGACATTAAATGAGATAATATATGTAAAGCTCATTGAAGGCTTTTAGTAAATGTCCGTACCCACAGCCCATTCTGTCCTCCAGAGGGATAGAACCAAGAGGGATGGAACTCAAGCTCTTCCATAACAAAGGCCCCACCTGGTAGGGCAGGGAAACCATGGAGCAGAATCATCACAGAGAAGCACAGAGAGAGAGCCGAGGGGAGAGGACAGGCAGAGGAGGCAGACAGAATGCAGAAGGCAGGAAAAGAAGGGCTGCATGAGCATCCAGAAAGGCGAGGTGTTCTCGGAAGCCGGTGGGCAGCACAGCTCTGGCACTAGATGAGATCAGATTGCAGGAAAGAACACTGGAGCCCCAGTAAAGGTCCTTGGGAGAGATGCTGAACCAGTCGGCTACTGCTGTGTAACAAACACACCCAAACTCTATGTGGCTTAAAACGACAACCACTTATGATTACTCATGATGCACGAATGGGCCAGGCTAGGCCGATTGGGCTGGGCTAGCCCATGCTTGAGTGGTCATCTGAGGGTCTGGCTGGAGTTTGGTGGATCCAGATCTGGCTGCAGGTATGGGCTATAGGAGGGCGCAGGCCAGCTTCCTCTCATCATCCAGCTAGCTAGCTGGGCCTGACTCTAAGAGAACAAGAGGAAACATGGAAGGCCCCTTGAGGACTAAGCCTAGAACTGGCACAGGGTCACTTCTGCAACACAAGTCGCAGGCCAGGTTTAGAAGTGGAGACAGAGGCTCCTTCTTTTGATGCAAGGAGCTTCAAGGTCACATTGCTCAGGGGCATGGATGCAGGGAAGGGAACAGTTGGGTCCATTTTTGCAAACCATTTACCCCAGGTGTGAGGGAGCTCAAGTGGGACTCAGGGACCTTTAACAAAGTCTTGTGAAGAGAGTGGGTGAGCTGAGCATGCCAACTCAGGGCATTGTGCCCTTGAAAACACAACCCACCTTCCTGGCACCATGGCTGTGCTTTGGAGGAAATGTCCCTGTGTGTTTGTGAACAAAAAGGATGGGCACCCGGAATGATGGCATGCAGTGGTCTGGGATGCTATGATCAGAAACGGTGTCTGTCAAGGGTGTAGACTGGGCCAGGTATGCAGTAAAGGCTTACTAAGTCAGAGCCAGTGCCACCGGCAGCCTTACCCCCATTAGGGGGTTTTAATGGTGGGACATCTCAGAATGCTACATGAAAGGAGGGGAGGAAGGAGCACAGGAATTATCACGGCCTGGGTGGCTTGGAAAAGGGTGCAGCCAGAGCCAGCCCAAGTGAGCTACTCAAGGCCAAGATGCTTAAATAAAGCAGCAAACCCAACAGCACGGTGCACCATGGTCAGAACGATACCCTTGCAAAACCTCAAATCCATGGACACCAACACCCAGATTCCCACAACCTCAGGCCTGCAGCGCCCAGGTTCTACTCCCAGTGGCTTGAAGATGGCTGTGCTTGATTCTAGAAGGTCTCTGGACGGGTAGGGTTGCAAGGTCCAGTCGCAGGCCATGTGCCTCAAGGGGCCATTGTCTTTGGAGGCCACAGCAACAGTGAACAGTGTCAAAGACTGTGACTATCTCCAGGAAGCTTGGAAGCACAGCGAGGGGAAACCCTGAGTGTGCTGCTATCCAGGAGAAGGAGGCCACAGGCAGTCCTGGAGAGCTGGTGTGCAAATGCAAGGATCCCTAAGCTGGGCTCACAAGTCAAGGAAACCTTCAGCCCAGATACTGCAGTCCTCCATGAGGTGCTTTGGGGGGGGGGGGGGGCTGGATATGCATGTCTAATGCTTTCAG
Organism: Corynorhinus townsendii; assembly: GCA_026230045.1. Lineage (NCBI taxonomy): Eukaryota > Metazoa > Chordata > Mammalia > Chiroptera > Vespertilionidae > Corynorhinus > Corynorhinus townsendii. The sequence goes on along the minus strand of JAPDVU010000001.1, from coordinate 231,141,397 downwards.
AGTGTTTCCATGAGGAGCACGGTCAGAGGCAGGCGTTTCCCAAGGCTCAGACTTACTTCATCTGTAATCTCTCCAAGCATCTTAATTTCATGTGTAAAATGGGAACCATATTCCTACACTCACAGGGTCGTCATGTGGACCAAGTGAATCGTGACCAGGAAAATAATGATTATTGTTCGTGTGGACTTATCACCGAACCGTTTTAGCTATTATTGCTATTATTAATGATATTACTATTCATTCATACTCTCTCTCCAGCTGTAATTTTCCTTTGAAAGATGTCTCCAGTGATTCTCATAACAGAGAGCAAAATAACATTGCAGTAATTACCAGGTGCTTTGAGATCCTCCGCCAAAGCCATCCCCTCAGTAATTGGACCTCCAGCAGATTAACACGGCTGAGGACATTAACCCCATTACATTCCCTCGTGGGGCTGCCGGTGTTACTGAGCATTCTCACGCCTGCTCATCGCGCACTGAGACTCATGGCCCTTAGCAGCTCCCCTCCAGAGCACGCAGCGAAATCTTCATCTGGACGGTGAAGTCTGTTATAAAGAGAAACATTATTTAACCAGCAGCAATTCACTGTGTCTTCTCATCCCATCCAGGCCAAAGGTAAGTTTGAAGCACAGACTACCAGGAAATTTTCTACTCTGCATCTATCTAGCTGCAAGCTCCTCCCAGACCCCACAGTGGTCCTACACTGCTGCGCGGGCCTGCGCAGTGAGCAGGCAGAGAGACTGCAGGCACTGAGGGAAGGGAACACAAAGGCACGTGGTCTTGGACGGTGAAAACAACATCCTCATGTCTTAGAATCCAGCTTTCTTTAGTTTCCATTCATCATCTGAACATATGCATTGGGTGCCTAAGGTCCAGGTAACCTTTAAGGTGATGAAGGAGAGTGCAAGGTAAAGAAGGGAAGCAGAGTCCTCCCTCCTCAAGGGCCAAGGAGCTGTCTGGTTTATGGGGGCCTTTAAATGAGCCCCTCACTATGGGGAAATGGCAACCTCTGGTTCTGGCTTCTTAGTGCAGGAGCTGGGAGCTCCCAGACAGAGGGGCTCTGGGGTTAAAGCCTTAAGGGTTAAGAGCATTGCCACATAGAACAATACCAATAATTGCAATAAATGTGAATGGATCAAATCCCCCTCTGAAGAGATAGAGATTTTCTGATTGGGTTTTTAAAACAGGAAAATGTAAGAAAAATCCAGCTATTTTAATGCTTAGGAGATATGCCCCTAAAACAAAATTACAGGGGAACCCTGAAAACAGACAGATGGAGAAAGAGAAACTAGCAAATGCTTAAATAAAAGAGGTGAAGAAAATTTATATCAGACAACATAATAATCCAAGTCAAAAATATTAAATAGGACAAAATGGGATTTCAATATTATTAAATATTATACCCCATCAAAAAGACTATTCACACATTTAGCAACAAAACTCCAACTACATAAAACAAAACCTGTTGGAGATGCAAAGAAAACTAATAAATACACAATCATAATATAAGATTTTAACACATTCCTCTCAGATCAAATGTCACATCAAGTAAACAAAAAATAAGTATAAATATAGAAAACTTGAACACACCATTAATATGTACTGCCAAACAGAAAATAAGAGTCTTTTTAAAAACCCTCTGGCACAGACAACAAAATTAAAGATGGAGGCTGTGTCAAATAAGATATTAATGTTTTCCATGGAATAAAAATACCTGATCATAGTATTTAAAAAAAAAAAAAAAGAATAATAGAAAAAAAAAAATAGGTGACATCTTTTCACATATAACTAAAAAGATCCCTCTACATATCACTTAAAGAAGACCTTAAAACAGAAAAAAAATTTTAGAAATAAACAAAAATGAAAAAATGCATAATAGATCCTAAGAGATATGGCCAAGGAGATATATTCAGAATAAAAACTTCTAGCCAATTACATTTATTATAAATTAATGAGTGAAAAAGGGTGAAATGAGATTTTTAATTTAAAATATTAAAAATATATAATAAAATTATCTAAAAAGAAAAGAATGAATCCATTTAAAAGCAGAAATGTCTTACTTAAGGAACAAACAAAAATGAGGCTATAATCAAAGGCACACAAAGTAGATTATTTGAAAAAACCAATAAGATAGCTAGTGGTTTGAAGAGACATGGAAAATGAAGAATAAAGAATATAAAAACAAGCATTATCAGGAATGAAAAATTGTATAGCAGTATAGAATCAGAGGGCAATTTTAAAATGAGATTATATGGTAATTTAATAAATTTGCAAGGTTTAATGCAATAGATAATTATCAAGAAAAATATAAATTGCAAAATTAATTTAGGAAGTAAAAGAAATTATTAGAAGAGTTTTAAAAAATAGTAAAACAAAATCCCTCAAATACAGTTTGTCTTTTATAAAAATTAAAACCTTTTGTCCTTTGGACAATAGTTAAATAAATAAAAAGGCAATTGACAGACTAGGAGAAAATATTCTAAATACACGTCTGATAAATGACTGATACCTAAATATACAAAGAAGTTTTACCACTATGAAGAAGACCAAAAAAAGCACACCCAGGAAAACATGAAGACAAAAGATTTAAAGAAATCCATCAAAACCTGTGTACCAATGGCCTATAATAAACATAAGCCAAGTGTTCGATATCATTCGTCATCAAGGAAATGCAAGTCAAAACCACAGTGGTGCAGCCCCACATACCAAACAGGATGGCTGAAGTGAAAAAGACAAACAATAACAATCATTGGCAAGAATATGGAGCAACTGGAATTTGCATGCATTGCTGAAGGGAATACGAAGTGTGGAAAACTCTGAAAAAACATTTTGGCGTTTTCACGTAAAGTAAAGCCTTCAGTTACCATATAACCCAAGAATCTGACCCCTGGGTACTTCCCCAAAAGAAATGAAAACACATGTGCACACAAAAGCCTCCATACCAATATGTAGAGCAGCTTTATTCATAATAACCTGAAGCTGACAGCAGCCCCAACATCCATCCGCAGGAAAAGGGACAAACAAATTGGGATCTGTTGGTGCAGGAGGAGAGTATTCAGCAAGGAAAAGAAACTGCTGATAAAAGCAGCAGCATCAGTGAATTTCAAAGCTAATATGCTGAGTGAAAGGAACCAGACAGAATGTAGTATACCTTTCATTATTTCACTAGAGGCTCAATGCACGAAATTCGTGCAAGGGGCTCGGCCCTCACAGCCCCGGCTGCCTTGTGGCCCCGCCCCCGCCCACTGGTCGTTCTGGAAGGTTGGATAATTAGCATATTAGCTCCTTATTATTTAGGATTACTTAAAATTCTTTAAAATGCAAAACTAAGCTTTAATAAGTAAAGGCAGAACAGTGGATGAGAATGGCCAGGTGCTGGCAGATGAACTACAAAAGGGACCTGAGATAGACTTTCTGGGGTAAAGGAAAGTTCTATTTTAATTTTTATCTTGACTCTATTGGTGTTTATATGAGTATTTATATACACTGAGTGGCCAGATTATTATGATCTCTGAATGCATAATAATCTGGCCATTCAGTGTGTGTGTGTGTGTGTGTGTGTGTGTGTGTGTGTATGTATACACACTATATATATATATATTAGAGGCCCTGTGCATGAATTTGTGCATGGGTGAGGTCCGGCCAGCCTGGCCAGGGGGAGGGTACATGGGCGGTTGGCCAGCCTGCCTGATGGTCGAACTCCTGGTCAAGGGAACAATTGGCATATTAGCCTTTTATTATATAGGATATACACTGAGTGGCCAGATTATTATGCATTCAGAGATCATAATAATCTAGCCACTCAGTGTATTTCAAGACTGGATATAAATTACACTTGGATAAAGTTGATTGAAATATCAACTTGCCCAATGGTCCATGGGTAAATAGTTCCTGTTTTCAAAGAAATAATTCCTGTGGTTTATTAACTTTGCCAGAACCAAGAAGAAGGTGGTGCATCCAACTCATTATCTGAGGCCAACATAGAATGTGGCATCAAAATCAGATTTTGGAATTAACTATGAGGAGGATCATAAACCTACTCACTGACATCATTTATGAATTTATATGTGAATACTTTAATAGCATGCATGCATGCCTGTCCAACATTTGCTGATATAATAAAAATGATATTTCAAGTTAACAGTAAAACAATGGGAAAGTCAACAAATGGTTTAGGGATGATCACTACCCATTGAATAAACAATGTCAGATCACTACCTCATACAGGTAAGAAATAATTAATGGATTAGAAAGCCAAATGTGTGGGAAAGAACTATAAAGCATTAGTAGCAAATCACATTTTTTTCAAGGCTGGGTTGGGGAGAAGCTCTTTAAATAAGACCTCAAAGCTAGAAGTTATAATGTAAAAATTGGCACATATAATTACAGTTAAATAGAAATTTAATAGAAATAGAAATTAAATAGAAATAGAATTTTATTGAAAATAAAATTCAGCATTTCAATAACAAAAAAGAAAATTTAGGTGTCAAAGACATATTTTCAATACAAATAATAAATTATCAATATCCATATTATGTAAAGAGCTCCTGCAAATCAATAAAAAACGTGTTCATTTCCATGTAGAAAGGCCATAACAATTAACATTCCTACCGACAATATAGAGGAAAATCCACCAGACCACAAATTCTTCAAAAATGGATGCCATCAGTCTTTATTTTCCTTTCAATTATTCACGTCTTTAAAAATTACAGTTCACGTTTAATAATATTTTGTTTTAGTTCTAAGTGTACAGCAGAGTAGTGAGACAACCATGTACTTTACAAAGTGTTCCCGGATATTTCTAGTACCTCGCTGGTACCATACCATTGCTAATCTCATGGGCAAACAAACCCACAGCTCATAATTTTTACTTTGATTTTCCTAATCACTATTAAATTGATCAGATTTTTATGGTTATAGACATTTGCATATCTTCTCTTGTGAAGTACCTTTTTATGTGTATGTCCCATTTCCATTTTTCTACTGGAACAGTTTACCTATTGAATACAACAAGCAAAAGCATAACAAAATAAGGTGTTCATCGAGAGGAAGTATGAGTGAAATATGGAGCATCCACACAGAATAGTATGTAGTTGGTAAAAATGATGAGGTACTATTGACCTTGAACAATATGGGAGTTAGGGGCACTGACCCCCCACACAGTTGAAAATCAAAATATAAATACAGTCAGCCTCCCGTATTTGTGGATTCCCAACTACAGATGGAAAATGCTAGTTGTTCACATGGAAAGATTCCTAAGATAAATAAGATTTAAAAAGATATAGTACAATCATTAAAGGATGATCCACTTTTCATCAAAAAGTATTTTTTAAACATATAAAAATATGTTTAAAAAGCACAGAAAAATATGCAAATGAGGTTTAAAAAAACGTACATATTTGGAGCATGCACTATGTGCCAAGTGTGCTTCTGAATGTTCTAGAATGCATCTAATCTTCCATCAACCCTGTGAAGTAGGAAATAGTATGACCCCCATTTTCAGCTCAGGAAGCTGAGGTGCAGGGCGAAGCAGAATCACAGAGCAGGTAGCCGGGCCCAGCCTCCTGAGAGCCGACCGTCTGTGCTACATGGTCCCCTCTCCCAACTCTCCATACACTGACTTCCGGGACAGCGGAAGGATTCGTTCATCGAAACCATATGCATTTTTAGAGTGAGAACGTATTTGTGAAATGGCCACTTTTTAAAGAATACATCAAAATGAAAAAAGGGGACACCTGGTGGCCTGCAGAGGCCCGGGCATTCTGGAGGCCGGAGGACAAGTGTCACATAACGCTGCAGAGGAACAGAAACAGGTGGGGGGGGGGGGGGGTCAGGCTGGGAGAGAGGAGACTGCCAGGGACATCAAAGCCATCTTAGAGCACACAGAAACTGCCTTTGCAGGGGCTCTTGGTAATCCCAGATGGCCGGCGACTCGGGGCCACTGGGTGAAAAGTCCAGGGAGCAGATGTCAACGCAACACAGGGCCGACCAGGCTCGCGTGGGACCTGCCAAAAATGGAAGCGTGAGCCCCGAAGGTAACATGAGCTCCTGCCCCTGAACCCGAAAAGGAAGCCACGTGGCCCAGAGCTGCCTGGAGGTTTGAGGTATCAAATGCCCGCTGCAGGAGAGGTGACCCCTTTGGGGAATGTCCTCTCCCCTATTCATATTTGGAAGTCATGGGTTAAGGGGCAACATTCGAAAAGCTCTCCTCAATCGGACGCTACAGGTTAGAAAGCGACACCATGGCGCGAGGCCTCAGCTGGTGACGGAGCTGTCACGGCTCGTGTCCAGCAGCGGGTGAAGGGGCTCAGCCACAGGAGGCCAGGCCCCCTGCAATTTCTCCTGAGGCCCCAGGTCCGGGGCACTGCTGGCTGCTGACCTGGGAACAGCCCTCACGCAGCCAGTCTTCCAGATGCAGTAGCCAATTGTGGCAAAGTGAGAGCCTTGTTCAGATGCTGCCTGGTCGGGTGGATGGCCCCAATCTGTCTGCAGCTTTATACACGACAGAGAAAACACAGTACACATTCCAGAGGGACAACATCTACCACGAATCCATGAGGCGACTCCACTCCTCCGCTAAACCAGCAAGCACCGGCCACGGCCATTCAGTGTAATAAAACCAAAGGCGCCCGCATGCGCCCAGAGGTGGAAAGTTGGACAAATAAAGACCTGAGTGGGAGACAACAATGCCAGGAGAGAGGCAACGCTCTCATTGTTTTGGGGGGATGTGACCAATGACGTCACACCTTGGGTGAAAATATTTTAGTTGAGAGTGAACTGCCAACAATGTCAACTGCTATGGAGAAGGAATCGAAAGTCTTTCAACCAAGGCTCACAAATGAATTAGGGGGAATGTATATCTTAATCAAGTCCTGTCTACCCTCCATCAGATCTTCCTCTGTGGTTCTCTCATGCCGCCACTAGCTCATTTATTCATTTCCCTTCTAAATTCCCCCAGATGCCCCTGGATGCAGACCAGGGTTGCCTACTTCCTGGCCGCAGAAGTCCTCAGGGGGAAATCTCATTCAACTCCACATTCCCCCAGTTCTTTGCACATAGTAGGTGCTTGATACGTTTGTATTAGAATGTTTAGTTTTAATATAGTTCATGGGGGGGACCGTGCACACGCGCACGCACACATGCACACACACTCCAATACATAAGCTGATTCCATCAGCTCAAACGGGAAATTCCGACCATATGAATAGGACAGAAAGCAGACGTCCGCCTAGCCAGGTACTTGGCCAGTGTCTGTAGGAACAGTTTCTGAAGCACCAGACTCCTGTGAATGGCGCCTCCGCCCCAAGTCTCCGGGTCCAGGGAGAAACAATGGGGTGCTCTTTGGGCGTGTGGAGCAGCAACAACCAGACTCTGTCACCGATTCCCTGCGCGACCTTAGCAATAAAATAAAATGAACCATGAACACTCAGCAAGACACTGAATCCCCAATTCAAATGCATCATGCTGAGTGTTAGAAATCCAAATCACACACCTGACCTTAGAAAAATCACACACCTGTTGGTTCCTGGGTATGCTAATCTGTTTAAAAAAAATAGTGGTTGACAATAAATATCCCCTCTACCTCAAAAAGAAACGTCTTTTTGTTTGTTATTTTTAAATGGAAAGTCTTTTTAACAATGATCCCCAAATAAGACTCAACCTCTCCCACACAATCCTTCTTTCATGCACAGAAATTGAGGTAAATCTTAGGAGGAAACATCTATGAAAGCTAAAACTGCCAGGCACAGGATAAAACATAAGGAAATATCTCTGACGTTGGGGTAAAGTGATGATTTCTTAATATATAAAAGGTACTAACCAAGATAAATTAAAAACTTGAACTTCAACAAAATCAAAAACTGCTATTCAGCAAAAGATACAGTTGAGCAAATAAATAGCCAAGCGATGGACTTGGAAAATATATGTGATAGTATACACACAAACACACAGACACACACAAGCACACGCACACACATGTACATAACTATATATACACATGCGTATACTATACACATAATTATAGTGTATAACTATATGCAATTACTTTTGTGTATATATGCCTACATGAAGCCATGAAAATGTGTTCCACATTACTAACCACCACAGAATCACAAATAAAAACCATGAGGTTTTTTGTGAGAATGTACAGCAAACACTCTCACTCATTGTTGGCAGAAGCATAAAACGGTACACAGATTTGGAATATGCCTGGCAATCCCTTATAAATTACTCATACAGTACCTGTCTTAGCTCGGGCTGCTATCACAAATCACCATAGAGTGTGCGGATAAAAGTATAAACATTTACTTCTCACAGGTCTGGACACCGGGAAGTCCAAGATCAAAATCATCTATCTATCTATCTATCATCTACCTATCTATCTACTTATCTATCTATCTATCTATCTATCTATCAGCATGGGTGACAGCTATCTTCCTGGTCTGCAGACGGTTGCTTTCTTGCCATATTCTCACCTGTCTGAGAGAGGTTATCCCTGGATGCCTCTTTTTCTAAGGGCACTAATCTGATGCTGAGGGCTCCACCCTCATGACCTAATGACCGCCCAAAGGCCCCAACTCCAGAAGCCATCAGACTGGGGAATAGGGCTTCCACACATACGTAGATTCTGAGGAGACAAACATTCGACCCATAGCACCATCTAACCACTAAGTAGCAAGCCCCCTGAGTGTGTATACCCCACAGTCAATTACAAAATGATCCGTGTTCATCTTTATTCGGAACAACCAAAAACTGTGAACAACTAGTTTTGGAAGTGTCCATAGACAGGTAAAGAAATTATGCAATTCTCATACACTGGATTATGACTCAGCAATAAAATAAAATGAACCGTGAACACTCAGCAAGACACTGAATCCCCAATTCAAATGCATCATGCTGAGTGTTAGAAATCCATTTATTTAAAACTCTCCATCAGGCAAAGACAACCAACCATGAAAGAAGTCAAGGCAGTGGTGGTAGAGATCGCTGGGTCACATGGTAGTTTTATTTTTCATGTTTGGAGGAACCTCTGTACTGTCCCCACAGTGGCTGCACTGGCCCGCATCCCCACCAACAGTGCTGAGGGCCCCCTTGTCTCCACATCCTCCAGCACATGTTACCGCTATCACTTGTCTCTTTCATGACAGCCACTCTAACAGGTGCGAGGTGATGTCTCATGGTGGTTATGATTTGTGTTTCCCTAGTAATTAGTGACACTGAGCACTTTTCCTTGGACCTGCTGGCCCTTTGGATGCCTTCCTTTGAGAAACATCTACTTAGGTCCTTTGCCCATTTTTGAAATCTGGTTATTTATTCCAAGAAAATGAAATCAGTCTCTCAAGGAGATATCACACTCCCTTGTTCACTGAAGCACTATTGATAGTAGCTGAGATATGGGAACAGCCTAGTATTCATAATAGATAGATAGATGATAGATAGATAGATAGATAGATAGATAGATAAGTAGAGAGATAGGTAGATGATAGATAGATGATAGATACACAGATGATAGAATAGATAAGTATATAAATAAAGATAGATATTACTTTTTACATATATAGAGAGAACATTAATAAGCCTTTTAAAAAAAAGGAAATTTGTCATTTGCAACAACGTGGATGGACCAGGAGGACATCATGCTAAGTGAAGTGAGACAGAAAGACAAATACTGAATAATCTCACTTATATGTAGAATCTGAAAGAGCCAAACTCTTAGAAGCAGAGAGTAGAATGGTGGTTGCTCAGGGCAGAAGGAGGGGGAACTGGGCAGCTGTGGGTCAAAGGATACATTTTTCAGTTATGCAGGATAAGTAAATTCTGAAAATCTGATGCATAGCGTGTGACTAGTTAACAATACCGGATGGTATACTTAAAATTTCTTGAGAGGGCAAACCTCCAGTGTCCTCATCATAAATAAATAAATAAATAAATAAATAAATAAATAAAATTAAAAATGAAAAGAAAGAAAAACAAGGGAATTATGGTGGGTGACAGATACGTTCCGGAGCTTTATATGGAAATTATTTGACAATGGATACCTATGTCAGAACATCTCATTGTACTACTACACCTTGAATACATACAATCACATTTGCCAATTACACCACAATCAAGCTAAACAAAATGGAAATGACTGGTGCTGGGGAGGAGGGGGTAACAGAACACCTGGGAAGGTGCATGAGGGAGCCTTCCGGGCCAATAAGAATGTCCGATGCCTCGACAGTGGCGTGGGTTCCACAGGTATGTCAATTTGTCAAAACACACAGAATGTTATTTATACTTCGGATTTATGCCATTTCATTGCATGAAATCACGCCCCCCCCCCCTCTTTTAAACCACCTTTTCAATGCCCTGCCCCTTAGCGTTTTGAGGGAATGAAAATAGCTTCTGCCCATAAATGAGGTCTTCGGTGCACTAGGAGATGCTGATGAAAGGAAGAGAAACCCAGTGCTGTAGGATCCCGTGAAGATGATCCTTTTTGTGAGCGCTGGTCCCCCAGACAGCAAGCCCCGAGTCAGCACACAGCCGCCTCCGGGCTTTCCACTCAGCTCCCACGCAGGGCTCCATCACCTCTCTCCCACTGGCCTCTGCCTCCCTGGGGAGGGCCAGGAGAGCAGGAGAGCTGCCTGTGGGGTTGGCTGAACCCAACTGTCCCAGCTATTAACTTTGTTTCGGAAGGGACGCTCCCTTCAAGTGGCGATCAGCCCCACGGGGCGCTCCCTTCAGTCTGAAACTGGCTGAGCGTGCGCGGCTGATGCTTCGGCATCAGAGGAGCAGGAGACTTTAATTAAGCCTCTCTACCTTCATGTCTGAAAGCTACAAGACGTTTTAATGAGAAGGCAGCGGCAGAAGAAAAGAAATCAGTAATAAATTTTAAAAAATATGAAATCACGGGGCTCGGAAGCAGCCCCACAGATGGAGGCATTCAGCTCAGTGAGAGAAAAAGGGCATTTATTTGACTAACATAAAGAGAGAGAAAACGAGGCACTTCCGTGCCGCTCAACCCGACTATGCATAGAGGAGTCATGTCAGAGTGGCAGACCCGCGGTGGTGAACTCCCAACGCCAGCAATGGTCACGCCCGATTTAATGAAAAAACAAATGAAAATGGAAACGCTGCACATTACTCTTTGCTTCCCCGTCAAATGAGGTGTCTGAATATTTTATCCAGGAAGGAGTGGTTTATATGTGAGAGATAATTAAATGTTGTGTGGAAGAAGCGGGTGACATGACGTTACGTGTGTGGGGGGCGGAGGGGGGGGGCAGTGGGTGTATGAGGGGGGAAAGCTGGGGAGCTACTGTGCATTGGGAGTGAGGTTACAGTTATGACGGGTGTCACAGGGCCAGGCTTCCCCGTGCCCAGCACAGTGCTAATTAAGCCATCAAGGATGGGACTCCATCGCAGGCATTGTGGTATGCCCCACCGAGAGACTCGTAAAAATAGCCAGTGCCAAGCACGGCGACCCACCGTAGCCCCCATGGGAATGTAAGACGCCAAGGAACCAGTCCTCAGAAATGCTGATTGAATGACTAAGTGACAGGACACAAATCAGTGATGCAATAAATATATAAAGCACCAAAATGAGAGCATCAGACCCTTAGGAGCTGCAAGGATCATTCTTGGAGCTTGGGACATACCCAACCAGATCCCGGCAGCTGGAGAAGGTGCTTAGATAGAAAGGGAAGAAGACTGGCTTCAGGTCAGGGTTTCCCAGCCCCCGGCGCTAAGGAGATTCTGCCCTGCACGAGTCCTTGTGGGGGCCGACCTGTGCCCTGCAGGATGCTAGGCAGCATCCCTGGCCCATACCCACCTGATGCTGGTGGAACACCCCACCCCCAAGTTGTGACAATCAGAACTGTCTCCAGACATTGCCAGATGTGAATGTTCCCTGACGGTGGCAATGTACCTGGCTGAGGACCACGTAGAGGTCTAGATACACGTAGACCTCAATGCAGGCTCTATCCTTTATAATTTATCATTTATAAGCATGCTGAGGTTGGGCAAGGTATTTCATTGAGCCACATAATGAGTCATCTCTGTTTTCACAGCGACTCCAGCTTCTCATCTTTCCCTCCATCTGCACCTCTTGACTTTGAGTTCGGCCATGTGACTGCCTTGGCCGAGTCAAGACCACAAAGCATGTCATCTTGTCATTTCTGCTGGCTGCCTGTGCCTCAGCCATCACCATGATGAGGTCATGCCCCAACTATCCTGCAGGTGGAAACCCCATGGAGCAGCCCCAGACTTACAGAGCTGCGGCCTGAGGAGCTGAGCTCACCTGCAGACCGATGGGACCATGCAGCACCTTTAGCGATGGGGGTTCAGGATCCGAAGGAGGGGCCGGTGCACAAATGAAAACACTAGACAAGAAATAGGAATTGAGAAGGCATGGTGGGGGGGGCAGGTAGAGACCTCTCTCTTGGAGAGGCACCCTGAAACCTGGCCTTATCCGCTTTTTATTCAGTTTTAGATACACATCTTGCCCTCAGCAAAGCACGGCAGTTAGCAGGCAGACCGTCTCTAAGGTCGATAAAGATCAGTGAAGATCAGTAAGGTTTAGCAAACATTTACTTTGAGGCTATTAGGTCAGGAAATTGCTTTGAGCCACCACTATCTCAACAGAACCATGGCGCTTGGCATTAGCCCTGCTAACGCCCAAGGTCCATTGGCCTTCCACGTTCCTTGGTGCACTCTCATGATAGTATCGGCTGTGGATGGCTTCCCGCAGGGATAACTGCTGTTTTACACCCCTAGAGAGCAGGAGATTTGTTATGCAGTGCTATTGTGGCCAGGGCTAACTGATACAGTGAGAATAACTCTCTACAGAGCCAGTCGCTTTAGCAGATCAGCACATGCCAGATGCCTTCTCCCCCTCCCTCTTTTCAACAACTTCAAATAAGAATGTGTCTGGTTTCCTTCTAACTGAAAGTATGGTCCAGTATTATCACAAGATTGTCCCCCACCTCCCTCCTTTGGAGGATAATGAAAACAACAAGCACAACAACTAGTGCGTTTCAATAAAACTTGGAGGTTAATTTCTGACCTCCTACCAGGCAACTATACCTTGGTCTGCACTGGTTCCTGAAAACCAGACAATGTCTAACGCTCTCGATCGCTAAAACAAGTTGCATAAAAAAGGTTCTGGCATCTCTTTTATTTACTCAATGCGTCCTGTCCATGTTGGTCCTGGTTGGAAAGCCAAGAGCGCATAAAATGTAAACCTTCAGTGTGGTCAACACAGGGCCGTGTGAACCATCGGTCCACCCTGCACATGTCCCAGTGGACTCCTTTTGTCCCGGATTTCTGAGGACATCCATGCCTCTGATCCCCTGGTGGCCCAACCCTGGAGTAAACCTTCCGCTTTTGCTAACTCAGCCTCCCTGCCATCTCTCTCCACCCGGCATCCCTGGATGGTTTTTTTAACAGACGAGGCTATAGGATGGAATTGAGACTTCATCCCTGGATTCATTCATCAAACATTGACCAGAAACTTGTATGCAACACAAGCCATGATAGGCTTTAGAGATGTGATGGTGACTCACACACTGTCTCGACCTTTAGAATCTCCTGGGCCCCTAGGGAGAAAGCCCAAGAAAATTATAATACGCATGATGAACTATTAACAAAGCCCACATTCTAATCTCTGGGACCTGTGAATATGGCACTTACATGGCAAAAGGAGCTTTGCAGATGTGATTAAGGGAAAGCTATTGATATGGGAAAATGATCTTGGATTATCTGTGTGGGACCAATGCAATCTCAAGGAACGTTATAAAAGGGGGAGACAGGGGATTCAGAGTCAGAGACGATGCGACAACCGAAGCAAAGGTCAAAGCGGTGTTGCCATGAGCCAAGGAGTGCAGGCGGCCTCTAGAAGCTGGAAGAGGGAAGAACGGATTCTCCTCCAGAGCTTCCAGGTCACATACAACCCTCCCTCTCCAATGCCTTTGTTTCAGCCCCAGAAGACCCGTTCTGGACTCCCAACCTGCAGAACTGTGAAGGCACTGCATATGTGTAGTTTTAAGCCACCAAGTTGGTCATAACTTGCGACAGCAGCAATAAGGAACTAATATGGGGAAAATACATGGCGAGATCCTGACATATACTTGGGGTATTAAAGAAGGCTTCTTGGAGGAGATGATAAAACCGAAGGGCATGAAAGAGTGGGCCAAGGAATGAAATGGAAAAGGGCATCTCATGCAGGAATTAGTATGGAAGAAAGCCTGCAAATCTCATTGGCTTAACCTGGCAGAGATTCCTCTCACTCATGGTGTCCATCCAATACAAATTGGTAGGTCTTATGAGTTAAATTGTGATCCTCAAAAAAGTGTATTGAAGTCCTAACCTCTGATACCTGTGGATGTGACTTTATTTGGAAATAAGGTCTTTGCAGATATAATCAGGTTAAGATGAAGTCATGACGGTGGCCCTGATCCAATATGCCTGGTGTCCTTATGAGAAAAGCAGGTGATGACAGGGATAGAGACTGGATTGATTCAGGTATAAGCCAAGGAATGACCAAATTTAAGCTAGGAAAAGACAAGGACAGTTATACCGAGAGCCCAAGAGGGGCAGGCCCCAAGGACACCTTGAGTTTAGACTTCTAGCCTCCAGAACTGTGAGAAATCTCTCTTGTTTTATGCCTCTCTGTCTGTCACGGAGCCCTAACCAACAAAAACAGCATGGCAGCCATAGCCAACAAATACAACTTGGTTCCACACAGTGACTCAGGGACCCAGGCTGATGAAGACTGTGCCCCATTGTAGACACAATATCTGGAAGAGGTGACATCTACATTGTTGATAGGAACTAAGAGAGAGAGAGAGAAAGAGAGGTGGCGGGGGGGAGGGGTTTCTTTCACAGTCCCATTTGCCAGAATCCAGGTCCCTAGCTGATCCCCAAGGGCTGCTGGGGAATGAAAGGGGGCACGTGGAGCCCTGAGTATTAGTGGTCTCTGCTGCAGTGTGAAGTAAACATCTGCTCACCAATCATTGTGAGGTCTCACTGGTCCCTTTCCAGTGAGATGGGGCTTCCTCGGCTTCCACATGTCCTCATTGAGGAAAGTAGGGCGCAGAGACATTAAGTGATTTCTCCACGGCCACACAGCATGCACTTGCCTAATGGGGGCAAGGCCAGGATTCAAATCCAAAGCAACCAACTCTGAAGTCTGCCCCGGCCTCCCAGGAAACGAGCCCTGAAGGAGTGAAAAAGGAGGCCTATACGGCCACTAACCTGGTTCCACATCACGCAACGGTGTTCCCCAGACAATGGCTTCCTGTTTCTAAGCGCCGGAAGCCCCCCTTCCAATTACAATGTGCCCTGTGTGGAAGGCTCCCTTCTGTACGCTCAGACATGGTCTGTTCCCCGTCTTCTGAACTGCTAGCAGGCCATTTGGCACAGCTCCATTGTATCCCCACGAATGGAGTCACCATGGGGCAGGAGGGACTTCTAGACTTGGAGAAGAGCTATATTTCCGACCAAGAAAGCAATGAGGCCTGCAGGTCACATTCTGCACATCAGCCTCGTCCTGGATCTCCAGAAAGTACCTGTCATGTCCGATGTCCCTCATTGGCTGCGATGTTTTCATTTAAACTGTGCTGGTCGACGTGAAGACCTGCCGGGATGTGGCGGCATCTGCGCATGGCCACGCTTTCTTGGCTTTGACAAAAGATCACTGGTCTGGCGGAGGCTGCGGAAACCAGGTTTGCACCTTAATGCTGCTTTTTGCCCAGAAGTAATTAGTTCATTAACTGTGAACACACAAGCTCATTAAAGGGGGTGGTGGATGTTGCAAATCAGTGGCCTGTGTAAGTCCATCAAAAATTAGGAAGAGCTAGCAATGGTCCGGCTCCAACCTGCTGCCCAACGCCTTCCTTAAGGCCCCCAGGACAGCAGGGAAGTGGGTGGGAAGAGGGAGGACAGAAGAATCTACCATTGACAGAGTGCTTCCCAGGGAGCAGGCCGCATCGGGGGCATTTCTACTTTCAGGAACTAAAACAATGTTCACACAGTGACCTACCTCAGAGCGTTTACCCACGGGGACACAGGCTGAGCATTTAGGACTTCCTCATGGTCCCGTGTGTCAGTGGCGATGCTGTGTCTCTATGAACCCAAACTCCAAAGCTTTCTCTGTCACATGGATCAGTGGCCGCGCCAAACCTGGACACGCTCAGAAGGATTCCTGGGGTCAGCGTTATATTGAGCTGCAGTTTGCAAATGTTTATTCACAGGGGATTGATTCACTCTGCTATTTGCAAGTACTGAATGAAGGGAACATTGGCTTTCTCTTGGAATAGGTGCGGTGACATCCAACAGCCCTCAGCCCCATGCTCGAAATGTCAAAATTCTCCTAGGTGGAAGCTCAGAGAATAGACGGCACATGGAATGACGGGCAAAGAGAGTGGCCTGCGGCACCCAGAAAAAGCAGGCGGGCACCGTGGTGCCCAGTCCCTGTCTGTCACTGAGGGCCCATGTGACCCCAGCGAGACCCAGATTTCTCTGAGTTCTGTTCTCTCAGTAAGAAAAACCCTCTAACAGTCCAGCAGCGGCTTCCCCGTCACAGCATGAGCGAGAGTGGAAGATGCAGGCGAAGTGAGGGCTGAAGGGAGGAGTGCCTCCTGATCCCGCCCCTGCTCACATGCACCCACCGGGGGAGACACCTGAAGGAGAACCACAGCGCTGTCCGGCAGGGTGCACCCTGGGACCCCAGTCTTCACTCTCAGATCAAAGCTGGCAGCGAGGCCTGGGAACAGAGTCCCCTCTGTGATGGGAATGGGAGTGAGTGCTCCCAGGGCCAAGGCCAGGGGTGTCTGGGGTACCTGCGGGGCACCTCAGAGACAGAAAGAGGACAGACACCCAGAAAGGGACAGGTAGGATTCCAGTGTCAAGAACAATCAAAGAGTGATCATAGAGCCTCCAGCACAAGCAGTACATTCCTTCTTCCCTTCTCTCATTCACCTGCTTGTTCACCCATTCACTCATTCACTCACTCAACACTCAACACTCGGTCTACGTGGACATCTGTGCTAGTCCAGGAAATGCAATGGCGAGTGAGGCTACGCACAGCCCTGCCATCATAGGAGGCAGCGCGATAGGGCAGAGAATTCTCTTTAGAGAGCGTGGGTCTCCAAAAGGGAAATTCAAGAGCTCAGCATGATGTTGGCTGAGGCTAGAGTCAGCCCCTTAAGCATCATGTTGACCGTGATTCTAATCCGCCCCCTCCTCATGCCTCCCTCTGACTGTGGTGTATTAAACCCCCATGGACTTGGAGAGTTGAAACCTTAGACTTGATTTCACCCCCTTTTCAACTGAATATCTTTGAAGCTCACTTAAGCTAACCTCCAACATTGAATGACCCTGCCTTCCTAGCCTGTCTCGTAGAGTGTGAGAAGCAAATGAAAAAAAAAGGGAGACAATGACTTATAACTACAAGCTTATGAGCTATGATGGACCCCCGTGTGACTGTTAAGTCTGTGATCGCGACTTACCTGGGCTATTCTCAGTGGGATTTGCTGCACCTGAGGGACCCTGGGCATCTGCTTCACTGTGTCCAGGCTGCACCCCGGGACTGCATTGCATCAGGCAAATGTTGGCCAAGCAGCTGGGGACAGAAGCCCTACAGGAAAACATTCGGGCAGAGCCTGCACAGGGCAGGCCCCTCCATCTGGGAAAGCCATGTTGGAGGGCAGATCCTCAGGCCCGTGGGGAGGCCTGGCTCCAACGTCTGGGCACACGGCCAGGAGCTGAAGATTGCGGAAACAGGTCAGAAAATACGGCTCAAGGTGGGAGGCGGCGATAAGGACCCGTGATTATTGTGGATGAACTTAGAAGACTGAAGGCTGCATGGCTTGCAGGCTAGAGGTACTGGGTCACATTGAACTTCATAGCTCAGATCTGGGTCAGGAGCTGCCTGTCCAATGACTGAGGAGGCTGTGTCTTGATAAATGCCCTGTTCGTAGGGATTGCAGTTGGACAATTGCATCCAGTCCACTCCATATTCCCAGATTCTGGGTGAGAAATGGAACCAAGTCAACTGTGATACCCTCGGCTCAGCCCACCTGGAGCCCAGATGGCCTGTACTACAAGGTATAGCAACCTGTGAGTGGTGCTAAGAAAACATCAAGCTCCTTCATGAAACTCCACAGACAAAGCTCCAAATGACATTCCTTGGAAGCGTGACTTTCCAGAGGGGAATAACCCTGCCAACATTTTCCCAGGCACTGGCTCTGCTGCCATCCTTGCTGCTCGTCGGAAATTGTGACTCTACAACCCCCTGCCCCCTCCCCCCCTCCCCCCCCCCCCCCCCCGCTATGGAAACAAAGAATAGTTGTTGGCCATTCCTCTCTCCAAGGATTCGGAGGAGTGATGTGCATTTTCCTCACAGCCACGGTCAGTGCAAAGGGAAAGAAGTGAAGAATAGATGGCCCACCATTGGGGTGGAGGGGTGAATTATTTATGAAACATACATAGAGCCTCCAGTTGGGTCTAGGGCTGGGCACAGCGCTAAGGATTCTTTTGTTCTCGCAGCTGGCCTTTGGAGCTGCTCAGAGCCAGTGCGGTAAATAATACCGCTATTGTCTGCCCGCGGCAGAGACAGACAGAAGGTACATTTGGCCCACATCCAAGCACCGCAAGGGCCACTCATAGTCACAGTGTCCAATTACTGCTGGCTTGACGAGAAAACGCACTCTTTCTTGCTAAGCTAATTTAAGAATGGACGCTCTTAATGGGCCCTGCACAAAGAGGGGTTTTGCTGCATCTTTCAATGGGGCAAAATAAAGTTATGTTCAGCGCAGAAACCAAACCGGCCTGGGGCGGAGGTTGTCCAAACAGCAATGTATTGATAGAAGGGAAATGGTGTTTGGGTGCCCCTTTAAGGAGGAGAGAAAAAATTCAATCAGCTCCGTTCTGAGTTTCTTACAGGATATATTCAGGATGTCAGAGAAGATTTAGTAAGGAGCAAGGGGAAAGCAAAGAAATGGACGGCTCCGGCCATTGGCACAGCCAGCCACAGGATATGGGGGAATGCTACCCCATCTCCCGGCGACTGGATGACCACAATGACGCCAATGATGCTCAT
This sequence comes from Corynorhinus townsendii, assembly GCA_026230045.1. NCBI lineage: Eukaryota > Metazoa > Chordata > Mammalia > Chiroptera > Vespertilionidae > Corynorhinus > Corynorhinus townsendii. The sequence goes on along the minus strand of JAPDVU010000001.1, from coordinate 231,122,320 downwards.
GAGAAGAGGGAGTGTCTGCTGTATTCTTCCTATTGGCCAGGTTCTGTGACAAGCACTTTTTACCCTCTAATACTCACCACCATCCTCTGGTCTAACCCACATTCAAGGAGAGGAAAAATATTCAACTCTTTAGGGAAGAAGTATCAAAGAGTTTGGAGGGCATATCTTCAAAGCTACCATACTCTTCTTCATAGGGCTGATAAATGGATTCATTTTCATACAGGTTAATTAAGCATCTTCCATACTCTAGGAATTATGTGAAGAGATTATCAGAGGACCTGATGTAGAGGTAGCACCAAGTAAAGGTTTAAAGAATTAGCTACCACATTCCATTTATGGTAAAGTGGAATAAATATACAATGATGAGAAAATATGACCTCCTCTCTGAATTACACCAGAGCTATGTGAACTGAAAATGCCAATTCCTGCCGATTGGGGGTTTAGTGAGGTAGCTCCAAGACTTTTGAAATTCTAGAACAGGGGTTGGCAAATTTAGTCTTTAAGGGCCAGACAGTTAATATTTTCAGCTTTGTGGTCTATACAGTCTCTGTCACAGCTACTCAACTCTGCCACTGTGGTGCAAAGAGCAGCCATAGACAAAACATAAGTGAAAGAGTATGGCTGTGTTCCAATAAAACTTTATTTATAAAAACAGGTCACTGCCCTGTGGGCCATTGTTTGCTCACCACTGTTCTACTATGCACTTCTTAAAACCTTTGGATGCAGATTTCCTTGAGACCAGGGTTCTGTCATATTTGACCTTTGTATCCCTACACCTAGCATGGTACATGAATGAGTAGGCAGGCACAAGTGTTGTGCACAAGTGAATGAATGAACTGATGATCCAGGAAGCATTAAAGTTTATATTCAAGGTATTAAAATCTTTATTTGAAACTTTTAAACTACATATTTGAGGTATAAAGTGCCTTTGAACAGCTTCAGTTCACTAACTCAGCTGTCAGTCTTGCCTACACCACCCACAGGCTACACCGGCATGGCATGTTCTTCTTATATTGAAGACCCACCATGTCTAAATTATTGGCATAATAGACCACTGCAACTCCTTCGGACTCATTAGACTTAATTATGTGAAGGTCTCATTTAGGACTCTTTAAATCTGAAGATGGGTGAGATAATAAAATATAATAGCTCCTTCGGAGCCATAAAGGTCTCTTTATGTCACGGGCTATTTGGAGATTCAATATTCCATAAGATTAATATTACAATATTATAAAAATGACAACAATTACCACACCCTCCATGTCTACCAAGTGTAATTTAATAATCATGATTTAGGTAGGTCCACCTCGCAGTCACTTGCGAGGTCTTTGTCAAGGAGGAAAGGTGAAGGATTGTGTGACTTTCCACTCTCTCATCACACCTACTTCCTGGTACATGGGTCCCTCTACTTCCGGCACACAGCTTGGTGCACAGCTTCCTGGTAGAGAACTCCCCTGCTTCTCACCTAGGGAAAGCCTGCCCCGTGACACTATTGACTCAGTCATCCCTGTCTCTCTGTGAGTTTAGGTACCATGCATGCAGTAGGTTGTAGGAGATGGTAAAAGAATCAACAACCTTAGATAAGAAATTATAAAAGTGGTCCTTTAAAAAATATGAACAAGAAAAGAACAAAAAATATAAAATAAAATAATAAATAGTGGTTCTTTTCCAGGGTTGGCTCAGAAAATGCTAATAATTAATTATAACTGAAGGAATTTGCTTTTTTAATGAAAGAAGCAGAAAAGAAAACTTTTGCTATAGTATCTAAGAGACATAATTTAAAAACTGATAAAATTCAAGAGTAAATGGTTGTTGAAAAAGGAATTCTTTCATTCTTGATAAAATATATATTTAATAACAGATAGATTAGGGAGTAGATGGCTAACTCTGGCACTTGAAAATTAAAGTATCTGTAATAATAAAACCATAATATGCTAATTAGACTGGACATCTTTCCGGACAAACTTCCAGGTGAAGCCGGGGCTGCAAGGGAAACCCAGGTCCCAGGTACCAGAGGGAAGCCAGTGCCAGCAGTCAGGGGAAGGAAGGCCTACTCTTGCATGAATTTCATGCATCGGGCCTCTAGTGTTAAATTATAAAAGGCATAGAAACTTTACCATACATATTTAGGCAAGTCACATGTAGTGCCCTCAGCCTAACATAATTGCAGTTATTTGATGTGGTGGACAGACTTTAAGGGGGTCCCCACCACCCCTGCCTTCTGGTTCACACCCTTATAGAGGTCTTTCTTATTACTGAGGGCAGGAATACCTTTGTGGATCACACTCTATTTCTACGGGACACTGCTGTTCTAGAAAAGTAGTTAAGAAAAACCTCTGCCCAGACAGTGTGTCCCCAGGCTTCTCCTAAGTAATGCCTACCTATCCTTCAGATGTTATGACGGGGAAACTCTGTGGACACAGGGTCAATGGGAGTGTGGGAGAGCTGGCTGGAAGTTCGGAGTCCTTAGGCTGTGAGAAAAGATTGGCTTTCAAGACCACAGGATGTGCAACTATCTGGATAGCAATGGGGAGAACTGAGGGTCTTCTGAGGGGGGCAGGATCACAGGCACTGCGTAGGAAGATGATGGTAGTGCACGGTCATCCTTAGAGTGGGGAAAGAACGGTGCCTGAGGGACCTTGTAAGTTTCAATGGAGGCTACTGGGTAATGACAGGTTCTTCCTGTAATTGCTGTGCTTTCTGGCTTGGTGAACAGATACCAATCAGAGAGTTCACCTCCAGAATTCCAAAGCATTCACACTTATCTTAAAGTCTGGTTTAGCGCTCATCTGTTATCAACGTTTCCTTGTTATATAAAAAAAAATAGTAGTTGTTGGAATAGCCTCTGGATTTTATGAATGCTTGAATTATTTCATAATAAAAGTTACATCTAGGTAGGTAATATAATGATAGATAGATAGATAGATAGATAGATAGATAGATAGATAGATAATGAGAGAGAGAGAGAATAGGTGATAGGTAAGAAAGATGATAGATTGATAAACAGGAAAGATGATAGATGATAGATAGATAGATAGATAGATAGATAAGATGACAAGTAAATAGAAGATAGATACATAGATAAATAGAATAGGTGATAGAAGAGAGATAGATAGAAGATATATAGATATATAATAGATAGATAGATAGATAGATAGATAGATAGATAATAGATAGATAGATAATATAATAGATAGATAGATAATATAATAGATAGATAGATAGATAGATAGATAGATAGATAGATAGATAGATAGAAAGAAAGAATAGGTGATAGGTAAGAAAGATGATAGATTGATAGACAGGAAAGATGATAGATGATAGATAGATAGATAGATAGATAGATAATAGATAGATAGATAGATAATAGACAGATAGAAAGACAGAAAGACTGATAGAGATATAAAACTACCAAAGCTCTCTCAGAGAGCTAATTCTACCCCATGAGGGATGATCACCCCATATTATCATAAGCTCTCCCACTTGATGCATTAGGTCCTCATTGATTTTTCATGCACAATTTTCTTGGGACCACTTGCAAATGTATAAATAATACAATACTCCTTAAAATATGTAAAATTATGTTCAGGTGCCATGCTCCTGCTATCACTCCCAACACTGTGCACTTGAATCAATTATCTGTTATTCTTTTATGTTCAACTCTCCAATTGCTAAGCATGTGTAACCCAATCACTGATGGGTTGACCCATTTTCTGATCAAATTTGTCTTACTTAGGGCACCATTAGGTAGAAAAAATATCACCATCAAGGGTTTCACCTCCTCCCAATCTCACACTCACATATTGCACAGTATTTATATCTTGCATCAGGAATGACAGCCACCAGAGGTACGGGTTCTTTAATGCTCATGGAAATTTCTGGAATGACATGATCGCATGTTTTTTTTCAGAATCAGTTTAATACGTGGTTCACTCCCATTGTCAAATGCAGGAAGAGAGTTTGGGAGTCACAGCACCCAAGAAGTAATGCTATAATCCTCCATTCTTCTTCATCCCCCTCAAACATAACTTACATTTGCAGCCATTAAAAATCCGCGGTTACTTTCCCTTCCCTATGCTTTTACAAACACGGTAACCTCCAACTGGAAAATTATATCTGCCGGTAAGTATACCTGAAAAATCTCACCCACGTTCAGCTCAAATGTGAGTGGTCTAATAGTTTTCCATGTAACGGGAGAATTAGTTGGCCTCATCTATTTGTTTACGTGATCATACATATTTGATTTCCATGTGTTGGGTAATACGTCCAGGCTCAAGGTTATTATTGTAATGGTGATTTGTAGCATGGTCCGTGGCGCCTGGACTTTGGAGCCGGACTCCTCAGGTGCAAGCTCTGGCTCAGCACACATCAGCCAGGAGATGCCAGTCAGTGACCAAACTGGGAATGGGACCCAGGCTGCTAGCCTGCTGGGCTAGTGTGGAGATTCAATCCCTTGATATTTTAATATTTGAAAAATGCTTACAGTGGGATCTGAACATCGTGTCTGTTTACACACCTAAACCCACCCCTAGCCTAGAAGACTTTTCAAGGTAGAAGACACACCTTACACATTTGTCCCCTGCAGCCATAGCAGGCCCGAAACACATGCATATATACATAACCCATGATCACAGATAAGAGCGCCTGAAGGCCAGGGTTGGGGGAGGAGGAGGGAGGCAGTGAGGGCTGGGAGGAGGGATCGATGGTGAAATAAAGGGGATATCTGACATAGTTCAACAATAAAGATACACTTTTAAAAAGTGAAAATAATAAAACTCTTCACTGTGAGTTTCTATAATTGACTTCTATATACCCCAAATCAAAGGGACAAATTACTACTAAAAACAAAAAAAGCAGATATTCAAATATAATAATGTAATAATAGCATGGAATTATTAGTGGGGTTGCCATAAGCCACACAATTGCATGTATATAATTTCCTCCCCACGAGGAAGGTACAGGTACTACTCCCAGGACAAAGCAGCAGCAGCCCAGGCTAGCGAGTGCCCATCAGAACCCAGCACCCTCGCTCCAGCCCAGCTTGGATGCTTTTGTCACTGAGGTTCCAGCCCAGTGATATTCCAGTCTCAACTCAGATGCAGAGGCCCCGCCTCAAACCTGCAGGTGTCAACTCTAAGTGATATTGAGGTTGTGATTTTCATCCTGTCCAAGCTAAGCAATGATATTCTAGGCAGTTGTTTGGTGGAACTTTTGAGAGGGACTCACTCAGGCATACGCTAATTACTATCATTGAATTTCTTCCACCTGGAAAATTATAGAGTACACTTTATTGTAAATATCTACAAGTGAATTCCAGTGACATAATTATAAAGAGAAATTATAAAATCTGAATAAGAGAAGAATATTTTATGTGGCTCTATCAGAAAGTAATAAACCAGGAAGGCAAAAATGATAAAGGATAAGATGACTAGAAAAAAAAATATAACATACTTAAAGTAGTGTTCTTATGTGGCTATACATACACCATATGTGTGTTAAATGTATACACATACAAAAAAATAACCTTATGCCTATGCCTATACGAGAAAGAGAGAATATTAAATTGTTCCCAAGTCATATAAAACATCAATAAAAGTATTAGTAACCTAATGTAAGGTTATAAAGTTACATATATATATATATATATATATATATATATATATATATATATTAGCTTACATGTAGTGGTATATAGAAGGTACTCAATAAAATTACTTTGTTATAACTTTGATAAGATGCTATACAAACTTAAACTCTTGTTTATGTCAATTTAATCTATGATAAAATTAGTTCCATTATATTTCCTTTTCCTCTTGCTTAAAGTCACAAAACCTGTCAATGACGTTAAGTGAGAACTTACTGTATATAGATAATATATGTAATATTATATATATTCTAGAGGCCTGGTGCATTAAATTCGTGCATAAGGGGGTGTCCCTCAGCCCAGCCTGCACCATCTCCAATCTGGGACCCCTCGAGGGATGTTCAACTGCCCGTTTACAGGGATCAGGCCATGGGGGTGTGGCCAGCCTGGGTGAGGGGCTGAGGGCTTTTTGCAGGCTGGCCACAGCCCCTTCAGGGTGGGGGTTCCCATTGGGATGCCTGACCAGCAGGGACCCTCACCCCATAGGGGTGTGGCCAGCCTGGGTGAGAGGCTGAGGGCTATTTTCAGGCTGGCCACACCCCCTTCAGGCTGGGGGTCCCCACTGGGGTGCCTGGCCAGCCTGGGTGAGAAGCTGATGGCTGTTTTCAGCTGGCCACACCCCCTTCAGGGTGGGAGTCCCCACTGGGTGCCTGGCCAGCCTGGGTCAGGGGCTGATGGCTGTTTGCAGGCTAGCCATGCCCCCAGCAACCTAAGCTCCCAGCCCCTACTTTTTTTCATTTTTTTTTCAGCGCCTCCATGAGCAGAGGCCAGGGCCAGCTGGAAGCAAGTATCTGGGATTTATTTATCTTCTATAATTGAAACTTTGTAGCCTTGAGCAGAGGCCAGGGCCAGCCAGGGCTGGCGGGAAGCTTGGCTTCCTCCATCACAGGAAAAAACCCAAGCCTCCTGCTTGCTCCAGCTCCGTGGCCACCGCCATCTTGGTTAGGTTAATTTGCATACGCACTCCTGATTGGCTGGTGGGTGTAGCAGAGTGATGGTCAATTTGCATGTTTCTCCTTTATTAGTGTAGACTAGAGGCCCAGTGCATGAAATTCTTGCATGGGTGGGGTCCCCTCAGCCCAGCCTGCACCCTCTCTAATCTGGGACCCCTTGGGAGATGTCTAACTGCCGGTTTAGGCCCGATCCTGGGGATTGGGCTAAATCAGCAGTCAGGCATCCCTCTCATAACCCAGGACTGCTGCCTCCTAACCCCTCACCTGCCTGCCTGCTTGATTGCTCCTAACAGCTTCTGCCTGCCTGCCTGATTGCCCCTAACTGCACCCCGTGCCACTCTGATCACCCTTAACTGCCTCTGCCTGCCAGCCTGATCACCCCCAACTGCTCCCCCATGCTGGCCTGATCACCCCACACAGCCTGATGTTTGGTCGTTGTGTGAGGGCATCCTGACCAATTTGCATATTACTCTTTTATTAGTGTAGATATAAATATACAATATATATTAGTTTAATATTTATTTCAAAGAATCAACATAGTGCAGCCCATGCTCTAGGACTACAATGTAAGTAAATTTTAAAAATCAACAGTAAAGGTAAGTTAATGTCCCTCCCCCTAACATTGTTGGAAATATAATAAGATAAAAATGAAATCACAATTAATATTTTTAGAAAAATCTATGTATATTTAGAATGAATTAGAAGTGTCAGCATATCAAAACTTATGTGATGACATTAAATCAATATATAGAGACAAATGTATAGCTTTAACTGAATTTATTTTAAGCAATATAAATTTAAAGTAAATGAATGTTATTAAAATCTGTAGATAATTTATTAAGGTTAATAAGAGAATTAAGCAAAGTTGTTGGATAGGATCAACATTTAAGAATGTTGCCTATGTGAAGCATATTTACCAGTAATAATGAACTAATAAAACATCTGCTAGAAAAACACTATATTCTCACGAACAACCATTCTGTTATGTATGGTACTATTATAATCTTGTCACATGGTTCTAAGGACAGTTACAAACATTTTATCTAAGTACTTAGAAGAAGACCCAAATAAAATATGGCAAGTTACTTAAATTAGAAGAATTAATATCACAAAGATGCCAGTTTCCTCCAAGTTATTCTATAAATGCAATCCAGTTACAACACAAGTAGTTTGGTTTGACAGGGAACTTCCTTGATGTCATAAAATTAACATGAAAGAACAAAGGGTCAATAAAAATAAGACAATCTTGAAGAATATATGATTGGCTATCTGTCCTACAGGTATCAAGATGTATTATAAACTCTGATAATTAAAACTCCCTGATCCATGTAGGTTATAGAAAATAAATTGAAAAAAATTAAAACAAAACCTACCAAAATTGACTTATGCTAACATAGTAACCTGACATAGTTCAGGGATGGCTTTAAAAAATAGGATGGAAAAAATGAAGCACACAATATAATTTCAGAGAACATTGCTTGTACATTAAAAAAATAAAAGATCAGAAACCTACTTCATGACATCCTCCAAGAAGTAATTCCAACATGGGAAGTACTTTAATGTAAGAAGGAAAATGCTAAAGCTTAAGGAGACCACATAAGAAAGTGTCATCATGCTATAAGTAGAGTGAAGAATTTTTAAAACAAGAAACTTAACCTAATAAGAAACCTAACATAATAAGGAACCAAATCCAATGGAACTGAAGGGAAAATTCAACTCTGTTCTCAGTAGGCATTTCTGCATAACAAAAGAAGTATAACTACAAGAAAAATAAGGCCTTCACATATATGTAGGATGTAAGACAGAAAGCAACAAACAAAACAAAGGAACAAACCCATAGACAAATACCAAAGTATGGAGGTTACTAGAGAGGAAGAAAGGTGGGGGGAGGATGAAAGGATAAAGGGGTCAAGTATATGGTGACAGAAGGAGACTAGACATTGGGTGATGAGCGCACAATGCAATATACACTGAGTGGCCAAATTATTATGATCTCTGAATGCATAATAATCTGGCCACTCAATGTATATCCTATATAATAAAAGGCTAATATGCAAATTGTCCCCTCAACCAGGAGTTCGACCAGCAGGCAGGCCGGCCAACAGCCCATGTCCCCTCCCACTGGCCAGGCTGGCCAGACCGTACCCATGCAAAAATCCATGGACCAGGCCATATATATATATATATATGCACATACACACACACACACACACTAAGTGGCCAGATTATTATGCATTCAGAGATCATAATAATCTGGCCACTCAGTGTATACAGATGAGGTATTGTAGAATTGTACACTTAAAACTTACATAGTGTTGTTAACCAAGGTTACCCCAAGAAATTTAATGAAATTTTTTAAAAAAATCAAAAGGCCAGATTGAGAAAAGATGTTTATCAAGCATAGAGCTAACATAGGCAAAGTATCAGAACACACAATAAACTTCTATAAGTTTATTAGAAAGAAGGGAAAAAACAATCTGGTAAGAAAATTGGCAAAAGAATTGAATAGAAAAATTATGAAAGAATATTATGGGACTCAACATAAAGAGAAAATGTGTTCAGCCTCATTAATGACCTCAAATATGCAAATGGAAACAGCAGCAAGATGACATTTCACACCCCTCACATTGTCACACACAAATATCTGATAATAGCTGGTTGGAGTGACAAGCTGAGAAGGGGTCCAACATCCCACTGGTGAGACGTGAGGTCAAGGCCACACATTTGGAGCACAATTCAGGCCCTCTCTGAGGAAGTTTAACCTAATAATATATTTCAATCCAGAAATGTCACTGCTGGGTACATACCCAGGAGAATCTTATTGAAGTGTATAAAAATGTGGAACAGTCATTAATAACATTTAAAACACACACATGACCAAAAGCATGAGCAAATAGGAATTAAAGGAGATATCCTCAACCTAAGTGAAGGCATCTACAAAAAAACTTGCAGGTAATATTACCACCAAAGGAGAAAGGCTCCATACTTTCCACTTATAATCAGAAGCAGGAGAGGGAGGCTATTCTCTCCGCTGCCATTCAACATGATACTGCATGTCCCAGATAGGGCAATAAAGCAATAAAAAGAAAATAAATAAAGGCATATAAATTGGAAAGGATGAATCAAAACTTCAACTGCAGATGATATAAGTATACTAGAGGTCCGATGCATGAAGCTTCGTGCAAGAATGGGCCTTCCTTCCCCTGGCTGCCGGAACCGCCTTCGCTCTGGCTGTAGCCGCCTTTTTGCTCCTACCAGGAGCTGCCTTTCCACCTTCCCATGCTGCCCAGAGGCCCAGAGCATCCGGGGGCAGGGTGGAATACCTGCGTCATCGCCATGGCAACAATGCAAGCATTCCGCCCCTCCCCAGGCCACTTTGCAGCTGTGTATGCAAATTAACCCACCATCTTTGTTGGGTTAATTGGCATACTCACTCCTGACTGGCTGGTGGGCATCACAAAGGTACGTTCCATTAGCTTGTTTCCTTTTTATTAGGTAGATGCCTAGGAAATCTTAAGGAGTCTATTAAAAATGAAACATCACAACTAATAAGTTAAGTTTAGCCATGTGACAGACTATAGGGTCAATATGAAAGTTTCTATATTTCAACATGCTATGTGTTATGGACTGTATGTTTATGTCTTCCCAAATTCATATGCTGAGATCCTAATTTCCAATATGATGGTAATAGGAGGTCTAAATAGTACTTAGAGAAGTACTTAGGGTGGAACCCTAGTGAATGGGGTTGGTGTTCTTATAGAAGAGCCCCGAGAGAGTTCTCTCAACCCTGCAGCCATGTGAGAACATAGGGAGAAGATGGACATCTATGAACAGGAGTCGGGCCCTCACCAGACACCCAATCTGCCAGCACCTTGATCTTGGACTTCCAGCCTCTGCCGCATGAGAAACGAATTTCTGTTGTTTGTAAGCCACCCAATCTATGGCATTATGTTATTGCAGCCCAAACAGACTAGAACACTCTGAATAAACAGTGAGTACATACTAGGAATAAAACCCTAAAAACTACAAACATTGCCAATAGAAATTAAAGGTGACACCTACCTAAGAGATATTGAACGCTGGCTCAATACAAATCTTTTCAAGCTGTTTACTTAAAAACAGAAAGAAATATCCATGTCAACTGTAAAATGCACATGAAAAACCAGAGGGCCTAGCATGGCCAAAATAATTTTGAAAAAGAAGGGCATGTGCAGAGTATTGACACTTCCTCATTTCAACGCATCCATAAAAGCAAGTGCTGAAGACCGCACGGTACTGGTATAGGGAGGTCTGGAAAACGTTAAACAGAATGAAGAATCCCAAGATAGACCCCACTTGCTTGCTTACTTTCCCCCTCCCTCCCCCCCCAAAGATGCTAAGGCTCTTCAGTGAGGAAGTAATACCATCTTTCAATAACGGAAACAACTGGATTATCCGTATGAAAAAAAGGACACTGCCACATCTCACACCGTACGAAGAAAGTAACTTGATATGGATTATAGACTTCAATAGAAGAGCTGAAACTATTAAGTAACTAAAAGAAAACCCATGAGAAAATCTTTGTGACAATGGGCTAAGCGATGATTTCCTAAACAGGAGTGCAAAAGAACAAGGCCGGAAATAAAAAATTAAGGGTGCCTTAATAAAAATCAAAATCTTTTGATCGTTGAGACACACAGTTAAGAAAATGAAAAGCTATACCACAGACTGGAATGAAATATTTGCAAATCATAGATCAGACAAGGCATTTCATGCAGATTATAAAAGGAGCCTTTTCACTCAATAGCAAGAAAACAAAGCAACAAAAATGGCAAAACATGTGAACAAACATTTTACCAAAGAAGATATATGAATGGCTAGGAAGCACATAAGAAAAAGCTTTTAACATCAATAGTCATCATAAAAAGTAAAAATAATTGCAGAATAATTCTAATCATAACACTTAAGAACATGTAAAGAACCCTTTCTAATAAAAAGGTAATATGCAAATAAACATCACTACATCACAAAGATGGCAGCACCTATAGCCACAAGATGGCGGTGCCCAGTCCTTTCAGCCCTGCAGGAGTCCCCCAGTCCCGGGGGGTGGGGGGGGACAGCCTCTGAGAGCGGGCAGCGTGAGCAGCCTGGCGGAATGATTGCTTTGTCGTCATGGGGATGAAGCAAGCTTTCCACCCCAGCCACGGATGGGCCTCTGGCCAGGCCAGGGTGCGAACGCTTGTATCGTCACCCCAGCGACTAGGCAAGTGCTCTGTACCCAGCCGCGGATGGGCCTCTGGGCCACGGAGAGCCTCTAGGCAGCTGGTGTGGAGCGGCCAGGCTCCACAGAGGGCTACTGGTGCACAGATTCATGCACAGGGCTACTAGTATTATATATAAAATTATATATGGAGTTATAGCAATATACATTCTTACAAATACACTTACATATACAAATACATGCATATATATGAATATATTAATACTAGAGTATTCATGGGTTTTTTCACTAACATATATTATTATCATAAGATCTTGTATTGAATTAATAGATATCAATATTTAAAATGGGAATTTTGAAGAGGGAAGGAGGAAAATATTGTGGTAGAAGACTGATATATAAGAGAGTTAAACTATTTCTCAAATATTTAATTTCTTAAAATCTGTTAGAATTTGATAGGGCATTAATATACAAATCCAAAATCTCTTGGCTGAAATCTTTTGGGTAGATGACTTCATAATTCAAACTTTTTTTAGATTTTAGAAAAGCAATACGATCCATGAATTTACTGTGTAGGACTTAACAGCCCCAGCAGGATCTGAGGCAGCAACCTATAACGAAGCACATGAATATTTCTGATACAAAAGACATGAATATTCACACTGTGAGGTCTGTGCTCATGATTTTCAACAGCCTCCCTCCAGTTCGGGTCAGGCTCTGGGGCCACATGACTTGGCCACAGATGTTTTCAACAATTTGGTTTTCAGGACTTTTCGGACTTTGTTGTTGCCAATAAGAGATTGGGGGCCTCCAGGGGTTTGTCATAGGCTTACTACATTAACAATAATGATGAAGAGTGGACGACCTGACCCTTGGCATTGAACCCTCTTCAGTTTCCTCCACACTCAGCTTAGGCATCATAGTGAACGATGATTATACACTGAGCGGAGCTTTGCCACCATCTTCCCTGTTCCCCTCCCTAAACAGACACAAGGAACCCTCACGGACACCTCTCTGATTGTGCTTTCTTTGCTGGTGCAGGTTCAAGGTCAAGGTCAAGTGTGCCCGCGGTGTCCCCCATGCCATGCTCACCCCACAGTGGCAAGGCTCCGGCACTGCTTTCCTATTTCATTACCTGCACTTCTGAGTGCTTAGTCTTTACACCTGCAAGTGCTCAAAGCGACATTTAAATTTAGCTTGTGCTGCTTCCTTCCAATGGGCTGGGCAAAATACCGGCTGCCTGCTTAACTCTCTAACTTAGAAGTGGCTTTTATCTGATGCCTGGTCTGGCAGATTTCCCTGTAACCTGCATGTGCTGCTCTGCCTATGGTCTCTGTTGTCATCAACATGCTCTGGTTGCTGTGGTGATGAAGGGGGCACTGGGAGTCCCTTTCAGAGTAAGAGTCCCTTTCTGTGTGGAGTCCATGCTGAGAACATATCCACCACTAGACCATGTGATGACACTTCTTGTGTAACCTCATTAAGTATCCCCCAGGCAGCAGCAGGGACACAAGATGCAACTCAATCCCCTTCCTCCCTGTTCTACAGGGCTCAGGGGTGCCCAGGTCTGGGCATTTCATGGGTCTGTGAAGTTTCATGAGAAGTTTTTGAGGCTACCATAAGGTTGACAGTGTCCACATTTTGCAAAATGTGGCATTCACAAACACAGCCTCCAAACTCCTATCATCATCATTTGGCTTTTTGGAGTATATACTACATTGGACCATTTGACATAGACCACTGACACATTTCCTCCAAAGATCTTGGTGCATGGGCTGTGTTCACGGACCACTCGACAAATGTCCAGTTAAAGGATATGTGTGTGTCAATCCATAGATTCATAGTTTTACTCTGAAACAGCCATGAGATTTCCCCCAGAGAGTGGGCAATGTTTTGCCAAGTTAGAACATACATAACCAAATGCAAACATTTATAGAACATCCAACACCTTTTCCCTGTGAGCTGAAGAGAAGAAACAGCATTCACACCAATGGTCCATGGTTTTAAATAGCTCTGATTTCATTCCTCTAAGCCTCCTTTTAGTCACTTGAAATCACCTTTCAGTAACAGGAAATCACCAGAGATGCAAGAAAAGATTTCTATATAAGGTTGTTCCTTTTCAGGTTCTTCACGCACACAAAGCAGCTTTCGACATTGCCAACATTGGGGGAATGGGTGAATGAATATTTGAACATTGCATTATAGGAAATTATGCAGCCATCAAAAAGAACACATTCAAGGCATATACTCAAGAAAATGGTTATAATTGACGAAAGTAAGACAGGCAGAACACAACACTGCATGTATTGATGCCAACATGATAAGGCTGATACGTTTATACACACAGTTACCAATGTTTCCCTCTAAATAAACTACCATCTATGTACTTTATTGCTCTTTCCAACTTTCCAAAATTTAACATGTATTACTTTTATAAACAGAACAGATTCATGTATGTTCATTTTTATCAAAGAATATAACGATCAAAAGCTACCTTAGCTGCCTCTTGGTAAAGAGGTCCACCATCTTCAAATTATGTCTCTACCTGCTACCCCATGTCCAATCATTACCATAGTCTCACCATTTTATTAAAAAGGATTTGTGTTGAGTCTTACAGTCACTGATGAAATAAAAAACTCAACTAAAACCTCATTGATTTAAAGCCACCCATCAAAAATCTGAAAGAATTCAGATAGTTTTTCACACTACAGTTTCTCACTATAAGGGTTTACTAAGCAAATTAATCATGTGAGCAAAAACTAATGAGGAGACACACATAAAATAGTTCTTCAAGTTCTGGCAGGCAATTCTGAAGTATAAAGTAATATTTTAGCTATATATGGATCTTCTCCATCCATTCCAATGGGTCCCCCGTGTAGGTCTCCACAGAGGGCACTTTCTTAGCCAGATCAAAAAGAAATATAACAGAGGAATTAAATCCATGAAATTACAGTCAACCTGCTTCTGTCTGAGTCTTGGTTCTATGTCTTAGTGCCCACATGAATTTCACAAAATCGCGGAAGAGATGTCTCATTTGTATAATGCAGGTAATGAGAAAAGCTCTCTGGTCAAGCTTTAGTGAAACCTTTCATTCATTCGTTCATTCATTCATTCACTCATAATCCGGAACAAAACATTCCTGGGCACAGTACCAGACACTACAGGTAGCATGGTGAACGTGACAGATGAATTCCTGCCTTTGTGTAATTTCCATCCCATTTGGAGAGAAATACAGTTTACCAGGTGACCATAAACACTGTGGTTTGAAGTGATGTTAAAGAAATAATAAAGAGAAATAAATCAAGATAAAGAACTAGAGCTTGGAGGGTTGTGGGTGTGTCTTAGATAAGGGGGTTCATGAAATCCTGTCCAAGCATGAGCTGGGAGGAGAATGCTCCTGTGTGCCAAAGTAAAAGATCAGAAGGGAGAGTTTGGTGAGTTTATGAAATAGCAAGGAAGCCCTTGCTCAGGTGCAGAGAAAGTAGGGAGTGCTTAGCAGCCGGTGAGAGAGAGGAAGGCAGGGAGTTGATATCCTGAGAGTTTGGGATTTATTTTACCTCCAACGTAAGCTCCTAGAAATATCTGAAGCATGGTATGCTGAATTCTCATTGTGTTTTTTAAATATCCCCTGGCCCCTGTGCAGAGAATCGGTCATAAAAATACAAGATTACATGTAGGGGACAGTGAGGAGACTGTTGAAATAATTCAGGTGAGCAGTGCTGACAGTTCTCGCTATGTATGCACAGAAGGGGTCCAAGAAGTCGTTGACTTAGACGCAGTCAAAGAGAACAGTGACAGGATTTATGGACGGATAGACACATGGTTGTCAGGAAAAGATATGTCAGAGGATAGTATCCATGTTTGGGGCTGAGCAATATGAGTGGGGACACCATGACTGAGCACAGAAGGTGGTTGGAGCAGATTTGAGAGGGAAATCAAGAGTCCAGTTGACCTTGCAAATGCTGGGGGACTCCTTCGGCAGCTGGGTGAGGGTTGAGTAGGCAGTTAGACCTATGCGTCCTGGTACGCACATTTGGCCACCACCTGGGCACGGGTGGTATTTAAAGTCATGACATTAGAGGAGATGACCTAGGATGTCGGTGCAGATAAAAGGGTGAGGGCTTAAGGACATGTCAACATGTAGAGATCAAGAGGAAATGAAGTGGCCAAAATATGAGACTGAGAAGGAGCAGCCACCCAAAAAGCTTGGATGACAAGGAGTGTAGTGTCCCAGAATCCAAGAAGGAAAGGGAAATAATATATATTATAGAAACTACTCCACATATTTGAGAGTTCCCTTGAGCGAGTCACAACCACTCTTTTATGTTCGGGAAATCTTTCTAATGCTTTATACAGTACTCTTCCTCCCTCCCTTTCTCCCTCCTTCCTCTTTTCCTCTTTCCCTCCTTTCTTCTTCCTTCCTTTCTTCCTTCCCACTTTTGTTCCTTCTTTCTTTCCTTTATTTTAATATCCTACAACCATAAACTCAAACTCACCTTTCAAAATAAAAGCCAGGAGCCGCCTTGCATTAAGTAGTTTTAATACTATTTCTAACTATATGTCCCATATGCCATCCAATTCCCTGCCTCCTCTCCCCGACGGTGATCAGCATCCTCAGTGTTCTGTTCATCATTAACTTGTTCTTTGTTTCAGAGATTTAGAGCATCTGTATGTATTCCTAAAAAAAATTACTTTTAATTTGCTGATTTTAAATATTATTTTACAAGTGTCATACCGCTAAATATATTTTGGACTGTTTCCATGAAACATCATCTCGCTAATATTCAGCCTGTAGCTATGGAGCGCTATAGTGAATGGTGACTGCTGTCTAGTATTTCACCACAGCTTGTTCTTTGACTCTCCCACGGACAGGCATCCCGTTATTCCTACATTTCTGCGATTGTGAGCAGTGCAGCTATGGTGTGCTTGCATATGTCTGCCATTGTAAATGTGTGAGAATGTCTTTCAAGACTATTCCTAGAAACAGAATTACTACAGCTATTGGTTTTGTGAAGACTCGCCTTTAGGAGGTAATGTCAAATGGATTTTCGAAGTCCTTGCATTAGTTTTCCTTCACCAGTCATACATAGAAGATCCTGTGAATTGAATAAAATATCACCTTGGAATTTTCAGAATTTTTAAACGTTGCCAATTGAAATGATATAAAATAGATCTGTGTGGTCTTGGTTTACGTTTTCCTATTACCAAGTGTTTTGAGCATTTCTTTATATGTTGATTGACCATATTATTTGTATGTCTTTTGTCCACTTTTTTAAATGATTACTTGATTTTTATGTTAATTCTTTGTTAGGTGTGTATATTGCAAATATCTTCCTTCTCCTAGTTCATGGATTGTCTTTTTATTTTTTAAAGGGTATTTTGGTTAATTTTAGTGAGTTAAAGTTTTTTATCCTTTGTCAATACTTTTTCTTGTTTAAAGGTCTATTTAATTCTCAAGAAGTAAAACACATTCTCATTTATTTTTGACAAATATTTTTAGTATTTTTGTTTTACATTTTAGACCTTAATCCATCTAGAATTAATCTTTGTACATGGTATGAGATAGGGATCCAATTTTCCATTTTTACATATAGATAACCATTTTCCAATTGATTTTTAAAGTCTATTCCCCACTCTGTCATCTCACATGCTACTCTGATGTGTACCAATATCCCCTGCACATGGAGACGGATTTCCCCCTGGTACCCCATGGGTCAATGTGTCTTTCTCTGTTCTATTTCCACACTCCTGTGATGTCTGTAATTTCATCATCAATGCTAATCTCTGGTATCACCACTTCCTACTTTTCCCCTTCAGAAGAGTCCTAGCTAGCTTGGAGGTTTAATCTTTACTTCTCTGGTATATATTTTAGATATCACTTGTCAAGTTCCATAATTGGAACTACACGAAATGGAGAGATCAATTTAGGTGAAATGAATACCTTTATGATAGTAATGTTTTTTATCTATGAATATGGTATATTTCTCCCTTTATTTACATACTCCTTACTACTTCTTATTAAAATTTTTCTCTCTTTTTAAAAGTTTCCTCTCTTTTTCCCCTGTGGTTCCTCCAGAGTGTTTTAGAGAAAGGATGCTGCAATATGCTTCTTCAAAACCTTGGCAACAACCAAACCCAAACATTATCTCTCTCCCACTCTGCCCTTTTGCCTCTACTAATGATGCCTGTCGATGTCAGCTTACATCATGCAGTTTCACATCTCAGTTTGTGGTGCCTCCGCCTCTTTGAATGCCCTGTGTTCTCTTCTCATCTTGGTTAACATCTGTTCATTCACTAACATGTAGCTGTCCCATACCTTTACAGGAGAGCTTTTCTGACCTTCCAGCCTGGGTGACTTTCCCATAATTACTTGTGTTTGCATCTTGCACAAGTCTTTCACGTTTCCACTGACAGGATCTGAGGACCTTGTCTTGCCCATTACACTATGAGCATAAGGACCGTATTTCATGCCTTGGGGTTTTCCAGTGTCTTACACAGACACTGTCCTTTCAATGTTTGTTCAGTTAAGCTGCCAAGTTGTCTTAGTAATCCAGAGGTCATAGGGCAGGATCTGGGCCAAGTCAACATCATTAAGTGGAATTATTCTGGAAAATCAGCTAAAGAACCTGAATCTTATCTTTCCTTATCCCTAAAACAATGTGAAAGCACTGATGGTGGTGCTCTCTGAGCATCAGCCCTTTCATTAATCACAGGGGCATTATTCCTGCCCCTGTATTTAGTTGGAAGCTCTGAATTTTAAAAGAAGGGAACACATGTAGAAAGGGGTGAGTGTCCTGAAAATACAAGGATGAACACTACACAGGATGCACAGGGCTTTGGTTTTACTAATCCCACCACAGGCATCAGCCTTTCAAAAAAGGATAAGGATGCCTTTTGTAGCACTAACACTCTTAGAGGGGCATCAGATTTTTATAAGCACAGCAGTGAATCTCTCATATGGAAAAATAATACAATTTTATATATATATATGCCTAAGTGACTGTCCCACCATTCAACCAGTAGCTATGATGCACACTGACCACCAGGGGGCAGACACTCAACATTACAGGCATGGAAACATGGAACAGACTGATGAATCTCAGAAGGGAGAGGAGAGGGGAAAGGGGATTCATGCACCGGTGGGGTCCCTGGGCTTGGCCTGCGGGGATGGGGCCAAATCTGTGCACGGGGCCTCTGACATCCCCCAAAGGGTCCCAGATTGTTAGAGGGTACAGGCCAGGTTGAGGGACCCCACCAGTGCACGAATCCATGCACCAGTACTCTAGTAAGAATATAAGAATATACTCCATGTTTTGCCTACTCACAACTGTAAACTGACCTTTTCCCAACTCTGTACATTATACATTAAGTATATATTATATACCTATATATGAAAATGTAAAATATATTATATTAATTATATATCTATATATACTGATATATTAATTATATTATCCTTAATTGCCAAGTAGTCTTTGCTAAGAGGCTATTAAAAAATGATGAGACACTAAGACTGGCCTTTTTTATTTTAAGAATGTAACCACTATTTAAACAGTAAATTAAAGATTCATTGTATTCTATTATTTAATAGCATTTATAAAGACCTCTTTATATTGCCTCAATGAAACAACATTTAAACTATACATTAAAGGTTCAATTCTATTTTATAATGCCCTTAATCCAATTTGGGGGCAAATTTTCTATCACTGAGCACAGTTAACATTTGTATAAAAGACTTTATTATTCTGACAAAGGAAGCAGCAGTGGCTGTAGTGACAATTGTCACATTTTCCCAAGAGGGAAAGAGTCCTTAACCTAGGCCACGAGATTTGAAATGCAACTCTGGGGACTCCCTGGGTCCTGACATGGGGACTTGGGTCACAGTGGGGCAAGAGGGAGACTGGGCAGGCGGGAACAAGAAGTGTGTGTACTCTTTAATAATTATGCATAGAAGTAAAGATACGTTCCCAAAGATCCGTGCTCCCGCACCCCAATAAAACAAATGAGCACCCCAATAAAACAACACATCACCATATCTGCTCTGACTTCTTTAAACTAATATTTCTGAGATCAAGTTGAATTCCCCTTTGTAACCATCCTTTCCTCTTTTTTCCCAGGGAGGTCATTTGCATTTCGAAGCTGTTGCATATCTTTCCTATCCATATTTCTAACACTGATACTACGTATCTTTTGTATCTATAAATCATAAACAGTATTGCTTGGTGTGTGTTTACAATTAAGGGAATGGGATCACACTGTATATTCCTCCTGCCACATCCTGTTACTCACTCAAACTTGGGCTTCAGATTTAGCCACGTTGATTCACACAGATCCAGTTCATTCGTTTTAACAGCTGTGTATCTACAATCATCAGGGGTCTCGGTTGCAAACAACAGAAAGCGACTCTAATTAAATTAAAAAGAAACGGATTTAATGAGAAGCATGTGGGGGCATGGACAGAAGAAACAGAAAGTCTGAAGAAGCTTCAGGAAAAAGGACAGCTTCATGGGGAGAGGCCAGGCAAATCTCACAGTCACAGTGTCACCAAAGAAAGTGAGGCTGCTACCTCTGGACCGTGCACGCCACCAGCATGGCCTTCACCACTACCACCACCGACAGCGTGGGGCTGTGCATGCCACCAGGCCTGGCAGCATTGCTGGCGCTGCTAAAGTATGCAAGCAACCCTGGTCCCGCGTTTGCTGCCAATACCACCGGCCCGTGTGTGTCACCCCTGGCGCAGCCACCTCTGCTGCTCCGGACACTGGGCAGCAGGTGCTGATCTGGCCTGGCCCGTGGCTGACGGTCACCGCCGCTGCGCCCTCCATCTTCATTTCATATTCTACTCTTTCTATCATTTTAAGGCGCTGTTCCACCTCCTGAGAGCACAGCACGAGGTAAGACTACGCATTGGTCCTCACAGGGCTTGCCCCCTGGAGGATAATAAATGGTATTCAAATCTGCATCTGCATTTATATCTGATGATGTGCACTCGGACTCAACGTCCCCAGCAGGACTCTGGTGGCCGGTGTTCAAACTCACATCTTAACGTTGCACCACCTGCCAGGAAGCCAGAAGGAATATCTTCTCCCATTTTGCATTTGCCCATTTTTTCCTACCAACACAGAGTGGTTGGTCTTGGCATTGCCATCTTTTCAATTCCAGACACTCACGCGGTAGTAAAACTATGTCCAAAGTTGTTTTCATTGGCATACGCCTGCTCTGCGGAGAGAAAGATAAGTCCATAGCAATTACATGCTCCCAGCCTTTGACTCTTCTTTCCACAGTATTTATACTAGTGTTTCCATCGGCTTTATTGAGTCATCCTCTATAATAAAGAGCTAATATGCTAATTAGACTGGACTGCAGAACGACCTTCCGGAATGACCTTCCAGAACGGCCAGTGCAGGGGGGGCTGGGCCACAAGGCAGCCAGGGCTGCAAGGGCCAGGACCCTTGCACAAATTTCATGCATCGGGCCTCTACTAATTTACGTAAAATAAAACTCGCCAGTTTTAGGGTACGGCTTGATGTTTTGACATATGTAAAGTCACCATCATGGAATACACTGTCTTCATCACCCCCAACAATTTCCCTCATGCCCGTTGTACTCCAACTCTGTCCCATCCCCAACTCCAGGCGACCACTGACCTTCCTGGGCAAATAGGTGTTTTGAAGTTCATGTAAATGGAATCATAGTTCATAGCTTTTGGTGTCTGGGTTTCTTCCCTTAGCATAATGGTTTTGAGTTTCATCAATGTGGCTACAAATATCAGCCGTATGTTCCTTTTCATGACTGAGTAATATTCCATTGTACGGCTAAACCGCAATTTGTTATCCATTTACCAGTTAATGAATATTTGGGTTGCTTTCAATTGTTGGGTTTTCTTGTGATTATACATAAAGCTACTATGAATATTCAAGTACAATTCTTTGTATGGAAGCAGGTTTTTATTTCTTTGGATAAAAAGAGAAGGTGAGAAAGCTATGAGGTAAATATATATTATAAGAAACTAGCAAATTATTTTCAAATAGCTGCAACATTTTGCATCCCCAGCACAGCAACCAGGTATGAAAGTGGCCTTTGCTTGACATTTTCACCAGTATTTCATATTATCAGTCATCTTAAATTTAGCTATTCCTGGAGGTGTGCACCTTTGCTTTGTAGTTTTAATTTGTTTTTCCTGAAAGACAAATCGTTTTGAGTTTTTTTTCAGTGTATTTATTTCCCATCCCTGTATCTTCTTCGGTGAAATGTCTGCTCAACAATTATGCCCACCGTATTTTAAATCAGGTTATTTTTCTTTTTATTGTTGAGTATAAGAGTTCTGTAGATAGTCTGAAGACAAGTCTTTTGTCAGACAAAAGCTTTGTAAATATTTTCTCCTGGTCCATGGCTTGTCTTTTCATGTTCTTAACTGTTCTGTGAAAAGCAAAAGTTTTTAATTTTTATGGTTTCATTTACGATTTTTTTTCCTTTTTATGGTTCATTTTTTTGTGTGTTTTATCTAAGAGATCTTTGCCTAGTTCAAGGTCCCAACTTTTCTTTTCTTCCTTCATTTTTATCTTAATAGTTTTAACTGCTGTTATATTTAGGTGCGTGATTCATTTCGAAGTCATTGTTTATATAGTGTGAGGTAAGGCTTCAGCTCCTTCTCTTCCATCTGGATGTCCGATTATTCAAGCACCATTTGTTGAAAAGACTATTCTTTCCCTTTTGAATTGCTTCGGATGCTTTGTTGAAATTCAATTGACCATATATTGAGGATGTATTTTCCACTTTCCATTATTTTCCACTGACCTATTATGTCTGTCTTTACACTAACAACACAATGGCTTGATTACTGCCGCTTCATAGAAAGCTTCAAATCAGGGACTGACATTCCCCAAAACTCTATCTTAAGTGCTTTGCATTTCCATATAAATTTTGGAACCAGCTTGCTGATTAAAAAACAAAAAACACCATCCTACTGTGATTTTGATTGGGATTTTGGGGGGATCTAGAGATGAATTTAAGGACATCTAATTGAATAATACTGAGTCTTCCAGTCCCTAGCATGTTTTGTCTCTTAGTTTATTTACTACAGTTTTTTTTGTAGATTTTTAGTGTACAGATATTACGAATATTTTGTTAAGTTTTTCCTAATGTGTGTCATATTTTTGATGTTTGGTTAAATGGTATTGTTTATTTAAATTTCATTTTTAAAAAAATCCTCACCCAATGATATGTTTTTATTGATTGGAGAGAGAGAGGAAGAAAGAGAGAGAGAGAGGACCAATGTGAGAGAGAAACATTGATTGATTGCCTCCCCTACATGCTCCAACCTGGGATCAAACCAGCAACCAAGGTATATTCCCTGATGGGGAATCGAACCCGCAACCTTTTGGTATATGGGATGATACTCCAAAGAACCGAGCTACCTGGCCAGGGCAGATTTCAACTTTTAATTGTTCATTTGCTTGTATGGGAAATATATTTCATTTTTGTACACGGACTTTGTATCTTAGGACTTTGTTAAACTCGCTTATAAGTTATAAAATGTCTTTTGTATTTTTCTTGGAATTTTCTACACAGACAATCATGGTTCACTCCTTTCTTTCCAGCTCGATGTCTTCGATGTCTCTTTCTTGCCTCATTGCAAAGCTAGGACCATCAGTACAATGTGAAATAGCAGTGGGAGGCGTGGTTCTGATCTTCAGGGGAAAACGGCCTGTCTCCTGCCATCAGGTATGGTGTTAGCTCTGGTTTGTGGCCGGGTTCCCTTTATCAGGTTGAGGAAGTTCCTTCCATTCCTAGTTTACAAGGGGTTTTTTGGTGGTTTGTTTTTTACAGTTTCTTTGTCTTATCATGAATAGGTGTTAAATTTAGAAAATATATTTCCAGCCCAGCCAGCGTGGTCCAGTGGTTGAGTGTCGACCTATGGACCAGGAGGTCACAGTTCGAGTCCCGGTCAGAACACATGTCTGGGTTGCAGGCTTGATCCCCAGTGTCTCTCTCTCTCTCTCTCTCCCTCTCTCTCTCTCTCTCTCTCTCTCTCCCTCCTCTCTCTCTCCATCTCTTAAGTCAATAAAAAATTATTTTAAATAAATAAATACAATATATTTCTATATCTACTGATTGTCCCTTTTAGCCTGCTATTATAATGAATTGCATTGATTTTTTTAATTGATTTCTTTTTTATTTTCCATCAATTAATTTTACAGCGTTAAGCCAAACTTGCATTGCTAGGGTCAGCTCCTCTGGGTTGGTGCATTATGACTTTTTGTATGTGTTTGTTGGATTTGATTTGCAAGAAGAAATTTCTCATGGAATCTTACCTCTGTGTTGTGGAGGGATACTGCTCTGTATTTTTCTTTAAGGGTAATAAAGATGAAGATGTCAGGTTCAATTATGATCGTGCAAGACTCATAAAAAGAGCTGAGAAATATCCCCTCACTTCATAACGCTCTGTAAACATGGCCGTAGAATTGTTTGGAGGTCTTTAAATACTTGGCAGAATTCAGCAGTGAAGTTTATGGGCTAGAAATTGTTGTTATTTATTTGTGGGTTTTGTTTGGCTTTTTAAACTACAAATTAGATTTATATAATAGATATGGGAATTTTCAGATCATGTTCCTGAGTTAGTTGGATACTTTGTATTTTTCAATGACTTTATTCTTTTGACCTGTTTTTTGGCCCTGAAATTGATCATAATATCTTATTATTGTCCTTTTCATATTTTTGCCATTGTTGGGAATGTTACCTCTTTCATTCCTGCTAAGAGTAATTTAAGCCTTCTCTCTGTTTTGACTTATCTACTTGTCTAGAGATTAATCAATATAATTATTTTTTTCAAAGAAGTAGATTTTGGCTTCATTGGTGTGTTGTTTTTTTTTTTTTTCTATTGTTTTTCTGGCATTGCTTTTCAGTTTTATTGCAATTTCTTCTTTAAATGCTTATTTTAAAGGTTGTTTAATTTCCCCGTATTTTAGGATTCCCTAGATATTGTATATTATTGATTTCTGGTTTAATTTTGGTATGGCTAGATAACCATATAATTGCATTGTGTTATTTAAATCTTAACTTTATTGAGGTCTTTTTACAGTATAAGTTGATACTAGACCCTCTTTTTTCTTCATTTCCCTTATTAGTGTATCAAAAGTATTTATGAAAAAGGTGTACTGAATTTTATCAAATTATCTTTCTGCATCAATTGAGTTGCTTATACACTTTTTTCAATTTTAATGTGCAGTTTACTTTAATAGACTTCATGACATTAAACACATCTTGCATTTCAGAGGTAAATCCAGTATACAGCATTTTAAAACACAACTGAATTTTATCTATTTTATTTGTGATTTTTGTCTCCATCTCAATAACAGTGACCTAGAATAATTCTCTCCTTGCACTGGCCTCCAGTTTTGGAATCAAGCGAACGCTAGTAAGTGGGGTAGTTTTCCTTTTTTTCTTTACTCGGGAACAATGTGTAAAAGACATTGTTGATTGGTCCCCTGAAAGCTTGGTTAAACTCATGACCAGTGGCTTTCTAGAAGAGATACATTGATGTTCTATATGCCACCAAGTATTGTGTGTGTGTGTGAGATAGTAACTGGTTCATTTAGATAGTTGATTCTTTCATTTCAATTATATTCATTCATATTATTTCAATAACTAGAGGCTCAGTGCATGGAAATTCATGCACTTGGGGTGGGGGGGGGGGGTCCCTCAGCCCGGCCTGAGCCCTCTCACAGTCTGGATCCCCTCAGGGAATCAGGCCTCAGCGGGCAGTCAGACATCCCTCTGGCAGCCTGGGAGCCCTTGGGGGATGTCTGACTGCCAGTTTAGGCCTGTTCCCCCAGGGGGAGTGGGCCTAAGCTGATAGTCAGACATCCTTAGCACTTCCGAGGAGGTGGGAGAGGCTCCCGCCACCACCACTGTGCTTGCAGCCATCAGCCCACTTGTGGCTGAGCAGAGATCCCCCTGTGGGAGCGCACTGACCACCAGGGGAAGCTCCTGTGTTGAGGGTCTGGTCCCTGGTGCTCAGTGCGCATCGTAGCCACTGGTTGTTCCCGGCCGTTCCACTGTTAGGGTCAATTTGCATATTACCCTTCTATTATATAGGAGGATTATCCCTTTCATGGAAATTGTCACATTTACTGTATCAGTTATTCACAAAATCTCTATTGTGCCTCTTACTAACCTTTTTGTTCTTAATAGTTTTGTGAATTTTGTCATTTCCCTCTCAATCTGACCAGAGATTTTTCTGTTTCAATAGTCTCTTAAAGAACCAGCTTTGGTTTCATTGTCTTTCTAGTTTTCCTAATATCTGCTCATCTTTATTATATCTTGGCTTCTGTTTTCTGTGGGTTTACTCTATTGCTCTTTAATTTATTAAGCTAAGTGCTTGCTTCATTAATTTTTAAACTTTAATATTTCCTTATATACACCTTAAAAGTTACAAACTCCCATCTCACACTTCAATTTTACCCAACAGATTTGTATAAATAATGATTTTGTCATTTAGTTTTAAATAATTTGTTATATACATTATGTTTTCTAATTTGTTTCATGAATTATTAAGTTGCCTTTTTTCTCTTTTAGTGTTTAAACATATGGTGAACTTGGAAGATACCATCATTTCATTAATCTCTGATTTTCTTGCAATGTGGTTAGAAGGAATAATCTACTTGATGTAATTTTTGGTACTGGTTGCAATTTTCATTCTAGATTATTACTTGGCCAATGTTTGTAAACAACACATGGCTGCTATTAAATGTATTCTCTGCCTTTTTATGTGCACCTTAAGCTTTTCAGTATGTTGTTCAAATTTCTTATATCCTTACTAACTTTTATCTTTCTTTTATTAAAATATCTCATTCTGACTATAGATTTGACAATTTCTCTTTATAACTCTGTAAACTTTTGCCTTACACAGATAATAATTATCTTATTAGTTGCATTAAAGTTCATGATTATTATATAATCTGATAAAGTGTTCCTTTTATTATAAGTCACAAGCTTCTAAATTCCCATTGATGATTTTGACTTGAAATTTATTTTTCTTATATTACTTTGGAATATCTATATTTTATTCGCATGTGTCTGATATAGTTTTTCCATTCCTTCCCTTTCAAGCATTCTGCGTTATTGTATTTGTAAGTGTCTCACAAACAGCATGGGGCGAGGCATTGCTTGGGGGACACCACCTTTACGTTTACAGTCTTCCGGCTCATGAGCTAAGTAACATTCTTGCATAGGACAGGCGCTAAACCAGGCATGTTTAATGAAAGACTTCCCAACACCTGCAGCCACACAAATAAGAACAGGCAGATTTGACTCCACAGCCCAGATCCCCCACAGTTAATTCAGGAGACTTCTCCTTTGCTCTCCCTATGCATATGGAGAGAAGGAAAATGCTTTCATGTGGAAAACATACGTGAAGATGGAAAGGCCACCTGAGAAAAAAGAAAGAGCCAGTAAAGCCCAGGAATCCAGGCCTACCGGAAGCTGACCGTATTCTCTGTGTGAGCGCAGTCATGCATCACCCTCTCTGGCCCTCCATTTGCCATGTTTCTGGACCAACCAAAACATGCATGTTCCTCTTCATATAATTAGCATTTAAATCCATCTTAAGCATTAAGAAATGCATGTTCTCTGAGGAAACATGTTTGCTCAAGATAAAAATATCTTAGACCAGTGGTCAGCAAACTCATTAGTCAACAGAGCCAAGTATCAACAGTACAACGATTGAAATTTCTTTTGAGAGGCAAATTTTTTAAACTTAACCTATATAGGTAGGTACATTGTTATTAACTTAATTAGGGTACTCCTAAGCGGGCCTTTGCTAAAAACGTCCTCAATCTGATTGAGGTGCGTTTGCTGAGGTCAACCCCTTCCAACTCTCCCATCCACACTCATCTTGTATACTTGTTTCTCTGTCTCCTTTCGTTCATCCTCTGTATGTCCAAACCATCTCAACACGCCTTTCTCAATCCTCGACACTACATCTTCCTTCACTCCACAACATTCCCTAAAATTAACTTAATAAACTTTACTTAAAGTTTTAAGTCTTATTTAAACTATAGGTACGTTGAATAAAACTTGATATCATACTTAATAATGATATTATTTATTGATAAAATTAAATTCCTTACAATATCCATAAAATTAAATCATGACAATGCCTGACAAACACTAATGTGAACAATGGCCTTGCATCTCCTTGGAAAGTTTGGGTAAGTCAGGTTTGTATGTTGTTTTTAATTTTAGGCATGATTCCAGGTTCTCATCAATAAGACGACTTCTCAATTTACTCTTGATAAGGTTCATGCTTGAAAATGATTGTTCGCATAAATATGTAGACCCGAATAAGGAAAGAACAGCAAACGCTAGTTTTCTCAGTTGATTATATGAGTCAGGAATACTCTTCCAGGTGTTAAAAATCAACATATCTTCCTGCTCCAGGTCTTTCAAAGCAGACCACTTGTGCCGTGAGCTAAGTTCACATTTGGTTTTCTCCAATATTTCTATATCAGCACAAAGACGTTCAAATTTCCAGCTCCACAATTCTTTGTTTTTTAAATCCAGCAATTGCATTTCAAAGTTGCCAATGTCAATATTAAAAGGGAGAAAATTTTAATTCTGTTACAGTAGCATTAAGAGGTTTTTTAACAAAAGCTAACATTGCTGAAACTGGTTTGGCTCAGTGGATAGAGCGTCAGCCTGCAGACTGGGGGGCCCCAGGTTTGATTCCAGTCAAGGGCATGTACCTTGGTTTTGGGTACATCCCCAGTAGGGGGTGTACAGGAGACAGCTGATCGAAGTTTCTCTCTGATCGATGTTTCTCTCTGATCAATGTTTCTAGCTCTCTACCCCTCTTCCTTCCTCTCTGTAAAAAAAATCAATAAAATATATTAAGAAAAACAAAGGCTAACATCGCTTTGCTGTTTCTGAATTCCTGAAACCTATTGAGAAAAGCTTCCCTCATATTTAAAAGTGTTGTTTTGAAACAGCAAATGTCAATATCAGAATTATTTTCTTGGTGATGTTTCAACAGGCTTGGAAAGTGAATCAAAGTTTCTCTTTCAAAATCTTGAGCAAAAAGAGATAATTTGCTTTCAAATGAAATAACTTCTTCTAACATGGAAAAAATTGTGTTCCCTTTCCCCTGTAGTTTACGATTAAACTGATTTAGATGAGATGTAACGTCTACCATGAAATAAAATTTTTGGATCCACTGATCGTTCGTTAGTTCTGGATAGTGAACACCCTTCTCAAGGAGAAATGCTTTAATTTCTGCTAATAAGGAAGCGAAACGTTTCAAAACGTTTCCTCTTGATAACCAACGTACCTTGTTATGCAGCAGATCTGCGTACTCACTCTCCATTTCAACTAAAAATTCTTTAAATTGGCGATGATTGAGAGCTTTAGCTATAATGGAGTTGATAATGTTAATCACTAATTCCATAACTTTGCAAATTTCTTCTGGAAATGTCTGCGCACAAAGCGCTTCTGATGAAGGATGCAATGGTAAGTAAGTATCTCGTGATTAATTTTTTCTTTCAAAATAGCAACAAACGCGTTTCTTACGCTGATCATACTTTTTGCCCCATCTATTGAAATTGAGACAATTTTATCGAGTGGAATATGATGTTTTTCAATGCACTCAATTACAGCATTTGCTATATCCTCTCCAAGTGTTTGACCTTTGAGTGGCAATAATCCTAAAAGTTCTTCTTTAGGACCTGTAGATGAAATAAATCGTATGAAAAGTGAAACTTGCGCTGTATCATTTATGTCACAAGACTCGTCAACTGCTATTGATAAAGCTGAAGCCAATTTAAGATCTTCGACTTGCTGGTCGGTTATATTCGAAGACATTTTGACTGTTCTATCTTTCACTGTTTTAGCAGACAATGGTAACTATAATTTTTTTTAGAATATCTGCTTTGTTCTTAAAATCCCAAAATAGCTCTTCGGATGCATTTATAAAACAACTTTTTATGTATTCACAGTCTGTATATGGTTTTCCTCTCTTAGCAATCTCTTGACTAACCACAAAACTTGCAATATTAACATTGTTGGAAGATTGCATCCAATAATTAAATACAGAACTTGATTTTTCTTGACTCTTCTGAAGTTCCTCAACTGCTTTCTTCCTTGCATCACCAACAGGATATTTAGTACTAAATGATACGTGTTTAGTTGTAAAGTGTCTCTCCAAATTTGATTTCTTGTTATGCGCCAATTTTTCCTGACAAATAAGACAGGTCGGAAGACCATTTAAGTTTTGAATAAACGCAAAAGTCTCGGTCCATTCAACTTTAACTTCACAGTTTGCGTCTTCCGATTTTCTTTGCTTCTCCTTTGTAGCCGTGTCAAACAGGGCACCTAAAAAAAATAGTTTCATTTTATAATAATAAAGCCACCAACACAAAATAATTACAGTTCTTAGATTGATGACAAAAATACCTGTAGGATTCGCAGCTGGTTGGAAAAATACAGGTAACTTTATGCTTCGAGTAGGTACTTTTGTCACCCGCATGCGATTTGCGGATGCAACCAGCACTAACCACTGCACAATGAGACTGCTGACTGATGGGCTCACTCAACTCGTGCATCAGTCGCTCGCACCTCCCCCGCACTGCGTGTCCTGCACCCCTGCACCACGTCTCCTGTCGCCCGACCAACCGACACCCCCACTTCTTCTAATGCCACTTCTTCAAAATAGACTCTCCCAGGCCGAAAACCGACTTCTGCGCATGGGCCACGAAGTTTCAATCGCACTGTACATGTGTGCCCGCACGTGGTATTTTGTGGAAGAACCACACTCAAGGGGCCAAAGAGCCACATGTGGCTCACGAGCCGCGGTTTGCCAACCACTGTCCTAGACAATGCTCTTTTTGTTATGCATTATAATCTCCTGTTAAAGGCACCTGTATTGGGCTTAATTGTGTCCCCTAAAACTCATGGGTTGAAATTCTAACCCCCAGTGCCTCAGAAGGAGGTCCTCTTTAGAAACAAATGTAATTAGTCAGTGAAGTGATGACTGGAGTCCCGGTGAGAAGGGGGACCTCGGACCCAGACATGCACACACGCTAAATGGCATGTGAAGATAAAGGCGGAGGTTGAGATCATGCTTCCGTAAGCCAAGGACCAGCTACGACGGCCAACAAACCATGAAGAGCCGGGAGAGAGGCAAAAGCGAGATTCTCGCTCACAGCCTCCCAAGGAGCCAGCCCTGCCGACCGACACCTTGGCCTTGGACTTCCAGCCTCCAGAACTCTGAGGCTGTACCTTCCTGCTGAGGAAGCCAATCGGATTGTGGGCACTGTTGCCGCAGCCCAGGAAACAAATGCAGCAGCCTGCATTATAACTAGAAAACTTTTTGCTGAAGATCCATGTCTGCCTTCTGTCAGGACACACACACATACGTGCATACACACACATACATGCATACATACACACACACATACATGCCTTCTCACAGACATACCAGGGAGCAGCGCTGCCTTGAAAAAGACATGTATAAAAGGTGCCCGTCTCCGTGGAAGAGCTACCAGATGGTAAAACGGAGAAGGGAGGACCCTGGGTGGGTCAGAAACCTCCAGTTTGGACGTTAATTTAGATAAAAACCTTCCATGCAGGCTTTTGGAGTCATTTACATGGTGAGGGGGTTACCAGCCTCATCAAGCCTGGCTTGACTGAACATCACGTTTTCAAACTATTTCGCCAAGAAATCTGCATTTATAATAACATAATTAATTTGATTGCCCAATGTTTATTAATCAAAAGCATATATATAACAGGATATGCAATAAAATCACTTCTTCCAAATTCCTATGATGTCACCAGCAGCCAATCAGAGCTGCAAGGAACAAGCTTGTGGATTAAGTGCTAAAGTCCCTGCACAGCTGGGCCAGATGAGCGGGGGCCCGGCAGGGTGGCCCTTGGTGGCCGGGGGCCAACATCTGCCCGAAACACCCCACGTGGCCTGAGCCGCGCCTGGCTGGCCCAGCTGGCCCCATGTCATGTTCCCTGGCAAGCGGCGGGTGACAGCGGAATCCTTTCCTCTCACTACTCCAGCCTGGGGTTCCCTCCCACGGGGGCTGTGAGAGGGGACAGCTAGACAAGGACAGAGAAGGGCCAGAGAGCCCAGCGACGGTCCTGGCCGTGAAGAGAGGCCACATCCCGAGACTGCAGTGACCTTCCGCACGGAGTCCACAGCCTCCCCATCGCCTTTGCACATGCAGCGGGGCTGGGGATCGGGCCTGGGGATCGGGCCTGGGGATCGGGCCTGGGGATGGGGCTGGCTCCACCAGTCACAGCATCGTGTCCTCACACAAGTTGCTGGACTTCTCTGGACCTTCCCCCCACCCCCTTTGTTATCTAGAGATGGTAAGCCCCATGCTCTGTCCTCATCAGGGTCTTGGTGAAAAGTTCATTTAGCATTCTCTAATTCAGCAAAGACACCCTGCGAATTCACTCAGAAAGATGCTCACTTGTTCAATGAGCAAGAATGTACTGAGGGCCTACTGTGTGCCAGGAAGCAAATCAGGTGCTTGACCTGAGAGCAGGGAGCTGACAGCCCAATGGGGAGCAGAACCGCCCCCCTCCACTTCCTGGTCGCACGTGTTGTGATAGGAACTGGTTGGAGGGTCCAGGGGACTGGCTGGATGCAGGATGCACCACTCCACCTCCGGGCAGTGGGCGGGCAGCTCAGGGAAAGCATCCCCATGGGGCCCTGCACTGGGCCTGGGGCGTGGAGGAGCGGAACGCAGTCTCGGGTGGCGTCCAGGCCGGGACACGAGTGCAGAACGTGAAGCCTGAGGAGACAGCAAGTCACCCGGAGGACGGGTCTCTGTGACTGCCCACGGTGGCCGGGCCCCTGAGAAGGACATCCTCGGCCTCAGGGAGTTTAGAACCTGAACAGGAAGTGGGAGAAGAGGGAAACCAAGCAATAAACGTGGGATATCTCACGTCGACAGTTTAAAATAAAAGCATAAACATTCATTTCCCTGGACCGCACGAGAAATGGCCGACTGAGTCGAAGGGCAGAGAGCTTGCTCGGAGCTTGGGTGGGGTGCAGAGGGGGTCTAGGTCTGGACTTTGGAAGGGCAGGCGATTCTGGAAGGCAGAGGGTTCGGGGTGTGAAAAGTAGGGGGAAGAGAGAAGCGGGCGTGGGTCCTCGAGGTCTGGAGGGAATGGCATGCACAGATAGGTTGGCGCTGAGCCGGGGGTAAGCGATGGGCCGGTGGGGCCTGGCAAAGAGATGCAGGAATCGACAGAGGGAGGAGAGGCCCCCTCAGTCAGCCCGGGACCTCAAAGAGCAGAAGGGCTGTGGGCACAGCACCCCGCCCCCCCGTGCCAGGGAGCAGTGACCACCGCGGAGGCCAACAGGCCTGGCACCGAATCAGGGTGCATCGCTCACCAGCTTAGGGCAAAGAGAGTGGCCGCCATGAGCCCAGGCCCCCCAGCTGTGACATGGCTGACTATGAACTCGGGCTCCTGGGTGGAGGCAGGGCCTGGGAGCTCTCAGCACTGCCTTCCCTCCTCCCACCACCCCCCCACCCCATGGGAGAAGATTTCAGAGCAGCGCTTCCAGCCTCGCTCTGAGCAGGAGGGATGCCCCCTCCAGGGCAGGCCTGCTGTCTGTCCCCAAGCCTCTGCCCCGACCCTAGCATCTCAGACTGGGACAGAAAGACAGGGCTATGACACAGCAGGCTGTCCTGTCACGGAGAGAAAGCTGTGACCATTCACCCATGCGCTGAAGAAAACAAAACAAAACAAATGTCAAAACAAAACAAACAAAAACTAAACCGCCATCACCATTTTTGTCCGTTTTCCTTGTAGCTGCAAGCGTTCAACCTTTGGGATGTTTCTAGAAAGTTTGCTCAATAAAAGGAAGTTAGCCTGTTTTGTTCAACCAGAGCATTTGTTCTCCTTGTCCCCTCCATTCAGAAGTCACAAGCTTCCCAGGGCCCCCAGATCCTCTCAACCGCTCCTCGACTTCACTCCCTGTGTCTAGATTTCTGGTCCAGTTTCCTTTGCTCTGTGCCCCTGTGGGAAAAGATGCCACAGCACACGCAGCTGGGTTCACTCCCAGATCTGGATGGGCACCTGGAAGTTTTCAATCCGACATGTTTTGGCTGTTGAGCCTCAAAATCCCAATTGCCCAATCAGGTTGTGCAGTGAGAGAAGCCCGTCCAGTGAGAAGGTGGAGTTTTCCCCATGACCTTCCCAGGGCCCAGGCCAGCAAAGGTCACAATGATCCCAAGGAAAGGAAGAATAAGGGGATGACTTTCTGACATCACCCATTTGCCTACGTGTCCGTGGCTGACCCTTCTCTTTCCTTCCATGGCCTCATTCACAAGGCGCTAGGTCTGGTATTGGCCCCCTTTGACCAATGAGGAGGAGGAAGGCAAGGCTGTGGGTGGGTGAGAAGAGTCGGAAAGCGGATCCTGGGCCGCAGTGGACCGGCTCTGTCCAGGCTGGCCCGGGCTCGTATGGAGAGCTTTGTCTTGGAGCGTCAGGTGCTGGTCACAGTCCAGGGAAACTGCTCTCCCTCCCAGGGGTGGGGCGGCTTGGCAGGGAGGCGGCCAACTGCTCCCTTGGTCGAGGAGATAATGATGCTCAGAGCTGTGCATCAAGCATCTTTGAATGGCAGGCCTCAGATTCCTAATTAACGAACCCCGTGGTCTGGTGGCTCTCCTAAGAGGCCAGCCATATCAGATGGCCGGCATTCTTCCCGGGTCTATCTCTCCCCAAAACCTGTGCTCAGGGCCTGCCGAATGGAAGATTCAGAAGACAGTAATTAATGAATGGGAGTGGAGGAAAGACCAGGCTTTGTGGACTGGCCCAAATCCCCAGAGCGCCCAAGAATGAAAGTGGGGTTTTCTGCCAACGGGAGGCCCGCATGGAC
Organism: Corynorhinus townsendii; assembly: GCA_026230045.1. Lineage (NCBI taxonomy): Eukaryota > Metazoa > Chordata > Mammalia > Chiroptera > Vespertilionidae > Corynorhinus > Corynorhinus townsendii. The sequence goes on along the minus strand of JAPDVU010000001.1, from coordinate 231,087,626 downwards.
AATGCGCCGTGAGGAAGGGGCTGGGGATGCTCAGCTGTTCTGCATTACCCAGGAACGCGGGGCTGCAGTTCGGGGCCACCTGGCACCCAGCTGCTCCCAGCCTATGGTCCCAGGATCCTGCCCTGGGCCGGGGGGGGGGGGGGGGGGGGGGGGAGGCGGCACAGACACCAGCTAACAGCGCTGCATTGTCCATACCTGGCTGTGGTCACCCAGCTCCATGAGTGACAGATGTGGGATGCAGACCCGGGTCACCCAGGAAGGCCTGTCTCTCAAGTTGTGTTCCCTGTGACGTGCGCTCCAGCCATAATGGACACTATTGATCCTGTCCTTTTGTGCAGGGCACTGCCCTTGCCCACACTGTCCCTCTCTTTCCTTCTCCTCCAGTAGAATCTCAGGCCATCTACCAAGTGTAAGCCCACGCTCACCTGCTGGGAGAAGCCTTCCTTGACTTGCTTTCCCTCGGTGCTGAATTAGCTGCCTTCTTCCAGGCAGCCTGCCTGGATTCAACACCTCCATGATGACACCCTTCATGCGGCACTGAAGCTGGCCACGCCCATGTCTGAGCTGTACACTGGGCAACAAGCTCCTGGAAGGCACTGCCTGGTAGCCAAGCCCTTTCCACGTCCCCCCCTTGTCCCCCCCACCCCCCTCCCGCCCCAAGCAAAACTTGTAAAATGTAAGACCAATGACGTCATTCCTTGTGTCTAACTCTCCCACCTCAGAGTGAAGCGCTTGCCGTGTGCCTCCTCTTTGACAGTCACTGTACCCCCTGCAGGGCATCGAGGTCAAGCAGACATGCCAGGATCCCCTGGAATCTCACTCGGTTCAGGGTCCCGCAGAACCTGAGCTAAGGACTGGCCCACGAGTTTATTGGGGACAAGAGACAGGAAAGGGAAGGCAACAAAAACGGGGTCTTCTACCCAAGCAAGGTAACCTAGTAGGCCATGGGCTTAGCCCCCTGGAGGAACTCAGGGCGCAGGACACGACGTGCCTGGGAACTACCTGCCCCCAAAGTGGGGACGAGGAGCCGGGGACTCGTCCACCGCTCGCCGGTCCTCGCTGGTGGAGGGTGGCTTCCGACAGCATTAACTGTCCAGCATTTTCCACGTCGCACCCCCGTGGACTGAGGGTACTCCTCCTGCCGGGAAAGAGAGACCTCGACAGACATGGGCCAGTGGCCAAAGAAGACGAGGCATTGGCGCTTTCTGAGCATCTCCTGCATCCCCGCCACGGCCATCTGTCTCCCAGCCTTACGCCGAGGCAGGGGCCACACACAGCGGTGGTATCTGGAGTCTGTGTTGACCAGCTCCATGTTCTTGAACAAACCACTAATCCCTCCTCGGGTCTGTGACCAGATGGGAACGGGGATCAGGCCCACCAGGCAGGATGAAATGGACTGGGAGAGACGGTGTGTCAAGCAGCCCGGGGCGGATCTAGAACCCAGTGGGTGCCCCGAGCTGGTTAACATGTGCGTCCGCCGTCATAGCCTTCGCTCATTAGACCCTCCTACTGCTCGGTGGTGAAACTGGACCTCGTGGGGCTTAAACAAGGTGCCCCGTGTCCTCTGGGCATCTGAGCACAGACCTGAACTGGATCGGAGGCCTGAGGCAACAGCTCACAGAGGGGCATGGGGCGCCCCCCAGGACGGTGTCATGACGAAAGCGGGAGCCTGGGCTCTGCGTTTCTCCGTGTGCCTTGCGGCCCCATCCACAGAGCACGCGGCTGAGAGGGAGCTCCCCACCCTTGGCCTTGGGAGCGCGGCCGCTGCCCCGGGGGATTTTGCAGCCGGGTCCCTCCCAGATGGAGACTCTCCAACCCCAAGTGCCTGAGTCTCGAGGTGCTCTCTAAGCTCCATGTTTCTCTGATGGATGTTTTGTGGACGGTGGGCAACGCAAACGCTATCCAGGCTCCAAAGAACTCAATCAAATAGGGAACCTTGTCTGTCGCATGAAACCCCCATTTAAAGGGTTTTTAAAAAAAATTGTAAGTGACTTTGGAAGGAAGCTTCAACCTGAGGAGAAGGCTCAACAGTGAAACGGGTGGCTTCAGGGTGAAATTTGCTCCTTCGGCGACTTAAAGGTCCGGATAGAGAGAATGATGTCCGCCTGTCAGGCAGCCAGGCAGGGGAGCTGCAGAGCAAGACAGCAGGAGGCCTCACAGCGCCTGTGCCCTGGAGAGCAGAGCGCGGGCAGGGCCAGGAGGGGAGGGGCCAGTACCCGCCCTCGGTCCCCTGCCTGCCGCCTGCCTGTGTCCTCCAAGCCCGGGAAAGGATTTGAATGGCCCCAGGGTCCCCGGGAAACAGATGGGGATGCAAGGCTGGGGTTCTGCATGATGCGTCGATCACCCCAGCCAGCAGCTCTCACGTGTGCCCGTCCCTGCGCTCGGCGCCTTACCTATTAACTTACTGTTAGCTTGCGGAGCTTCCCATGACCCCATGAGGGTGGGTACCAACATCCCTGTTCTACAGGTGAGGAAAGTGAGGCCTGGAGAACTCAGTGCGCCTAACCCACAGTCACGTGACCGAGATGTGGCAGACTCTTGGGCAGTCTGAGCCCTAACTGCCATGTCACCCCCCACAACAGCCCCAGTCACCTGTGACCCTCGGCATAGGGCAGCTAATGGGTGAGTCTGGGGTTCATTTCAGAGTGAGGTGACCAAGAACCTGAGAGGGACAATGACTCGTTCAAGGTCACACGGCCAGGGCATCACGCAGCTGGACCTGGAACCAGAGGCTGCTCACACCTGGCGGGAATCTGGAGGACCCCCGAGCTGGTTCATTCCCTTTCGTGGTTCATTTTCACTCCTGAATCAGGCATTTTAGTTGTTTTTTGTTATAATTAGCTTCTTAGGCTTTATGCTACTGTACCAACCTAGAGTAGTTAAAATACACTGTGTTCGCTTTGTCATGTGCTCTGGACAAAAAAAAAATAGGGCGGCCAAACTCAGTCACCTGAGAGAAGTTGGTATTATATACAGGGTGTCCCCCCAACATGTATACACACTTTAACAGCTGATGTGGTAGCTCAGTTTTGAAAATGAAATGTGTCTGAAAACACACTGTCTTTTAATTATTCAAAGTGTGTTCCTTCATTTTGTGGGAGACACCCTGGAGCTGTTGCCCAATAGCAGGTATAAAACATCTGTAAGTGTCTCTAAACTCATACATAAGTATTGCCTCACACATGCTTCAGGTATGCAAGCATGTTACATATGCATGAAGTAACACACACACCTCTCTTTGTATTGCTTAGAGTCATTGACCATTAAGTTGGTCTCGGATGATATTCCTCTGGAGCCTAGAGTTGCCCACAAAAAGCATCTTGTTGCAACTTGAATTCCTCATGTAGAGCCCCATTGCAGAATGACGTTCAATGATTTGCCTTTGTGACTTTCAGTGTTTAGCTCAGCCTTGCAAACATTGTTCATCTTCTTGGCCCACAGCACCTTCAGACTATATTCTGTCTTTCCTGATAAGGTAAGACAGGTACCTCTCATCCGGCCTCAAGGTCAGCTGCAGCTGCCTGCCTCTCTTTTGGAGAAGCTATCAGGGTCCTCAAAGTGAATGTTTTATACACCATAGAGCACAAGTTTTACGTCCAGCCATCAAACCCAGAGTGCAGAAGTCCATCCGGCCATTTTTGTTTAATGTGGCCGCAGAGAGAGAAAAAAATGTTTCATTTATTATATGGTTTTCTGTATACATCAATTTATTCTGCCAGGTATCGAAGGTAGTGTAAGATATAGACCTACACAGCTAATCTATCATCTTCGTTTCAGAGGCCTTCATATTTTATCGAAATGAAACACAATCAGGTCATTATGTAAATAACAAAATGCAATGTGTAATTTCTTTAAAGAATATCTGATAAATTATCTGTAATCATTTTGGTATTGATCGAGGTTAATCAAATGAGCACTTACCTGACTATGAATGCCACATGTTAATTAATAGTCTGCCCTAAAATAGAAGCCAGGGTCTGATGCAAATGTAGACCTGCACAGTGTCATGACCTCAGCTTTGCTTCTGAACGTAGAAGAGACCGAGGACCATCTAGCTAGTCTCAAGGTCACTATTCTTTCCTGAACAGCAAGTTCATCCGTTGTCATGAACTCAATGAAGTTTCCTTTGAAGCTCAAACTGATATCAAAAAGACATTGCTCCAAGTAATAATTTCAATTCCATTCTCTAGTCACATTTCAGATCCACCCTTAAAGAGGCTATATTAAAGAGAAATGTATTAAAGAGAAGTGTATTAAAGAGAAACTCATATTTCTAAGTCAGTTTGAAACACTTAAGAAGAGTCGTGGTGAGGTTTTCTTCTCATTTTCCATATGTGTGGGGAGAACGACTAATTTAAATGGTTGGCCTTCATCTCTTTCTCAACGCCATCCCCTGAATCAACGTTTGGTTTGTCTTAAAGCCACCAGCCTCATTCATCCCCTCTGAATCTGTCCACTCAGAAAAGCTTCACAATGAAAGAAACACGGAGATCATTCAGAAAAGCTTCACAATGAAAGAAACACGGAGATCATTCAGAAAACTCTCATTTTTCAGATGGTCTAGCTGGAGACGAGCGAAAGAAAGTAATTAGCCAGGATCACAGAGCAAGTTCGTGGCTGAGTTGGGACTAGATCCAAGTGATCTGAGACTAGGATGACCACCCGCTCCACCACACTACTCCACCCTAACTCAGAAGTGTTAACATGTATGAAGAGGGTTGCATCCCATGTATTGCCTGCTTATCTGTCCCAGTCCTGGGCTATGGGTCCATGTTGTCCACTGTGACTTTCACATACCCCCAAACTTTACCCATCGTGAGCTTCTCCAGGGTAGCATTGCAAACCCTGCGCAGATGTCTCATTGTTAGCCGCTTTTCACGGCGTCCACGCCTGGAAAGGTTGCCACATCAGACTGTGTTAGAGGGGAGTTCACAGTTAGTATCAGCACATTTTGCCAGGAACAAGATGAATCTCAGTGTGACTCAGATAAGGGGGGTTAAAATAATTACAAAATGAAAACTAGGTCCTACTGAGCATTGTCTTCAAATAAAAAGAGAAGATGGGTATCTCATGAGGAATTAAAATTATATGCAACAGAGTGAAATGGGACCAAGTGGTTGGTCCTGTTATGCACTAACTGAAGACCTTTGTATTCAAAAAATGATGTCTTATCTGGTGAAGGAAAGAGTTGGCCAACCTAAGAAGTACAAGGCAGCTCATCACAGTGGTCAAGATAGATCTAGGTTTGTATCTTAGCTTTAACTTACTAACTATGAAACTTTGTAGCTACACAAAATAGTGAACATGCCAAAGATGAAGATGATAGTGAAGGTGAAGATAATGGTGAGGATGGTGGGGGTGGTGATGATGACATCAATGGTAATGATGATAATGGTGGTGGTGGAGGTAATGGTGATAGTGGTAATAGATGGCAATAATGACCATGATGAGAACTATAAAAATGAGGAGGACAAGAAGATGTTAATAACATAATTAAAGCCAACTTCTGTTAAAAAAATGTTGAGTAAGAGAGCCTTTCATTGAGTGGAAGGTAGAAGCCAGATAACTTCTAAGATTTTCTGCTCCCCCTATGATTATGACTCTGAAGAAGTGGAATAAAAACAACAGAACTTTAGGGTCATATAAACAATAGTTCAGATCCACTAAGTATTAACTACATGCTCTTGGTCAAATTATTTATGTTCTTTGAGCCTTTTTAAACCCTGGAATAGAGTGATAAAATATCCATCATGCAGAGTGGTGAACAGAACAAATTTTTTTTAATTTTGTAAAGTACCTTGTTACAACTCCAGAAATATGAGAGTCACCCAATGAATATTAATCAATCTCTGATAAAACATTAAAGCAAATGGGGGGAGGGATCACCTAGAGTGCTGATGACTAAAGAGCCAAAATGACCAAACTAATACTAATCAAGGGCTTTTTGAGAACCATGTGCATTAGCCATCCTGTACCTTTAGAAATTAAATAATAGGGAATGCCTCTATGTTGTCTAGTAAGATACAAGGTGGACTTAGGTCTGCAAATTGCTCTCACCACCCCACAATAAGCCTGGATTTGAACTTGCTATCAAGCCTTTTCAGACTTTGTCCAATTTTGTTCAAAGTTGAATTCCAACCAAGATGCTCATTCATTTGTTCAATAAACCCTATTACTCACTTATCATGGCTAAGCTATGTTAAGCATGGGAGATGCATAAATGGGTGTGACCCAGTCCTCACCTTGCTCTGGGGATGGGATAGAGAAGACAGCCATGTGTGCAAGCTGGCAGGAAGTGGTGTGCAAGAGCGGAAATGGAGAATGCACACAGAATGCAAGGATGGTGTGGTTCACAGGTTGCTGAATTCTACCTGGAGCAGCACACAGGGGTAGGAATGCTTCCGGGAGGAGATGACATATAGATTTAGCAGAATTCGGTGAAAGGTGTAACCACCATAGCATAAGAATAACTGTTGTGAGAACTGTGGGTTCTTTGTATATTCAATAAGTACTTACTGAAGGCCTTCTATGGGGCAGCTCACCTGTGGTAAGCATTGTGGATACAATGAGAACAAGATACACACAGCGTCTTCCCATCATTATTTCTAGTGGAAGAAGCATAAAATTAAAATGTAGATAGGAAGGTAAGTAGATGGATGGGTGTATATATAAGAAGAAGTAAGAAAAGAAAGTTTTCTTTAGTCATATAAAATATGAGGGAATGAGGACAATAACGGAGGCTGGTGTGATGGAGAGAGGCAGGAGTGGAAGTGGCATCACTGTGGATCATCAGGGAGGCCTCAGTGCCCATGATTATCCTGGAGAAACTGTGGGGCATGAACCATACAGGGCCCATACAATTTTTTGTGGCTCATATCAAACACATCGAAGGTAGTTCCTATCCTGGACACAGAGATTAGGGATATCGAATTGATCATTCTAATCATTGCCTCAGATAGCCAATGAGGTGACACATGGGGTGAGTAAGGGAAGGGGATGGAAAGGCCTGTGCACACTTAAGCAATGGGTGCTGTGCCCAGTGCTGCAGCTACATCCCTTCCCATTCCTCTTGCTCTCCTAGCCCTGGCATTGGAAGGAGGGGGTGGGGGAAGCGGTGGGAGGGAGGAGAACTGCTGGTGTCCCCATGACATGGAGCACTCCACAAGGTCCCACTTGTTATTTTGTTGGTCCCATAATTGAGTTTCTTGCATCCAGCACACCACAAAGAAATGTGTAATGAATAATCAAATGGATGGATAGATGGATGGATGGATGGATGGATGGATGGATAGATGGATGGATGAATGGGTGGATGAAATTGTGTAATTGTAAGAGTGGCATATTCCTGCTTTTCAGATAAGGAGACATGTTTGGCGAGGTTCTGTGACTTGTATGAGATCACATAGCAAGAAACTGGCAGGAACTGAGTCAGCCACAATCCATTGTTCATCTAATGTTCCCTTGAAGAGTTTTGTTAATAGTGTTGAGCACGCATGGGCCACTCTTCTGCCTTCAGGTAGCTCATCATATGCAACAAATGAATGGGCTATCGAATTCCAGAGTCCAAACCTCAGGTTTGGATCCTCAGGGTTGGACGGATTAGGGGAAGTTCCAGGAATACAGATGTGGGCACAATGTGATGAAGACCTCGAAAATGCTTTTGTCTCAGGGATGCTTGTGAGTGCCTGTTCTCTGCTAGTCAAGGTGAGGCCGGACAATGCTCATCGGGCACAAGAGCGCGGCTCCCGAGAGCCTTGCCGTCAGGACTTCTGGAGGTCAAGACACTCATCAGAGTCTGAACTCTGGCCTGAGTTCCAGCTTGCTCTTATCTAAATCCCAGCCTCTTCCACGTGTAGATCAGACTCCTCTGCTGGACCATGGGCTCCACCTAGAGTGTTAAAAGCCAGGCAAAGAGTAGGTGCCCAGGAAAGAGCGGTTGGAAAACTTTAGTTCCCCTGACTCTCAGAACAGGGCACCCCATTGCCCCCGGCACACAGAACTGGAGCCGGCAGGAAGCACGAAGGCCCACGCAGAGCCTGTGTGCTGGGCCCTTGGCGAGGCTGGAATGGCGCTGCCTCGTTTCATCCTCAGGAAGCAGTGACTATTATTGCTCCCATTTCAGAGATGAGAAAATTGAGGTTGCCTAACCTGCCTGAGACGGATGGAAACTGAGGTCCACTTGACCCAAAGCCTGAAAATGTTGCCTCACGTGGCCCATGATGTGGCATTTTCCGGGTGTGTGTGGAGGACGAAGGCCACGTTATTTATCTCAATTTGGGATGAAAACCTGGAAGGCAAGAGGGAGACATGCCTGAAGACCATGTCAGAACCACCCAGGCGGTGAGACGTCGGAAGCCAATGGGGATGGCCCAAGACCCATTTGGATTACACTTAATTAAGACAAGCTTTTTGCTTTTATTCTTGTGTTGTTGTTTTTTTGTTGTTGTTTTTTCCTTTTGTCATGACTGAACTATTGGCTTATGCTGTCTGAAGAGAAAATAGTTAATTGGTTTATTTGGCCAAGTATAGATGTGTTCAGTATTATTCTTCGCCGTGTGAATTAAAATTAAATAGTTTATTTACCCCCATGCAATTCATCCAGTTCGTTTAATTTAATTTCATAGTTATAATACGGGGAACACACTAACCAGCTTCCTCCCTTTGGGAGGGAAATGGGCAAATATCTTGGTTCTGAATTAACAAGCAGCAAAGCTGATATTTATAATAAATCACCCATTGTTCGCCATCCTGATAATTATTCCGGGAACGGTCTGAAACCGACACGGCCATGTAACAGACATATCGTTGCCTTTTACTGAAGTTCAGTTCTTTGCATTAATGAGCAATGTAAACGGAGAACTCAGAGATGCCTCCAGAGCAAGCGGCCTGTGCAACAGCTGCCTGTGTGTTAGCCTTCACACTAACCCCTGCTTCTCCTCCAGGAAGATGCCCAAGCCCCCTAGGAAAGCTTGCAGGGACCCCCGTGACCCTCAACACCTGGCCCTTGCTTCCTGCACCCCACTTGCCCCCAAAATTAGCTACAGATGCTAGCAGTGCTGAAGTATTTGCAGTTACACTCATGTGTGAGCCCCACTGTGATGTGGATCTTTGCTCCCTCTGTCCTTTCCCTGGTGAACTCAGACTCCACATTCAAAATCCAGTTTAGTTTCTACCTGCTCTGAGCAACCCTCCCTGAAACAGTTAACTCTGCCCCTTCCTTCGCCCTATAAGCACTGCAGGCCTCACACCCTAAAGCAAGTGGCCCTATCACCAGAGTGTGACCTTTGACTTCCTGGATCAGGGAAGGGGCCAGTCCTTAGTTGCCCCCCTCTTATCCAAACCCCCCTCCCCAAAATTAGCTGATGATAATACCGTTCATGTATAGTTGCTTGTTTTGAGGGTGAAATGAGGTTGGTGTGAATAAAGAATGAAATGACAATGTATGCAATAGTAAGCCTCTATTAATTATTAGACCATGTTTATATATCTACTAGAGGCCCGGTGCACGAAATTCATGCATGGGGGGCTGTGTCCCTCAGCCCAGACTGCACCCTCTCCAATCTGGGACCCCTTGAGGCTTGTCTGACTGCCCGTTTAGGCCCGATCCAGGTATGATCAGCCTAAACAGGGTAGTCGGATATCCCCCTCACAATCCAGGACTGCTGGCTCCCAACTGCTCACCTGCCTGCCTTCCTAATTGCCCCTAACTGCTTCTGCCTGCCAACCTGATCACCCCCTAACCACTCCCCTGCCAGCCCGTTTGCCCCTAACTGCCCTCCCCTGCAGGCCTGGTCACCCCTAACTGCCCTCCCCTGCAGGCTTGATAGCCCCCAACTGCCCTCCCTTGCAGGCCTGGTCCCTCCTAACTGACCTCCCCTGCTGGCCTGATCACCCACAACTGCCCTCCCTTGCAGACCCGGTTACTCCCAACTGCCTTTCCCTGCTGGTCATCTTGTGGTGGCCATCTTGTGTCCACATGGGGGCAGTTATCTTTAACCACATGGGGGCAGCCATCTTGTGTGTTGGAATGATGGTCAATCTGCATATTACTCTTTTATTAGATAGGATAGAGGCCTGCAGCATGGGTGGGGGCCAGCTGGTTTGCCCCAAAGGGTCTCCCGGATCAGGGTGGGGGTTCCCTTGGGGCATGGGGCGGCCTTGGCAAGGAGCCAGTCTTGGTTTGCAGGCTGGCCACACCCCCCGGCAACCCAAGTGGAGGCCCTGGTATCTGGGATTTATTTATCTTCTATAATTGAAACTTTGTAGCCTGGAGCAGAGCCAAGTCTCCTGCTCACTCCATGATGGCAGCCATTTTTGTTGAGATTTATTTATCTTATATAATTGAAACTTTGTAGCCTTGAGTGGAGGCCTGGGTCCACCAGGGCTGCGGGAGCTTGGCTTCTTCCATCACCGGGGGCAACTCAAGCCTCCTGCTCAGTCTGTGGCTGCAGCCATCTTGGTTGGGTTAATTTGCATACTTGATCCTGATTGGTGGGCGTGGCTTGTTGGTGTAGCGGAGTGATGATTAATTTGCATATTACCCTTTTATTAGATTTATGTCACTATCTGTTTATATATCACATTTTGTATATGACCATGAATTGGTGGCGAACCAAGACTGTGGCTTATTTTTATCTCGTGACTCCCAGTGAAGCATACAGAGCCTTGAATTTTTTATCCAAAAAATGCATATTTCATGATTTTTGGAAGATTGTTAGAGAATTTCAGGTGACGAGACATCTGGGCAATGGAAAAGGAGAGAAGGGAAGAGATGAGGGTGTTGTTATTTGAGGGGCAACAAATTGCAGACCAAAGCCCCGCTCTCATCCTGGCTCAGGCTGGGTCAGGAGGGGGGCAGGGGGACTTCAGCACATGGGGGGCCTGCAGCCTGCTGCTCCCATCCATAGGAAGCTTTGGAGCAGGTAGAAGATCCCATTGGGAAAAGATGCAGCCCTTTAACCCTTCACTGAGTAAGGATAAACATCTTTGGGGGGAAAGAGCAGAATCATACAAAAGGGTACAGGCCACGTGGTCTTTGAATGAGAGATTCATGTCAGCATCTCGGCTCCATCTGTCATGAGATGTGCTGTCCAGCTCATTCTTCACCCCCAAAGATCCCTCACCTGGGAAGGGGGCAGACAGCAGCGGTTTGGGTGTGGGTGTGAGTATGGGTGAGCTGATGTCAGGAAAGTGGATGGGGGGGAATTGGACGTGGTCAAGGAGGCGTCTTTCCTGCACTGGGCCCCGCACAGGCAGCCCCGTGCCCCTGACTCCCAGGCCTCGCCCTTGGAGCTGCGTATCAATGAGCTGCAGGCCTTCAAGCTGAATGCAATTAACTCTACAATGTGCCGCTGCTCCCGCTGCATTCCGGTGACATCACATCATGAAGTTGGGGCAGGATGAAGGCTTTCTGACAACGGGAAGGCACATCTGAGTCAACCCACCATATGTCCTCCTTGTCAGGGTCTGGTCCCGGACTCCAGGCACCCTCTCTCGCTCCCTCTTTTTCCTTTCTTGCCTGGATGAGTGAAGCCTGGATGTCTGAAGCAGCCACCCCCTGGCAACCCCAAGGCAACTTTGAACGGGAGGCCGAATCCAGACACCAGAGTGTTTCTGTAAGGTGTGCAAAGCCAGAATGGTCTCTCGACATTTTTAAGAATCACATGTTCATAACCTACAGATCACTTCTTGTGTCATCATGGGGGAGCATCTTCTTGGTCCTGGCTTCCGTTCAGGGGGATTGTGTCTACATTTCTACTTTTATCCATGCTCAGCCCCGACAGTCACTTGTTGACCTGCATCTTGTAAACACCACATTGTCATATCCGGTGGGTCTGCTTTAGGTGAGTGTAACTTGTTTTATATTGAAACTAGAGGCCCGGTGCATGAATTCATGCATGGGTGGGGTCCAGCCAGCCCGCCCTGATTGGAGTGGATTGGACTGGGCCGGCTGGGGAGTCTGGGACATGGGAGGTTGGCCAGCTGGCTCTGCCCCGGATTGGGGTGGGGGATGACCAGGGGTGGGACAGGCCAGGGGGAGGGGCCACGGGTGATTGGTGGGCCTACTCTGCCCCTGGTCGAACTCCCAAACTCCCGGTTGAGGGGACAATTTGCATATTAGCATTTTATTATATAGGATTACTCAAATTTTGAACATTTTTCTGCCTTCTCTATACTTCCCTCTACTCTTTCCTCTGGTTTCTTATTTTTCTCCTTTCCCCAGGTGACGGAGTTGTCTTTGAGGCTTTTTTTTTCTTCATTAGTTTAGGAATTACACATTCCCTTTCATTTTTTAATGTCTCTCAAAAACTTTTAATACCCAGGGTAACTTTTTTTCTAAAAGACAGAAATGTTACCTGTCCCTCCATTGTCCTGAACTTGACCCTCTGCACAGAACATGTGCTGCCTTCCAAACCTCTCTCTCACATTGCATTGATGCCTGACACTCAGTTCCAGCTTGTTTTTACAGATTTTCATTTAAAAAAATATAAGCCATTATATCATGAGTACTAGTTAATACTTAGGGCTTATTTAGGTTCCTCAACATATTTATTGATGGTGTTGCCGACTCTAATTTTCTTGCATCTAACTCCTTTTCCCAGGGCCCATATTTCTTCGTGCTAAAGGACATCCTTTCAGGTTGGCAAACTTTTTCCGTAAAGGACCAGAGAGCAACTCGCTCAGACTTTGCAGGCCAGATGGTCTCTGTCATCGCTACTCAGAGCTGCCCTTGTAGCTTGAAAGCAGCCACAGCCACGATGTAAACAAATGGGCACGGTTGTGGGCCAATAAAACTTGATTTATGGACACTGAAGTTTTAATTTCTTATAATTTTCAAGTGTTACAGATTTTCTTCTTCTGATTTTTTCTCAGTTGTTTAAAAAAAGCATGAGCCCCATTCTTAGCCCACAGACTACACAAAACCTGGTGGCGGGCTGGAATTGGCCACGGGGCACAATGTGCTGACCATCATCACTCCAGGCCGTCTTCTTCTGTCAGGAAGGGTCTGTGGTCAGCTTCCTGGCCAGGGTACGGCCTTAAAGGTCTTTATCTTATATCAGCCTCACTCTTGACAACGGAAGGGTAAAGAGTTCATGACAGAAAGCTATTTTTCTCTTTAAATACGTTACTTAATTTTTCTGTTGGCATCCAACGCTGCTGAGAAATCTGTTGTCAATGTGATTTTCACTTCTTGGTAGGAAATTCTTTTTTTTCCCCCTTTTAATTTCCTCTCCTGGCTTGTAAAATCTTCTTTTTTATCGGATATGCTTGGAGGCTGTGCGAGATGACATCAGCGAGCCACTGGAATATCCACACATAATCTTCAATATTCCCCACAGACACCCCCTGAGCAAGGCTCTGCCACCCTGGTCCCGAGAACTACCACTGGGCCTGTGGGCGGCTTCTGGCCAGGCATTCTTCTGTGTCTTAACTTTTCTAGCTCGTTCTCTCTTTGTACTGCGGAGTCTCGGAGGTTTCTTCTGCTCAGCACATCTGTCGCAGTACTTCTTCATTTTCAGAAAATACACTTCTTTGCTCGGTGGTTAGAGTGTCAGCCCATGCAACGAAGGGTCACAGGTTTGATTTACAGAAAAGGGCAGGTACCTGGCTTGCAGGTCTGACCCCCAGCCCAGTTCGGGTGCATGCAGGAGGCAACTAATTGATGTGTCTCTCTCATATCTATGGTTCTTTCTCTCTCTCTTTCTTTCCCTCCTTCCCTCCCTTCCACTCTCTCTAAAAATCAATGAGAAAATACCCTCAGGTGAGAATGTCATAAACTTTTACAAATGGAGATGACCATTGCTTTTCCCAACTCCTTGCTCTCATTTCAATGTCTCTTTTCCTCCATAGTCTCCCTTCCTCCTCTCATGGCTGCATTCCATCCTTTATTTCTTCCAGGACATGAAAAACGTTTTAGATTTCTTTTTGGGCTCCTGTATGATTGTTTTTCCATCAGGCGAATATTCTCTGAGGGTGTGTGGGTATCCCCTGGGCTTCCTCGTCCTTCAGTGTTTTGTGCCTCTTGGTTGTAGGTCATCTCCATTCTAGATGGTTTCTCCTCTTACATCCAGGAACTCCTAGAAACACGGGTTCTGCTCATATCTCAGTTTGGACCTCACCCCACATGGGGGACTTATCTTGGGACCGCACTTACCCTTCAGTGGCTCCAGACCCCGTCGCAGGCAGAAGGCACGGCTCACATGCCTGAACAGGGGCTTAAGCCCCGCCCCTGGGTAGACAGACACAGAGCAGAACAGGCTCGGGAACGAGGGATCGAGTAACAAGTTCAGAGCCTGAGGGTGGTCCTCGGCCACATAGGACTCCAGGATGTGGCCCCAGCCCTTCTTCCTGGGACCCCACATCCTGGCTTCAGCCTCATGCTTGGGTGGGGCTCTTCCCAGCACCTCCTTGGGGCTCGGGGACCCACACCCTGCTGAGCATCCCCCGGCATCCTCTTCTCAGGAAATATTTCCATTTCTGGTCTTGGCACACCCTCCATTTCTGTTCTGCGCACCGCTGCACACGTGTGCACCTGGCTAACACTCGTGTAGCCTTCCCAGCGTGTTCAGAGAGGTGGGGGGAGGTTCCTTCTTGTGAAAATCCCCACGGCGAGGTGCATACAAGGGAGTCGTCCTATCCAGCTCTCAGGGTTGCTTTTATAACCAAGTGAGATAAGTGCTCTGGAAGCCATGCTGTGTCTGAACATAGCTCACAGCCATCCTCCTCCCCCACCCCCGTTGGAGCAAAACCCTCAGCTCCCGTGACCATGAGAGCGATGGAGATGCTTGGGGAAGCGCTGGCTTCTGTGAGCATCAGCGCAACAGCAGAGGGGCTCCGGGCACCGTCACTTTGGGAAGAGCAGCGGATGCAGCCTTCTCTTGGACAGGCACAGCCACATCCCTGTGCTGAAGGCTGCAGGAATCCCCGCCGCCAGGCTCTGACCTTGCCTGGCCGGTGTGGCTCAGTGATTGAGCATCAACCTATGAACCAGGAGGTCACGGTTCGATTCCCCGTCAGGGCAAGTGCCTGGGTTGCGGGCTCGATCTCCAGGGAGGGGCATGCAGAAGGCAGCCGATCGATGATTCGCTCTTACCATGGACGTTTCTATCTCTCTCTCCCTCTCCCTTCCTCTCTGAAATTTAAAAAAAATATATATATATTAAAAAAAACAAAGACTCCAACGTAACTTCCTTCAGTCCCATATTCCCAGAATGCACTGCTCACCAAAGCCTTCCCCATGTCGCTGTGACGAAGGTGTGCAGGAGTGAGCGAGCGGGCATCACTGCGGAGCCTGCATGCTGTGAAAAGCCTAATCCCGGAAGCCTCCTACATGCGGCTTTCCTAATCCTGAGCAGAGAACAAGCAAGAACCCTCGCGTAGGACAGTCCCAGGCCACGTAAGACGTGAGGAATGAAATCGCTACAATCCGACCTGGGCTCACGTGGCCAATCAC
Organism: Corynorhinus townsendii; assembly: GCA_026230045.1. Classification (NCBI taxonomy): domain Eukaryota; kingdom Metazoa; phylum Chordata; class Mammalia; order Chiroptera; family Vespertilionidae; genus Corynorhinus; species Corynorhinus townsendii. The sequence continues at coordinate 231,072,172 of JAPDVU010000001.1, read as the reverse complement.
GTCTTGTCCAGGAGTGCTTGCTTCACACCTCAGAGTTACCTGAAGGACCAGCCTGCTGCAGGGATGCTCAGGGAGATGGGACCTTGCGAAGCAGTGGTTCTCAACCTTTCCAATGCCGTGGCCCTTTCATACAGTTCCTCATGTTGTGGTGACCCCCAACCATAACATTATTTTCGTTGCTACTTCATGACTGTCATTTTGCTACTGTTAATGAATCGTAATGTAAATATCTGTGTTTTCCGATGGTCTTAGGCTCTACAGCAGCGGTCGCGACCCACAGGTTGAGAACTGCTAGCAGGGTCGCCTAAGACCATCGGAAAACACAGATATTTACATTACGATCCATAACAGTAGCAAAATGACAGTTATGAAGTAGCAACAAAAATAGTTTTATGGCTGGGGGTCACCACCACGTGAGGAACTGTATGAGAGGGTCGCAGCACTGGAAAGGTTGAGAACCACTGGGACTCTTGCTACATGTACGAGTTTGAACACTAATGTCAACCTCCCTCAGCCTCAGTGTTATCTTCTGTGAAATGGGGATGACATCAACCCCAGTGGCACGTCATAAACCCCCAACACTCAGGAGACACCCCTCCCCCCCCCGAATACATACACATTTTCTTCTGCTGTGGCCACAGCTGCGCCCCAGTGGTGAGGGAGACGCTGAAGGAGAACCATATGCAAAGTTGTAACTATCAGAGGTGAGAGAAATTCTTTTCTTCCTGGTCCCTTATTATGTGATAAATACCAGACGGCGGAGAGCAGGGAATTTTCAAGCTGGAAGGGGTCTGACGGGTCATTTAATTAAAGCCTCTCCATTTTTAGATAAAGAGATTGAGGTTCAGAGACAACCCCTGACTTGTCCAAGGTTAGTGGCAGGTGGCAATTAGAGGCTCACCTCGCTGGCTCCCTGCCCGGCGATGCTGCAGGACTCCGCGCCGCCTCTCCGCGGGGGAAACAAGTGGATCCAAGTTCAGACAAGAAACCTCGGGCTTGAAAGAGGCAAAGGTTTCAAAACTTCTGATTTCCTTCAGCGGATCTTAACACACAAAAGGAGGCGATGAATCACCTTCGACGTGCAGTTAGGTCACATTCCTCCTTGCGATTTGGATGAAGAAATGCGAGTTCTACAGCATTTCCAATGTCCGGGCGGGCAGAGGGGGTGAACTTTTGCTCCACGTCCCCCAAAGTTGCTCCCCTTCCCTCACTTCTCCTCGGGGAGGCTGAGCCGGATCACCCCTGCTGGCCCCCAGAGGGCTATTGCGCTTGGGTCGTGTCTCCCTGGTCACCTGGAGGGTGGTGGTCAAAGCCAGCTGTGTGCTTGGAGATGCCGCTGGTATTTTTAGAAGCAACAGGCACTGTTTCAAGTGGGAGCGCTGGGAAGGAGAAGCAGAAAGGGAAAGAAAGGGGGAAGAGTTACGGCCGGCTCACAGATTGAAACGGTTAATGCCTCCCGGGCCTAGCGAATAGTTCTTGGAGCTGCGGAAGCGCTGTCCCAGCCTCTGCTCCTCCTAACGTCCCCCTCCCAGGAGCCGCGCCATGGAGGCACCGTCTGCATGTGCCCGTGAGTAATGCCGCCTGCGTGTGAGCCTGGCTGAGCAGGCAGGACCCAGATGCAAGAGGACACAGGGGAGACGACTCCGGAACAGTAAAGCTGTGTAGGAGGCAGGTCACCTGGGGCCTCAGAGGAATGTGTAGGAAGGAGACAGGGCCCATCGGGGCCGGCTTTTGAAGCAGCCTGTGGGGGGCGGACACTGCCCCGGGCACAGAGGAGTTAGGAGATCATTTCACAGTGGCCACAGCTCTTTGCAACTCCGAGAGCACTGGCACACCCAGCGGCTGGGCCCCAGCCAACCCGGGGATGGCACAGCGGTGACGTCCATTGCATAGATGATGAGCGATAGGAGGCTCGCAGGGCCACCCAGCTCCTCCCCAGTGAGGTGAGGGCTGGAATCCAGACTCTCTCAGACCACCTCCAGGTTCCTTACACACGGGGGTCTTGAACAGTTGTTGAGCAAAGGGGTGCCGCCATGAGAGACCTTGAGCTGGGGGGCGGAGGGGCTTTGGAGGTAGGCAGGCAGATGGATGTGTCACAAAGTAGAGAGTGGTCCAGAGCAGTGGCCATTCGCTCTGCTCACCCCTGAACCCGGCAACATCTCTAACCAGAGCCTAGAAAACTCAACCGTGGTGGTCGTGAGTCACAGCCCCACACCCGACTCTGCTGTCCCACACCGTGGGCTCCGTGCAGCCTCCGTTTCACCACCTGTAAGGTGATGACAGTGGAGAGGCAGGAAGGGACACCCGACTCATAGACTTGGGCCTGGCAGCTGATGGGCAGGGTGTTGGTGACTCTGTAGGGGCTGATCCCACGTCACAGCCAGGAAATGGGAGGGATGAGATCAGGACCCAGTAGCCCACTGTGGTACCAGGAACAAGCCTGCCAATCCTCAGTCTCTAAGTTTCCTCCAGTGGAAAATGACGCTCTGCGTCCTGTCCACCTTGGAAAAGTATGAAACCAAGATCCAAGTTTGTTGGCTCAGGTCACCCAAGCAAGGAGCATTTCTGCCAGCTGCCACAGGGACCACAATGCGTATCTAACAGCTGAGGTCAGAGTGACATTGCTGTGAGCGGAGCTGGCCCTGTCGGATGATATGCACACAGAGTGCCAGGGGAGGCCTCCCTGTGTCCCGGTGAGCATCCTACCTGTTCTCACAGAGGAGAAACCTGAACTCCAGAGGAGTGGAGACAAGTACCCAGGGCTGTGTAATCACCAAATAATGACTCGTTTGGCAATCCTGGCTCTTTGTGCGACGCCAAGATTTAAATGACTGTTCGAGAGAACAGGAGAAGAGCTGTCCCTCATGAAAAGACCCTTGAATGGAAGTCAGATTTCATAGATGAATACTGACCACCTCCATTTGCCTCTTCCACCCCTGCAACTTTGGATAATGGGTTTTGTTGCCAGCGAGGTTTGTGCGTGTGACAGAAGCGTGCCTGAGCAGAGGAATGTAGGTGGCAGACCTCCAGGATAGGAAATAAGAAGTCTGCCCATGCTGACAGTTCTAGAAAAGTCTCCACTTTTTGTGAACTATGTGTTTGTCAAGTGGCCCTAACCTGGCTGGAGATCTGAGGCAGGCAGCAGAAACAGAGAACCCGAGGCAGGAGGAGTTTCAAGGGCATTCTGAGAGGATGCCCCTTGCCCATAGCCTCCATCCTGAAGCGGCCCTGCCTCTACCCAGCTGGGTCAAAAGCAGGGAGTCCTCTCCTGTTCCATGGGCTGAGCACTTGTGGCAATAGCAACCCCACTTTTCTGTGTTTGCAATCATTGGTGGAGCTTGTTAAAAATATAACTATCCAGACCCCACTTCCCAGAAATTCTGATTAAGTCTGAGGACACCTAGGGATTTTCATTTTTCACAAGCTTGCTCCTCAGGTGATTGGTGGCATGCATGAAGAATGTGAAACACGAACACAGAAAGATATCTGCACCCCTACATGTGAAACAACATTATTTATGATTCCCGGTATGGAAGCAACCCAAGTGCCCATCAATAGATAAATGGATTAAAAAGTTGTGGTACATATATACAATGGAATATGACTTGGCCAGAAAAAAGAATGAAATCTTACTATTTGCAACAACATGGATGGACCTAGAGGGTATTGTGCTAAGTGAAATAAGTCAGTCAGAGAAAGACAAATATCATAGGACTTGACTTATATGTGGGATCTAAAGATCAAAATAAATGAACAAACAGAATTGAAATAAACTCATAGATATAGAGAACTGACTGAGGGCTGCCAGAAGAGAGGGGGTTGGGGAAGGGGCTGGGTGGAAAAGGTGAAGGAATTGAGAAGTACAGATTGGTAGTTGCAGAATAGTCATGGGGATATAAAGTACAGCACAGGGAGTATAGTCAATAATCTATACTAATAAAAGCCTATGTGGTCGTCACACCCTCACACTGTGATGCCCTCACGCCATAACAATCCATCACCAGGAGGCTACGTGCACAGAGGGCATATGCCGGTGGACGGGGATGCATGCACATGAAGCCGCGGAGGTGGTTCCCGGTGGCTCCGCTTCCACGCGGCAAGGCCAGGGGTCCTGGTGGCTCCGCGCAGAGTCACAGAGGCAGGACCCCTAGCGTGGGATCCCCTGGCTCCGACCTACCTCTTTGGGGCAATCCACTGAGAAGCCCCAGATGGGTGGATGGTGCCTACCTCTTTGGGGAGATTGATTGCGGGGCTCCCACACTGTGAGTGGGCACAGGCCGGGTTGGAGAACCCCTCTCCCCTGAGTGTACAAATTTCATGTACCAGGACTCTAGTACTATAATAATTATGTATGGTGCCAGGTGAGTACTGGAAATATTAGGGGGAATACTTTATAAAGTGTATAATTATCTAACCACTATGCTGTACATCTGAAACTAATATAGAATAATAACTATAATACAAAAATAAAAATAATAAAGAAAAGAAGAAAGAAAAATCTCAACTCAGAGGTCCTTTTGGATCCTAGAACCCAGTAGGCAACTGTAAGTGTCCAAAAGCTGGAATAGAAAGGTAGACCAAGAGCAGATGCCCAGGATGCACCCCTGAGAAGGTCATGTGTCAGATGAGACCTGAGCTGACACACGATCTGGGAACAGGTGGGAGGAAACAGCTGGAACAAAGGCGTGAAGGCCAGGACATCACAGCAAGGTAGAGGACCTGAAAGAAATTCAACACGACTAGGAGGGGCAGGGGAAAAGAGAAGCTGGAAATGTTGGGATGCAGGCAGGAGTCTGAGCAGGCAGGACCTTAGGAGCCATTTAAGGACCCTGGATTTTATGCTGAGAATTATGAGGAGACACAGAAGCTTGTAAGCTGGAGAGTCACATGACACGACCTGTCCATTTCAAGTTCCTCTCCCTGCTCCATGGCAGATGGTTCCCGTGAAGGGTTGCCTGCCTCCCACCAGGTGACAGACAAGAGTGACAGATAGGATGGGGGTTTTAGTGGGGCCTGACATCTGGGGGAATGTGTTAATTATTCTGGAGCATCACCTGTGCTATTCCCTAAGTTAGCACCTCTGGAAGGACTAAGGGCACTTTCTGGAATGTGCCATGCACTGTGCCATGCACCTTGTAGGAGAGCAAGGGTTTGCCACCCCAAATCATGTCTCCTTGGCATAAGGATTATTTTAGGTGGATTATTTTTAAGAAACAAAGGGCTCAGGAAGGGCTTTTTACCTCAGCTTTAACAGCCTACAAAATTTTAGGTCAAGGATCAGGTTCAGGAAGGACACAAAGATGACTACAAAGAATACAGGCCAGATGTGGCAAGGTGAACTCACAGGACTTGGAGACTGGAGCCCTCTCCATGTCCCTCTGTCTTTGGTGACATGGCAAACACTTGTTTACCAAGGACTTGTTTTTCCATTCCCATGTGAATTGCCTTTCTCCCCTTTGAGGTCCCAGGCTCTTACCCATTCTCCTTCATTCAGGATGACATATAAGCCCTGATTGCCCATATTCTTATGGAAGCCCCCTTATTTATGTGATTAAATTGGTTTTCTCCTGTTAATCTGTCTCATGTCGATTTAATTCTCAGACCTGCCAGAAGAACCTATAAGGGTAGAGGAGAAATTTTTCCTCCCCAACAACCTTGTACATATTGGCCATAAAAATGAAACTGTATCAAGTGTTTTCATTTGCAAGGCACTGCGCTAAGCATTTTACATAAATGGCTGCACTTAATCCTAATAACAGCCCTATCCAGTAGGTATTACTATCCTCCAGTTTCCGATAAGGATATGAAATGCCAGAGCCTTGACGAGATGTCCTCACACAGCCAAGTGGTCAGTCTGGGATTCACACCCAGTCCCCAGGTTCTTTCCCACATGCCTCTCGTTGAGGTTTGTCAGCGATGGAAACGGGTAGATTCCCAGTGAATGTAGATTGGAGATAGAAAAGTTCAGCTATGCAAAGTCAAAAGTATCTATGCCTCTGTGGCTGAATAAATAGGGCCCTTGAAAGCCAGCCCCTCCCACCCCCACACATTGAGGAGAGCGCGGCCCTGCCAGGACCCCACACGCTCCACTCACTCGCGGCCTCTGCTGAGAGCTGCAGAGAGAGCGCTCTTGGCCTGATTTATGGGTGTGTTTGTTGTGCTTCGATCATAAATCTCCACCCCCAGGACATTTCAGTTCTGGTATTTATTGACCAAAGACAACTTGTGTTAAAAAAATGCCTTGAGATTTTGCCAGATAATCACTATGGAATATTTGAGAAAACACTCTGTCGTCGGGTAAATGAAATTCTGCAAGTACCTGGTTTTGCTACTGGGGCAGATACCTTCCCTGTCTACTATTTTATTGCCTTCTTCGTTATTGTTTTGTTTTAATGCAAGAGGCAGGTTCTTCCTGTGTCTCTTTACCATCTCACGAGTTCATCAAGGGAAGACAGAGAGGAGCAACTGTCAAAGCCATCTCCCTCGGGGCCCTAGGAGAGTTTTGATTCTTTTGAGCCACGTGTGTCTCAGAAGCATTCAGGTGGCAAAACACCTGGAGAAGAACTATGAAATAGAGATGCTCTCCATGTAAAAGAAAAAAACAAAGATGGAAGTGTGACCTGAATCTGACACTGAGGCCAGATTCCAGTGTAGACAAGCTTAAGACGTTGAAGAACAATTCTGGAGGAAAAGTCAAAAGACTCCCAAGAACTAGCTTTGCTTAGTGTCAGCAGGTGAGCACCCTGGTGCATGGCTGTGTGAATTTGGAAAATCATGTCAATGATCAATATTAATGGTGGACCACCTTATCCAGCTTAAAGAAAATAGAGTTCCTAGTTGAGACACAGTAAACCACTGTTTTAGATAAGGAGTCCAAAGATTCTAAAGTCGGGGGCTTCACCAGTCAGGGAGGTGAGAATGGTGTGAGAAAACACAGAAGCCGTCAAGCATCACCCAGCATTCTGGACAGCAGGTATGTCCTTAAAGGAGATGCCCACTCCTTGGGTCTTGGTGGATGTGGCCATGCTAGATGTGAACCCGAGGTTTGCCAGATCTTCTGGTCTCTGGGCAGAACCTGGAAATTCTGATTTTTAGCATGGTAAACCCAAGTTTTTTAAGTGTTGATTGATTGCTTTTTTTTTTTTTTTTTCATAAAACAGTGTGTGGGCCAAACAAAACACATCTGCAAGCCAGACCTGACAAGGGCTGCCAGCTGAGGCTGCAGGCGAGGCTGGGCTATAACTGCAAATTCAGAACCATGGGATGGTTTAACAATTGCTGCTCCATGGAGGAAGACACCGGCCCTTGACTTTCTGTCATTATGCAGATTGAGGGTTTGTTGCTGACTCAGAAATCAGAGAGTTTAAGAAAGTGACAGCAGCTGGATGAGCTAAGCCCCAGCCCCAGGTTGAGCGAGGTCTTTGTCCTTTCTTCTGAGACCATTTGACCTTGGGCTGTTCCTCCGAAGCTGCCCCTGCCTTTTGCCCCACTTGGGTATGGAGTTTAATTTGTACTCTACTGGTGGAAATAAGGACAGTAGCAGTTTACTGACCACCTGTCATGTATGAGTTGTCCTGTTGATTCATTACCCCATCCTTTCATCCAGTCTTTGTGTTGGGGTAGATGCTATCGGTACCTCAGTTCCATACATGAGAGGCTCAGGAGGCTGCCATGCATGCCCAGGGCCAGCTAACGGGTGAAGCAGGATTCAAGGCCAGCTCTGTCTCTCTTCAGAACCCGTGCAGATAGCTGGCCATGCAGTCTGTCTCCACACACAGCTGTCTATGCTGCTTGTAACCAGCTGCCTCTGTACCTACCTGCATTCCATGGCTCTCCTGCAGCCCACCTGGGCTCCATGTGCTTCTGGCTCCAATCTCGAAGGCCATCATGTTCTTAGTCCTGTGATTTCTGTCCCCACATGAATGGTGTGCATCAGCCCCGCTTTTGATGGACATGAGGGCCCCCTGTCCTTATGTGAAATGTCCTGACTTGGACACAGGGCACACTTCTTGAATTCCCCCCTAGAGTTGAGCAGACTGAGGCTGCCTCTTAAGTAGCTATGTGATGTTTTGCACGGACCACCTTGATAAATGCACCACCATTCTTCCAGCACAGAAGCTAGAGGATAGGAATCAGATTTAGTCAGTGTCCCTCTCCCTCACCTGAGTCTAATCAATCACCAAACCCTGTATATTTATGTCTGACCACCTCTGCTGGATGCCTGCCTCTCTCCATTGCCACTTCCACCTCAGCAGCCCAAGCTCACATCGTCTCTCCCCTGGAACCTCAGAGTTTTCAAACTATTCTTTGCCCCTCAGATCTTGACCACTTCCAACACACTGTCCACCCCTGATGTCTGGTTATGAACTGTCCTGCTTTAAGTATCTCAACAGCTCCCTACTGGTCTTCAGATAAGAACCCCAGCTTCCTGCTCTCACTCAGACTTGATTCCTGCTCACCTCTCCCGATCCATTTAGATGTCAGTTCAAGGTCCACCTCCTCCTCCCCCCACTAGCCAAGTCTCTGTTGTCATATGCTACTCCAGTTCCTAGACTTGTCCTTTGTAGCATCTCTCACCATTCAGATTAAATAATGAATTTCACATCTGGGATCATGCCTGCCTCCCTGGCAAGAATGTGAGTTCCACGAGAAAAAAGATGGAGCTGTTACTCTTTCATTTCAGTGCGTGCGCAGTGTCAGCAGAGTGGCGACACCTCCAAGGCTCCTGATGAAAGAAAGAGAGGAGAGGGGAGGCTGAGCGGGAGAGGTTCCTTCTTCAGGTTTAGGAGTGAAAAGTAAGGTCCTTGGACGACCAAGTGCATTGCTTTGGCTAGAAGTTCATCGACTCCCCAAGACCCATCTCACTCTTCTCATTGAGATTACAACGCTCTCATCCTATCTGTAAGCCCCATGGCCAGGTCATCTTCCCTCCAGCCATGCTCAAGTGCCTTTGGAGATTCTAAATTGTAATCTTGGAAGGATGAGATCCACTCCTTCATTTGTAGAATTTTTAATTTTCATTTTTATGGCTAACATCATCCAATCCACTGCCCCCTGAAGATGGGGGTCAATGTCCGCTGGGTGTCACGCGTCAATTCTACCCAGAGGACAGACATCAGGGGTGTCAGAGAGAACCACCAGGCATTCTGAGGTGGCACCCCCCACAGGGATGGACACGTGCTTCTCACGCCACAACTTTTGAAATTACTCTGGAAGGCTCGCATAGATTTTGGCCTTACAGCAATACGGAACTCCAGGCTTCTCAACTTTCACCCCAGCTGGCATCCCTGGGAGCTCAGGGTTGCGGTGATGTAAAAGCAATCTGCTTAATGATCCTTGGGCGCGGGGCTCATTGGAGAAGCTGCACCAACCTCTTGTACTCTGTGGATGGTACAGCTCGGGCAATTTTTTCGGCAGGAGAATTGGAAAAGACCCTTGCATAATACAAAGGGTGGGAGCCCAAGGAGAGAGACAGAGCTGCTCATCTCCCAGGAAGTCTGACCTGTGGGCTCTGCCATTCCTAGAAAACGGGTGTCAGGATCAAGCAGGTTTGGAGAGGTCTCTGGCTGAAACCCCCAAATAAAACTCGCCAGTTCCTGGGGAAGCCAGCTCGATCTCCTTCCAGAGCAAACGAGGTGTCTCAGTCATCTTTTTTTTTTTAAATTTTTTATTGATTAAGGTATTACAAATGCGTCCTTATCCCCCCATTGTCCCCTCATCCCCCTAGTCCTGCCCTCCTCCTCACCCCCTGTTGTCTGCGTCCATCACTTATGCTTAAGGCATCTATCTTTCTCTCCCTGATGCTCTGGGTAATTGTTTATCTTGTTGTCTAATTCGTTAATTAGGCTGGCATTGTGTTTTAAGATGAAAATCCTGTTGTGTAGGTCCTAGAAAGTGGCTTTTTGTTTGGGTGTTTTGTAAGGTGATGGGGACGTATTGAGTGGCTAGCTCTCGGTGAGGCTGCTCAGGGTGTGAATTTTTGGGGAGTAAATGGATATACTAGCCGCGGAAGGTTGTGTGCAAAATAAGAGCACGTGGTGCAGCAAGGTCTCAGCGGGCAACTGTCCCGGTCATTCCATCCCTCATTTTCCTAGGGCAGCTCACAGTTCACAAAGCAACCCACTCAAAACAGGTCTTTCAGTCCTAACGGAGAGCCTCGCAGATGCATCTCATCGCTCCGGACTCACAAGTCGGCAGTGGGATCTGGACCCTCATCAGTGCCCGGCCCACGCCCCTCGCTGCCCGGGACCAGACGTCTGCTACGCAGGGTGGCAAGGAGGAATTAAAAGGCGGTGAGCTCCAAAGGGGAAGAGCCTCCACTTTTTTATTTCATCCAACATTCAACCAACATTAGCCACACCCCTGGCCAGGCCCAGGTGCTGAACGACAGGGGCCTCCCGCTGCCCCGATGACATGCGTGGACAACTCACCAACCGCCAGCAAGCCTCTCTGTCAAACAGGAGGGATGCTATTGACTGGAAGGACTGTGGTCCGATTGAGAGAGAGCCCAGGTGAGTGGCACTGAAGGATGGCAGCCGCTCCTAACTGGAGTCCAGGTGCGGGCTCACCTCACCGAGACGCAGGTCTCGCCCGCTCAGGTAGCCTCCCTGTCACCAGGGCCCCTGAGCAGCCTGCTGGTCAGCTTCTCGCTGCGGCTCCTTGTCACCTGCTCTCTGCAGCCCCTTCCCCCTGGGGATGTAGGAATGCTCACGCTCTCCCTCCAGAACCATCTTCCGTCCTGGCTTGGTGCCAGGGCCTCCGGTGGCTGACCTCCGCTGAGGGACTCACCTCCCAGCCCTTTCTTGTGCCCTTCCATCTGATTTGAACAAGTCCCACTGGTGGGTGTGTCAGTGCCCTCGAGCTGTGGCAGCAAAATTCCATGAACCGAGTGGCTGGACCAACAGAGATGTGTCCCCGAGTCCTGGAGGCGGGAAATCCAAGATCCAGGTGCCCACCAGTGTTTCCTCCCAAGGAAGGGAGGGAGACCCAGTTGCTCGCCTCCTTCCCAGTTCCCGGTGGTGTGCTGAGAGCTGCGCTGTTCCCTGGCTGGGGGAAGAACCTCCTGTCTTTTTATAAGAACCCGTCAGCCCTAACCAGTTTGGCTCAGTGGATAGAGCGTCGGCCTGCGGACTGAAGGGTCCCAGGTTCAATCCTGGTCAAGGGCATGTACCTTGGTTGCTGGCACATCCCCAGTAGGGGGTGTGCAGGAGGCAGCTGATCGATGTTTCTCTCTCATCGATGTTTCTACCTCTCTATCCCTCTCCCTTCCTCTCTGTAAAAAATCAATAAAATATATTTAAAAAAAAGAAAAAAGAACGGGTCATATTGGATTGCCCCCTCCAGATGAGCAGTAATGTCTAGGTCATGTGGGTCGCCACCCTGGGAGGACGTTGTCACTAGCATCCGTGGGGACGACAGGGGCACACAGGCCAGCCCCACAAGAAGAGTGTCCGTCCCAGCTGTCAGCAGGGCCGGGACTGAGAGCCTCCAGCAGGGGGGACCCTTTCGGTCCTTGTGGAAGGACGGGGCTGACAGGCCACAGGCAGGCAGGCAGACCAGCCCAAGAGAAGCCAGGGAAGAGCGTAGACCACCTGCCCCCGGGCCCAGCTCCTAGAGGCAGAGTTCAGGGTGGCCTTGGAAATGGGTTCAGGTTGACAGCACCACTCGGGACCCCAAGTGGGAAGTTGGGACCCAACTCTGAGGAACATCACACCGGACGACCTTTGAAGTCCCTGCACCCCGTGACCTCCTAACGCCAAGCGAGGGCTGGCAGAAGGGGGCGAAGCTTTGAGCACACCAGCATTTTGGAAGCACCAGAAGCGCTACCGCTCTAAATGAGGAAACGAACATAAATGCAAAGCGTGGCCACAGCCATTGCTTAATGTTGTGATTTGTGAAGATGCTGTTGCCATGGTGACAGAGCACTATTTATAAGAATTAAGAACATAAATTATAAATAGTATTATTACAAGCGCAAGGGACTCGAACCTCTCAATCAGAGAGGAATCATTTCCAGGTGGAAGGAAGGAAACATGGTGCGCGTCCCACACAGGAGGGGGAAAGGGGTGCTGGTGACCTTGCATTTGCACAGGCTCCTGAGGAAGAAATCGATCAAGGTGGCGATTTTGTGTCCTGTACCTGGTGACGCGGGGGGTATGGGCTGGCAGTGGGGCGGGGCGGGGGAGTCAGCTCTGAGACATTAGAGTCACCTCACCCCCACCCGCCTGGAGCTGCAGGCCGGCCTCCCAGCGGCTCCTCTGCCCAAGGAGGGTGAGGCCAGAGGGCCCCGTCCAGGGACCGGCAGGCAGGCTGGCACTCAGCCCCATGCATTCATGTTCATTTAATGGACGCATCTGAGCAGAGGAGGCCCGGCAGCCAAGGAGGCTGAGCCGGAGGTCGGTGGAGCTGCATCGCTGGGGGTCCCACTGTGAGATGTGGGGGCCCCGGTTCTACCCAGGAGATCCATTCCACCAAGGAGGTGGCGGTGAGAAAGCAGTCAGGGCATCTGCTGTTGGGCTGATTCTAGGGATAAACCGCATGGCAGGCGGGGGCGTCCCACTCCGGCACCCACACGCCCTGACGCGTGGAGTGTGAGGACAGGAGCTTGGACCTCACCGATTCTCCTCGGGTTTGGCTTGAGTGCATTCCTCCACAGGGTTTCATCCGCCAATGCTGGAGCTGCCACGCCTGGGCCCTTGTTTCTGAGGCTCTGACTTTGCTGCACAGTGGGAGACGTGTTTTATTTTTCCTCAAGGCGGAGGTGAGGGGAGGAGAGGGGAGGGGAGGGGAGGGGAGGGGATGGGATGGGATGGGATGAGAGGGGATGGGATGGGATGAGAGGGGAGGGGATGGGATGAGAGGGGAGGGGATGGGATGAGAGGGGAGGGGAGGGGATAAGAGGGGAGGGGATGGGAGGGGAGGGGAGGAGAGGGGAGGGGAAGGGAGGGGATGAAATGGAAGGGGAAAGGAGGGGAGGGGAGGGAATGGGAAGGGAGGGGAGGGGAGGGGAGAGGAGGGGATGAGATGGGATGGGAGGGGAAGGGAAGTGATGGGATGGGATGGGATGGGATGGGATGGGATGGGAGGGGAGGAGAGGGGAGGGGAGAGGAGGGGATGAGATGGGATGGGAGGGGAAGGGAAGTGATGGGATGGGATGGGAGGGGAGGGGAGGAGGGGGGAGGGGGGAGGGGAGGGGGAAGAGGAGGGTAGGTTCAACAGCTTGTTGAGCCCCAGAGACAAGAATTCATCAAAGGTTAGAACATGTTTCTGACCACTAAACACAAATACCTGAGATATCCGAGGACAGAGGGAACTGCTCTTCCAATTGGATTTACTTCTCAGCCAAACTTCCCAGGGTCTTTGTTCTAATCCCTGCTCTGTCCACGAGCAAGTGCTGGCTTTCAAAAAGTATGGCCACATTTTCCTCTTTCTGTAAAAAAACAAAAAACAATTATTTCTGATCTCTTTGTCAGGTGATTGAATGGAAATAGCTATGTCTTAAGTGATAGTTTTTTTCTCTTATTATGGGAATTACATTTCCGGCACCCAAAGCCAGGAAGGTCTTCTGAAATCCCAGGATTGGGGGTCTTTGGGAAGCTTTTAAGGGCAGTGAGCCCAGGTTGCAAATGTGGGACCTTACGTTAATCTAAGAAATACTTTCTATTGACAAGAGTTTAGCTGTTACCAGGACCCTAAATCCAGACCGTTTTAAGCCCCTTTGGCAAAATAGGTGCCTCTGTTACAGGCAATTTGTGCTTCAAGATTTCATCGCGGTCATTACCGCTGCTGCAGCTCATTTAAATATTTTAATGAATGATGTTATTGTCTCTGTGCCTGCGGGTCTTTTCAGCAGAGGCTGCAATTTGAAGGAAGGGAAAAAAAATACAGGGAAAAATAGCTCTGAATAAGTCCGCGATCGTGGGTGATCCATTCCGGATGTGTGGGGAGCCCAGGCGGGAATGAAGGACACACTGTCTCCTGGAGGATGGCTTTCAACAGCCTGGCCATGTGTCCAAGGGGGGGACGAGGACCATCTCCCAAAAGCATCATCGCCGGTTGTACCATCCACCAAAACCAAGGGAGCAGCGAGGTGGCGGTGCCCTGGGAAGAGCCCATCCCTGAAGTAGCATCACACACCAGTCATGTAAGCACCCAGCATCGGTGGCCGTGGGGCAGGAGAAAGTGTCCTACTTCTTTGTTGTTGCTCCACCTTTGCTCTTTGGCCTGATAAGAAAATGGACCATGTTAGGAGTGTGGTTAGGGTCGGGGAAAGGTCCATTTCGAATCCAGAAACCCAGGTTAGCGCTGAGTCAGGCCACTGTACGCTTCCCTCTGGGTGCTCAGCCCAGCCTTGATCTTGAAACCAGGTCCAGTCGATCGGCCACTGATCAGTGACATCCTCGGTGCTCAGCTGAAGTCCAGCCGATAACCCGATGGAAGTGCACCTGCTCTGCTTCCATTAGCCTCCCTTCCCACACTCAACACAACACAGAAACCCCAGAGCCTCTCTCTTCTTCTCAATCCACCAGGAACGCACACCCAGGAAGGGGGAGAGCAGACACCGCTGCTTTTTAGTAAACATTCTCTTTCTTTTCCTCCCTTTCCCAATGCCAAAGGCACAGTAAGAACTTTAGACGCCTCCGTGTGCAGATGCTGTTTTATTGACTTACCCACTTGAAACCTATATCTTCTGCAAACCAATGTCATCCCAATAAAATCAGTTTAAAAGAACAACTATAGACCCGTTAAAACAGAAGGGCCTCCCACTAAAAACGAACTCTCATTCTAGACCAGTGGTAGGCAAACTGCGGCTCTGTTGACTAATGAGTTTGCCGACCACTGTTCTAGGCCATTCTATCAGGTAGAATCATTTAAATAGTGAGGGACTTCTATCTAGCACTCCACTCAGAGGGAACTGGTCCGATGTGAGCACCACGTGGGAACCGTGGCTTTTGGATTCTTTTACTAGGTTGGTCCCGGTTCCAACATGTGTGAACAGCTCACGGTGGAGAGTCGATTCCAGGGTTTAAAGGCGGGTGTTCCTCAGACAACTTGGATCTGAAACGTGGGCCTGGAACTTAGGGCTAGACCTGCCCCTGATGTTCTGCTGCAGAAATAGCAGCTTGTCCCCCGTGAAGGCACCGCAGGGGAAGGGGAGGGGTGCCGGGGACACGGCCCATCAGCCTCCAACACGGCCGCCTCCGAGGGGCTCTCCAGAAGAGCTGGCCTCGGGTGATCGTCACTTTCCACCAACTCTGGGCTCTTATGGTCCCAATGCGCACTCGCCCTTTGGACCCCGCATTCTCCATATGTTTACTGAGCACTTTCTCTGATCTGGGCAGCAATCCGGGGCCCGGGGATGCAGGGATGAGCCAGCAGTCAGGGTGAGGGAAACAGACAATGAAGGAGCGCAGATCAGGAAACAGCGTGGCTACAGGCAGCGACCACAGTTCCAGAAAACGATGAAGCACCCTAGGGAGCGCCCTAGGGCGGGAGCTGTCATTTGGGACATTGGGGACTTGAAGTCAGCAGGCGCTTCTCTGAGGAGGTGACAACTGAGCAGGTACCAGGTGAGGTGAAGAGGGAGTTGCACACAGATCCAAGCATAGAGGCTCCAGGGAGAGGGCCTGGGCCGGTAGGGAAAGACCTCGAACCACTGACACTCGTGCGTATGAGCCCCCAGAAAGCCAGCAGGGTGGCAGCTGAGACGTGATGGACTCCATTTCAGAAATCAAGACCGCGGGAGCCACCACGTTTCCGCAGGGTGTGGCCCACCGAGCCCAGCAGAGGACACAGGTGTGGCTGTGCCTGGGGAAGAAGTTTCCAAGCACAGTCTAGGGACAGAGCTGACAAAAGGGGAACCAAACAGAACCGAGGCCAGAGAACAGGAATCCGTGGTAAGCCAAGGGCCAGGCCACGACCACGGAGACCCAGATAGACCCACGTGGGAAGGCCACTGGCCAGGAAGGCTCAGTGCCAGCGAGTCCCGGTGTGGAGGACACAGATTCTGGGTCCAGGGTGGGTAAAAGCATTAGGACAGTGTGTGGTCTTTTCTTTCTCCATCCGGGAGCCAGGCTTCCTGAGAGTTGATCTGGGCACTTCTAAAACTATGTGCCACAGCCGGTGACATTCAGATACACATGGAATTCATTTGTGAAAATAACGCTTGTAAAAAACATGATCAGAGGTCACTGGGGAGGGGAAAGACGAGCCCAGGGAGGCTCTCGGGTGAAACGCTTGCCACAGTCGTCTGGGTCACGCTGACTCACGGCGGCCACGCCAGGTCATGTCACGGACGTTTCTGGGGAGGTACGCGTCGAGCTCCAAATGCATTTTTGGGTCCTCGCATCAGAGATGCCTTTCTCGACAGAATTTTCAGGGGTGGCACCTAGATCACCTTTTAGCAGAAAGGTGTGATATGTCTTATGTGTCTTTGTCGACTACCATTCTGGAAAATTCCAGGGCTTGAGTAGGGTGCTGGCCAGTGTGTGAGCCCCACCTGTGTCAGAATCCTGCCTCATTGTCTGCCTTCAATTCTCCTCTAAACAATCGGCAGAGCACAGCCAGACAGGGCGGCTGCCGCCCCCGGGAGCCCGGGGCGTGGCGTGGCCAGTGGAGACATTGAGAGCCCAGGCGCCAACAAAAGGTGTCTCGCCCACCGCTTACACCTGCGCCCGCCGTTGCCACAGAGATCCCCTGCCTTGGAGGGCTGGTCTTGAACAAAGCGCGCAGTGCAAGTCCATCATCATTAAAGTTTCCAAGATTTCTGCTTCAGTTATTTTGCTCAAAAAAACATAATCTCTCAGAGGTTACAATGACGACACCACTATTTACAGAGACTAAATGGCCCCAAACCCTGGGCCTTAGGGGGCAGCTTGGAGGGGAGGAGGTAGGGTGGAAGGCCACGGGGAGGCCAGAAAATGCTCTCTGCTCTGGGAACGTTGGGGCGGGCAGCCTTCCACAGCCAACAGGAGCTTCGCAAGGTTTGCTCTGCCACCCTCCACCCCAGCCATGGCGCCGCCATGTTCCCTTCCGGCTAATCCCAGACGTGAGCCCATGAAAAGGGGTAGAAACCTCACCCCGCCTCCAGACATTCTAGCTGCCCCAGAACTCTCCTCCTCGGGACCTCCCACCAGGAAGATGCATGTTCACTGCAAGCACTCACCTCACAGCAAGGAGAGACCTACATCCTCCAGGTGAGCCTGTTCTCACCTGGACTCCAGAAAACCCCACGCCTGGAACTCCATAGCGGTGAGGTGGAGGGGGTGCTCCGACAAGTCCAATTCCATTTCACAGGCATCGATTGAGGACATTGATGTAGGAAACTCCACGCTTGAAAAACACATGATCAGAGGTCCCTGGGGAGGGGAAGCACAAGCCCAGGGCAGCTCTCAGATGGAACGTTTGCCATACACCACGTTCCACAACCACCACCAATAACTTCTGAGAAGCTACAGAGTAGTAAGCCTTTCACAGCCGCTGTCTCATTGGTGTAGACCACATGCCTATGAGATTCTAATTGTTGGTGTCATTTGACAGAGGACAGCTGGGCTCAGAGACATCAGGTAACTTGCTCAGGGTCACACTATCATGGAAACAGAAATTGAGCTACAAGCCAAGTTTTCAAACTTTCAATCATTCATTCCTTCCTCCACACTAGACTCCCAGGGTGGATACGTACGTGTCAGAGAACTGGGAGGTTAATACTGCCTTTAAATATTATGGAGGTGTTTTTGATTGACTCAGACCAGTCCCTGTTGGTTTCATCCAGCTCATTTTCTTTTCTTTCTTAAAATATGTTTTCTTTTCTTACTGATTTCAGAGAGAGGAACAGAGAGATAGAAACATCAAATGATAAGAGAGAATCATCGATCAGAGGCCTCTTGCACATCCCCTACTGGGGATTGAACCCAAAACCAGGCATGTGCCAAGACCAGGAATCGAACCTTGATCTCCTGGGTCATGGGTCATCACTGAGCCAACCAGCCGGGCTCACCTGGCTCATTTTCCATCAGGGTTGTAGCCCTTAAAATCGGCAAACAAAATTATCAGTTTGTGGTGACATCATCACACACACACGAGAGTTGCTGTGTAATAAATTGACACAGGCCATTTATTTCCCTGTCCACAATCCTATGATAAAAACCCGCATCATCCTCACTCCACAGAGGCTTAAGGAAATTAAGTGCCTTGTCTGGCCACACACTCATGAGGGTCCAAGAACTTGAGCCCTGGCTGTTCTGTCCCCAGAGTTCCTGCACCAGGCGATTCATATGTGTGCTCATTTCCTGTGGCTCCCTAACAAAGTCCTTCCACAGGGCACCTCTACACACCAGAAATGTCTTCTCATGAAGGTGGGAGTCCCACACCAAGGCATCAACAGGGCCTGGCTCCCTCTGAAGGCTCTGGGGTAGCTCTTTGCTGGCCTCTTCCAGCTTCTGTGACCCCAGGAACTTCAGTGTGGGCCACCATCATCACGTGGCCATCCTCTCTCTGTGCTTGTCTGTGTCCTAATCTCCTCTTCTTGTCAAGAGGCCCATGATATTGGCTGAGAACCCAACCTAAGTCAGTCTGACTTCCTCTTAACTAGATTACATCTGCCAAGACCCTAATCCCACATGAGGTCACATTCTCAGAAACCAGAGTTTGGAACTCGCATACGTCTCTTGGGAGACCCAAATTCAACCCATGCGCCACTCATGGTCTTCTCCTCTCAGGCCTGCCCGGTTCCCTGCGTCTCATGTGAAGTGAAAGTCATCTTTCTGACAAGAATCATAAAGTGTTCAAAGATACCAGAAGGGCAAACTGATCCTTAGGGAGGGGGTCTCAGAGCACCGGGGCTCCAAGCTCCCTTCCAGCCAATCCACCAAGCCTCACCATTTTCCTTTTTCAGAACTTAATGAGTTTCATCTTCCAGATGGGGATGTTTTGATGAAAAACAGAATTGAGCATGACTAAGTCTTTGCTAAACCTGGTTTCTGAAGAGCTTCTATTCTTAAAAAAATAAATCAAGAAGGTATTTATTTTGTAAACGAATGAAAAAGGAAAAATCTTACTTTCGCGCGGCATGCATAACCTCCATGGCCCTGAAGGTGGTTGTCGTGCATCCAGTGTCTTGTGTGATGAATAGAGTTGCTTTCTACTCTAATTGTTGCTGTTTTTCTTATCTGAGATTCTATTGAAGTCATCGTATGGAAAGCCAATATCCTGATAGAGATGTTGGGAAGAGCATTCGCGGTACCCCTTCCTGGGTATTCAAGTATCTGGCCTGGACTCATTGGTCTGGAATCTCACCATGTGCTTAGCCCCAATGACATTAATGTCCAGACGTGAGTCTCCACATCTACACGGCCCAGGCAGAAGCCTGCAGTCCCCAAATAAATTACTTGTGAAAGGCAGTGTCTCGATGAAATAGTCAAGTTCAAAATCTCAGATATTCAAGTCCTAGGATTCAAATACAAACCTTATTTTGTGTTCTCAGTTTTACATACAGACATGAACGTGTGCTGCGGCTTGCCCGGCCATATCTGAAAGTGAGCAGGCACATTGAATCAATCAGCCGCAGTCAGCGAAGAAAACGAATCCCCCGTCCAAAGTCAACTGCAGAAATCCATAAATAAGAACCAGAGCGAAGGGAAACCTCAGCTGCACAGCCAAGTCTGTGCTTGTGCCTTTACAGACCTCACTCCCCTGTCCCTCCAGCTGGGAGATTTCAGGGTCTTGTTTTAATAGGCAAATATGCACAAACTTGACTTTCACCTGTCTTCGGGTGCAACCAAACATCAGTAGCTTTTCACCAGAATCACCCTTGGGAGCAGAACATTATTTGCAGATAGTGAAAATAGAATTTAAACATCTTGTGGAATCAAGCTTGGCCGTGGATATGAGCAGGAGGAAGAGAAAGCCTTTTTCCATGGCTATTTGCCTCCTCTTCCAGGAAGCCCTCCAGCTCCCTGCACCTCGGGACATGTGCAAACCCAAAGAAAAAGAGGAAAACCCACACAGCAAGCAACCTCCAGCATGGGAGTTCCACTGATCTCAGGAGTCACCCGGTGACATTTTGCAACTGAAGAGACAGGCGATGGGCACGTCTTGCCCTAGGTCCTTGGGTGGCAAAGTCTCAACAGCCATTTTGGAGGAAGATTCCCATCCTCCAAATCTGAATGACTCAGCTCCTCAGGAATCTCACGCTCGTCAGCACACAGAACTCCTCATTCTTGATTCATACACTGCTGTGCCCTCTGACTGTCCCGGGCCAACTCTGCCACTTCCAGCACAAGGCACCTGCCTCATCACTCAGCACCTGAGCCACGGTGTCTTCACATTAAGATGGGCTTTGCCCCCTGGCCGGCAGAGAAAAAGCATCCCCCATCAGGGGCTGAGCGATGACCTATGAACCAGGAGGTCACAGTTCGATTCCCGATCAGGGTACGTGCCCAGTTGCGCGCTTGATCCCTGGTGTGCAGGAGGCAGTCGATTCATGACTCTCTTTCATCATTGGTGTTTCTATCTCTCTCTCCCTCTCCCTTCCTCTCTGAAATCAATAAGATCTATTTTAAAAGTAACAATAATAAATTAAAAAATAAAATAAAACGGGCTTTGCAAGCCCACCTCTGACTACGACAAAGTCTCATGCAAACATAAATGCACTTTGTAAGTTGCTATAAACAGAATCACTTCCAAGCCGTCCAGAGCAGTCACCAGACCTGTTGCTCCCTGTCCTCCCCGGATCTGCTAACCAATACTCACAGCAATGCCAGTGGCGCCTGGCAGGCACTATCTGCCCCACTATTTTTTTTTTCTAATTTATAGGGGTTTGCTTTAATTTTTCTCTTCCTCGTTCCCTGTTTACTCCACACCTGTCCCCTTGCTTATATGGTGGACACTGATTTCCAGCGCAAGTCTGAGCTGTGAGGCAGACGAGGCAGAGGGAGTAGCATGGAGCAGGCTACTGGAACCGAGGAAGCCCTGGGTCTTAGGCTGGGAGGTGAGAGGAAGGCAAGGACCTGGCCAAGCACCTCCGATGCCCCCTCCCCACGCCCTGCCCTTCAGTCCCCATGCCCTCCGGATGTGCTAAGGCGAGTCACCAGGCCTGCTTTCAGGGTGGCCTTGGAGTGGATGTTGTCCAGGTCAAGGACACGCCTACCTATCACCAACCACCAGCTCCATCTCGTTCTCTTCTGCCCCCCAGGGGAGCCCTGCTCCATGTTCGCTGTTTGCAATTATCAAAAAGGAGATGTCAGAAGTCAAACTCGAGCCTGGGCGAGTGAGGGTGGGGTTGAGCTCACACAAAGCAAAGCACTTGCTGATTCCAACTCTGGATCTGGGATCTGATCTAACCACGCCCCTGCCCTCAGAGCCCCCATCCAGTCAGTGGCTCTCCCATCACAAGCCCGCCTCCCAGACCTCAGCCAATGGACTCCTGAGCAGGCCACGCTGGCCTCTCCCCCTCCGCTGCCCGTTCACTGTTTTCAGCCACTGAGTCTCAGACTCTCCACACCGCACTGAGTCCTCCATCCTCCAAAGCTGTGCACAGCCTGGATAGAGACTTCTTCATATATATATATATAATTTCAGAGAGAGGAAGGGAAAAGGAGAGAGAGATAGAAGCATCAATGATGAGAAAGAATCATTGATCCACTGCCTCCTGCACGCCCCACATGAGGATGGATCCTGAAACATGGGCATGTGCCCTGACCAGGAATCAAACCGTGACCTTCTGGTTCATAGGTCAATGCTCAACAGCTGAGCCACGCCGGCTGGGCGAGACTTCTTCATCTCCATCTCCTGTTAGTTAAACAGCCCTTGGTCGGCCATCAGCTGAGACCTCTCTGCTCCACAAACACTTTCGTTTCAGACACACACACACACCCCCCCCCCCACATCTATTTTAACACCGTAGATTCCCTAGCACTTGGGTACATTTTAGGAGGTAGATCAATACTGAATGAATGAATGAGTTGCCCTCGTCCCTGGGTCAGACACCTCTTTTGAGGCCCCACAGCCCCCTCTCCCATTTCGGCCCGAGGGGCCGCCCAGTTCACCCAGCTGCCTTTTCACCTCGTCTCTGCCCTCTGGACGAGGAGAGTCTTGAGGACACGAACCATACCTTGTTGGTTTCTCTGTCCTCCGCACCCTGCCCAGCGAAGGGCAAAGACAGAAGCTCGGAATGTTTATCTAATAATGAGCGTGAACGTGTACAAGGCCCCAACAATACTCTTTGTCCCTGTAAGGTCATAAAACCTTTCGTCTGCGCATGTCTTCAAATGTGTTCTTGGTTGCAAGAAGCCCGGCCCCAGCCTGTCACGTGTTCTGGAGCAGGGGGTCCTCCTGGCGTCCTTATTCCAGAGATGTCCCCATCCGCCCTCACCCGGCGAGATAGGACCGGCGGAGCTGCAGATAACACTGCGGCTCCGAGGGCACCTGTGAGCGATGAGCGGGGGCCCTGCCGCTGGCCTCGGCAGGCGATGCTTTATCTCCAAATATAATGTAATGAGAAGCGATAATAAACACACCACACAGAGAAACAAATCACTCCGTCTCCGAACTGCTGCCTCGCTCGCACTGGCTGCTATCAAATCATGAAACACACGTGGCCCTTTTCAACCAAACAGCATTTTTAAAGCTAAGTGAACATTTGTTAAAATGCTAAATGGTGCTCCAAGGTGGAGAATGTTAGCATATTCCTCAAAACAGTCAACAGCAGCTGCTTCGGAGTCTTCAGGTACATTTTTTAAAGACAACGAAGAAGGGAAGAAAGAAAAGAATAATAAAAGCCAGAAAGAATGGGGAAAACTAGTTGTCACCAGAAGCCCTAACAAGAGCCCAATTTCAAGCCCCTTTCTAGGATGGAGCTGGGTTCCTTTGCTTCCTGTTTTATGATCATTTTTTAAACATCAGACCAGCTCACAGCTCCTTTTTCTCTGAAGTCCCTCAAGTGTCTCTTAGACCAACTATACAGGGTAATAAGTCATCACAAATTTTTCAAACACAGCCCAATTAACACCCAAGGAGGGGAAATCAAGCCAAAGCATGGAATGACGGGAAAAGAAACAGCGTTCCTGGGATGCTAAGAAGCCAGCATTATTTATTTAACCAAACGCTCCCACTGAGAACAGCCTCACCTTGCAAACCTTTCTAATGAGCAAAAAGCCAATTTCTGTTGGTTTCCTATTGTCTTTAGCCTTCTACCAACAAAAACCAGAACTCAATGAGCTCCGCATGCATTGCCCCGATCTTAAAGGGAACAAAAAAAGCACCCAGACTTTATTTCCACAAGGAATCAGACTCAGGTGACCTTTTCAAGATCACACAACATCAAGGTCATCTGGTTCCAGGCTTTGCCCCTACAGTTGCATCCACTGATATCAAAGATTTGGTTTCCTTTGCAATCCTTCTATATATTTATTATAGATAATATAATATGATATGATATAACGTAACATGATATAATGTGATATCATATGATATAAAGTAATATCCTCCTATATCATAAAAGCATAATATGCAAATCGACCAAATGGCCAAACAGCGAAATGAGCATCCAGATGACCATTTGGATGATAATCTGGAACCATGCTATGACACCCACTGGCACCAGGCCAGCCAAGGCGGGTGCGATGCAATTGGTCAGGGACCTGGCCATCGTCCCATGACCGCCCCTGCTGAAGGGGTGATCAATCAGGGGGCTCCAGGATCACCCCAAAGAGGGAGGCCCAAGCCACTAACCAGTGGGCTGCAGCAGGTAGGCAGAGCCTCCCTCTGTGAGGGAAGCCCTGGTCCCAGGTGCTGGCAGCTGGAGGGAAACCAGTGCCGGCAGCTGGGAGAAAGAAGGCCTATTCTTGCACGAATTTTGTGCATCAGGCCTCTAGTAATGCATATAGTGTAATACAAAGTGTCTAATGTGTTATGTGTATATTATGATACAGTGTGATATAATGTGTACAATCCTATATAATAAAAGGGTAATATGCAAATTGACCCTAACAGCAGAACTACCAGAATGACTTCTCAACTAGTCACTATGAGGCACACTGACCACCTCTCGGTCCCTTTCCCCAGACAGCAGGCTCTGATCACCGGATGGTGAATGGGGAACTGGGGGTGGGTGGTAGCAGGGGGTGGGGCCATCTGCAGGCAGCCGGAGAAGATGGCCTTGATTGCAGGCCAGGCCTAGGGACTGTACCTGCATATGAATTTCATGTGCCAGGCCTCTAGTATGATATGATGTGTTATAATGTGATGTCATATAATATGATATTATATGGCATAATGTGATATAATACAATACAATGTAATTAATATAATATAATATAATATAATATAATATAATTCATTAGACTGTCAACAAATTCCATGACAAAAACAATTGAATAAGTTTCTATTGTTGTTGCTTTTTACAATGAAACCCCTGCCTCTCAAACCTTGAGTGTCAATTTGATGCCATTGAAATGGTATCAGAATCCTCAGAGTTATTTCCTACCTAAAATGCATTTCATCCTGGGGAACAAAATAATGCCCAGGGTCAAAGAGAGTCATCGTGAGCTTCCACACCCCTCCTTTCATCGAAGGTAACCCACAGTTCATCCAACACACCCACCCCCTCTTCTGTTAAATCCAGGCATGAAATGCATGGCACTGTGTTTAGGTTGGGCCAAATGTATCCGTCAAAACACCCTGCAGGGGACGTTGGCCTGGGACTTTAGGAACACAGTAACAGGACTGCTTACACATAAGTGAAGTAAGTGAACTCACAGTCCAGAGGGTCTCCCCGGTGCTGGTCACCCAACATCTACCCAACCAAGAGGTGGACCATGGACTGCAAAGGACTTCCTCCTGCTCTTGGTGCTACGGTCCATCACCAGTGTGCGCGGTGCAAGCCCTGTGGCACCTATCCTGGGAGTCATTGACATGCTCTTCCCCTTGGGTCGGGTCCTCTCTGTTCTGCAAAACATCTGGAACCACCAATGTTGAAAGTGACCTGTGTTCAACAGGTGTTGTCCCTGGAGGGTCCTCTCTCCCTTATAGTCTATGAAGGTCCCGCTGCAGGTTGAGTGTCAGCCAAGGGGTGGCTTCTACCTCTCTTGTCAATACCCTTTGCCCTGTCCGGCACCTCAGCTTGCTGCTACAAGGAGAGGGGTGCCTCAGGTGCTCTCTGCGCAGAAAGGGGTGCAAGCCTGAGATGATGGGAGATCGTGTCCCCTCATGACGAACCACACAGAAGATGACAGATAGCCTGACACCTGCTAGCTAAGAACCCTAATATCCCCCCACCTGCCCATTTAGAGAATGGCTCCATGCCCGGTTTCATATAGGCTCAGATTCCCAGACAGAAACGGGGGTCTCGCAAACCATTCCTCCTGCATTCCCCAGAGTGTCACGGGGACCCCAGCTGGGAAAGGTAAACAAGTGCAATATACCCTTGAAAACGACATCATGTGATTAACCAATGTCCCCCATTTAATTTAATTTAAAAAGAAAAGAAGACCAAAGATATCCGAGAGCCATGGTGAAAATGAGGTTGTTGATCCTTAAAGGCCTACAGCTCCTGGTGAAAGCTCCTGAGGCCGTGACCTCAGACTGCGGTCAACCACAGCACCCCACCTCTGAGCGCACCCCCCCCTTTCTTGTTGTACAAAAGCTTTTAATAAGCATTAGTATTCATAATGGGAATGGACTTCCCATCCTGCCCCGTTGGAAGTTCTTCCCTCCTCCAGCCCATGCCAAGATAACTGGCCCACGTCCATGACCCCTCGCCAGGCTACCCCCACAACATGCACACACCCTGGAGCCCCTCCTTATCGGCTGTCCTGCCGATTTCCCACACTGGCAGGTGAGTTAATTCCTTGTGGCCTCTCTCTCTCTCCTACTTCCACTCCCCACTCTCTTTTTTCCTTCAATAATTCATTAAGTAAATATAGACTGCTATCATACAGCATGTAAGTCAGACACACATGGGGCATTGGAATAGAGAGAAAATGGCTCTGCCCTCATGAACCTCATGTTGAGCAGAGGAGGCTCAGGGGCTGATAAAAAGACACCATGCTATGGACTCGGAAAAAAATAACTGTAAATGCAATTCTTCATTCCACAATTGACTAAAAGAAACATCAACCCCATTACATAAAATCTTCTACTCACAAGTTCCTCATAAACTAAAACTAATTGTTCCTACTTTGCAGGGATTTCATGAGGATTAAATTATTAAAGTTTGCAAAGCAACTGGCACATAGTAGGCGATCATTAAGTGCAATTATTTTTATCATTGTGGCCATTTTCTTAAAAAGTGGTATTAAGCCATTTTTTGGAAATAATAAGCATGTCTTCCCAATATGAGCCTATGTATTCATTAGTCATGTTATAAATTACACATGTATCAAGTCTTGGCAAAAATGTATATAGTTTTAATAAAGTTTAATGTTCTGTTCTATTTTTAAATAAAAATAGAAATTTTAATATGTTTTCTCATACCTCAACAAATAATTTTGGATACCCCTATGAGCAGACACCGTACTTTGAAGATCATTGGTCAAAATTGTGGGTTTCGAGGTAATTTATGAATGTCATTTCTCAGGAAATTATTTTCCAAATTTTCATGCTTTCCATGATTCTCTGAGGAGCATCTTATAAGCGAAAGGATTGCCCAATTCACAGAAGGAAAGTTGAAATGACCAATAAACATTTGTAAAGAAAGCTCAATCACGTTAGGAATGAGGGAAATGCTAAATAAAACAATGAGATAGTCTTTCTTAATCCTCAGATTGGCAAACATGAAAAAAAATACTCAAAAACCACGTGCAGGCATGAGAATTCCCAGATATTGCTAGTGGATGTGTCCAATGCATGGCGACATCTTTTATTAGAACACCTGTCAATCTCTACTGACGCTGAAATCAGAAACACCATGTGCCCTCAAGATTACACTGTTAGAGCACAAACCCTAGATCAGGTCTCATTCAATTGTTTTTGTCATGGACTTTGTTGACAGGCTAATGATTTATATTATATTATATTATATCATATCATATCATATCATATCATATATCACATTATATCTTCTATACTAATAATAGCCTAGGGGTGTCAGGCCCAGAACGAACGACTGAACAGTGGGCCCCGGGCCGCCAAGGCACGCAGGTGGTAAGGGTCTGTGAGCCCTGGGCATCTGAGGCACAGTGGTGGCAGAGGCAGCTGCTGTGAGAAGGCTCTTTAACCCCAGGCTGCCAGGGTGTTGCAGAACTCTGGGTCTCGCACTTTCGGGGGTGTGGCCGGCCTTCAAACTGGACCGTGACAAGAGGGAGGAGGGAGCCCCATTCCT
Organism: Corynorhinus townsendii; assembly: GCA_026230045.1. Lineage (NCBI taxonomy): Eukaryota > Metazoa > Chordata > Mammalia > Chiroptera > Vespertilionidae > Corynorhinus > Corynorhinus townsendii. The sequence goes on along the minus strand of JAPDVU010000001.1, from coordinate 231,044,856 downwards.
CCCAGAATCCACTGCTGGGAGGAGGGAATCTGCCTGCCTGATCAACCCTAACCACTCTGCCTGCCTGCCTGTCTGCCTGAGGGTTCCCAGATTGTGAGAGGGTGCAGGCCAGGCTGAGGGAACCCCCTCCCCATGCACAAATTTAATGCACGTGTGTGTGTGTGTGTTTGTGTCCCTCAGCCCAGCCTGCACCCTCTCTAATCTGGGACCCCTTGAGGGATGTCCGACTGCCCGTTGATCGGGCCTAAACGGGCAGTTGGACATCCCTCTCACAGTCCAGGACTGCTAGCTCCCAACCACTCACATGCCTGCCTGCCAGCTTGATCACCCCCTAACCACTCCCCTGCCAGCCTGATCGACCCCTTAGTTCTTCCCTGCTGGCCTGATCACCCCCAACTGCCCTCCCTTGCAAGCCTGGTCCCTCCTAACTGCCCTCCCCTGCTGGCCTAATCACCCACAACTGCCCTCCCCTGCCAGCCATCTTGTGGTGGCCATCTTATGTCCACATTGGGGCGGCCATCTTTGACCACATGGGGGTGGCCATCTTGTGTGTTGGAGTGATGGTCAATTTGCATATTACTCTTTTATTAGATAGGATTCTATCATATCATATTATATATAATAAATACATACAAGGATTGCAAAGGAAACCAATTATATTGGAAACATCTATGAATGTTTAGAAAACAAAATGTTGAGACATAATGTATGTTTTTGCTTAACTCGTTAAAATAAAAATCCAGTAATAATCACCATAATTTAGAAGTGCTGATGATCATCAATGATATTCTGAGATCCCTTCAGGTAATGTGACCTAAAACTGACCCCCAGGGTGTCAGAGCCACGGCACCGCTGTTGCTCCTGGAGCAAACGTCAGGAAAAGTGAAAACGGATACTTCCCTTTCGCGTCCCAAATGCCCGCATTCCGGAACCTGCCCTGCAAAACTCTCCCCACGTGTTCACAAAAAGACACACTCAAGGATGTGCATTCCGGCACACTTTGTAAGAGATGGAACTTAAAAATAACAGAATAACATGCAGCGAATTCATAGCCAGGATATTACAAAGCACGTGAAAGATGAAGGGTACGTCAAGCTTTCAGCCATCCTGCTGAGAATAAAAAGCAAGGTCAGAAACAAACACAATCACAGTGTTTTCCCGCAAATGTAAACTAAAAGTAGATAGCACAAACCAGTGCAGGTTAGCATTTGTTGTATAAAATGATGTTGCTATAGGTTTACATGCGGTGACATCTCATTGCAGGGACCAAAATAACTCACAGAGAAGCCTGGAAATTGTTAACTTTGACAAAGGAGGGAGGAAAACGGAGCTATGCAGGATAAAAGCGTGACTTCAATGTATGTACGTGGTGCCCCCCAAAACAGCTGACAACTCAATTTTGAAAATGAAATGTATTTTGGTAAACACTGCCTTTATAATTATTCAAAGTGTGTGTATACATTTTGGGGGATACCCTATATTTATATACCTGTATGTTTTTCAGTTAGATAGATAGAAAAAGAGAGATAGAGAGGCGATACATAGAATTCTCTATGTGTAGTTTATTTTACCATTTTCAAAATGTGAAATACATGTCTAAGTGTATTTATATGTATGCATGTATGTATATATATGTAGATGCATGCATGTATTTCTAGTCATCAAGTGTTTCAAGAAGATCATCCCTGTGGCAATAATTTTAAGACTACACCTAAACAATAACCCAGAGCTATTTTAGTTCCAGAATCATAAGAAGAAAATGGGAAATAAATGGGCAAAGTTCACCAGGTTGCCATCCGGTTTCTTAATCATCATGGTACAGTTTGGGAAGAATATTAGAAGCCAGAATCATTTGCAACAACTTTTAGTAAGGTTCAGTTGGATAGCTCTCTAATAAGCTAGTTGCACCTTTAATAAAGCTTGTTGCTCAATGGTGGGAGGCGAAGATTTTAAGTTAGAAGAAAATAAAAGACCTTTGTGTATCTCAATGCATCTGAATTTATTATTAAGAATTTATTTGTGCCGAAACCGGTTTGGCTCAGTGGATAGAGCGTCGGCCTGTGGACTGAGGGGTCCCAGGTTCAATTCTGGTCAAGGGCATGTACCTGGGTTGCAGGCACATCCCCAGTGGGGGGTGTGCAGGAGGCAGCTGATCGATGTTTCTCTCTCATCGATGTTTCTAACTCTCTATCTCTCTCCTTTCCTCTCAGTAAAAAAAAATCAATAAAAAAAATATTTTAAAAAATAAAAGAATTTATTTGTAATTTGTAAGTGGCATCCACCTTTGGAGGCAGTGTGGGGAGCCCCAGTCCATCCTGGCCACTGTGCCCGGCACAGCCTCTGTGTGACTTGTTCTCATTACTGGGCTTCAGAGCAGAACTGGGTGCCTGCTGTTGCAAAGGTTGATCACTACTGTATCTGCAACTACAAAGATAATGCAGGGCAGGGGTGAGTCTTTGGAAGGAAACACTATGGGGAGATTATGGAAAAGCTATTTCCAGTCTTGAAAAAAATAAAATCAGTCTGAAGAGAACGTGCTGTCTCTGGGTGGAACACCGCACACGGAGCCTGCGGCTGCTTTTAAGACATTCCCATGGGCTCGAAAACCATGACCATAGCAGCTGGGTCCACTGTGGCAATGCACAGGCAAAACTCCAGCATCCCAAGTTGAGCACCCCTCACTCCTGGATGCTGAGTCAGGTGCTGCACAGTTTCCGAGGCAAATAGGCTCAACACTCTCTCCATTCTGCGCCCCGTGCGTGCACCCCCTTCTCCTCCTCTGCCCACACCTCCTCTGCTGGGTAAACCCTTCTCACCCTGCATATATCAACACTTGAAATAAGCTGATGGTGGTGATGGTAATGATGGTGATGATGGTGGTGGTGGTGGTGATGGTGATGATGGTGGTGATATTCAATGATGACAACCACATACTTCAATATACCAGCCGTTGTTTAAGTACTTTCCATTCCTTCAGTGTCCTAGCCCAGTGGTCGGCAAACTGTGGCTCGCGAGCCACATGTGGCTCTTTGGCCCCTTGAGTGTGGCTCTTCCACAAAATACCACGGCCTGGGCGAGTCTATTTTGAAGAAGTGGCGTTAGAAGAAGTTTAAGTATAAAAAAGGTGGCTCTCAAAAGGAATTTCAATCGGTGTACTGTTGGTATTTGGCTCTGTTGACTAAGGAGTTTGCCGACCACTGCCCTAGCCAAGAGGCCATTTAGTTTCTACTTGCATATCTCCAATGACAGGGAGCTCATCACCCCCAGACAAAGTCCATTTCATCACTAGAGAATCCCGGCTACTCAGCCATGCATCAAGCTGACAACGGGGTCCCTTGGTTCCCACCCATTGACCCTAATAATGGAAGTCTGTATTTATAATCTTCCTCCATGTATGTGAAGGCAGCTCTCGGGTCTTCTCCAAGATTTCCTTCCCTGTCAGCTGTCCCCGGTGACAGCACCAACTTTCCTACAGGTCCTGTTGCTGTCTCCACAACTCTCCAGGGAACTGCAACTGGTCCTGTCTCTTTGAACAAACCCACCTGAAGGCAGAGAGCTCGATGTTTCCTGGCCAGCAGGACAGCCATCTCCCTGCTTTAGAGAGTCTGCTTGCATTCATGCAGCTCAACCTCAGTTTATCTTTCCGGAAGCGCAGGCATGTTATCGTGAGAAACAGAGGGCATGTGAAAGAAGGTGAGGTGAGAGCTCCTAGGATGCCACACGGACTCGTCTGGATGTTATCCACAAGCCGGGGTCCCACTGATGTTTATAACAGCAGTAACAAGATGGTCAGATCTTGGAAAGAGAACAAAGATGGCCTGGAGAAGTCCGGGTGGGGATCAAGGAGACCAGGTGGATTGTTAGGAAAATAGAACTAACACTGGGAGTGCTTAGACCACGTTCCTGAGAGGGAGATGAGAGAGACCTCACACGCTGGGGCATCAGGAAAACCTTGGACATGTGCTGGAAACACCCATGGCGGGGCCCCACCCTACATCTCTGAATGAGACAGGACATCTGCGTGTTGAAAACCATGGCCTGCCAGACAGAGGAGATAAAAATGACAGGGCATGCCCTGACCGGTTTGGCTCAGTGGAGAGAGCGTTGGCCTTCAGACTCAAGGGTCCCAGGTTCGATTCCGGTCAAGGGCATGTACCTTGGTTGTGGGCACATCCCCAGTAGGGGGGTGTACAGGAAGCAGCTGACCGATGTGTCTCTTCTCATCGATGTTTCTGACTCTCTATCCCTCTCTCTTCCTCTCTGTAAAACATCAATAAAATATACTTTTAAAAAAATGACAGGGTATGGTGGTACAGGCCTTGGGGAGTCAAAGCTCCATGGTGAAAGAGGAGAGAGCTTGTGCATGAATCAGGACATTAGGCCCTGGATACCGGAGAGGAGAGGCTGTTAATACAAATCCAGGACCAGGGCCCCAAAGGAGGAGAAATAGGATTGGAGGGGAAGAAAATGATTTCCTTTGTCCGCGCTGAGTTTGCCTGCTCCGTGGAACTTTCCCATAGAGACCCCACCCAGGGGACGCCCAGCAGATGCTCAGGAAACAAAGCCGGGCTTCCCCTGGGTGGGGTCTCTATGGGGGAGTATTTCCTTCAAATCTGTAGAATCCAACCTCTATTTTCCTTTTTTAATTTAAATTCAAAATGACATCTTTGAGCTATGCATCCAAACTCTGGATTGGGATGAAGGTTAAAAAAAAAAGAAAATCTTTAAGTCAGATGCTAAAAGGACTAATATAAACTCGCATTTGATGTCAAACTTATAAGTAACTTTCTATTTTATTTTAAAAATTGCCATCAAGGCTTGCAAGTGTTTACACACAACAGGCCCTCGACGATGGCGGGTATGGAAACAGCAATGTGTTTTTCCGCAGGTGCTGGAAATAAATATGGGTCCTGGGGAAAGTAATGAATGAATGTGAAGACGCCGCAGGCAGTTAACCCCCTGGAGGAATAATCGAAGGCTCTCTGTCAGGGCCAGCCGCACACCCGAGCGGCCTTTGCGCCCAGCTTTTTTCCCCTGAACAGCCTAGAAGGACTCTGTAATGAGAGTGGCTGGCAGGGTCCTGATGATCTTTAAAAATAGCTACCTTCTGACAGCTTTCACACCGGAGTTCTCTCCCAAGCCCACGGCCCTTGAAAGTGCCAATGGACCTGGGGCAGTGAGGAGCAGCTGGGTCACTCAGGGGAGAAGGGTGTGGGGAGAGGCAGACCTTCCTGCAGAGAAGCCAGTGAGGCTGACTCTGGGATGTCTATGACGGAGAGACTGGAGTGCTCTGGGCCTTTCATTTTTATCTGCTTTGAGGAAATGTGTAGGGCAGAGGTCGGCAAACTGCAGCTCGCGAGCCATATTGCGGCTCCTTGGCCCCTTGAGTGTGGCTCTTCCACAAAATCCCACAGCCTGGGCAAGTCTATTTTGAAGAAGTGGCGTTAGAAGAAGTTTAAGTTTAAAAAAATGTGGCTCTCCAAAGAAATTTCAATCGTTGTTCTGTTGATATTTATTTGGCTCTGTTGACGAATGAGTTTGCCGACCACTGGGGTAGGGCAATATCTTCAGCTTTAAGTGGCAACCTCACTGCTGCCCCCTCCCTCCACCTCCATCAGTAGGCTCCAACTCAGTGTATTTGACTGTAAAATGGAGATATTAAGTAATAACACCAAGGCTCAGTATATTGGCTGTCCTGTGCTAATACTTCATCAACATCAGGCACTGTCACCATTTCTATTGTGTTCATGCATATCATTAGCATAAAGGACATTTGACATCGAGGAGCTCAAATTACGATGTCATCTATAAATTGGCAAATGGGGGAGAAAGCCCGAATAGGGACACTGTATGCATATGCATATGTCGTCTTTGGTCAATGCAGGGTCTGGGGACTTCTCCCCTCACCTGAGGGTGAGCTAACAGCACAAAGGACTTATGGGAAAGGACAACAACGATGCAGAACAAGAGGAGGGGACATACAACATCAGTGTGAATGGCCCATGGAAAATCAGAAACAGAGAATTATTTAGTGCTGAATGTTTCCAGAAAGGGAAATTGTCTGGCATTATTGGACATCTCCAGTGGGAGCCCAGCCAGAAGTCATAAAGAGTCAGATGACAACTGACCGAGAAGGAAAAGGAGATGTGTGTTGTGACAGACTGTAGGGCCCTGAGGGTGACTTGGATCGACAGAGGAGGCACTAAACAGTAGAACTGAGGCTGAAAAACAATGACATCAGCAATGGGGAACAAACTTGACTAAGTCTTTTAGGATTCAGACCCAAATATCCTCCTTCCACTCCTCCTCCAAAATCCAACTCAAACGTCTCTTCCACTGTGGAATCTTCTCAACTTCCCCACCAGTGCTGGTCGTTATCCCTCTGAGCTCTCCAAAGACCAACTTCCGGTGGTGTACTCTTGACATTGATCTATAGCAGTGGTCGGCAAACTGTGGCTCACATGTTTGCCGCTCTGTTGACTAATGAGTTTGCAGACCATTGATCTATAGTATCTTCCCATCACCAAATATCTTGGGAGGAAACGCCTCTGGCTGTCTCCCAGCTGCATGGGAGGGCCCTTGTCAGGCTCTGGATTTCCCCATTTGTTTGTATTTTGTTGATTCCCATTGCCATGTGTCCAGACACTAGTGAGAACCCTGACTTCAGTTAGATCCACTGGAGTTAGTGGTGAGAATAACACCGGTATGACTAGGCAGTTTACACATGAATTATTCATGATCACACACAGGGACACACAGAATCTATTCGAGGAATCTTAATCCTGAAACCAACAGAAAGACTCACATATAAATCACCCCTCCCAAGGCAGATGACCAGAGAGATAGCTGATCTCAAGCAGCCCAGCAGGCAGACACAGGCCCTACCCTCCCGAGCCAATGGCATAGCCACCCTTTTCCACAGGACCGGTTTCAGGTCCCGCCCCCCTCCATCAGTCATAAATCTGTCCCTCAGCAAAGCACTCCTCTGTCAGCAGCTTCCATTCCTTCTGTAGAACTGGGCCACTCCACCTGGGGCCATGGGACAAGACCCAACTCAGCAGACTATGGGGTGGCAGGGGGTGATCCATCAGGGCTTCCTCCCTTCTGTTGGAAGAAAAGAGGCCGCCTGCTCACCCTCCTGCCCCCCGCCCCATCACACACAGAGCCCTGAAAGGCTGGCCCACGGGCTTCTCTGTCCACATGCATACCTCGCATTCCTGCACATGGCTTCCTCCCTCATTTCGGAGGCCTCCTCACAGGTAAGCTGGACTCAAAGGTGTAGCCATTCCCCTTAACTGCTCCCTTCCTAAAAGTTCTGTCCCCTAATCCTCCTTCTAGAAAAGTGCTTCCAGAGATGGGTGAGAGCAAGACTGAATACCCATTAAATGCCTACTAAATGCTAGGCATTGCAGCTTACGGCATGCTGGAATCAACAAAGAAATGGTTGGGTTTTTGTTTTTTTAATTGAAGAACAAAAGAAGAAGCTAAGAGATTTTGAAATAGTTCACTCTGTGCCACACATTAGTAAGAGGAACCAAAAATGGGATTAAAACCAGGGCTGGGCCTCGCTGGTTTGGCTCAGTGGGTAGAGCATCTGCCTGCAGACTGAAGGGTCCCAGGTTCAATTCCGGTCAAGGGCACATGCCTGGGTTGTGGGCTTGATCCCCATTAGGGGATGTGCAGGAGGCAGCCAATCAATGATTCTCTCTCATCATTGATGTTTCTAGCTCTCTTTCCCTCTCCCTTCCTCTCTGAAATCAATAAAGATATATATTTTTTTAAATTAAAAAACTAAAAACCAGGGCTGGCCCATTTCTAAAGCTTACGTTTTTCTGTCTGAAGATTTCCCAAGGAAAAGCCCCCCTAGCTCCACCCTGCAGCCCTCACTCTGCATGTTAATAAAAAAAAGAAGAACCTAAAAGAGAGGAGAGAAAGAATCTGGATAGCACATTCCTCCTCCCACCAAGCCCCCCACCCCTAACCAGCAGCCAGCGGGAAGCATACTCTGACCGCTCTCTGCCCTGCGAGGGCCCCAGCTCTGTTCTCCTTCGTATCCTCCTTTCTGGTGTATTTCTCCCACCAGGCCCTTCCTGAGGGGGGTGGGGTGGGAGCTGAGGAAGGCAGGGTGTGGAGCTGCAGCGCCCGAGGGAGGCCTTCCCACCACACACCTGTGCACCCTTCAGCCTCCTCTTGTGACAGCTGCTGTAGACCTTGACTTTCACAGAAGCCTGTTTTCGCTGAACTTGCATTAAACAAAAACCTGGAAACATGGGTCAACAAAAGCCAAACACGTGCCTCCTTCGTGAAGATGTTTAAGGAGCTCCAGCCCTCCTGTGGGAACAGCTCAGCAAACACTGCAAAGGGAACCCTGCTCCTTCTGGATCCAACCCGCCAAGCAGCCCCCTTGACCGCAGGTCAAGTCCCAGTGCCTGACCTTGACTTCCCAGGCTCTGCACAAACTTGTCCTCACAGTTCTCCATCCTACTGCCACTCATCCTGATAGGCCTATAGTTCATTGTCCTCCCTCCCTCCTTTCTCCCTTCTTCCTACCTCCCTCCCTTCCTCCTTCCCTCCTTCCTCCCTCTTTCTTCCCTTTCGTCCTCCATTCCTCCTTCCTCCCTCCCTCCCTCCTCCTTTTCTCCCTCCCTTCCTCCCTCCTCCTTCCTCCTTCCTCTTTTCCTCCTCCCTTCCTCCCTTCCTCCTTCACTTGTCCCTTCCTCCTTCCCGCCTTCCTCTATCCCTCCTTTCTCTTCCTTCCCAAGAGATGTTGAGCACCTCCTCACTGGTGGATGCAGAGTCAGGTGCTGCACAGACACAGTTTCCGAGGCAAATAGGCTCAGCACCCTCCATCCTGTGCCCCGTGCATGCACCCCCTTCTCCTCCTCTGCCCACACCTCCTCTGCCCACACCTCCTCTGCTGGGCAAACCCTTCTCACCCTGCATATCTCAAATGAAATAGCAAGGGTTTTCTTTAAGAATTCCCCCCATTTCCTGCAGTCCGTCCCGCTTTGGGGTTGGACACCCTCCACAGCGCTCCTCCCCTCCCCTTCCCATGGCATTCCTCCTCTTGGGCGTCCTTGTCTGCTTAGCGACCTGTATCCTTAACTAACCTCCAGGATCCGGGAAGGAAGGATGCTCAAAGGCTTTCTAGACACACTTTAGCGCTCCTTCCCCCACACACCTCAGTGCCTTCCAGGACTCAGGCTCACCTCAGCGGATCCTTTATTCCTCAGAGAGAAAATAGAAACCCTAAGATAACAATGCCCTCAACAGCCACCTCATAACCCACACCCACCTGTGGAAGCCCTCGCTTTTAGTTCTGAGGCCCAGACCACTACATTCAACTGCCTCCTCAGAACCTCTGCTGGGACGGCGGCCATCAACTCAAACCCAGATCCTCTACGACAAACTCATCGTGTTCCCTTTCAAACCAACTTGTGTGATTTTTTGTATGTTCCTCCAGAACACAGCCACTTGAGCTACAGCTCAAAGCTCACCCCCGAGGCTTCCTTCTTCCTCACTCCACACATACAAACAGCAGCTCAGTCATGTGGATTCTAGGATCCCAAAATAGCCATCCATATCGTCACTTCTTCATGGCCAGCACTCTTCCACGCCTCCATCATTTGTCTCCAGGATTTGAAACAGCCTCCTAATATGTCTTCTTGTCTCAGCCTTGGCCCTGCCAACCCGTGTACAATAATACAGCCAGAATCATCTTAAGAAGCCAAACTGGCTTAAAACCCACGAACACCTTCCCACTGGCCCCGGGAGGGGTGATGTCTGCATTCCAGGCCAGAGCCTGCAAGGCCACTCAGATCCCAGCCTCCACCTCCCTTTCTTGCTCACCTCCAGTTACTCCTCCATCACACAGTCTCCAGCTAGACCGAGCTGTCAGTTCACGAAACCCCCTTGTTCTCCGTGGCTTTCTCTGCCTCCTTGCTTGCCTGAGCGGGAATGTCACCTCATTATCACACACCAGTCAATGCGGTGACAGGGACGCCCCCTCATGTCCCTGTGGCCCCATGAAAGCCTTGGCTGCCATGAAGTGGACCCCATGAGCCCACCACAGCCCAGCTGTTCCCTGAAATCCCCAGCGGGAGCTCCTGCTGCACCTCATTATCACTGTCCCCTTAAATAACAGCAGCACTGGCACCTCTGCAAAACCAACACATGCATATTTGATCTGTATAAACAGTGTATATCATAGGACACTTCCTTTCAGAACTCCCTGACGCTGGAAATTCAAATGAGAGCTCACAGTCCCTGGGACTGGAGACTAATGAGGGCATCATAAATATTTGATTAAAGACAGGCCAAATTCTCAGGGTTTTGCCTCACAAAATTTTCAGAAGCAACCACTCAAAGATTCTTCTTGAATATCATAGCACTTTGGGGGGACAGTGAGAAGGCAGCTTCTGCTAATCTCCGGAGCTCTGATGGGCATCTGGCTCTCTCTTAGCTTTAAAATCGTCTTCCACCTCGAACTCTTGGTCAATGTGCTTGTGTTCCCGAAGACACAGAGAGATGAGAAAGGAATCCTGGGCTACATACCGGAAAAGCTGCTTCTCAACCCAGCTGGACCAATTTCCGGCTCTGTCAACTTGGGAGGAGGCGTTGTTCATCCCTCAACTTCCATGTTTTCTTCCAGAGGTGGTGAGAAAATAAATGACTGCCAAATGAGACTGGCCTTTACATTCTAGAAGTCGTCAAAGAAATGTAATGGGTTGGGATTACTAGTTAACAAGCTGGGCAAGATACCTGGTCACCTCAGAGAATTTCCCTTGTTGGGATTCTCCAAAAACACCACTTATCAAATTAAAAATCAGAGGACCCACTTAGAAAGCCATCTGTATCTGGAGATTTACAATATTCTTAGCTTTGGCCATATTGATCATACTTTTATGGGGATTAAATAATGTGAATTATGAAGAAAATCCTTGGAAGAGGTTTTTTTCATTGCAGTGTGCTGTAAGATAGTAAAACCCTGGGGGTGAGCTATACAGCCAGTAGTGAAGTCAAATAAATTATGATATATCCCACTAAGAAATTTTGTAGAAAAATAAAGCCATCACAAAGACATCTTTAATAATAAGGTTACATTCTTAACATTAAGGACATATATAGAGTATAAAATCCATAAGGTATAAAAAAATAAAATATATTTTTGCCCTGGTAAAATTATTTCATGTCTGAATAAGAAAGGGAGTCCTAATATAAAAATCAAAGGATAGATCATCAAAAGTTTTAAATTCCTGAAGTAAAATATACTATAAATAAAGTTTAAAGAAAATGGCACTATAACAAATATAGGAAAGATATCACTCTTCCTATTTAAAAAACACATACAAACTGATAAGAATATAATTACGCCAATAGATAATTGAGTGAAGAATATTGACAGATCATTCAAGCACACAAAAGAAAAAAAGTTTCATTCTGAAATAAGTAAGTAAGTAAGTAAGTAAGTAAAACGAATGAATTATGATCAGAGTGTTTTTAAAGACAATGCAACTGGGGCTGGCTGATATGGCTCAGTGGTTGAGCGTCGAACCAAGAGGTCACTGGTTCCACTCCCAGTCAGGGCACATGCCCAGGTTTCAGGCTTGATCCTCAGCAGGCGGTGGGCAGGAGGCAGCCAATCAATGTTTCTCTCTCATGGATGTTTTTCTCTCTCTCAATTCCTCTCTCTTCCTCTACCTCTAAAAATCAATAAAAACGTATTTTAAAAAGATATAACTGATCCATTGAGGGGGGAAGTTATAGAGAAAGGGCATTCTGATGCATCATTGGAAGAAATGTAAAGAAAATTTATAAATAGAAAAACTTAAATATAAATCAGGAGTCTTAAAAATGTTTATATCCCTTACCCAGTAATTTCATTATAGAAGCCTTCCCTCCGAGAAACAACCACATAATCTACTAAAATTTTATACCCCAAGATTCATCACAAATTACTTGAAGTACAAAAGTTCAACTACTATGAATTGTTATAGGGATAATTAAAAACTGGAAGGAGAATATCAATTTTTAAAGAATTTGGTAGATGTGCTTCTGACCCCAAACTATTTCTAAAGCAAACACAAAAGAAGAAGTATAAAAAAGAAAAAACTCTCATCTTCTGTGAAACCAAGAGAGGTATTTTGAAGTGAAAATCAAACTACTAAAAGCAACGATGTTGAAACAGGATAGGCAGTATGGCCACACCAAGAGACCACAGATTCTTCAAAACGTAAGGAGATGATGGTGTGGCCAAGAGTCTCCATGGACGGCAGATCAACACTCAGACCTTCTCCCCGCCCTGCCCTCCACGTGCCCACCCTCCTGGCCCTTCTCGCTCACTCAGTCCTGCAGCAAAGCGCTCATCCAGAAGAAACTCTCCCATTCTAACAAGGCTGTTTCAACCCGACAGAGAGGATAGAACAAAACCGCAGACCAATCTCGCATATGAATATTGATGGAAAACCCTAAATAAAATATTAGCAAATAGATTCCGGCAGCACATAAAAGCGGTTTGAGGATGGCGATCCAGGCACACACAGAGCCCCTTCTTGCTGCACCCAATTCATAGACATGACAATAAAGCTATTTTTAAAACAAACAAGTAAATGCACGCGCTCACACATACAATGGGGACGCTGGCCCAGTCAGAAGCCCCCGAGAGGAAGCGCGTGGGGGGAAATGCGCTTCAATACCGCAGGGCGGCTCCCCCAGGCTCCTCCTAAACCGCCACTCCACACACACACACACACACACACACACACACACACACACAATAGTGAAGTCACGCCATTAAAGGCGTCCGCCCACAACAACGAGGGAGGTGCGTTCGAACGGCCATGCTGTGCAGCCGAGCCTGCGTGTCTGAAACCAGGAGGACTTTACTTCCCAAGCACGAAGAGAGCTGTCCGGGACTGTGGGAGACTCTCCACTCCCAGACCAAGGCTCAGAGGCCAAGGCTGTGGGATGCTCGGCCATCAGCCCGTGACTCCCGCGGTGGCCCCACCATCCACACCCATGGGCAGGTTAGGGGAAAAGGTGGGGGGATCCCAGTGGGAAGTTTCACGAGCCGCCGTGGAGATGGGGTATGTCTCCTTGGCTCACATCCAAAACGAAATGTCTAAAATTAATTTTAAATCTTGTATAACTGAGAAAAATGAGTAAAAATATAGGAAACTGATGTGGCAGGAAGAGGGTTCGAGAGCGAGTCTGCCATAGTAACAGCCACCGGTGTGGCCATGTGTGTGGGCATCATAGGGGGCAGCCAGGATATACTTCCAAGAGCCCCAACAGCCCCACTTTATGGGGGAACCCCACCTTAGAGGAGGCGTCCAAGGTTACCCGGCTGGCCGGCGCTGGTGCCCGCCTGCTCCAGACTCCACGCCGCCTCGAGGTTGGAGGGCCTTAGGGAAGCCTTTCAGCATCCCTGACCCTCAGTTTCTTCATCTGTAAAATGGGAGGGGAGGGCAAGAACGATTTCACAGTCTTTGCCAGCTCAGAACTATGGCGTGCTGCTTGGGACGGCAGTGTCCCCAGCGGGAATGGCCACATCGCCATCACCCTGCATCCTAGGGCATCTTCGTGAGCAGGTCTCGAGGGTCCCCCAGGCCACGCTGGGCAAATGAGCTGCCGTCGATGGATCACAGAAATGACCTCAACTACCCCCTCCCTCCATCCACGGCCTTTGCACTGTGACCTTGTCCGACCTCCCAGCAAGAGCTGATGCATCTATTCCCCTCCCCTGACTCTGGCTGGCTCCAGGCCACAGCAGAAGGAAGGGTGGGTGTGCTGGCTCCCGGGGTGGCCTGGCAAGGCCCCTCAGGCCTCTGCTCTCACCACCCTGGGCCGAGGTGGACCAGGGTCCCGCTTCCCCTGGCTGATGTTCTCAGTTTCCTGTATTGACACGAAAGGGCACTTATTTGGCAATTGCACTTCCACTTATATTAACTGGCTCCTATTTCAGTTTATTGTCCCCGATCATAAAATCATTCTCTAATCTGTGCAGAAATTTAGAATGCAAAGTGCAAAGAGAACCAAATGTCGCCCATCATCTGTCAGTGGTATGATGTCATTATGATGGTCAGTGACCATAGCCACCCACATACAAGCCTTCAGGGAGGGTCTACCACATCTCAAAGGCTGCACCCAAGGTCTTGGTCAGGTACACACCCTGGCCTGCCCAGCCTCAGACCCCCAACATGGCACCCACAAAGGGGTATTGATCTGGGCAAATTTCTCGAGCAAACATGCAAAGGTAGAAATGCACGCTGTGAACCACGGACAGTGAAGACATCTGCGGGATTTGAAAAGAAGATGGCAAGTCACTGAGTGCCGAGCCCCCACACATCCGCTGCGGTGGGAAGTTCGGGGGCCTCTGAGACAGAGAGAAATCGATGGAACAGCAGGCAGGGAGGCTAGAGACGCGGCCTGCTTTCCGGGGCCTGCTCACCGAGGCAGCCAAGGGTGAGAATGAGAAAACAACGGCCTTCATGCGATTTTTATTAAGGAGCCGAGGAAGACGTTAAGTAATGGCTTATTCGAGTGCCCAGGCTCGGCAGGGAAACAACCAATAATTTCAGAGAACCGTATTATTACTTTGTGCTTGCTTATCTCTCTCTCCCCCCACCTGATAATCATCTGTCGCTCCATCGTTCTTTTTAAGGACATGCGAGAAAATAGAAAAGCTTGCGGATGGCAGGCAAAAAATTGCATATGATTACCTGGCTTTCCCCGCGCTGACTCTGCAATTGTTTGTTTTTGATGAGATAACAATGGAGATAGAATTGTTCAGAGCAAATGCTGCTCAAATTTCATCCAGCCGTAGCTCCCTGTCCTCTCCAGTGCACGCTGCCCCTCCCTCCACCAAAGACCCTCGGGGACAACAGCGCCACTGCCAATGGAATGAGCTGTGAGAGATAAAATCCTTTCTCTTTGACCTCCGTGCCCATCGGGACCCAGGAAATTCCTGTGCGATTGGGATGGCTTCATACCTAGTGATGGCACCAGTGCTCACCTAGGGCTTCCCAAGTGAGCCCAGCTGCCGCTCCTGCACAGCGTACGTGCGCTGGCCCTTCTCCATGAAATACCCCGTCCCTGTCCCCAATCCACCCCCACTCCTTAAAGATCCCTTGCCTTCGTGATGCTTTCCCCAACACCCCCAACTATATACCATCATCACTCCCCTGGTTCTATTGAGGCAACACATTCCACACTTGGAGGAACTTTCCAGGTCTACTCTCCTTGGACCATGAGCTCCTTAGGGGCAGAGGGCAGAGTCTGCAATTCTGCAGCCCTGTGCCTGGCACAGACTTCCTATCCCTTGGATGTTTGTCCAATAAATGAATGAATGACAAAAAGGCTGACTCTGCCAGGGGTAGAGGAAGTGGAGTATCCGTTTCGGAGTCGTCGCCATGCTGTGTGACAGGCCCTCCCTCTTATTCCTATAACACCACTGGGGATGATTCGGGGTGAGCCAGGTGGCAGCGGAGATGCCCACACACTGGTGCTGTGAAGGAGCATGCCTGCTTGAGATCAAGGCTCGGTGCTGCCTTCCATCTGGCCTGGAGGAAGTGCAGCCTTGTGGGAGAGACGCTGCACTGTGGACCAAGCACACGGAGCCCACAAGCTCTTCCCCCGCAATGCCCTGGGGAAGTGACCCTCCACTCCCCCAGACCTACGCCTCTATCTCTGTAAAAGGAGGAAAAAAAAAGGCTCAACCTCCTAAGGCTGCTGCCAGATGAGCTAATATAGGAGAGGCTTACCACGGCACCTGCCAGAAGGTTAAAATGCCGGGTATCACCAGTCGTGCCATCTGTTCCTTCCATTCCTGCCTTCTTTACTGACTCATTCATCTCTTCAGCAAGCCACTGGATCTAGCGTCATCCTGCAGAGTCGTCACCACAGGGAGAATGCTTTTGGTAAACCCCTGGGAAGTTCCTGGGCTCAGTCCGGAGCCTCGTGCCCTCATCCCTCCTGCGCTCCACCGTCCAGAGCAACCTTCCCACTTCTCGGGTCCAAATCTCATGACTCCTCTTCACTGGGTGGCCCCACCCTTCCCAGATCTGAGCACTTACCCAGTGAGTGGTTTGGACTTGCTTTTTTTTTTAATTTCTTTATTGATTAAGGTATTACATATGTGTCCTTATTCCCACATTACCCCTCCCATCCCCCCACACTCATGCCCTCACTCCCTTGTTGTCTGTGTCCATTGGTTAGGCCTATATGCATGCATGCAAGTCCTTTGGTTGATCTCTCTCCCTTACCCCCAAGAAACTAGAAACACCAATCAGAAAGGATATATGCACCCCCCCCCCCCCTATGTTCATAGCAGCACAATTCACCATAGCTAAGATTTGGCATCAGCCTAAGTGCCCATCAGCAGATGAGTGGATTAAAAAACGGTGGTACATCTACACAATGGAATACTACGCTGCGGTAAAAGGGAAGGAACTCTTACCATTTGCAACAGCATGGTTTGGACTGTCTCTTTCCCATCTTGGTCACAAGATTGGTTCAGCTGCTTTCCCTGCCTGCCTGAATGCCACCAAGTACTCCAATATCTACACTAGCCCAGTCCCCGCGATCCCCAGCAGGGGAGAAATTCCGAGTAGATTGCTTACACCATTCCTTTCAGATAAGTGAGGAGGTGGTGACATGGAGAAGTCCATAGCTCCGGAGTTCTCAACAAGTAAGACCAAATAAATGCCAGTGGGCTTTGGGAAGTGGTCTCTGGCGGTCTACTTAGAGCGGGGTTCACGGGGTGGGTTCATGGCGGGAGGCAGGTGGAGTATGGTGTGCATGGATGCTGGTTGGACACTTCCTGTTTCAGTTGCTCACTGTGGTGTGACAAACTACATCGAAGTTTAGCAGTTTAAAACAATAATTATTGTTATCACAGCTCATGGTTCTATGGGTCAAGATTTTCCAGTATATACAATAATATACATAGGTATGAAATAGTATTGTAATATATCTTAACATCCACGAAAGTCCTGAGGGTATAATTAGATGGAGGGGGAGTCGGGTGGAGACATCTTCATTGAGAGTATCTTCATTGACATGTGGAGGTGGATCCTGCCGCCTAGCAGCCAAGCGCGTCACCGCCAGCAAGGGTGCCGATAACCAATTTGTCCATCAGATTATGTAGACTCATTCCAGAAACTAGCCTGCATTTTTTTCAAGGGACCCAGGAAGAATAGGCAATGGAATTATGCTGATTTTTAAATATAATTTTCCAGTAGTTTAAGGAGAATACGTTTTTCATTTTAAAAACCAGCAGGATCAGCAGGCAGCTAAGTCCTGTTTTAGTTGGAAATCAGTGGGTGGGAAGAGAAAGCCACATTTTTTCCCTCTAAATGGAACCAGAGAAGCAGAAAATCTAACAAGTCGTAATCAGCCAAATTCTTTTTTTATATACATATCTGAGTAAGGAGTTGGGGTTTTCTTCTTACATTGTATTTTGTAATCCAACATAGTAGCAGCAAATCACCTTTTGCTAATCTCCATTCCTTTTTGTTGCATAAAAACCTTCATTTAAGGGAAGTCAAAAGAAACGCCTTTGAACCCTACTAATCTCTGGGAAAGCGGGAACTTAGGACCCCAAATCACCCATGGACGTTTGCATAGGAGAGGGAAGAGTGTGATGTTCTACTAGATCTCACCTGCAGCCACTCCCGGAGACGGAGGCTGGGAAGGCTGCGAGGCCAGGCATGGTAAGATGTTCTCAGTTGTCTTAAAAGGCTGAGAGTGGACTGAGCCTGGGGAAAGTACAGCCAAAGGTCTGAGGAAGACAGCGGAGGCTCAAGGCCCACATTCAGTGTCACCTGGTGGCCGTGGCTTACAATGTTTGCATGTGGGTTATTTGATTATCAGGTGACATGAATGCATATGAAGGGTTTGGTTGAATACCTGGCATGTAGGGGTGCCCAATAAATGGTCCAAGAGGCAATGGCAGGTCTAAAATCAATGAGCCAGTAAGCCAAGATCCAGCTAAATGCCCAGCCAGGGCAGGAAGTGAAAGCAAACTGGAAACACCTCCGGAGCGCCCCACACTCACTGCTGCTGCGACCCCACACACAAAAACAGCATCACACACTAAGGTTCCCTCTCAGTGTCTCAGATCGCCTCCTCCATAGCTTGTGTGCGGGTGCATGTGTGTGTGTGCGCGCGCGTGTGTGCGCAAGGCAGGAGGACTATTTAACCGATCTTATTGGATGTTTGCTGAGGTGGCTTGTGATCAAGACACCGAAGTGAATTCTTTTGTGAACAGAGGAATCCCTGGGTCAAGTCGGCATCGGAGCAGGCATTTTCTGTTGTGCGCCTTCGATTGTGTGTCCATTGCACCACCAGGCAGCACTAGAGGTGGGGACACCCGTGTCAGAATATTGGGGTGAAAATCCTGGCTCTGAAACTTACTCCGGCAAGTGACTGAAACACCCCATGCCTCAGTTTCCTCCTTTTCCAATGGGGACGATGTCAGCTCCTCCCTCACCGGGCGTTGATCAGGATTAAGTGAGATGATGCACATGGAGCGCCCGAGATGAGACTTGGCACGGAGCTCAGTCGCACGGTCATGTTAGCTGCTGTCCACTCCATTCAGTGTCACTGCTCGGGCGCTGCCGGCATTGGCTCCGTGGTCCAGACGTCTGGCAGGCGGCCTCCACGGCCCCCTTCCTATCGCCCTTTGTAAAATTCCGCATGGAGCCCTTGGAGGTGCTCCCGCCACGTGCTCCCCTCTTCTCCTGTCCTGGCGGAGGCTGCCCCCCTTGCCTGCTGCCCTCTCGGTGGTAGCCATGTGATTTCTGCATCATGGTCCACACTTCTGTAGGGACTCCGAAAGCCGTCAGAGCTGTGTGAGCCTCTGTTGCTCACACAGGCCGTCCCTGACCTGCCCCCTTTGGCTTATTGCCTCATCTCCTAGGGTCCCCAAAGCCATCCACACAGGTCCTCTCCCCACTCTCTGAGGAGACCATGACCTTTCTGGTGACTCACAGGACCTGCTTTGCATTTTCAATGACACACAGCTTACATCTTTTCCACCAACCCCATGCTGAGCCGGGGGGACTGGCATGGTTCCTGCAGCTGTGTTTCAACGTGCCAGCCAAGCTCTGCACTCAGTGGGTGCACAATAAATGCACATTAAGGCATAAAGGAGAAAACCCAGGTCACTCTAGAGGACAAACACGTTGGTACAAATTCCAGAACATTCTGAGTTGGAAGCTACTCACCCAAGAAGCTCCGTGGAGAGCTAAGCAAGCGCTGCTCCTTGAGTTGCCTATAATCGTTCTGACACATAGGTTCGGAGTGTGTCCCGGAGCGTCATCTCTTTGTGAGCAGAAGTCCTCTTGTCCCTGGGGTACTTCCTGTGTCACTCCAATCCAATATTCTAACATCTTTGATACGTTGCTGTCAAATGTAGCCATCTTGATGTCTTCTGCCGTGTGGACAGTAGAAATGTGAGCAATCCCAAGACCAGAAAAGCCCACAGTTCCATGTGTTCCATTGGACAACCAGCTGTATTCAGCACAATCAGTGCACCTTCACTGAGCACCTACTACGTGCAAAGTGCACAGCTGTAACGTGAGGAGGGAATGGGCAGTGCAAACGCCGTGATTGGCCAGTCTGGCCAGCCTCTCAGGAGCTTGGGTATGTGCGGCAAATACCATGAAAAGATCAGTGGGGTGGGGTGGCGGAAAGGCTTGAAGGCCACGTGGAGGGACGATGGCTTCCTAGCAGG
The DNA here is from genome assembly GCA_026230045.1 of Corynorhinus townsendii. Taxonomy (NCBI): domain Eukaryota; kingdom Metazoa; phylum Chordata; class Mammalia; order Chiroptera; family Vespertilionidae; genus Corynorhinus; species Corynorhinus townsendii. Next base: position 231,025,121 of record JAPDVU010000001.1, on the reverse strand, counting down.
GAGCCAGGGGTCCTGTTTCCCAGCGACAAATGCAGGCATGGTGCCCTCACAGCGGGACCTCTGCCTCGTCACACCAGCCAGCCCCTGGCATTAAGAGAAACCGGGTTCTCACTCTCCCTCCGTCCTGAGATGGAATGGGAACAAGTCAGACGGCTCCCCCAGTGCCATGCTCAGGAGAAAGTGCTGGAACAAGAGAGGGGACCTGAAATCTTGCATTCTGAGGAGCCACTCAAACTCTCCAACCTGGAAGGCCAGGCCTCCCGGGAGCAGGAGTGAGCAGCACCAGGGAGCTGCGGGCACCTGGGGCAGCGCACAGGGAGTGCACCCTGGACGGAGGCCTCCGTGTGCAGGGAGACCTGGTTCAACACGTGGCCGTCGTTGACCTGCCTGTGACTTGCCTGTGGCTTTGGGGACAGCTCAAGTCACTCAGCTGTCAGACAGGAGAAGACAAACATTTATGGCTGAATAGACACTTCTTTTTGTAAATAACAGTGTCATTAAAAGAACAGAAACTCATTGCTCAATGATGAATTGTTTAAAATAATTTGTTTTGTTTTTTAAGAAAAAGCTAAGTCTGGACTCAGGATCGACAGCTAGTCTACAAGGAGGTGGGCACAGAACCACAGGGGACAGGACCCGGGCCACCTTGGATTCAGAATGACCGTGCACTGTGACAGTGTGTTCTCTTAACCCCTTTCTCTCTCAGCTTACAGAGCAAATCCAGGGTGCTGCCTGGGAGGAACATCGAAAGCTTCTGTGAGGTTGAAAATGAGATCACAGGACGGATGGGATGCACAAGTGTGTGGGTAAACCTGTAAAGTGTGGTGCATTATGGGTGGATTACTATTATTATTACTACTACTATTATTATTAATATTAGGAGCTCAGTCCTATAGGGCACATGAAACAGTGGCCCCTCCCTTCAAAATTTTTCCCTCTGTATATGTATGTACACTTATTTACCTCTAGCATATATATTGCTACAGAGGGTTTAAGGCAGTTCAAAACAAATATAGGGATGCATGTTAAAAAAAATAAATAAACTGAATGGAAAATAGGAACAAGAAGATGAGCAACGTCATTATCTGTGGCAGAAGAATGAGTACGATTCCCGGGCCGTAGCTCCTGCGAGTAATTCATCGCTTTGCTATCAAAACAGAAGCCGCCAGTTCAAGAGAAGTGACCATCATCCCCACCCTGAACCCCGGCCAGCTGTTCCCAGGGATTGTGCAGACACAGGAGCCTGGAGAGCAGCGGACCCTGGCGGGGTTGGGGCTCGGGGGAGGGAAGACTTTCTGGGGACAGGAGAGCTCAGGTAATTCTCGGTGGGGGGACAGGAGACAGATCAGGAGGGTGGGCCACTGTAGGCAGGGGAGCAGGGAGTTCGCTGCCTGACCCTCAGGCCATGGGGGCAGCCCACTGGGTTCATTTGCACATGTGGGTGCCCGCAAATATCTGTGCAATGGAACCAGCCAAGGACAATGAGAATAAAGCAGTGGGAAAATAAAACCAAAGGACCCGCTAACTCAGAAATTCAACCAGGCCCCACCCGTCAGCAGCATCGCTGAGGCTGTGTCATTTAACGATGCGCCGGGCACACGCTTCAGGCTGAGGCAGTCTTTGTCTCTCCCTCGCTGCAATCTCTGTCTAAACAGTGCCAAGCAATATGGCTCTTTCTGGAATATTCTAGCACTTACTGCCTCCCCAGCAGGCATTGCTATCAGTAAACTCTCAGAGGGGAGGTGACATGAGACTCCCTCCCAGGTGACAAACCCAGGCTGACGTCTTGAATGCAGAAACTGAGAACTCCCAAAGCACCCTGTTGATTAGCTGACACTGGGTCTTATTAACTGCCTTCGGTCTCCCATTTCCTACAACTTGACGATGGATGAGACTTATCCTGGGGTAGGAGAGCTAAATGAGGAAGAATAGCACACAGCGAAGAACCCTGTGGCTGTTTATTTAACAAGCTGGGAGACCTGGCTCCTGCAGCCTGCCAGGTCACGTGGGTGCTGGGGATCCTGATGGCTAACCACTGCCCTCCCTCTTCCACGGCTCTCAGCTGCTCTCTGCCCACAGCTCTCACCTCATCTCACGTGCCTCCTTGCTCCCTCCCTCTCCTTCGCCCATTCCTTTCTTCTCCTCTCTCCTTCTCCCTTTTCCTCTCCTACTCTCTCTCCAAACATGTAGGTCATGTGCTTTGTCTCAGTGTGTTTCAAATGTCACACTGGCAGCCTAAAAATGGGTCATTTTTTACGCATTCTGTTCCCTGCTAGATAAGCTCATTCAACCCAATTACTCACGTATCCATTCAGCTCTGAGGGGTGGCGGGGAGTCTCTTATTATGTCTTTGATAGTTATGTTCCCATCTATCTTTCCTTTTCTCTCAATAAGTTGTAGATTGGATATGGTAGACAGAAGGATGGTTCCCCAAAGATGCTCACGCCCTAATTCCCAGGGCCTGTGACCCACAGCTGTCAGAGAAAGAAGGGAGTTCAAACATCACCCCCTTTACCATTGCAGATGAGTCCTCCGGGGAAGAAAACTGCCAAGGAAGAAATATTTCGTGAGCAACTACTGGCGGCTCCCTTGCAAACCGTTCAGGCTGCGTCCTGCACGTTCGCAGCACCTGGCCACGGGCGCTGGGATCTCCAGGCGCCTGAACTCTGACTTTCATTTAGCGTTTAATTAACTGGAATGGACCGAGGATCCCTGGCAGCCCCTGATTGCGATCTGTGGATGGATGGGCGTCCTTATCTGGAAATGATGACCGGCTTATCTTCCGTCGCGCAGCCAGCGCACATGATGTGTATCTCTCGTTATCCCGACTGATCAAACCCAGAAAGTTTATTAAGATTCTATCGTTCGGAGTTATCACCAGTGATAGGATTTTTCATCTGAATGTGCCTGTGCGCAATACCGTATTTTGCCTAAGAGACCCTCAGGGAGAACGAGAGAGGGAGGTTATCGGTGAGAAGCGTGCGCTGGATCCCCAGGCAATGACCAAGTCATGTAAGGAGTGTGGCCACCGCCCTAGACAACTCTAATAACTGGATAACTTAAAAAGAAGTGTATAGCCCACCAGCGTGGCTTGGTGATTGAGCATCAACCAAGAAGTCAAGGTTCAATTCCTGGTCAGGGCACATGCCCGGGTTACGGGCTCGATGCCCAGTGGAGGTGCAGGAAGCAGCCAATCCATGGTTCTCTCTCATCATTGATGTTTCTAGCTCTCTCTCCCTCTCCCTTCCTCTTTGAAATCAATAAAAAATATATTTTTAAAAAGTTTATATCTCCCCTTAAAAAAAAAAAAAAAAGCAAATTGACATGGATTTAGAATAACAGAGGCAGAGGATGGAATCGGAATGATGCTGAAATAAGAACAGAAAAGCTGTTGGCCAGGTGAGAAACTGGAAAGGCGAGCCACGTGGTTCTGTATTTTGTTGAAAGTGGCCTCTGAGCTTCCCAGAAGCCAGAGCAAAGGTCAGAGGTGATCCATGCTGCGGGGCCGGGGCCAGGAAATGACTGTGAGCCAGCCTTTGAGAGAAGCCAGCTTCCCTTTGGGTCACTCAGACACTCGGGGATCCATCATCCAATCAACAAACAGCTCCCCAGTCCTCATTTACCCCGGCCACCGTGTCAGTGCTGGGTGTTCAGTGCTGACTCGGACGCACTTGCTCTCTGGCTGTGGACAAGCCGCTCTAGGTGGCGAGCAGCATGCGACCATGAGTCAAAGGTGAGGTGTTCCCGTGGGGGTGTGCAGGGCACCCCCGAGGATCCGAGGCTGAGTGATCTCTGTGCCCTGTGCAACTGGGAAAGTATTCACACACAAGACCCACACTTATTACTTTTTAAATATATTTTTATTGATTTCAGAGAGGGAGGGAGAGAGAGAGAGAGAAACATCAATGATAAGAGAGAATCATTGATTGGCTGCCTCTTGCACGCCCCCTACTGGGGATAGAGCCCACAACCTAGGCATGTGCCCTTGACCGGAATCGAACCTAGGACCCTTCAGTCCACAGGTCGATGTTCTATCCATTGAGCCAAACCAGCTAGGGCAAGACTGACATTTAAATGAGAGACCTACAGGATCTTTCTGATGACCTCTATGAGGCAGGCGCCGGGACTAGAAGCAATCTCAAATGATAACGGAGGTCCACATGACAGGTCGTGATCTGAGTCGGCCTCCCTTCCCTGGCTGAGTGCTCCATGGACCACTTCCGGCTTTGCTCTCCATCCTCACGGCCCCAGCACAGGCTCTGGCATGGAGTGCGGTGGGTGCTGAATGGACAGGTTCCTCATAAGAATGAAGGAGAGAAGGAGAGAAGAGATGCCCTGGTGAAGGCCATGATAATATGGAGTGATGGTGGGTGGTCCTGATTCTTGGATAATCGGCAGTACCTGGTCACTTTAAGATTTCACCTCAATAACATGGGTGGCATTCTCCTTCCAAGGCTGATCAGAGGACCACACAGTGGATCTTACCCCTTTTCCAGAGATCTCTAGACTCACAAGACCAGTTCACAACCTTGAACTTGGTTGATGTTCACAAACATCTGGTAGGCACCTAATGGCCCAGTGGGGTAGGAGGCTGGAGATAAACCTGGGGGAATCATGCGGCTCTAATTCCTCCCACATGGTGTGGTTGTTGGGGTCCATGTGTCTGCCTCTCCCTCTTGCCCTGTGAGCTCTCTGAGCCCCAAATGCCATCTGCATTTTCATAGAAAATTCAAAAACCTTGGGTAGAATTAGAGTTGTACCACAAGGGAGCTGTGGGAGCCTGGGGCAAGTAAATAATTAAACCTCTGAATGTGAAATTCCTCTTCCGTCCCATGTAGAGAGAGTGAAATGCGTTCTGTGCAATTCAAAACAGTTGCACACCTGGCGTCCCCAACGCTAACATAACCCACCTGCCTTGTCACCCAGCCTCCATCAGTAGGTTGTCCCTTGTTCTTCCCACTTCCAGTCACTTCTTCCCACACCTGGGCAGATAAGGAGCGGGGAGCCTCCCACTGGCCCATAGTGCTCAGCCTTTCACACCTATCCAGGTCCCAGGACCCTCATCTTTCTCCATTACCCTCTTTATTTTCCTGAGTTTTTATCTAGTTTGGGGACTTAACACCCCCCCCCCCCCGCCTAATTTTTCTACTCTCCCTTTCTAGAACCAGCAGAGCACTTGGAATGTTTGGGCTCTACCTCCCGGCTCCATAACTCTCCACTATTGCCTGGAAACCTGCTCGACTCAGCTCCTCCTTGGCACTCACTCCTTGCTGCCCCGTTCATTCATTAGTGCCCAGGAGCCCCGCCCCACCCTTTCCTTCTTCCCGCCCTCTCTGCCCGTACAAATTCCATCTCTGAGGTCTGCTCACATGCCTTTTATAGTGACATTTATGAAGTTCCCTCTCGACAGGAGAGAAGTCAAAAATAACTATATATCATTTTAAATTGCTCTGGTTGGTAACACTACGTTTTAAGAATATCAAGGGGGAACAGTGTCTAATGGCAGGGCGACGAGTGGGCAAAGAGCTGACAGCGTAATTGCGTGACCAGGTGCTCCGCGGCAGCGAGCGGCTGCGGCCTGTGCGAAGCAATGGGTGTCAGGGCAGTAATTAGGCTCCTGCAGACAAACCTGAAGTGCCATCCGCTCGCCCTGAGCACCCATCACCCCCCGTTATGCCAAGTTCAGTATGAAACATGCCGACATCCTCCTTTTCCCACAAGGCTGCCGAAAGTTCCCGGGGACGTCTCCCCCCCTCGCTCCCACGCGAGTTAATGAAGTCACCGCTTCCCCCGCATGTCAGAGAACTTGTTCCCAGGATGGCAGTACCCTGGTGCCCGTCAGTCCCCAAAACACCCATCAGAAGCTTAGGCCCTGCTCTTTGAGCCTTCCCTTCCGACGTCAGGCGGGCTGACGCACTCACACACAGGGCTTCTCTCTCTGTGTTCGTGTTTCTGTTCGCTGTGCTCAGCTCCTCAGAATAGTGCAAGGGCCACAAGAACCCAAAGAACGGCCTCTAAGTCCCAGATGAGCCATGAGGCATTGGTTGTCCCCTGATGCCAGCTGGCCACGTTCCCATTCAATGACCCCACATGGAGACTACAGGGAAGAAATGGGACTAGACGAAGCCATGGGGCAGTGGTGCCCTGGGAAGGTATCCTGTCCATCATTCAGGGTGAAGACTCATAAAGGTGCAGCAACAGTAGGTGATGGCCCAGGTGAATCGGGTCTGTCAGCGGGAGGGTGGTGGACTGCAACCTGAGGTAGCAAGAGTAAAGAACTGGGCCTTGAAAGTGTTTGAGGACGGTCATCTTTGGAGAGGTCCATCAGGAGGCTTCAGGGCTGGCCACCAGACCAAGGGTAGTCAGAGACAGGACATCAAAGCAGGATGACAGAGAGGCAAGGGACACTTCTCAGATGTCCGCTGGATTTGCCTCCCCAAACAAGGTCACCCTTTTTACTGGTCACAAGCATGCTGGTCTTCATGTCGGAAAATCCTCTCTCCTGCTCTCAGTCCACATGGTCAGGTGAGGTTGGCCTGCCCACCCCCACACACCCAGGAATGAGCGGGATTTCCACTCTGGTCTAGCCGGGAAAGCACTGGGATTATCGGGGAAAGGATGCTTTCTCTATGATGAGGTTGTTGAGATAGTCTCTGAGGGGGTCACCTAAGGAGAGAGACCACATACAAATAAAGCCAGGCCCTAGCTGGTTTGGCTCAGTGGATAGAATATCGGCCTGTGGATTGAAGGGTTCCGGGTTTGATTCTAGTCAAGGGCATGTGCCCAGGTTGTGGGCTTGATCCCCAGTGGGGGGCATGCAGGAGGCAGCCAATCAATGATTCTCTCTCATCATTGATGTTTCTGACTCTCCCTCTCCCTCTCCCTTACTCTCTGAAATCAATAAAAATATATTTTACAAACAAACAAACAAAAGCAAATAAGCCAGAACCATGGAGAGCTGGAGAGCTGGAAAGGGGCCAAGCCTGAGTGACCATGCAGTTTCCTGAATGCAGCCAGGCCTTGCATTGGGCTTGTGCCAGTGTCCATTGGGTTTCATTCTCTGATGATGGACTAACCCTAAATAAGAGCGTCGGATAGAGATGAGTCCTAGAGGATTTGGGTACCAGTCAGCCTTGGAGGGAAGGTTCCCTTGAGCAGAGGGCATTTCAGCCATCAACGCTATAGAGGGGTGTGCCAGAGGGAAGCAGAAACATGGTTACCCACCCGGGGCAGAAAGCAGGGAGTGAGGGGATTGAGTCTGAGTGTCAGGGTCTTTCAATGTCTCCCACCCAAGCCAGGCAGGATGGGACCCCTGGTCGGATTCAGGAGACAAGCTGTGAGGGACACATGCTGGTTTCCATAGTCACTCAGGCCCACGAACTTGACACCAACCAAGTTCGCTTGGCCCATGGTTTGCCCATTTGTAAAATGAAGAGGTTAGATAATTTGCTCTTTAAATTGTCCCTCTGGCCCCTGACAACTACAATCTCCTTTTGCCACTTGGTCCCATAAAACCAGATAATATAAAGCCCAAAGGCTCAGAATGGTGGTTCCTGGGCTTGGAATCAAGGATTTTTGAGAGCAACGAGTCTGGCTGCTGTTTCCATGTGAGGGGATCTCCCATGTTTCTCTCACCTTCTATTACTCTTCCGCTCAGCTGCCTGGGAAAGGCTCCCCAAACACCACTGAGATCTCACCATTTCTCTGACTGAAATGGTTAGTATCTACAAAACGCATTGAGTCCCTAGGGAAGACCATGCTTGGCCAAAAACAACATTCGGAGGACATGAAGTTGGAACATCCTGCCCGCTGAAAATTTAAAAATTCATGAAACTCTTGTTATGATGCCTTTTTGCATCCTTTAAAAAAAGACATAAGTGACATTTATGACGTTACATGATCTGGTTTTACATGGTGTGAATTTTATTGTCCTCTTTTTATTTAATGTCTTCATGAACTCATTAGAGAAGGGCAGACATGGAAAACAGCCTGTGTGCTCAGAGCATGTGTCAGGACACGGGTCTAAATGCACAACGTGCTCCAACTTATTACCATCGAGCGTCAGTGCCCCAGCTCAGCCCTGGACTAAATATGCTGTGTTGGCTCAAGTTTTTGTTTTGTTTTTGTTTGTGTTTTTTTGTTTTGTTTTTTTATATATATTTTTATTGATTTCAGAGAGGAAAGGAGAGGGAGAGAGAGATAGAATCATCCATAATGAGACAGAATCATTGATTGGCTACCTCCTGCGAGCGCCCAACTGAGGATTGAGCCCACAACCCGGGCATGTGCCCTCACCGGGAATCGAACCACGACCTTCTGGTTCATAGTTCGATGCTCAACCACTGGGCCACGCCAATCGGGCTTGGCTCAAGTTTTAATGATCATGAGAAGTTACCTGACTTCCTTCTTTTTAATTAAATGTATTGGATTGACATTGGTTAATAGATTATAGAAGTTCCATGGGTACAATTCTATGAGGCCTCATCTGTCTATTGCATTGTGAGTTTACCACCCCAAGTCAAATCTCCTTCCATCACCATATAATAGACCCCCTTTACCTTTTACTACTCCTTTAACCCCCTTTCCACCATATTGTTGCCTGTGTCTATGAGTTTTTGTTTGTTTCTTTGCCCTGTTTGTTTAGTTGTTACTTTCAGTTTTATATCCCACTATGAGTGAAATCATATGGTTCTTGACTTTTTCTGTCTGACTTATTCTCATCCATGTTGTCACAAAGGGTAGTATTTCATATTTTCTTATGGCTGAGTAGTATTACCTAGTATATATGTACCACATCTTCTTTATTCAATCACCTATCAAAGGACATGTTGATTGTTTTCATGTCTTGGCCAACATGAATAATGCTGCAAAGAATATAAGGGTGCATATGACTTTTTGGTCATTGGAAAGTTAAATCATGGTTCAGATGTGGCAAAGCAGCATATTAATGTCAGGTACCCTCTGGTCATAAACATGGGCTCCTACAGAACTGTCTTTAGGGTAAACCCTGAGAACTATGTACAGGCCCTACATGGACCAACGCCTACCCAGGCTTAGGGGTCTCAAGGAAGATGGGTTCTCTTTCCCACCACTCGTTAATGATGAGGCCATTTTTCTAAGAATGGTCCACAAACATGAACTTTTCATGATGTCCGGTGGGACACATGTTCTACTAAGTTTTTTCCAGTCTCTGAGTTGAACCCTGAGGAGACAAGAAGAGGCTCTTTAGGCAAAATGGAAACTCATGGATACCTTAGGAAGACAGAACCACACATAGATCATTTCAATATGATGTGACTGACAGTGATGGAGATACCCACAGAATCCCAGGGGAGTCCAAATTGAAAAAATAAATTTTGGGATGAGAGAGTAGGTAGTTTTACTTCAAGGATGAGGAAACCACGTCTTTAAGAATGGCCCAATGCAACTGTTGCATTGAATTTAATCAAATTTTCTCAATCGTCTTACCGGTTTCCATGACTAAGGCTACGCATCACTGATGTGGATATTTCTGATGAGCATGTGGAAATAGTCGCTTCTAGTCTCATTTTTTAAAAAACGTTAAAAAATCAAAAATACTTTTTTTATTTTTCAGCAACTACAAAAGATTAAAGGATTGTATGACAACACACCCTCCACCATGCCTGGGAGTGAGGCATAGACCACTGTGGGCAGAGACCTGTGACCCCACTGCAGGCTGGAGACTAGCACACAGCAGGGGGAGAGGGCAGTTTGCTTGCTTCTCCTCACCAGGTGATGGATTCTCCCCTCAGCCAAAGCTGCCCAGAGCAAGAGGAGGAAAGGTATTGTGGTTTGTACTGGAGGGAAGTAAGAGAAATGGAAGATTAAGACAATGTACAGAGTTTCAGTACAGTCCCTTTCATTGTTTTAGTTGTAATGCTGGAGTGAGTTAAAGGATGCTTTGGTCATAGATCAAGTTTACAGTTGGGTCTACTCAGCCTGAGGCAGAATATATTGATTGGGGATAGACCAAATCCTTGAGCCAGTGAACAGCTGTAAATGCACAAAAAGAGCCCCTTTCTTGTGCAAGCATCTCTTAATAATCCCATTAGAAACTGGTTAATGAACAGATGCTGGTAAAAAATGAGCCAGAGAAAGAGTGCCCAGAAGGGGACCTGAGGTCAAAGGAGCCACAGGGGTTATTAACACAGCCACTGAAAATTAGACATATGAACAATGCATAAGGGAAAAATCATGAGTTCACTGTAATTTCTACTATCTTAATATTTGACTTTTAGACCCAACATATAGCATATAGAAAAAAAGGGGGGTGATCATTGAGTTAACTCACTTGACCTTGAATACAAGCTCAGTGGTTTATCATGTAGTTCCCTGATCTGTCATATTCTTGGTTTTCTCCTTCCTTTTAGGTAAAATAGGGTTAATAAGCCTCACCTCACAGGCTTTGTTTGACTTTGAATTGAAATAAGCAAAGCACCTGGCCATGAGCCTAGACCCGAGTCGGCATTCAATCATCTGTAGTCAATATTTTCATTGTTATGCTCAAGTTCCTCTTGGAAAAAGTTGGACCACAAGGTAAATATTGACCCTCTAATCCCTTGGTTTTTAGCCTGAATTCTTAAAACCTAAATTGTCTTCTGTTCCACCACTTAAAATACAGTGATATAAAGGCCCTGAACTTTCATATTTTTGCATCGGAGAGTCACAGAAATTGTTCACTTGAAGACAATAGAGAAAATGAATTTTTGCTCCACTCTCACCTATCAAACCCTACCAAAAATAATAATCATTTTTTAAATGCAAGAAAATATACCATCTTCAAATGATACAAGGGAATTACCACCACTTCAAACCATAAACCATGGAACAGACCTGCCAAATACCATCTGGTCTACACCTAGGTGGTGGAGGGTGCTGAGCAAAGATACTCTCTACCTTTGGTCTCAAGCAGAGCATATCGTCCCTAAAATGTCAACTTTTTGAGCAGCATGCCCAACAATCATTTGATCAAGGACCTAGGGCTGTGTAGGAACTATAGAAGAATGAGCAATGCCCTTCTAGAGATCCCATCCAGGAACATGGACTGCCTCAGGAAAGGTGAGCATCTGTGTCATTGCCTCCTAGCAATGAACACAGGAGGAGGTCAAGTGCAGTGTCCAGGGGAAAGGAAGCAGAACATTCATAATGGTAGTACAGAGAACCTGAGGCCTTGGGGCCTTGCTGTTTTCCATCCCAACATCCTGAATGTTGAAAACTGAGGCAAGACACCCCAGTAAGCACCCACGGAAAGCCTGTGGGACCAAGACTGGCCTCATGGGATTCTGACCTATGCAAGTTACACATGGCCCCAAGGTCAAAAGGGCCCCACACTTGAACTAATGCTCAACTTAGCTGTCATGAGATTCTTAACCATTCTTGGAGAAAGCATCCCACTTTTTCATGGCACATCGGATCTCACAAATTATGTAGTCAGTCCTGTGTGGAATGAACAAATGAATGGATGAATGCCATCACTAGCCACTGCCTTCAGCCTCAAAGCCTCAGTTTCCCCCAAGGTGGCGGGGAAGAACCCCTCCCCTGTTTGGCTCACAATGCATCCTAGCATCACCACAGAGAGTGTGCAGAGGAGTGGCCAAGGAGAATTCTTCCAGACGTACCCTCACCATACTCATGCACTCAACGCACCATCTCCAACCTGTTCTTTCACAGTACAAGGTGATTACTTTTGAACTTCAAAGACCCTTTGCTTACACTGTTTCCTCTGTTGAAATGTCCATCCCATAGTCTGCCTGGCCCCCTGCACATGACCTTCAGGACAAGAGAGAGTGTTTTCTACCCTAGGAAGCCTTCCCTCCTCCAGGGAATCCATAGACCCTCCTCTCCACTCCCTCAAAACCCTCTGCTTGCTTTTACCACAGTACTGTTCTCCCTGTGAGCTAGGGGCTGTCACTTCTCTATTTCATAAACCTCTCCCCCTTTTTCACTGTCTGACAGGCCTATGATTGACACCTGAGGTCCAGAGGTGTCTGAGGCTTCACCGGGCAGGACAGACAGACAAGTCCTCCATCTCTACTGAGCCCACAGAAGGTGCTCACTAATTGTTAAATGAATGAATAACTCAGGGTTAGGACTAGAACTTGGGGGTCCTGGATTTTTAGCAAGTCTCTGGCAGGAACATGCAGCCTGACCTTGGATAAGTCCTCAGCCCTCCCCTGTGAGCCGTGTCCCCTTCTGCCAATGGGAGAAGAAGAACCAGATGAGAGATAGTCTCTTTCTTGACTTCCCTCTTGTCTGGATCCAAAACTTTACAAATCATCAATCAACATCCTACTGAAGGCCAGTGTCGATCGGCACTTCCAGCCACTGGGCACTTGGACTGGCATTGCCTCTAGTCCCCACAGCAACCTTGCAAAGCAGATGCACATTTCAGTTTTCAGAGGATGACTGCATAACTTGAGGAATTAAATACATTTTGCCACTGTCACACTGCTTTTCAACGACTGCTCTGGGATTCGAATTTACCTATTCAACCCAAAGCCTGTACACCACACCGGACACAGCTCTGCTCGCGCCTCCATCTCCTCTTGTCTTCAGTCCCAGCCCCACCGCTGGTCTAAGAACAGAAAGCCAACTCACATTAAGAACAGGGATCTGAAAGCCTGCATATTTCCAGTGGTTTTTCCACTGGCCACCCTCCAGTTAGCCAGGCTTGGAAAGCTGGGCATTCCCTCCTCGGGCTGGCTAAAAGCTCCCTTCAAATCCATGGAACTTAGTCTCCGGGGGGCTTCCTCAAATCACACCCACAGCACCCAAGCCTGCTGCTCACCCCCATCTGGGTCAAACAGAGTGGCCTTGTCCCAGGAAGCTGGGCCCTTGTTCCCGCTTCATTGGTCCAAGGTCGCATCTCCAGGGCCTGAGCTGGTGGCAGGAGCTCCATGACACTGCCAGGAGGCTGGTCACAGGCAGATCCTCCACATGGCTCAGCCCTTTCACCCTCTGACAGTTCCTACCCCTGCAGTAAATTCTTCCATAACACAAACAGGCGCGCAGTAAATTTATTAGTCTGGCACTCTGTGTTACTCAACAGAACGGCGAGTCTTAAACAGGTAACTGCGGCAGTAAATAAGCCAGTTTGTTTGGGCGCTGTCAGCCCTAAGTGGTCACGGGGCCTGGAGCAGTGGCGCTGGCCTTTGAAAGTACCACACATGCCTGTCTCCTTTCCATTTGCCCCCTGGGTACCTGATGGCAACACACCACCAGGCCACAACATGGCACCTTAGAACATGTCCCTGCACTTCACAACGTCCATGTGCAGAAGACACGAAGCTAAATATGTCAGGGCCCCATTTGTTCTTCCAGCGTGAAACAAATGGGGCCCTGACCTTGCCTATCATGGGGATTCACATCAAGATCGGGGCTTTTCTGCCAGCTGGTTTGTGAAGAACCAAGTGGAAAAGAGAAGATCAGAGGAAACAGAAGACAACTACCATTTATTGACAGGGCCCGTTGAGGCCAAGCAGCCTGTCTGCACCATCTGTGTACTCTCCAAGGCCAAGTGTATCTCCAGGCACCAAGTATAGGCAAATAATAACCGCTGGCCTCTATGCCAGACTGCACTGGGCTCTTTCTACAACTATTTATTGGGAAACGTATTCATCTCCCAAAGCTGCTGTAACAAAGTCAACACCAACACAGAAATTTCTTCTTTCAAGGTCCCGGAGGCTGGAAGTCTGGAATCAAGGAGTCAGCAGGGCCCTGCTCCCCGGGGATCTTGGTAGAATAGCCCTTGTGTCTTCTTGGCTTCTCGTGATGGCCATGGATCCTTGTCATTCCTTGGCTTTCGGCTGTATCACTCCAGCCTCCGCCTCTGTGTCACCTGGCCATCGTCTCCGTGCCGGGGCCTTCTCTTCTTATAAGGACACCAGTCATATGGGTCTACCCAACTCAAGTACGACCTCATTTTAATTAATTATACTTGCAATGACCTATCTCCAAATCAAGTCACCTGTTGAGGTTCTGGGAAGCACATGAATTTGGAGGAACATTACGCAGCCCAGTTCAGATGTTTATTACGCATCAAGGTACTTTCTCTCCTTGAACCTTCCTAGCCCTTTGCTGGGTAGGGATCCATGTGCCCCTTTCACAATGAAGACACGAAGATTAGGGGACGTCAAAGTACTTCTCTAGCAATGTCTCACAGCTAGGGATTGAGGAAGCCAACTCAGCTCTGTTCCAAAGACCTCATTTTTCCCAGGACACCGCGAGGCCATCCCCTCTGTCCAGCGCTCACTTCCTGCGGAGTTGCCTTTGGAGCCCTCTCTAAAAACAGCTCGTACACGCAGGCGCGCACGCGGGCCTATGTGTGAATGACGTTCATCCCGTTAGAAAGCATAGCTTGGATTGTTTAAAGGCCAATTGCAAAAGCTCCAAGAGCCAGGGCCGGGGGAAGACAGTCTATAATGGAGCTGCCGCTTTCTTCAGACCATATTTGGATTCAATCGCCTGTTACCCAGAGAGCCCTGAAAATAAATGCACCGATAAATAATTATTTCCTGCCCCGCACATTACCAAATATGACTGTGCACGGTCTGGTGGCCAAGGCGACGGCCCATTGTTCCAATGCCTGGCCCCACCCCCACTTGGCTGCAAAACCTGTGGCTTTGCCTTCCTGTGAATCCCCACTCAGAAAATAGAATGGCACCCCGTCAGCGAATGCCTCCGGCTGCCTCGCCACTGCCCGGCCCTGGGATCAATTAGATAAATGCAGAGCCATGGAGCTTGCTCCGAATATGGTCAGGAAAACAGTCTCTCCGGGATCTGGTGATTCCGGAACCTTCTGCCTGAGCGAGCCCTGCACTCCCCAGCGGCCCCACTCAGACCCACCCTTCTCCAAAGTGTGACCGCTGGACGGTGCGTGGTGAAAATGTCCTTGCACTTTGCCTTGGGGGAAATTCGAGGTAAGAAAGAAGACATACAGCGAATAACAACAACTAGAAAATACTTAGGGTTTTTTTTGTGTGTGTGTGTGTGTTGTTTTCTTTAGACACAAGTAGGCCCAGATTTGAAACCTACTCCACAATCCAACCACTGGCTTTGTGACCCTGGGCGAGTCACTTCCCCTCCTTGGTCTCCGTAAGCAAATGAATCCTGCCCACCTCTGTGTAGGACCAATGAGCTCACACAGATAGCATGCCTAGCCCAGAGGTAGACTTGAACATCAGCTCCCCTCACCCCATTCTTCACAAATGGGGAAACTGAGGGATGTTGACCCTTAAAATCTTGACTAGTAGAGTCAAAATTCAAACCCAGATCCCCCTCAGAGTCAAGGTGAGGATGCCCAGTGAGCCTCTGCCCACGGACCACAAGCTCCTTGAGAGCGTAGGCCATGCCTCATTCCTCTCAGCACCACCGTGCCTGGCAGATGGCCTGGCACATGGAAGGCTCTAATCCATGCTTCTGAAGAAATGAAGGGATAGAAGCCCTCCTCCATGACCCCCTTATACCGGCACGTCCCCGCTGTGGCTCTGGCCACTCCGAGGGCCATCGCTTGTCTGCATGGGTTCCCTCCTCAGAGGGTTGCCAGATCCATCGTAGCTGTCTGTAAGGTACCAGCAGTGTCATTCTTATGACTTAGTGCAATGCCTGGTACCTAGTAGGTGCTCAATAAACCATGGCTGGAAGAGTTCGCCAGGCTTTTCACGGTGTGCAGAGGAAAATGCGGGGAGATTGGACTTAACTATAGGGAGCTCCTACGCCGAATACTGTATTCGGTGCTCCTCTCTGAATCCTCACACATGCATGCACGTACATTCACATGCACACACACATGCACATGCACACATGCACGCACACGCAGCAGGCTTATCCCCATTTTACAAATGAGCAAAACTGAGGTTGGACTAGTGAGACAGCTCAAGAATGTCAGAGTTCGAATGTCACAGAGCTCAAGTCTGACAGCGAAACCCTTGCTACCCCACACGGGTTCTCCGACATCTGAGCAGAGTGTCGCCTACTTCCTCATTTTACCCACAATCAGCTGGAAGCCCCTCCCTTGCTGCCGCCCTGCCATCCTGGGGGGAGGGACCCCCTGAGGGAGCCAGCTTGCCCAAAGAGGAGCCATGCCAGCTGCAGGCTGGGGAGGGCTGGACCTCCCGGCCAGCAGGTCTTTCACCTCCAGGACTTTTTCTGCACAGGCCTGGCACTCTCAGACTTCATAGTTGGGGGACGGGGGGGCATGCAGGGAGAAGGAAGACCCCCCTTCCAGCTCTGCGGTGGACTGACAGGTGCCCCAGTGTGAGCTGAGCCCAGCACATGTCCCTGTGGCCAGCCACCACGGCCAGGGGGTGGAAGGCTGCTGTGGCGGCCATGGCTTCCCCGGCACGAGGGTGGCCACTTCGCAGCATGCAATCCAGCCTTCCAGGTCTGCCCTCGCTCCCCAATGAGCCACTGGCAGAAGCAGGGCTGGGGGCACAGCAGCATTGGGGATTCCTGCAGGGACACAGTGACCCCCAAAGGCTCTGAGAATTTCCTTGGGGAGGCTGAGGGCCAGCAGCCAGAGAACTGGACAGAGAACCGGGCTCCTGACTCCGGTAGTCCCATCCATCCTCCCACCATACCTTGAAGGCCAGTTTGCAGAGGAGAAAACTGAGGTTCATCAGACAGGAAGAGAAAGAAGACAGTAAGGGAGCAAAGTGCTTCTAGTCCACCCACAATATCAAGTTCGGGAGCAAGAAGCCGAAGTTCTGATCTGGAGTTTTCTTGAGCAGATCAAGAAGAATCTGAGAGCAGCCCTGACCGACAGGAATGGGCCCCCGCTCTCTTCGTTATAAGAAACCTACCACGGGGAGCGAGCACCTGTGAGCTCTGCCTGCCTGGCCCCTCCTCACCCGCTCCAGGGGGACTCTGCTCCGATGTGTTCCTTCTGGGGCGACGGGGGTGGGGAGGGGGTGTATTGGTGCTAAAGGTGGGGTGGTCTGTTCCCTTGCAGGTCTCAGCGTGGCATCTGCATCGTGCTTTGATGTCCACAGAACACGTGGCCCTGTGGGGGGGTCCCATCTTCATACAGCAGAACCACAGCCACCGAATGGTGAGGGTGGGAGGCAAGGAGCCAGGCACTGCCCAGCGCAGGGAGACACAGCAGGTAGACCGCGCCCTCCACGCGCTGTGCACTCCGTGGCCTGATTCTGTGGCCGCGAGGCCTCTCCCAGACCCCCTACATGCTCAGCATCCTGTGCGCTTCCTCCCAGATTCCTCTGATCCCCTTGCTCGCTCAGAGCCCCCCATGTGCCTCCTCCCAGATTCCTCCGCGGACAGGACTTGGCAAGCCGGCCCGCATGCCTCATCTCCGCACGCTGGACACATCAGCCCGACATGTCTTTCCAATTAGGCCCGTCCTGAGCCGCAGAGAAACAGGAAACCGCTTGTAACCTCAGAGCCATCCAGACGCAGGAAACCGGGCAGAGACAGCGGGCCGGGCAGTGGCGTCAGCCCGGAGCCCGAGCAGGCAGGACGCAGCCAGCGGGCCCCTCGAACCCCCGCACCCTCCCACCGCAGGCCCGGCAGTGCAGGGAGGGCCAGAGGGGTCCCCCCGCCCCCTGTTGCAGCTGGGACATCTCCAGCAGATGTGTCCTTCTCTCCCCAACTCGTAGATGCCTGCACAAGAGGTGCACCCCAGCTTAGAGGACCAGGGTGGAGACACTACCCGGGATAATGTCTGGATAACCCAGCCCAGCCTGTGCACCCAGTAAGTGCTCGTTTATCCCAAGGTTGGGCAGGCTCTCGACCCCAGCCATCCGCTTCGTGCCTTGCAGCTGCTCTGCGTCCCATTTCACAGATGACAAAACTGGGTCAGGGTCCGTGTAAATGGCAATAGATGAAGCGTGTGGGTCAGAATTCGCTCCCGCTGCCCTCCTGCCACGTGCTAGTTCAGGACTGACTAAGGGGACTGTTCAGTTCCTACCCTCCACTGCGTGAACCCGCCATCCCAGTTCCCACGCCTCACGGCCAGGGGTGGGGTAATGGAGGCCTCCGGGGTCCGGAGTTTACCCACCTTCCCCCGGCCCCACCCCAGAGTGATGGAGCTGACCGTGAACTCGAGGCCGATCTCTGTAGCATCCCAAGCCTCATCCCTCCATGGAGCATGTCTACTAACCTCTCCTTGCCACCTGCAGGAAACCCAATCACTGAAGGAGCTGGGGTCTGGGTGAGCAATTTGCAAGATGATGGCTTAACCACCCTGACCCCCAAGCCTCCCGAGCTGGCCCTCCCTGCCCCCAAAGGGTCTGCTGACTTCTCTTCCAGGGAGATCCACGCTCAGTCCCCTGAACGTGGCCCAGCCCAAGATTCAACATGAACAGCCCCTCCAGAAACTCTATATAGAAGGACCCTCTGATCCAGCAGACTCGCGTCTAGGTAGACAGCCCACAGGACTGGAAGGTGGATGTAAGCAGGTATCTCCACACCTGTGCTCAGAGCAGCATTGTTCCCATAGCCAAGAGATGGCTACAGCCAAGGCCCCCCCAGGGAATGAATGGATCGTGTTCATGCATGCAATGGAGTATTATCCAGGCTGGAAAATGGAAGGAGACGCAGGCACGCGCTACCCCATAGAGGAATCTTTAGGACATTAGTCATGAACAAAGCCAGCCACAGGACAGGTACTGTATGAATGACTCCGCTGAAGTGAAATACCTAAAAGACGCAATTCTTAGGGGCGGCAGTAGAATAGGGGAGAGCAGGCGCTGGCGGGAGGGAGAAATGGGAAGTGGGTGTTTACGGAGTTTCCGCTTAGGAAGGTAAAAACGTTCGGAGATGGATGATGGTGACGGTTGTACAACATTGGGGACGTACTTGCTGCCACTGAAATGTACTCTGAACAGTGATTAACATGGTACGTTTTACGTTATGCATATTTCCCTACAATCAAAAAATAAAGTAAAAGGAAACAGTCAGCTAAATGTGTTCACAGGCATCCTACTCCCCAGCGTGTGGCTCGATGATTGGGGGATTGGCCCCTCAGTGGCGTAAGGCACAGCGCAGTGTGACCGACCACGTGTGGCCCCCACCAAGGAACCCCCACACAGGGAGCTGATGGTAGCAGGCGGTTTTCCTCCTAGGGACCCTTCAGGAAAGCCCTACCCTGCCCTCGTCCTCAGCAGGTCTCAGGGCCTCACGGTCTCCCCTTCCTCGAGGCTGTTCACGTGGATGGGGGCGGGGAGGCCCCTGGAGAGCCAAGAAATGGACCCATTTGGGGTGAGAGACATGAACCTTCCCACAAAGACAGGCAGGGTGCTGCAGATGGTCTGGAGGGTGGGAGGAAGGGTTACCGAGGAAGAAAGATCAAGGTCTCTTCCTGGAAGTTCAGTCACAGAGTTTAATGCAAAGAAGCTGCGGCGTGTGCACTGGGACCCTTTGATGAAAATGATCGCAGCCGTCAAATGCCTTCCACATTGTCCGCGCTCCGCGGAGCACCCGCCTCCGCCCAAGGCTCCTGCGCGTCAGCCCCGGAGTTGGCGGGCCAGGCTTCCTCGGGGCTCCTCTAGGTCCTTCATTTCCACCAGCATTGCTCTTTTCTGTAGAAAAACATTCTGCTGAAATAGATAGGAAGCCTTCCGAATAACGAAAGGTGCCAACCCTGATGTGCTTGAACCCGGGAAAGCACAACCCTTACAGGCAAGGAATAATGAATGCTCAGGACATGTGGCACTGGGCTCCCCTGCCCCACCTTCAAGTGGACAAGTTCATTTGCAAATGCCATGTGGGTGCATATGTGTGTGTGTGTGCACATGTGTGCATGTATGTCTATGCAAATGTGCCCGCATGTGCATGTGTGTGCGCATGTGTTCGTGCCCGTGTGTGTGTATGCACGCACTTGTCATTACTTCTTTCATCAGTTGAAATCTGGCTTCATTTCAAATTGCTATAAGATGCATTTAGTGACTTTTGGGCCCTTGACAGTTGCGTGTGTGTGTGTGTGTGTGTGTGTGTGTGTGTGCGCGCGCGCGCAAGCCCAGCTTCCACATTCATAAATCCCAGCCTTTCTCACAGCTGGAAGGAAGCAGGGTTCCCTAGGTCAGTGTATGTTTCCGGAGGGAAACTGATCCCTGAGAGCTCACTACAGTGTCCCCGGTCACATGTTTAGTGGCCGATGCAGCATTTGTCACAACACACACCAGCCTCTGCTCCAAGAGGACTCGAACCTGGGACTCAGGCTCCGTGAGCGGCCCCCAGAGCAGACGGTCTCTTGAATATTTATCTGACATCACACTGTTTTAGTAAAGGCTGCGATTGTCCCCCGCAGACCGTATCTTCTAGACACAAGTCGGCACCTCGATGCAGCATTGGTGACAAAGCGAGGACCTGCTTTCCCTCAGCAGTCCCCTCGTAGCTGCTTCATGGACACCCATTAATTGCTGAATGGTGATACCCCTTCATTGCTCCCAGCCACGGCCCTTCCTGGGTCTCCCACAGCCTATCATCACGGTATAATTTGTCTGCCATTATTTTCTTTCTTAAAAAATCAATAAATTGTTTGTGATTCCTCTAATGGAGACCACATGCCTGTAGTGTAGAAATTCAATATTTACCTTAAACAGTAAATCCATCCTGTCAGGTTCGATGATGTGAGAATTGTTGGGAAAAGATAACGATTTTAACCCAGGAACACACCCGCACACGCGTGCACACACACACACACTGCAGAGAAGTTTCCAGAGAGCCACACCCAGTGTGTCGTGTGTCTGGCGGGCTCTCCAGTGCCCAGGCAGCCACGTGCAGCCATGTGGCCTGGGCTGATACCTCTCCGCGCTGTTGAACCTGAGTTTGTCTGGATGTGCAAGACAAACATCCAGGCATGGCAGGAGGAGGAGGCAGGAAGAGGGTTCGAGAGCGAGTCTGGCATAATAACAGCCACCGGTATGGCCGTGTGTTTGGGCATCATAGGGGGCAGCCAGGATATACTTTCAAGAGCCCCAGTAGCCCCGCTTTATGGAGGAACCCCACCTTAGAGGAGGCGTCCGAGGTTACCCGGCTGGCCAGCGCTGGTGCCCGCCTGCTCCAGACTCCACGCCGCCTCGAGGTTGGAGGGCCTTAGGGAAGCCTTTCAGCATCCCTGACCCTCAGTTTCTTCATCTGTAAAATGGGAGGGGAGGGCAGGAACAATTTCACAGTCTTTGCCAGCTCAGAACTATGGCATGCTGCTTGGGACGGCAGTGTCCCCAGCGGGAATGGCCACATCGCCATCACCCTGCATCCTAGGGCATCTTCGTGAGCAGGTCTCGAGGGTCCCCCAGGCCACGCTGGGCAAATGAGCTGCCGTCAATGGATCACAGAAATGACCTCAACTACCCCCTCCCTCCATCCACGACCTTTGCACTGTGACCTTGTCCCACCTCCCAGCAAGAGCTGATGCATCCATTCCCCTCCCCTGACTCTGGGCTGGCCCCAGGCCACAGCGGAAGGGAGGGCGGGTGTGCCGGCTCTTGGGTGAGGCCTGGCGAGGCCCTGCAAGCCTCTGTTCTCGGCACCCTGAACATGGCCACCTGCTGTTGGAGGACACAGAACCCACGTGGAGGGGAGGTTGCTGGCCGCTGCCCTCTCCTCTAGTCATAGATCACTGCATCACAACCATCCCGAACCTGATGGCTTAAAGCAGCAATTTGCCCTCACCTCTCCTGACGCTGGCTGCAGGTCTTGCGCAGGCTTGTAGACAAGTGGCAGCTGGATGGAACCCTTCTGAAGGCTGAGCCAGTCTGGGCATCCGAGATGGCCACTCTCCCCGGGGTGGCTAGTGCAGCTTCAGGCTAACTGGGCGTCTTTCTCTGTTTCTCTCTCTTTTCTTTCCCTCTTCCCCCTTTTCCTCCCTAGCTCCCTCTCCCAATCTTCCTCCAAATCCTCTCTCTCTTTCTCTTTCTCCACCCCCCCTTCTCTCCCTCCCTCCCTCCCTCCCTTCCTCCCTCCTCCACCCCTTCATGCTCTCCACGCGGCCAGCTTGGGGTTCATCAGAGCATGTCTCCACTTCCCCAGAGAACAAGGATTGGGCTCCTCCCCTGAGCCCAGCGCCTGGCCACATGCTGTGTGCATCGCCTTGTGCCCATGTTGGGCTTGCTCCCTGATGCCAAGCCCAGCCTCAGTGTGGCCACCAGGAGCTGCATCCTCTGGCCTTCGGGATGAGTCCAAAAAATTCCATGCAGGATCCTTCCAAGGAGGGAGACTAGGACCCTGACTTCATCTAAAGAGCTTCTTAAAAATAAAAAATAAAAAAAAGGAAGAAAAGGCTTCTTAAAAAATAAAGTGCTGTCCTCACGTAGCAGGACTTGGAGTCATATCGCTGTCCCGTCTTAGCTTCCCACTGCCCCCCTAGAGTCGAGGGCCTTCTCCTAGAACTGACTCTCCGGGGACATCTGACGAAAGCCACGCACACCCACCCTGTCACCTCCCTCAGTCCAAGAATCATACTTCTGTTCATGCTGCCCAACTACATCATCCTCTGGAGGTCCATGCTGGTACCATGGGATTTTGTAAAACCAAAGCATTTCCCATCCAACCCCTTCAGGTTCCCACGGAAAAATGCTGACTATGCAAAGAATGTTGTGTGTGTCTCCCTGCACTCTCGTCAGAAACCTGCACCCACTTCTATGAAAGAGAGGGTTTCCCCGTTTCACAAAAGGAGCATAAGGTTTGGAGCCACAGACCCAGACTCCTGTCAAGATCCCCCCCTTTCTCACGGCGTAAGGGGCAGGGGACCGTCTTGCCCACACCGAGCCTCTGTTTCCTGATGGAGAGGGTTGGGGCCGCATGCCCACTTCCTCTTCCAGAGGTGTACCCGGCCCCATGACTGACCCAGAGGGCACCAAGTATGTGGACGATGTGATTATTGATTATAGTGTCAATCATGATGAGACTAAAAAAGTAGGTAACCATGCGTCCCATGGCGTCTCAGAATTCTGATGCAGGGGCGTCTTTAGGCCCGCGTCCCTCCGCCTGGCATATTCATAATCCAGCTGTTCGTCCTCCACAAATCTGGTGACTCGGCTGATGTTTCAGCAGACTTACGAGGAGGACCTGTGCGTGAGACAGGGAGGCGGGCGAAGCTGTGGGGACGCCATGGCGCCGGCTAACCAGCATCTGTCAGGGATAGCTTTTGAAATCATTGTTTTCAGTCTCCCTAAGGCTACCATCGCTGTGCCCACATTCCCCCTCAAGGCTGCATCATTAAAAATCAAAGTAAAATATTTAGCTCCCACCGTCCTTCAAGGCTGTCACTTTATTTTCCTCTACTTCTATACCTGGGGTATCCTTCACCTTCGTACCCAGCCCCCCACTGGCTGCTTCCAAGAGCGCCGTCTTCCCGTTGTCCCCACTCCCCGATCACAACGCGCTGTCCTCTGTGGCCCGCCCTCTGCTGGAGCGTGCCCAATTCCTGTGGCCCCGAAGGTGGGGACTCTCAAGAAGTTGCTTTGTTAATAAAGCGCCCCAGTTTTAAAAGTTTGCTCAGCAGCATGTGTCCCTTAATATGTGTCAACTTCTGTTTGGATCCGTCCACGTGAAACGCTCTATTAATTATTCATTTCTGCGGAATGGAAATTAATTATTGCACATGAGATTCTAAACACATATGGCAGCATCGCCGGCCGATGGCCCCCCTGCCAGCGTTTCAGCGACTCCCATTCAGAAGTAATATGTTGTTTTGCACAGCCAAGACCTCCTAAGGGTTCCAAGATGGGAGAATTGAAAAACTGACATGTTTCTGTACGCCGTCCAGCTCCTGGCCCTCCTTGAATGCACCCCCGACTTGCCTGCTCTCTCTCCCAGAATCCACGCTGGTAGGGGGCAGGGGAGGGAGGGGAGCATCTGAGTCTGTCATTTTCGCTGCAGCCACCTAAACCTCGCGTTTCTGTCCTTGCGTCACATCTGTCTTCCCGCAGCAAGTAAGCCACCCACCTCTCCTCCCCAATCCTCCCAGGTGAGTGCTCCCAGAGGGGGCAACTGGTCCGGAGTGCTCCCTTTGCTCTCCATCCTGACTCTGCCATTGTGCTCACCGGGTTGCAATGGGATTGGGTGCCTGAGCACCTGTCACAGCCACAGTTTGGTGAGTCCTTGTGGGTAGGAACTGTGACCCATTCCTCCTAGGACCCCTCACGCCTGCTGAAGACAGGCGGCTGTTAAATTGTGCAGGATCCATTGTTTCATGAGAAGAAAAAACTCACAGAAGGACCTACTCCCTTCGAGGAAAATAGATAAGGAGTCAAGATGGATGCGTCTTCCTTCAGAAAGAAGTTACTGGAAGCTCTGGATCAACAGGAGACGGGGTCCAGACCCGTGGCATTGAAGAAGCCGAAGCAGCAGAGTGGCCAGCGTTTCATGTCCCTGCTCCTTTAGCTTCGCTTCTCGCTTCATTCCTATTGCACCACCTCGCACACTGCTCAGCCGAAAACAGCAGCTCCGTGAGTCTTTGCTGAACGAACCAAGACACGGAAGAATGAATTAAATGAGGTATAGATTGTTTTGGTTGCAAGTGACCAAAAAATCAAAAATAAAAAGCAACCCACACTGACTGGCCAGTGCTGAAAAGAAGTGTCTTAATCCCTGTAACTGGAGCGCACGGGGTACAGGCCAGCTTCAGGCGGTGTGTGATGCAGGTGTTCTGGGCCCAGAGTCTCTCTGCCTCTCCTTTCCGCCTGCAATCGGTTGCATCTATCCTTAGGCACCATCTCATCTCTTGGTGGACAAATGGCTCTGGTGGCTTCACACTTTACTTCCTCTCAAGTTCAAGTCTACACAGGAAAGAGCGAGAACCCACCACTATTGTCATGATTAAAACTAAGTTGACTGGACTAGAACCAAGGAAGATGGGCAGCTCTGGAGCCAATAGTGGGTGCAGCATCGGGACAAGGTCCGTGTGCAAAGCAGAACGGCCCGAGGGCCCGCCTGGTCCATCCCTGAGCGTGTGGATATGTGGAAGCACGCTGCCCGCGTGGATATGTGGAAACACACTGCCCACATGGATATGTGGAAACACGCTACCCGCGTGGATATGTGGAAACATGCTGCCCACGTGGATATGTGGAAACACGCTGCCTGAGGCTGCCCACGTGGATATGTGGAAACACGCTGCCCACGTGGATATGTGGAAACACGCTACCCGCGTGGATATGTGGAAACACGCTGCCCACGTGGATATGTGGAAACACGCTGCCTGAGGCTGCCCACGTGGATATGTGGAAACACGCTGCCCGCGTGGATACGTGGAAACACGCTGCCCACGTGGATACGTGGAAACCCGCTGCCCGCGTGGATACGTGGAAACACGCTGCCCGCGTGGATACGTGGAAACACGCTGCCCGCGTGGATACGTGGAAACACGCTGCCTGAGGCTGCCCGCGTGGATACATGGAAACACGCTGCCTGCGTGGATACGTGGAAACATGATGCCTGAGGCTGCCCACGTGGATATGTGGAAACACGCTGCCCGCGTGGATACGTGGAAACACGCTGCCCACGTGGATACGTGGAAACCCGCTGCCCGCGTGGATACGTGGAAACACGCTGCCCGCGTGGATACGTGGAAACACGCTGCCCGCGTGGATACGTGGAAACACGCTGCCTGAGGCTGCCCGCGTGGATACATGGAAACACGCTGCCTGCGTGGATACGTGGAAACATGATGCCTGAGGCTGCCCACGTGGATACGTGGAAACCCGCTGCCCGCGTGGATACGTGGAAACCCGCTGCCCGCGTGGATACGTGGAAACACGCTGCCCGCGTGGATACGTGGAAACACGCTGCCTGAGGCTGCCCGCGTGGATACATGGAAACACGCTGCCTGCGTGGATACGTGGAAACATGATGCCTGAGGCTGCCCACGTGGATACGTGGAAACCCGCTGCCCGCGTGGATACGTGGAAACCCGCTGCCCGCGTGGATACGTGGAAACACGCTGCCCGCGTGGATACGTGGAAACACGCTGCCCGCGTGGATACGTGGAAACACGCTGCCCGCGTGGATACGTGGAAACACGCTGCCTGAGGCTGCTCGCCGCACCATGTCGCTCTGCGCAGGAGGTTGAGACTTCCCATGTGGCTGGTCAGGGCCGGCCCCCTCATGATGTGTGCAGTTGAACTGCGCCCTGTGCCCCCATGCGTGGCTCCGTGCTCTACTGTCACCATCCAGGAATGATTAATGTTTTAACAGCAGCTCATCTTGTCATTTTGTGCCGGACCCCACAGCTTCCATA
Source organism: Corynorhinus townsendii (assembly GCA_026230045.1). Taxonomy (NCBI): domain Eukaryota; kingdom Metazoa; phylum Chordata; class Mammalia; order Chiroptera; family Vespertilionidae; genus Corynorhinus; species Corynorhinus townsendii. Next base: position 230,998,906 of record JAPDVU010000001.1, on the reverse strand, counting down.
GCAGTCACCTGCCTGCACTAGTGTGGGCATTCCATCCCCACAGGTAGATCATGCACGGTGGCTTCCCTCAAAGGCACCAGTCTAGTTTCCACATCAAACACATGAGCAAACGGTGCAGGTATTACCAGGAGCCCCTTTGCTCCTCCACCGTCCTCCATTGGGCCTACAGGTGCTACTCCCTGGGTATCCCTACTCACCCCCTCCTATGGCCCTGACTCAGGTAAGCTTTGCCCAGCTTTCTAAGCTCCTCTCCTTTCCCAGCCACCAATCCAGCTTGCCTTTCCTGAGCTTGCACATGCTGTTCCCTCTACATGGCTTAAACCTTCCACCTCACACAGTCACACTCACATTCTTTCTCTCTTTCTCCCTCACCAGCTAGTTACCCTTTTGGATCTTCAGGGGCCACTTCTTCTAGGACACCTTCTCTGACTCCCAAGGTCCAGAGAAATGACCCTTTTCTGCTTTCCCATCATGCCCTCTGCTCTCCCTTGGGTTTCTCAGAACTACTGTTTCTTGCACCAAAGCTCGGTCCAGGCGTGTTTCCCCCGCCAGCTTCTGAGCTCTTTGCAGAGAAAGACTGTGTCTTATTCTGTCTGAACCCGGGGGCTGGCCAGGGACCTGGCCTATGGTGGAGCTCAGCCGTTGTTTGTGGAGCGACGAGTGGGCAGAAGTCTTTGGCAGGCCCTGGGGTATATGCCCCAACAGGAAAAAACAAAACAGCCAGGGATGCACTTTGCTTTGATGTCCAAGATGAGTTCTGGTGGGTGAGCTGACCTCTACTTGCCCCTGAAGGACAGACACCTGTGCAGACCTCCCTGTATCTCCCAACCTGGGCGATGGGCCCACCAGCGATGGGCCCACCTGCATCCATTTCTCCAGACCCTTCCTCTGGTGCATGAGCGCTCCCCACTGCCCGGCGGGCCACACACAGCCCCTGCCGTGTTGTTCCCCAGCAGAAAGCTGCCCCCCCCCGCCACCCACCCCCCTACCGCAGCAGGGATCGCCTCTGTCTTCTGCATAGCCCCGCGTACACTTTGAAAGCTCTCAGAAATGCCATTAATTATAATAATAGTGACACTTTGTACTTTTATAGCCTCTTTCATCAGAAGATCTCCGAGTACTTAAAAAATATTATCTCATTAATCCTCACAACACCCTCGCGAGGCAGCTGGCAGGTAAGCCTAGCCCAGTTCACCGGGAAAGGGAACGGAGACGGAGATGCGGGGAGAGGGAGCCGGGGTCAAACCAAGGGGTGGGTGCTCTCTGGTTCCCCACACAGGCCGGCAGCATCGGGAACCCCTGGCCGGGGAGTCATGTGCGCACTCTGTGAGAGGGTGCGTGGACCTCGTGGGTGAGGAATAAATAGGCCTGACAGTCATCGCTGTTTCAGAGATGACACAAAGTCACTGACGCCTTGGAAAAGTCGCCCTTTTAGTTTCTCAGCAACACTTTGTGCACGTCGGCTCGTGGCCAGCTCCCAGCGGCCCTACCGAGGAGGACAGCTTATCCATAATGTTTGTGCCTGGCCGGCGTGGCTCAGTGGCTGAACATTGACCTGTGAACCGGGAGGTCACGCTTTGATTCCTGGTGAGGGCACATGCCCAGGTTGCAGGCTCAATCCCCAGTGTAGGAGGCATGCAGGAGGCAGCCGATCAGTGATTCTCTCTCATCATTGATGTTTCTCTCTCTTTCTCCCTCTCCCTTCCTCTCTGAAATCAATAAAAGTATATTTTTAAAATAGTAATAATGTTTGTGGTCATCTTCCCAAACCCATCTGAGGGCTCGTGACGCCCCCAACAATGAGGAAAGAGTGTAATCATATATGAATCCCAAGGCCCTTTCAACATCAAGAACACAAAACAGCACCTGAGAAAAAATATTCATTATGTCTTTTCCCCGAAGAGCCAGGGCTCATCCCGCTGAGCCACCGTTGACATTCCTCACCTGAAGCCGAGCAGGATTTCGAAGGAATCTGACTCAACCCTCTCATTATGCAGGTGGCAGGGACCCATGGAGGGGCCCAGCATGGGGGGGGGGGGTTTACAGGAGGGGTAGGGGGGAAATGCGCACGGCCCCTGCTCCACTTCTCCAGGGCACTCGTCTTTCTCAACACCAACACCTGAATGAGATGGTTGAGAGCATTAGAGAAAGTTCTGGTAAACACCAGTGCTTTCGTTTTTCCTTCCAACAACAGCTGTGGGTGTTGGAGGGAGAGGCTGGGTGGGAGCAGGGACTGGAGGGCAGGCGGGGACAAGCCCAAGTGTAGGGGCTGTGGCCAGACGGGCACAGAGGGAATGGCTCCAGACGGGCAAGAGGGAATGAGGGGCTCTGATGGAGTGAAAATAAACCCATGAGCCTCCTCGGCGTGCGTGATTTTTAATAGATACCTGCCTGATATAATTAATTATGTTTTTCCTAAATTTAACATTGCCCGAAGGGAAAATCATCTTGCCCGGTAAAACCCTCCTGCCACACAGCGTCTGCGCGCCGGCCAGATCTAATTGCTGTGATAAAAACCACAAGAAAGACCAGGTTCCCACTCAACCTATAACCACATCTGCTGAAGAATAGCTTTAATCACCTTTGAAAGGGTGACCACAAGATAATTAAAGAGGAAGGGTGCTCATTGGGAATTATCCCGGAATATCAAATCTTCGTGTATCACGGAGTCCGACTCAAAATGTCTTGGCAGAGCTCTGCCCGCACAACCCCCCACTCCGTTTAAGCTGAGCCCTTGGATTTCCGGGACTTAGGGGAGAAAGTAGGCCCTCTCCCCACGGCTGCGTTGAGGGGTCGAAGGGGACAGTTGTCAGCTGAGCAGAACAGTGGGTTTGGGGGGAGGGAGGGCAGACAGAGACTGGAACCTCTTCACTACCTGCCTGTTGACCTTGGCAGTGACCTGACATGTCCAGAGGGAGCAGACTGGTTCCAAGCTGTTCCAGGCCCAGTTCCCAGGCCTCCCACTGTCTGGCCTCCTCTCTCAGGAGGTCAGGAGGTCGCCCTGGAAGTGGAAGTCTCCCTCCCCTGCCCTCCCTCTCACCACTCCTAGCCCCAGGTACAGCGGCCTTGTCTAAACTCTGAGGAGCAGAAAGAGAAGCACCCCAGCCCCTGCACCCCTCACTCTTCAGGGGTGGGGGCGAGCAGGGACCAACCTGGTTTCCCTCTCACCAGGAAGGAGCAGAGAGTCTGGTGGAAACTATTACTCTCTATGTTCAATTCACTTCTCCACCCACTGTCACCCAGGTGTGGGCTGTGCCCCTCCCCCACCACAGTCACTTACAGACCCGGTGGTGCAACTTTTGACCCAACTTGACCCAACTTGACCAGAGCCGCAGTTGTAGGCTCTCATCCCAGCCCTGGGTCTATGCAGCTCGCTTCTTGCCTCCCTCTCCCTTTGGGCTCCTACATCCAGATGCAATGAATTTGAGCAACATGTAATTAAGTAATATATATTATGAAAATAATATAACTAAATGACACCTATATAAATAATACAATTTATTCAAACTCGTATACACAAAATACTACCATTTCAACATACGACCAATATAAAAAATCAATCATCATTAATGACATGTTGACATCCCTTTCTTTGTCCTAAGCCCTCACAGTTCAGGTGTGGCTTCTTACACACAGCACATCGCGGTTAGAACCAGCTGCGTTCATGTTCTCGGCAGCCACACGCGGTAGCCAGTGGCTGTCACTCTGGCCAGCATGACTCTGCGCTCACATGCAGAAAGGCGCGCTGCTTCGAGCCCCAGCTTGGAGTTGTAGATCAGGCTCGGACTTTTCTCTCTAGGCAAGTGGCCGGCCTTCCCCAGCCCTCAGCAGCAGAGAACACGAGGTCAAGGTGCAAGGCCAGGCTGTTGACTTACAGGAGGAATGGCTAGCAAGAGGCCAATGTTCTGGTTCAAGGGTCAGCAGACTACAACCCAGGGGCCACAACCAGCCCCCGCACAGTTTTAATACAGCTCATGAGCCAGGAATGGTCTTTACATTTTCGAAGGGTATAAGTAAACGAGCAAACAGTGAAATAAGAAGAATGTGCAACAGCAACTGCATGTGGACAGCAAACCCTAGAAAATGCATGATCTGCCTCTTTACAGAAAGAGTGGGCTGACCCTTGATCTTATTTTACATATATGTACATTATTGTATCACTAGAGGCCCGGTGCACAAAATTCATGCATGGGTAGGGTCCCTAGGCCTGGCCAGCGATCAGGGCTGATCTGTGGGGTGACTGGTGGAGCAATTGGGGGACCCCCCACTGGCAGCCGTCTTGGCCAGCCTGGCACTGTCCACTCGCAGGCCCCGCCCCTGCCACCCACTTGCTGGCCGGCCCCACTCCCTGCTGCCACGGCCGGTCGCCTCCCTCTGCCGGGCAACCAGCAAGGCAATCAGGGGGCCCCTGCTGGCACCTGCCTTGGCTGTTCTGGGGCCTGCAGGCTGGGGGAAGCTCCTGCGTTGAGCACCTGCCTCCTGGTGGTCAGTGCACATCATAGCAACTGGTCGTTCTGCCGTTTGGTCAATTTGCATATTAGGCTTTTATTATATAGGGTATTTACTGTAATTATAGGTAACATCATACATATGATCTCTATATGTTATTTTTACACTGACAGAGTCACAGCATTGAGAGTCCAGGCTGAGCCAGCTTCCCTGCAGCGTCTCTGGTTCACTCAGTCCTCTCTCGTGGCTTCTCCATGCTTGAGCTCATTTGACCCATCACTTCATTAGCTGAAGCTGCTCTCAGTTTTTCTTTCAAGAGACACCCATATATGCTCTGTTACAGGTGATAACAATAGTGTGGATTGACAGCGACATTCACCTATCATTCCACAGCCATCTGAGTACCTTCACAGTGATCATCCATCCCATCCTCCGAAACAACCTGAGAAAGTCCGCCTTGCAGTCCAATTTTACAGGTGAAGAAAGGGAGGCGTAGAGAGGTCAGGTGTCGCATCCCAAGTCACAAGAGTTAGTGGCAGCAAAGCCCACGTAGGGCCGAGTCTGTGAGCTTGTCCCACAGCATCTGAGCCACTCCTCTAATCCACACCCATCACTGCCCACTCATGGCAGGCGGGGCCACCCAGAGGTTGTGCAGGTCATTGACGACACGAGGGCCTCTGAGGGACCAGGGAAGGAAGGCGATCACCCCACGCCCCTCTCATCCAGCTGAGTGTCCTGGCACCAGCCATCCCTGTCTGGAGAAGCCCCTGTCTCTGGCTCACACGAAGACTGGTGGGGAGCTGATGACAGGGATTGGCGCTGGGAAGGTCTGCTTCTCCAGGCACCTCCACATCCATCACGGGGTCAGCATCCATGAACTGGTTATGGAATGAGCATGTCCTCATTTATAAAGCTTGCATTCATAAACTACTTCACCACCTCCCTTAACAGATCCTAAGGCGGACAACATTGGGAGGAACATGGAGGATTTCCAATGCCCCTTGGCCCTTCCAGTGGTGAAATGTGACCAGAATGTTCTAGGGGGAGTCCAGGATCACTGCAGAGTCAAGGAGAGAGAGTGTGTGCTCTTCCTCAGCTCCATAGGGAGGCAAAAAAAAAAAAAAAAAAAAAAAGGAATATTTTTCCTCTCTGTGGGTCCCATATCTGATCCAGCCCCAGATGCAGGCAATGTGTTCAATGGTCTTTTCGGGTTAAATTTCCCAAACTTTTTCTACCATCTGTGCAAGCGACAACCAGGCAGTGAATGGGCCGGTGTCTCCATCTAATTAGATGTGCATGCTTTCTCCTAAACCGCCGCAAACCTGCGGATCTGGCCTTTGGGACACCCACGTCAGTAGGAGACCCCGTGTGAACTTCAGGGCAGGGACGGGGGACAGAGGAAGGATTAAGAAACCATGCTGGGGAGGAGATGTGGGGCTCCCGGAGACACTAAGAGACGGAATGATTGAGAGGGATGGGAATGAGGGTGGGTGCCTTGGAGAGAGAAAGAGCAAGAAAGCGAAAATGGATGGTGTCCACAAGGCTGGAGTTAATCTCTGTTGTCCATGGAGAAAGAATCTGCTGACTGAGCAATGCAGAGCAATCATCTCTGTTCTGCCAAGCCATTAGGAACCTCGCTCCTGGAAGCATGGAGACTGCCTTCCTTCATTCATTCATGCATGCATGCATGCATGCATCATCCAGGCACTGAACAAACACTGTCTCCGTCTCTTTGGTTCCAGGTCCCGTGCTGGGTACCACAATTCTGAAGGTAAAGACAGGAGAGAATAAAAACGCGTTGTTCACGATCCTGCCCAGGGTGCCTCTCAGGCCTGACAAATAGTGAATTAGAGAGAGATCAGAACATCCAAGACCAAAACAGTCATTAACTGCCACTCCCCGAGGCCCCCTCCCGGAGCACGCTGGCTGCCAGCAGCCGGCCCAGACAGTCCAGTCAGGAAACAAAAAGATGGAACAGAGAGGCCACTTTGAGCAGCCCGGTTATTAAGAGCTCTAGATGGGGGTCGGGGGGAGGGAGTGTGTGCAGCTTAACTCAAACATTCGTGCCAAAATGTAAGAAGTAATTATGACGTTCAATTACTCCATTAAGGGAAATTAACCATTCTTCTTATTCTTTGAAAAGACCCAAAAGAAAGCACAGATCTGAATAACTAGGTCAGGGAAGAATTGTGAAGAAAAGATGTCTAGACTTTTATTTTCATTTGGGAAGAGGAGGAGGAGGAGGGCTTGGCATTTGTGCCATGTGTGAGTGTGTGTGTGTGTATGTGCACGCGCGTGCACATGCACACACACACACGCGTCCGCTTACTCTAAGAGCGCCTTTGAATTCCCGGGGTGGTCATATCCATGGCTCTGCCCCGGCAGGTACGGCCAAGTCCGGATCAAGGAGTGGCATTCCCACTTTGATGTTGACTGTCACGCTCAGCTGCCTGACGATCTCTTTGGCTGCCTACAAGTCTGTTGTCCTGGGCGACCAGGTAAACCTGGCCCAGAGCACAGATCCCGCCTCCCATCCTCCCTGGGATCCTGGCAGAGGCGAGAGGGAATGATGTGGAGGGGGAAATGGCCCCCATAGCTCTTTCCATGTCCAAGAGGGATTTGGGCCCACGGTAATCGTCTATGGAGGCTGGGTTTCCTGATGGGAGGTCCACAGACTTTACACATGCAGATAGCTGCACGCTCACATGTGTGTAGACACACTCGTTCCAGTGGCTCAAATGTGAAGAGAGGGAGTGCCAGTCACATGGGAGGACAAGGGCACCTCTGAGCCCCTGGCATGCTGTTTGCCCTCTCGAGCCCCCAGGATTGTAGCTACCAATGAGGACCATTACCATTTCCACCTGACCAGGTGGCTCTGGACAGTACAGAAGCTGCCGTATCTCAGCCTCCCACCCAGCATCTGACTTCCCTGTTGCAACGTGGCACAATTTCTCCAACAGACTATGACATCATTTCCTTATTCGGTATGTGAACCAGAAGCCTGCAAATATTAAATACCCATGTCACCCGGGTGGTGTTTTTTTTTTTTTTGTCTGTTTTGCATTATTTTAATCATGTCAATTGGTCCATTTCTCCAAGGATGCTTGGAGGATCAAGCCTGCTTCTTTGGGATAAACGCTTTTGCCGTTTACTCCAAGTTTACCCATGACAGGGCGACATTAAACTGGGCCCTGGACATCCTTTTAAAAGGGTGGTTTACATCTTTAATTATTGTAAATGTGGTAAAATACACATAACATAAAACTTACCATCTTCACCATTTTAAGTGTACGGCTCAGTGTCATTAAATGCATCCGCACTGCTGTGCAGCCATCACCACCATCCATCCACGCGACTGTCTTCACCTTACAAAACGGGAACTTGCCCGGGCCCGGTGGCTCAGTTGGCTGGAGCATCATCCAGTGCACCAGAAGGTTTGGGGTTCAATTCCTTGTCAGGGCACATACCTAGGTTGTGGTTCAATGCCCAATTAGAGTGAGTAGGGGAGGCAACTGATCCATGTTTCCCTCCCACATCGATATTTCTCTCAATCTCTCTCTCCCTTCCTCTCTCTTAAAAAAATCAATAAAAGCATATGCTCAAGGGAGGGTAAAAAAAAACAACTAAAACTCTGTCCCATTAAATACTCCCATCCCCCTCCTGGCAACCCCCAGTGTACTTTCTGTCTCCATAACTGTGACTACTCTAGTTACCTCATCTAAGAAGAATCATACAAAACCTGTCCTTTGTTGTCTGGTTTATGTCACTTACCAGACTGTCCCAGGTTCATCGATGATGTTGCATGTGTCTGAATGGCCTTCCTTTTCACAGTTGAATAATATTCCATTCGTTTTTCCATTCACCCATTGGTGGACACCTGGCTCGCATCCACATGGTAGCTACTGTGAATGATGCTGCTATGAATCCGCGTGTACAAATTCCCAAGTTCTTCGACGGTCTTCCTGTGTGCGTTCGCAATTATTTTAAGCATTAAAATAACTTTTAAAGGAGAAAACAAAGAATCATTCCCTTCTGGAAAATGAGTTTCTGCTGAGAGTACTGAGCTATTGTGGCAATCACGGGAAGTGCACATGCTTTGCATTCAAACACAACCTGAATTAAAATTTTGATTATTAACCCTTAAAATCATTGTCACTTTAGACAAACTGACTTCTCCAAGATCCACTTTCTTGACAAGCAAAATGAAAAGATACAGTCCTTTCTAACCCTAGCCCTAATCCTAACTCACACACATTCCCCCCCAACACACACACTCACTCATTCATCAACCCTCCACACACCTGCCCTCCCTCCCTCACACACTCACTCACACACCCTATGAGTTCCTACCACTGCTGCAACTAGAACCACCAACTTAGTCACTTTCTACAGCACAAATCTATGGTCTCACGGGTGAAGTCCGGGTGTCCGCAGGGCTGCATCCTTCTGGAAGCTTCCACAGACAGTCTGTTCCCGTCCTGTCCTGTCTCGGCCTCCCGGGCCCCCCCCCCCCCCCCTGCCCCAGCTCCACGGCAGCAGGGCAGCACGGCGCCTGTGCCATCTCTCTGACCTCGCGGCCTCCCTCTCCGCTGCAAGGACCTATGGTTGCCCTGTACCCACCATGATAGTCTCCTGGGTTAGGACAGCGGGTAGAGCCCCAGCTCCAGCCACTGTCCTCATTCCTCGTTACATGCAGCACATAACAGAAGCCCAGGTTCCGGGGGGTGGGGGGTGGACATCTTTGCGGGCCATTGTCTGCCCACCACGGACATGCACACACACCCATTGCCGTCCACACTCGCACACTCACTGACTCCCTCACAAACACTCAAGGGGGACTGAGATCTGGTAGGAAAATGGGTCCCAGATGGGTCCCAGCCTGGGTTGCCTGAGAGAAGAATCCAGTGCCAGGGTGGGAGGGTGGAATGGGGCGGGGGAGCCAGGAGCCAAAGTCAGAGCAAGAGGGTGTGAGCGAAGAGGACGGCAGATTCCAGAGGCAGGCGGTCGTGCCCAAGGCTGGCTCTCCCCTTGCTTCCTCTTTCTGTGTCTTTTTCTGTTCTGATCCACACCACACCCGTGCGTGGGTGGGCTGGTCCCACATCGAGGCGCCTGTGACAGGAGGGACCGCTTTCCCCGCAGCTGGAGACTCAACATGCTGGAACCCAATCCCCCGTCCGATGGGTGGTCTGCTCCCCACCCCTCCCAGCCTACCTCCTCCCCCCCTGCCCCCCCCACCCCCGATGGAATATGTCTTTGCAGCTATGGACTCGGCCAACACAGAGCATTTTCCTCGCTGCCGAAATCAGCACATGAGAAACAACGAGAGATAGAAATCACAGTTCACTTAACGCTAATTACGTCCCTGGAAATGAAGATTAATATTAAACTTGTTACTTGCAGTGAGAATAGGCAGCACACACTGACACACGCCAAGGAATGGCGTGGATCTAATCCTTCCATCCTCAGACCCAGGCACCGGCAGCCCTGGTGGCCAAGTGGTTCCCGGTGGGTTGCTGGGATCAAATCCAGCAGTTGGGGCATGTTCAAGGCTGGACCCAGGGGCAGAGACACCCCGCAGAGGAGGTCGGAGTTCCAGGGTAGCTGGGTGAGTTCTGGGGTTCCAGTGTCCCCTAGGACTGTCGGTCCTCCCCACAGGGACAGCGGCGCCTGGGCTTGGCTGCCCCTGTGTCCCCAGCCTCTGTGTGAGAAGCTCTGGTGACAGACATTCCGATGTGGGGTTGTGAGGGAATGGGCTGGTGGATGAATGAATGGGTGAGAGAGGGAATGAGAGGGTGGGCCAGTGCCATCCCAAGTGATGAGAGAATGAGGCCGCTCACCCAGCACCAAAGAGCGAGCAGAAGCAGGACCAAGAGCTAGAGGTCCTGGTGTCTGATCCAAGCCTCCATCGGTAGCTCCACATGCAGCCAGCAACCCAGGCGGGCTTCACAGAGGAAGCAGCATGGAAAAACAGGCAGCTTCTTAAGGAGAGAAGGGGATTCAGCAGAAGAGTTGGGAGGCGGTAAGATCTGAAAGCAGGAATGTGGAGGCATGAAGGTGAGAGAGAGGGGTGTGCGCGCGTGTGTGTGTGTGTGTGTGTGTTCCCTCTGGCACAAGCAGAAAGGATCGGGAGGGATAATACTAACCACACTTGTGTGGTAAGCTCGGGGGTTTACAGCGTGCTTCCTACCGTCACTGTGGGGAATTCTCCAGCAGTTCTTTGTGGCAGGTATCTGCCCCATTACAGAACAAGGAGCCGGACTTGAGGGAGGTGAAATACATCACCCAGGGCCACAGAGAAGGACAGGCATCAACCAGAGTGTTAACTCCAGCCCCTGATCCAGAGCCTGAGTGCCCTCTCCACCCGGGAGCCCCTGCCCACAAAGCCTCTGGCCCCGGCCAGCAGCCTCCCCGTCAGGATCCGGCAATAATGAGAGGCACACCTCAGCTGCCCGGATGGCTCACCTCCTGGAAACGTTCCGGCTGGTCAGCGGCCAGGCAGGAGCCCGACCCTGCCCTGAACTTTGCATGTCCGGGCTACACCTCCAGGGTCCCACCTGAACCTCTCATTGCCTTTGGGAACTGGGAGAAGGAACGCCATTTCCTGGCTCTTCTAGCATCAACTGCCAGTTGGTTATCTACACTTCAAGCAGCCACGCCACGCGCTCCAGACCTTAAGCGTTTGTGGGCCCCAAAAGTCTTATGCCAAAGGCCAAGCCATGGTGTCGCTGGGACAGTGCGTGTGACTCCATCCAGGTGTAGCCTGAATAAGGTACAGCTGTCTCCACCTTCTGTCCCTGCCCAGCAAAGCCACTTTCAGCCCAGATGTGCACCTGCTGACCGCCTCCCCTCCCTTTCCCCCACCCCCACCCCCCCACCAGCCCGTGACTCAGAGGCTGGCTCTGGGCATTCCTGATCTGAGCACTAACCCAGGAGCAATGTTGAAGGAAAACCAAGGATATTGCCCATCAGTGGACGTGAGCCCAGCGAGGGCACCTCCAGGGACCTTGGAACAAGGGACTCATTCCTGACCGTTGGTCCTCCAGCTCAGAGACTATAAGACAGAGTTTGGAACTCCCCAGACACAGGGTTCAGTGGGGTGACCCTGGGCTACGTCCTTAACCTGTCAGCCTTGGCCATTTCGTCGGTCATAGGGTGGCCGTGGCACCCGGCAGAGGTGTCTGAGGATGGGAGAGGCCATGTGGATGCCTGGCACACTGCAGGCACCTGGTCCCCGCTGAGCCCCTTCCCTGGGTGACGTGTCCCGGGGGCACTTAGTATTCTTGCAGGGGCCCCCTCAGTGGGATGAAAGTGACATGAAATGAGCGCATATGGTCTGAAGAAGTGGGTTCCACGCGCCCCGCTCTTCGGCGGAGTGTCTGTCAATTACTTTGGGGAACTTTGCATGTCCGGGCTACACCTCCAGGGTCCCATCTGAACCTCTCATTGCCTTTGGGAACCGGGAGAAGGAACGCCATTTCCTCCATCTACAGGGGACCGGGTGTGAGTGCCTTAAGGAGGGGACAATGACGAGGTTCTATGTGCGCCCTGGGGAATGGCATGGCCAGCGGCACACACAGAGTGAGGCCTGCCCCGACCCTCCCTCTGCTACAGAATCCTCCAGAAGCCCCTCTCTGGGAGTCTGCGGCCTCTGCTCAGGGGCACGCTGTCTCTCCGTGAGTCCACACCACCCTCAGCAGGCAGCCTTAGAAAGCCCGCACTTCGTTGGGACAGGTGGGAGCCAACGCTTGAGACTGAATGGCAAGCGAGTCACCGTGGCCTGTGACACTGATACTCACTCATGTCCCTAGAGCCTTACACGTGGCAAAGAGACTGTCCGGACATCGGCATGATAAGACTTCAATCCGTGGACGACGGGGGGAGGGGTTATGGCGCGCCTTCTAATCTTCGCCATGATTTCCAAATGTTCCATAGTGAATATCTGTTTACTTTGATCATCAAGAAAACACTAGGCATTAACCGAGAGAAGCTATTTCTCATATCAGACATTGATATACACGGAGTGGCCAGATTATGATGACCTCTGAACGCACAATCATCTGGCCACTCAGTGTATTTGTATCTCAGATGGGTACCAAAAGTATTCTAGACTTTTGCTGGAGATCAACCACCTATTTGCCCTGAGCTTTCTGTCAGTCAGTGCAACGGGGAAAACTGATCAGGCGCACGATTTATAGTATCTTTGATATCAAATAAATGAGGTACTCAGGAGAAGTACACTGAGTGGCCAGATTATTATGCATTCAGAGATCATAATCATCTGGCCACTCAGTGTATATATATATTAGAGGCCCAGTGCATGAATTCATGCATGGATGAGGTCCGGCCAGCCTGGCCAGGGGGAGGGCACATGGGCGGTTGGCTGGCCTGCCTGCTGGTCGAACTCCTGGTTGAGGGGACAATTTGCATATTATCCTTTTATTATATAGGATATACACTGAGTGGCCAGATTATTATGCATTCAGAGATCATAATAATCTGGCCACTCAGTGTATGTCTTCCTAAAACCCAGCTTCTGGACTCCCAGCCCTGTGCTCTTACCAAAAAAGAAATAATCCACAGAGATGGAAGCATTTCCGAGCTGCCTGTGTAAGCTCTACAGGTGTGAGAGCACAGGACAGTCAGCATGGAAACCGCAACACATGATGAAGGGGCCACCCTTCGCAACATAAGGAGATGCCGCACTTTATAGAAAAGAGGTGTGTTAAGCTGGACCTCGCACGCAGCGATCACAGATCCATAAACAGAGAGACCGGAACCATGGGACCAGAACTGCATTAAAGCGTGTGTCTCCCCGTGGCCCGTCACATCACCACTCAGTGCCTAGTTTACCCATGTGAAGAGGTAAAGTTAAACTAAACCAGAGCTCTTTAGGGGGTGATCGGAAGGGAGACATTTTAAAGGTGGGCACGCAAACATTGAAACAGTGAGAGCTGCTGATGACGGGACATGCCATCCCCCAAAACTCTCGATCTACAGAGACACCCCCCCACCCCCAGGAAAAAAACTAATCTAGGTGGAGATTGCAACGGGTAAGAGTAATAGCAATGTTTAAGAAGCATCGCCCTTCGAAGATCAGATACGAACAAAGGCAGAACCACTCTGAAATGTTAATAAGAGCTGGCAGAAAAATAGACTTCCTGTGTAAAAACACACACACACACACACACACACACACACACACACACACGTACCCCTCCATCGTGGCCCACGAAGCTTCACCTCCTGATCCGAAGCATCTCATTATGAAATCACCGCAGAAAATCACGGCACCAGAGGGGTCTTCAGAGATCATCCAGCCACTGCTTTTCAATATTTCCTTTAATCCACACAGCCCTTTCTTCAAATGAAATCTCACACCGAACGGTGGGAAGCAGATGGCGCTGGCTGAAGACAGGCGCATGGAGACGGATGTCTGTCGTGTGGCATGGAGGACACGTGTTCCTCCACAGAATGTCTGGGGCCCCAGAGCCCCTGGGGAAAGCCACGGGTCTCACTCGGTTTAGAACCCGGTACCCAGAGAGGAGCCGTGACTGGCCACAGCAAGTGGTAGCAGGTGGGGACCGTGTAGACTCCTTCTGCTGCCCCTGTGCCCGGCATCGTCAGACATGCCCTCCCTCCGGTGGAGGTGGCCGGGGACCGGGGACACTGGAAGTCATTCTGGCCCATCCCTCCCCTCTCCCCACACACCCACACCTCATTGGTTACTCTGTTCTTTTGGTGCTGCCTCCTTAGTCAATATGAGCTTTAGGGTGAAGCCAAGAGTTCAGCTTGTACTTCAAACCAGCTCCGAGACCCTGCTCTGCCCACCTCCAAAGCCGAGCCAACACCTCTTCATGGAAAGGGACCACCGACCCTCAGTGGCCTCCGAGAGACCCCTCCACGTGACCATGCGCGAGTCTCCATAAACAGTGTTTCCTGAAGCTGATGGCGAAGCCGGTCCCTCGGTGGCCATAACTACCTTGAAAATGTTGTCATTTCTCTCTTAATCCTTTTTTTTTTAATTTAATTTGCCCCGATGTTTTGTTTTTTGTTGAAGAATGAATGATAGCTCCTGGTAAAAGGGGTGACCCCTGGATTTGTCTCCATATCGTAGCAATCTATCCCGTCACCCCTCAAAGAGCCGTAATGATGCTTTTATTAGCAACCTTTACACTTTGTCGAAATTAAAATGAAGACGTGACATTCATATGTAAATCCAGTTACCTTCTAAGTTCCTCTTCTCCTTTATCCCTTTCACAAAACCATAGATTATTAAGAAAGGCCTGAAGAGTGGGAGTCAGGCTTCCCAGAATGGGAGGGAGGCGGGGCAAGACAGAGGGGGTAGAGAAGGCCCGGTGCTTCGACCTTGACCTTCTCCTTCATGCTCAGAAGCATCTCAGGCTGTGGTCTCATTGCTCATCCCTTGTGTGAGCCCCACTCAAGGGTACATTACTTTTCAATGATTATCCAGCTGTTTAAGCGCCGTTTTTCAAATTGTATTAACTGTATTGGGGTGACATTGGTTAGTGAAAGTGTGTGGGTTTCCAGTGTACAGGGCTACACGCCAGCGCCTGCACGTTGCCCTGTGTGTTCTGAAAGGACTTCTCTCTGTTGAATTGCTTTGGTGCCTCTGTTGCAAATCACTTGCTCAGAGAATTGTGCCTCTATGTTAGGCTCCCATTCTGTTCCTTCAATATATGCGTCTCTGTTTATAACCACACCCCACCGTTCTGATGACTGTAGCTCCTATTATCCATCAAAGAGGTAGGAATTAAATCCATAATGACATCCAACCACACAACCATCAGAATTACTCAAAAAGACTGACAATGCCAAAGGCCGGCGAGGACGTGAAGTCACCGGGACTCAGATGTATTGCCGGCGGGAATGTGAAACAGCACCGACCCTTCGGAAAGCTGTCAATGCTCTTGCCCTGGCCAGTGTTGCTCAGTGGTTAGAGCGCCGGCCCACGCACCCAAGGGTCTAGGGTTCGATTCCCCATCAAGAGCGCGTACCTGGGTTGCAGGTTCTATCCCCGACCCTCACACGAAGGAAGGAAATTGTGTAAAAAAAAAAAAAATGATAACGGCCCCGAGCTGTCTCCAGCGTGAGCAAACAATGCTCCCGTGAACTCTTTGATGTTGTCTCCAAAGTCTAGAAGGCCAAGTGATTGCCCCCATTGTGCAGAGGAGGCAAATAAAGTCCCACCGGCCAGCAGTTATCCCCAGCAAGTGCAGCCCTCGCTCCACATCATCCCTCTTCTAGTGAACCCATGGCTACTCCCGGCTGCTCAAAGGGGCTTCGTCCAGAGGGGAGGAGGAAGAACGGAGGCCAGCGTCAGGGGCATCGGGGCTGATCTCCCGACAGGATCCTGGAGCCAGGCATGCACCACTCACTGTCACTGCAACCCCACCCGGGCCGCCTCACTGAGCCCTCACTCCTCTCCCTGCAGTTCATCACAAGTCGCAGGACCCAGTGAGGCCAGGGGACACGCACTCCCCTCGAGGCCTGGCGCGGACCGGCAAGCTGCCTCTTTGGTGCGGTCTCCTGAAGTCTCCCCTCTCCTGGCACCCAGCGTCCCCTCCGTGCCTCCCCTGGCTGGCACCGACAGCCTCTGTGACACTGGGATGGCCCGGAACGGGGTCTGGAAAATAAAAGGCCCTTGCCCATCTCTTCCAAAGTGGGTTAAACCACATGACCCCTCATTACCCATCTGCAGAGACGGGAAGCACGGGATAGTGTGCCATAACCAGTTTGGGCCGATTCGGCCTTGCAGTCTATACCCTGTGTACGTGAGATACTGACACAGATGCGTGTGCTCGCGGGTTTAGTAAAGAAGGCGCCGATCAGCACCGCGGTCAGGAGACTCCAGAAGCGGAGCTTCTGTGAAAGCCGCTGCCAAAAAGTCACTTTATCTCCCCTCGGCCGCGCCTCAGATTTTATCTGCCCTTTTATTCTCCCTGTCCTTCCCTTTAAATCCTTTTTATTGGTGCTCTTCCCACGAAGCACCCAGGGGCTTGTGTGCTCCTCATTCTTTTGGAAGCAGCTGTCCAGGAGGGGGGCGTTCACATCGTCCCGGCTGCATTGTACATCCCAACCACGATGAACACGCAGAGCATCGCCTGGGCCCGAGCCGCTCAGACACGAACGCGCGTACCTGTGAATCCGGCCCTCCTGAGACCCAGTGCGTGGCCATCACTTACACTACGCTCGCTCTTTCAGCCCGACGGCTTTCTCCTCGCTGCCTAATAGGGCAAGTAAAGAATGTTCGTTTAATTGCCCATTCATTCAGACCTTTTACACCTCAAGCTGTCTGCAAATCGGAAAGAGATAGTCTTACTTGATCTAAAAAAAGGACGTGTCTTACCTAGACGGTTGCAAAATACCCTTCCTTCGGGACCCGTTCTTTAATCCATTTTTATTGATTTCAGAGAGGAAGAGAGAGGGAGAGAGAGAAAAACATCAGTGATGAGAGAGAATCATGGATCGGCTGCCTCCTGCACGCCCCACGCTGGGGATCGAACCTGCAACCCCGGGCATGTGCCCTGACCTGGAATTGAATGCCTGTGACCTCCTGGTTCATAGGTCGGCATTCAACCACTGAGCCACGCCAGCCGGGCCCTCAAAGTCTTTATGTTTTCTCACAAGTGGGAGGACGGGGGTGGGAAAGGGACGATTTGATGGCCCAGCCCTCCAAAATCCAGGACAATCACAAAGTCCCTGCATGCGTCTCCGATTGCTTAAAATGCTACGTGAATACCGCATTCTACCGTCTATCACATCTGTGTTTCATTTTAATACACTAGGGATGTGTTAGATTAATTACCATCAGCAACAAACAAAACGAGACTTTCCTATCCGTCTCGTTGTTATGAAGCAAGAGCAACTGACCTGATTGCTATCAATGTTACGAAACGTGGCTGAACGAGAGAGAATTTACCTCCGATCGTGCATCCGTGCTGCATCCGGACAGCTCCTGTTTTCTCCGCGTCCCTCTCACAAGACGTAAAACCCGACGGCGTGCCTCTGTGGACGGAAGCACCACGGGCTCTGTCTCCGCTCACCGGCTCTGTCCAGGCCCTGGCCGAGAGGAGGCACCCGAACACCCTGAAGGGTGGCGGGGCGCATCCGGCAGGTGAGCCTGGATGCCTGTGATTCCAGCTTCTTGCCTTGCCGAATGGCTATGGCGCCGGTGTGTGAGGCCCTGGGCCACTAGCCAGAGTATTTAGAGAATGTCAGGAACGCATCCGTCAGTGAGCATTTCATCCAGACGGCAGCGGACTTATTTCCCCCTTTGTGCCGTGACCTCTTCCCACGGAAATTAGCTCCCTCTGAGGATTCTCGCCACGCAGCCCTGAGGGTCACGGCAGGAGGACACCGTCGTCCGGGCACCCTCACCTGAAGACGCAGGGAACTCTACCCGGTCGGTGGCAGAGAGCGGTCAGACGTGGGAGGAAATCACTTCCACGTGGAGTTGCTCCCCGAGCCGTGTCCAGGGCTCGTGGGGACGGCTCTTTGCTCAGCTCATGAATGTGCTCTGACCTCCTGGAAGGAAAATGACCACCAGCCCAGGTTAGCAGCCCTGCGCCACGCACGTCTGCCACAGAGGGAGGGGTGTGTATGCATGGGTATGTATATGTGTGATGTGTGTAGGGTGTGTGTGTGTGTTTGTGTGTGTAGAGGGTGTGTATGCATGGGTATGTATATGTGTGATATGTGTAGGGTGTTTGTGTGTGTGTGTAGAGGATGTGTGTGGTATGTGTAGGATATGTGTGCATGGGTGGGTGTATATGTGTGTGTGTGTGTGTGTGTGTGTGTGTGTGTGTAGGAGGGGTGTGTATGTATGTATATGTGTATGTGTGGTGGTGAGTGTGTGTGCAGGCATGCTCTCACTTAGCCCGAGTCTGGCGTGCACCACAGGAGGAGGGGACGGGTAGAGCACACGGCGGGCTGCGGAGGACCTCGCTGCAGTCCTGGCCTGCCGCGGGCACGGGCTTCCCCCCCTCCTCCATGCAGAGCCCTGCTGTCGTCTGCACGTGGGGCTGGCTGTCCAAGCCTTCGTAGGCGAGGTCTCCTCCTGGCCTGACCCAGGCCCCCCAGGCACCCCGAGGGGCCGGCGGGTGGCTGGCTTCCACGCCATGTCAGTGCTGCTCGGTTGCTCCTGTTGTTCGTGCTGTTCTTGGACTTATTGACGCCACTCCACCCGGAGATGCAGGGCCCGGAGGGGCATCTCACTGACCTGTCTCAGGTCCCCGGCTGCCCCTCGATGAAGGCAAGAGGGGCCACTTAGGGTTCGGGCCCTCTGACAATACACACAGATCCGTCCTTCTCCCCGAGAAAGTCGGGGTGCTGGCGCTGAAGATGGAGTCAATGACATTACCCCGGCAAGAGGTGCGCAGGCCCTCAAAGCCGGGCGCCACGGGCGTTTGGTGTGCAGACCCCAGCCTCCCCGTGGAGAGAGAGCTGCATTCTCCCCCATCCCCACAGCCTTCTCCCCAAGCACACGGATCCCTCGCTGTGAAATATTGCAGGTGAGCAGATGCCGTTTCCTTAAATCAGGACATTTGTCAGCGAGCTTTGACAGATCCTTGTCAATAACAACAAAATATTCAAAACATGTGGCCATCCCGTGTTGGGGAGAGAGAGGGACAGCACGTGTGTTCTTCTCCCCACTCAATGCTCCGGCCTTGAAGTGAAATATTTTTTCCTTATTGGGCAGAATTTACGAGGTTCCCCAATGTTTAATCTCCCGCTCAAACTTTGATCTTGAGTGACACTTCCGTCAAGCAACACACCCAAATCAGAAAGAATCCAAATCAAAAGCATGAAGCACAAGGTTCCCCATGGGGTGGGAGAATTTTGCCGTCGAAACCCAGCGCCCCCGCGATATGTTACGTGATGCAGGCGATGAGGCCGAACCCCAGTGTCCGTCCCTGGGAAGTGCGAGTAGAAACAGAACCTCATCACTGGGCTACTGTGACCATTTACCACATATCATCTCATTCGTACTCAACAAACCGCCATTTGCTGAGAGGGGTGCCATGTAGGTAGGTATGAGGCACTTTATATGCAATATTTCTATCCCTTACGGTGACTTCACAAGGCGGCTTAATTCCCATTTCACAGATGAGCAAACCGAGGCTCAGACGGGATGTCAGCGCCTGACGTTTCTAAAGCTAACAGGCTCTTTCAGAGCCCCCAGCTACTAAGCAACTGGGAATTCCTTCCGCTGCTCTGAGCTTTCTGGTCATGCACCCCGAATGGGCCCTGAAGGGTCAGAGGTGAAGCTTCCTGCTCCCAGGTAGGACCCTGAGCATGTGGCACCCCCAGCGGGTCACCAATGAGCCATGAACTGGTGTGGTCACTCTCAATGTGTCAGGACATTGTAAAGGCTGGCGAGCACCATGCACGTCGAGGAGCTGAGAAAAATACCAAAAGGTAAAACAAGGGCTGACTCATTTCGGGGCTCCCATTCACCGAGCCATCCAAGAGGTGACCCAGCTCTGCTCACCAGCGGCTCAGCAGAGACCGTCCCCGAATCCCGCCTGGGCGGTGCCACTCCCCTCTGCTTTTCAAAGAAGCAAAGGATGACGACCTACGACCCGGTGGCCACACCTGTTTCCCCGGAGACCACCCTTTCAGACCACCTGCTCCGGGGTGAGAGGCCTTCTCTCCGGACTTGGGAAGGGAAAGTGAGCAGGGAGGGGACGCAGGTCACCCAGGGTGCGGAAGGTGAAGGAATTTCAATATCACTGTCTCCTTTCTTATCCAGGCCGAAATGAAAAGTCCTCATTATTAAATCACAAAGCAATTAAAAAATTAAAAATTTCATAAGCCCCGACATAAAAGAAATACAAGTGTTTAATGATGGATTAGAGAGTGGAAGTGGGGGCAGAGAAAAAGTAAAAGCCCGCTGTCTCCAGGGGTGCCCTCCCCGGGGCGGCGAGAGTGGTTTCTGCCCGCACCCTCATGCCAGCGCGAGAACTAATAAACCCCGCTCCCCTGCCTGGAAGCCACGCCGATTCATATCTGCCTACCTTGTTACCTAATTCATTATGGAATAGCAGTTAATTTGATTTGATATTATTTTAATAAAATTCTGTAATATATTAGATTGTTTCAGGCTATCAAAATAATTTTCCAATTATTACGGTTACTCAAGCAAGTCTTTTTTTTCCCCCTTCATGAGCGGCAGTTGGTCTGGCTCGGAATATATTAGCTGCTACAGCTTCATCCCGGCCAGGGAGCCGGGGACCCGTGCAGGGTTACCCAGAGGAGCTCCCGCCAAGAACCGGGGTGCACAGTTCACAGCGAAGGGCCGTGGGCCGACATGGATCTGTGGCTTCGTGACTCCCTGGCCACTGAGCTGGCTCCTCTTCGACCACTGCGTTAAATGTTAAGGGAACAGTGAGAGAAATGTTTATAAAAATTACCTTGGAGCCCAGTGAGTACAGGACTGGCCACGGCTGGGAAGCTGGGTGATCAATAACACCTGGTGGAGAGTGTGGCTCAGTGGTTGCACGTCGAGCTATGAACCAGGAGGTCACGGTGGGATTCACGGTCAGGGCACATGCCCAGGTTGCAGGCTCAGTCCCCCATGGAGGGCATGCAGGAGGCAGCTGATCAGTGCTTCTCTCTCATCATGGATGTTTCTCTTTCTCTCTCCCTCTTCCTTCCTCTCTGAAATCAATAAAAATATTTTTTAAGTTCAAGGTCAATGCTTCCTCTGTTGGCTTCTGACCATCCTGAACCACCAGCTCATTGTGCAGAAAGTGGAGAAGGCTTGCCTTATTGGAAGCGTAGCCTGAGCCGCCAGTGGCCATCACCTTTGTAAAAGCTGTGGACGCTGATGTACAATTGGCCCAAGACATTGATCCCCTGACTTCCCCTCGCCAGTCTCCTTGGAAGGGGAGGATGGGGAGGGTCAAACCCTCGGGAGGGAACTTGGGGCAACGCCGCTGTGCTGGGAGCTGGAAGCTGGTTTGGGTCCCTGTGTGGCAGTGGTTGAGCCTGACCCTCTGTGTCTGTGCCCGAACTGGGGACTCAGGTTTCTCAACTTTGTCCCTCGACCTCTGGTGGGGCCTCCCTCTGGGGCGAGCTGGAATGGTGGATTCAGCGTCACTCATAGATTCATTCAGCAAACACTGGTGGAGCTCCGAGGATGCGCCTGGTGCTGTGTGTGGGGAGTGAGGCCGGCAGAGTCCCCGCTGCACAGAGCTGGTGGGGCACCCATGGCCGGCACATACTAGGGTACCAGGCACCCGATTGACAACAGGTGCCAGATATTAACCAAATAATCCCATAAGCAAACTGTAAGTGAAAGAGTCCAATCACTATGTACTGAGAACCTGTGCAGGACTGGACGAGCACAGCCCGCAGTGACAGCCGCCCGCCCATGGGACAGGGGGCTTGTCCCAGGAAGTCCTGGGAGTTCTAGAGAGGGAGCAGGGAGGGGCCACACGGGGAGAGAGGAGAGAGGAGGGAGGAGGGAGGAGGGAGGAGGGAGGAGGGAGGAGGGAGGGGCTGCAGATAGAGCAGAAGCAATGGCCCCTGAGGAAAGGCTGGCCGAGGGTTTCAGGGCAGAAAGAGGACCACTGTCAGGGAAGAAGGGGTTGGTGGGTGCCAGGTCCCCAGGCCCCAGCCCCAAGGGCACCTGAAGGTCAGTGGGCTTGACCCCGTGAGCCACCAGAGCAGTGAGGGCTCAGGCTTGGGAACACCGCGCTCAGACCTGAGTTGTGAGCAGCACCTGGACAGGGGTCCTCGCGCTCTGGAGAGGGAGCAGGGAGGGGCCACGGGGAGAGGGAGCTCTCCGCTGGCTCCCCACCCAGAGGGAGGGCCTTTCAGGGCCAGAAGGTGCCAGGGCTGTTTCAGGAAGGGACTGTGTCTCAAGGCAGCGTGGTCAGCTGATGCTCAGACGATTTTCATCGGTCCCACAGCGTTTCTCTGAATGCCCCGAAGCCTAAAGTAGAGTCTGTGGGAAGAGATGCTGGAGCCCCCGCTGCCGGAGACAGCCAGCCCGGCAAGCATCCGCCGGGACCACCAGAGGGACTTTTGTTTCTCATTAAGCCTATCTGGTCTAGATCAGAGGTGGGGGAGGGGGGAGAATGTCTTCAAATGCAAAGGCAAACTCTTTGAACAGACTCTCCCAATCAGCAGTCATCGGGGGCCAGGCCCAGGAGGTCCCAGACCGTGACATCCATCCTGTCACAGCGGGAGGGAGGGAACATGGCCAAGAAGGGAACGAGGCTCCTTCGGGCCTACCTCAGATCTCAAGAAGACCTCTTCTCCCCTGGCTCCCCGTATGGCTCAGTTGGTTGAGTGTTGTCCCGGGCACCCAAAGGTCACCAGTTCTATTCCCTGGGTCAGGTCACATGCCCAGGTTTCAGATTTGGTCCCCATTTGGGGTGCATATGGGAGGCAATGGCTCTAAGTTTCTCTCTCACATCGATGTTTCTCTCTCTCTCTCTCCCCCCCCCCTTCTCTCTCTCTCCCTCTCCCTTTCTCCCTCTCTCTTTCCCTCTCTCTCTCCCTCTCTCTTCCCTCTCTCTCTAAAAAATTAACAAAAACATATATTTGTAAAGAGGACTTTTAAGAATACCTCCTCTCTCTCCTCGGTGATCTTAGAATGAGTGAGTCATTCCTTCAGCTCTTGGCCTGGCTCGGCGGTGCAGATGATAAGGGTGCCCTTCCTACAGGAACTCCTGGAAATTCGAGAGAAAGGCACAGACATGAGGGATGACGGACAGCTCTTACGGCCGCTGTAATAACTATCCCCCCAAAATACGTGCCCCCCAGTCACGCCACACACCTCCCCTATCCTGGGTCTTCTCAGCACACAGCCCTCACCTTCCCTGGTCCCTCCGCCTCTCCTGGGCTCTCCAACCTGCTTGGTGCCTCCTGACCTCCCAGAGCTTCGCCAGCTGCCTGCTTCTCTGAGAAGCCCGCCTTGCCCATCCCACATGAAGGGAATGTTGCCACTAGACTAGACGCCCCTCCAGGGCAGGAACAAGGTCTGATTTCACCCCTCAGGGTGTTTGGGAAGGGTCAGAGTCGCAGAACCTTGGAACTGCGGGGACTCACCTGCTCCGATACCCCGTGAAGCACTTGAACCCCCTCTATGGTGCTGTAGGCCTCTGAACAGCATCCGCTCGGTTGCCTCCTGGGACAGGGGGCTCATGCTCCTCGGAGGCAGCCAATCCCATCCTTGAGCGACTTTGATTATTCAAAGGGCATTTCTCATACAGAGCCAGAGCTGACCACCCTGCAGCATCCACTTCCTGCTCCCCTTTCTGTTCTGTAGGACCCAGAGTAAGCTGCCCCCCTCATCCCCTCAATGGCACCCCAGGCATGTGAAGACAGTGGGTGGCCTGGTTCCCCTGGGTTTCCTCAAGGATGGCATCTCGGGTCCTCTCATTCCCCCTCATGTAACTTCTTTTGAAATTCTTGGACCGGCTTGGCCACCTTCCCCTGGACCTGCGCGTGGCTCCTTAAGATGCTCTAGTCAACATTTTAGACGGGGGGGAGGGACCTTTCTCTGGGCAGAGTGGCCTGCCAGGGAGCCTGGGGGATGGCGTGTGAGCAGTGGCGCCAGTTAGCTGCGTGAGGGCTAGGCATTCTGTTCGCCCTCTTTCTGCCGCAGTTCTTGCAACATGAAGTGAGGAGAATGGCACCTGTGCCCACTTGATGGGGTTTCCCCGAGGACGAGATGGAAGATGCTTCAGAGCCCCTGACACGCTCGGTGTGCACCGCGGGCAGCGGTAACCGTGCTTCCTATGCCTCCCGTGTCCCAGGCTCTGCCACTGATCTTAAATCCCTTTCTGGAGGCCCGTGTTTTTAAACGTCTCCCTAATAACCGGGTAAGAAATCAGATAAGAGAAAGGAAATGAGGATAAATTTGGAAAAGAGAAAAAGAGAAAAAAGGACTGTTTAACTCAATTACAATCATCAAATTGTCCAACAAACCCCATGCCAAGGAATCTGACGGATCCCACGTTCATTTTTAAGGTCAATGTTGAAAACAACCACTTTTTTAATGAGGTTAAAAACATGTACTAATTCTCCAGGCAATTAAATGAATATCATCTGCGTTACCTCTCCCCAAGTTTGTCATCTTCAACATTTCTCCTAAAGGGTAGGGTGGCTCTGTCGGACCCAGTGATATCCCGCCCCCCCCCCCCTCCTCAATTGGACGGAAACTCAAAAGTCACAGGAGCAGGGGCTCTCCGCCCACTGAGGACGAAGGCAACGTCTCACCCGAGTCCATCGGTTCCAGACGGAGCTTCTCGGGAGCCGCACCTCCGTCCATTTGAAAGGCAGTGGCCTGGGCAAGCGCGGGCCTGAAAGGGTCCCTGGGCAGAGCTCTGGGCCCTCAGGCGCCTGTGGCCTTCCCCTGGGAACCTGAAGGGAGAGACTCAGAAGCAGAGAATCGCCAAAGCCACGGACGAGAAGCCACTAGGTGACGCTGTGCTTTAAAACGCGACACCGAGCCCGGCCAGTGCGGCTCAGTGGTAGAGGGTCAGCCCAGGAACCAGTAGGTTACTGTTAGATTCCCAGTCGGGGCACATAATCCCGGGGGGGAGGGACGGGGGGGGGGGAGGGCATGCAGGAGACAGCGATCAGTGATTCTCTCTCCTCATTGATGTTTCTATCGCTCTCCCCCTCTCCTTTCCTCTCTGAAATCAATAAAATTTTTTTAAAAATAAAGCACACGCTGATGTCAGCGCGCGTCTGTCAGGCCGGTGGCCTGGGTCTGGGCCGTAACTGGAGTGCTGGGCTGGGGGCTGCAATGGCCAGGGAGGACCCGAGTGAGAAATGTAACTCGGTCACTTACGGACTGTGAGATGCAGGAATGGATGTGTTTAGATTTTACACAATGACACACAATTACATTATTTCATCATAATGAGGACTTATCACTTATTATCAGAGATAAGGTGCCCTCCGTCTCCGAGCCCCAGCTTCCCCAGATGTGAATGGTGATAGTCTCCTTCCCCCCATATGCACAGCTGGCCACCCAGGGAGGGGCCCGGCGGCTCCCCAGGTGGTGCTGTTGGAGGGACTGACCCCTGGGGGCAGGCGGCAGGGTTCGCTCCTGCAGGTCCCTCCACTTGGGAGCCACAAGCCTTCCAGCTCAGCTGACGAACGTCCCAAGTCGAGTCCTGGGCGTGCTCTGCTGCCTACACATGTCAGCACACACATGTCGCTACGTCACACCCGCTCGCCCGCGCCCTCCCCCCCAAGTTAAAATAGGACACTCCCAGAATGCCAGTCGCAGTTGCTTACAAGGTCAGTTTGGAGACAGCATCCAGAATGTTTTGGAAATACACTGGATCGTTGGCTCTGTGGTTTGGGTGGGCACTCCTTTCCACTCATCTGATAAGAATTCAGGAGCAAGACAAAGCCACTCTCAGGTGCTGCCAGGCCCTGCCCTGGCCTGAGGGGCCCAGGTGGCACTACGGGGTGGGAGGGCTCAGGTGGGTGGTTGGCACCTCAGGGAACCTCGCCCTGATGTGATTTTAATAGCCAGTAAGTTTGCAGCTGCTGGGATACAGCGGTCCACTCTGCCTGCCAGGAACCTCTGTGCCACCGTCCCCAGGGATTCCGCTCCCACCTTCAAAGCTGGCGTCACGACACAATCCAGTCTGACTCCGAAGGCCCCTCCTCCTCCCACAGAGAGCAGCCCTGTGCGTGTCGGTCCTTCCCCCAGGCCTGCAGGATGGAGCCCCCTCCACCCGCATTCCTCAAACCGTGACCCCCCTGGGAACCAAGACATCCGGGACTTGGCCCCAGACCCAGAACATTTTCTAAAGTGAAGGAATTCCTTCCTCAAAGAAAACCTGGGGTCTCCAAGCCTGGGGTCTTAAAGCAGATACAAATGGAGGTGCACTGGGCAATGGCGGGGGGGGGGGCTCCCGCTCCATTCCTGATCCTACGGGGGATCAGCAGGGATCCAGAGAGCAAATCTGAAAACCACAGGCCAACCTCATCGCTTCATCTCACAGCTGGGAAAAGTGAGACCCAGAAAAGACAAGTGCGTTCCTCCAAGGCCCTGGCCAAGTCCAGCGCAGGCCCTGGCTCCTTCCGCTCCGGGGTTGGCCAGTGTTGCCTGCAAAGGGACAGGGAGCACATATTTCCAGCTATGAGGTCGCATGGTCTCTGAGGCAGCTCCTCGGCCCTGGCACGACAGCACAAATGCAGTCATGGACCACAGCGAAGCGCGGGCTCCCATCCAAAGGTATTTAGGAAAACGAGTGTGCAGCCACGTTATACACAAGACCCAAAGATGGAAGCAACCCAGGCGTCCCTTGAAGAACGGACGTGTTAACGAGATGCATGCAGTCCATCCACACAGCCTCACGCAGGAAGGGAATTCGGACACACGCAACCACCTGGAGGGACCTCGAGGACATGACGCTCAGTGAGATAAGTCAGTCACAAAAGGCCAAATCGTGTCTGATTCTCCTTACGTGAGGGCCCGGGCGGGGTCGAATTCACAGAAAGTAGAACGGGGCCCCCATGACGGGGGGAGGGGACATGAGGAGGTAGCGTTCAATGCGGACAGAGTTTCAGTTCAGCAAGATGAAAAGTTCGGAATGTTGGACACTTAAAAAGTGTGAAGATGGGCCCTGGCCGGTATCGCTCAGTGGGTTGAGCATTGTCCTGCGCACCACAAGTTCGCCAGTCCGATTCCATCAGGACACATGCCCAGGTTGCAGGTTCCATCCCCAGTCCAGGCAAGTGCAGGAGAGAGCCTCTCTCCCTCTCTCTCTCTCTCTCTCTCTCTCCCCCCATCCCTCCCTCCCTTGCCTTTCCCTCCCCCTCCCTCTTTCTTCCTCTCTCTCTAAAATCAATAATAATA
Organism: Corynorhinus townsendii; assembly: GCA_026230045.1. Classification (NCBI taxonomy): domain Eukaryota; kingdom Metazoa; phylum Chordata; class Mammalia; order Chiroptera; family Vespertilionidae; genus Corynorhinus; species Corynorhinus townsendii. The sequence goes on along the minus strand of JAPDVU010000001.1, from coordinate 230,971,599 downwards.
AAATTTTAATGGTTAAGATGGTAAATTTTATGTTATGTGTATTTCAGCACAATAGAAAAAAGCAATTAAAAAAGCGGCAGATTTGACCCATAGTTTTGACTCTGGTTTGCCAATCCCTGTGACAGTTCTAGCTGCTTGTCTTAGCACAGAAAGGCCCGGAGAACGATCGCACAGAGGGGTCAGGGCGGTGCTTAGCGGGGGAGGAAGACCAGGAGGACGAGAAGAGGTCGCTCTCTCTCCACCACATGAGGAGACTGTGAGAAGGCGGCCGTCTGCAAGCCAGGAAGAGAGCCCTGGCCAGAGCCCGCCCGAGCTGGCGCCCTGCTCTCCGACTCCCGCCTCCAGAACCGTGAGAAGATGAAGTCCTGCTGTTTCAGCCTCCAGGTCGCTGGCATGTTGTTACATCAGCCAGAGCGACTGAGACAGCTTCCCTGCCCACTTTCAAAACCCGGATCTCCATCACCAGCCCCAGGGCCCCTGGAGTGTATTTCCATTCCCCTTCAGCTATAGAGACTTAGAGGCAAGAGACAGGCGGACAGGAGACTTCAGCATCTCTTCTGGACCAGGAGCACCTGGTTAGGGGGGGTGGGGGGGGGAGGTTTGCTCCAGAAGCAGACCCAATGGGAAAGAGCAAAGGCAGCCTGAGACGGTGTGTGGCTAAGTCAGTTACCCTAAGGGTGCTCAGTCCCACTGGGGATCCAATGCAGAGTCCGGACCTGTGAGCCCCCAGCAGGTGAGAGCCCAGGTGTCTACAGGGCAGGGGATCTACAGCATCCGCCACTGGGAAACCGTGGGTGGCTCTGTTTGTTTTTACACTTGTTCCTTCTGACTACATCCCCACAGGGACAGCTCCTGCCTCTCTGCGCAGAGACTCAAGGCTCCTAGGACACAGAAGAAAGCAGTGAACAGGCACTCACCACCATGAAGCGCTGCAGAGCCCACTCCTCGTCCAAGCCTGGGGGTCCCTGCACTAGCCCATTGTCTCCTGACCCGACCCTCCGAGTGGAATCTGCCCAGAACCTGGGGCTCCGCCTGCTTCTCTTTCCCCTTCACACCTCCAGCTCCCTCCTCGTGGCCCTAGTCCCGCCCTGGACACCCCCTGCCTCTCTTCTCCCCCAGCTCCACAGAGACACCTTTGGAACCGTGCACATTTCAATGGGCCCCTTGCTTCACACTCTCTGGAGGGTTTGCAGGATGAGGCCCACAGCCCCACGACCGACCCACCCACACCTCCACCTCGGCTCCCCCACACCCCGTCTCTGGTTCTAGCAGCACAACCCACACAAGGCGCCCATCGCTAACTCTGTCCCCCCTCCACCCTGCTCGCTCATGCCAAGCTGCCTGGATTGTCATTTTCCCCCTCCTCTCTTCACCATCCAGGGGTCATCTCAGGCATTGCCTCCTCCAAGCAGTCCCTCTGGGCCCCCACCGTCTCCGTGCCATGCCCTGCACTTGGGAAACCATGCTGTACCGGCTCTGGGCAATGGCAGAAACCACATCTTCTCGTGCCTGAATGACAGCCTCTGGCCTGAGGAGCGGTCCACAGCCGAGGCCCCATATCTGTGAAATCACATCCGGACCTTTTTTCCTACCTTTGTTTTTCTCCTGGCAGAGAGCAGGGCAGGGCCTCTTTCTGCCAGGACAAAAGAAGAGACACGTGTTTGCTGGTCACCTCTTCCAGGGCCGTGATGGCACTTGGAAAGGAAGTGACGCTGCCGCTGGAGAAACTTCGCTGAGTCCCGGGCACCGCCGAGCTGGGCTGACCAGACCCGGCTCCAAGCAGGACCCGCTGAGGGCCAGACTTCCGGGCACGTGGGTGTCTGTGGGTGGCTGCAGCAGGCCTGCCACCACACCTGCACACCACAGGGGCCACCACAGGCCTCAGGGCCACCTGTAAACACTCAGGTGTCAGAACACCAGCCACAGCAGAAGTCCACCGGGCTCTGCCTCCCAAATGGTAAAGCTACAGCACACATCCCCGTGTGGATGTGGCCAGACTGGGCCCCACTCTGCCCATGCCCTGTGGGGGGTGGGCCATCAGGGAACAGAGTCCCATCCTTCTTCTTCTCTCCTCCCTTCTTTCCTTCCTTCCTTCAATAAACATAAATATTTAGTCGGCCCAGCCCTGGCAGGCCCTGGGACACGGCAAAATACTGGGATCCCACAGACAGGTTCACGGTACCCCACAACAAAAGGCAGTCACATCCTGTTTTAGGCTCAGGGGTGTGCTGCTGCGAAGGGCAGACCCCTCTCTGCGCAGAGAGCGTGGACTGGGAGCAAGGGCAGGTCAGAGGACAGCCAGACAGTCCCTGAAGCTCTTCCTCCTCCTCCCATATGAGCTACCCTGGTCCACACCGCCACGTCTCTTACTTCCTAGCTGGCCCCCTGCCCTCTCTGCTGCCTGCTCCCCCTCCCTGTAGTCTTTGTAGATCAGACAGAGTGACGTGCCTTTTAAAACTTAAACTAGATCCTATGACCGCCCAGCTGAAAACCGTCTCAGGCTCCCCTCAAGTGGAAAATGAGATCTGAGCGTCTTACACCGGTTAGCACCCTCCGTGGTCTCCAGGCTGCCTGTCTCCTTCCATTCTCATCCCTGGGCCTGGTTCCTCCCACCCAGGAAGCCCACCCTTTGTGTGCCGCGCTGCTGCTCCTCCCCGGAGGCGGTGGAGATGGACCCTGACTGGGCCCCGTGACCTTTAAGCTAAAACCTGGGTGACAGGGAGACCTGGGGGGAGAGCAGGCCGATCGCAGGGAGCTGGAGAGCTACATGTCCTATGGCAGGAACAAGGTGGCCAGTGTGGCGGCAGGACAGAGAGCAAGGGGGACGAGGGCTCTGAGAGGGTGTTTCGGTCCGCTGTTGTTGCGTACAAATCAGCCTCAAGTGCAGTGGCTTACACCACAACAAGCTAAAGCTTCTTCTGACCCCGTGGGCTGGATGGGCAGTTCCTCTGCTGGTGTCACCTGCCTAAGCATCTGCAGTCACGTTCCCCTGGACGATGGGCTCGGCGGGGACATCCAAGAGGCACTGCTCACATGTCAGGCAGTCCAAGCCGTGTTGGCTGGGGTGTGTGAACCCTGAGAAAGAAGACACCTACTAAGAAGGGCTTCTGGTGCCTAACTGGCTTCAAATTTTAAATAAAAGGACAAAAGCAGAGCCTAGCAGCCATTTCTACACAGGGGCCTCTCACGCAACCTGCACTTCAGGGAGAAGCCGCCGCACTGAACTGCTTGCCTGCCCTGTGCTCCCGCCAGCTGAGCCAGCCCTTATAAAGCAGTTCCTGGAATCCTAGTTCAACCAGTAGGACTGAGGCTTTCCCCATCCAATCAGAGTTGCACAGCTACATAAGCTTCTTCACCAACCAATCAGAGCAGCTCCATTCTGACTAATCAGGACAGTGCCTTTTGGACCAATCAACTTGTGAAGATTTGGAGTCTTCATTTGCATGAGGATGGGCCAGTCAGGGACCAGGGCAGGATTTCTGTCCTTCCAAACCAGCTCTTCTCTGGAGCACATTTTCCCTCTCCATCAAACACTGAGGACTCCTGGCTGAGCTGAAACACCAAAGAGTTCTCACCTGGCACAGAGCAGAAGAGCAGTATTGCAGTTGAGCTGTTTAGCACTGAATAAAGTTTCTTTCTTCACCACTCACTGCACCACAAATCGGGAATTCATGCTGGCATTGAATTGGCACCAACATTATCCATGGATGAGCCTCAGTCCTCTCCATGTGGCACAGCCTTACCAGGCAACAAACCTTGCTTCACCCACCTGCCCTTCACTCCCTTTTGGACGTGTAGCTCTTTCCCGCAAACGTGTGAAGGAAGCATGTCATCGTGGGGGGCTTTCAGGAACCCTGGGACAGCCCTCCAAAATGCCAGCCTTCTGACCATGTTGTCCCTCTAGTTTAAATCGATGCCCCGGAATGCAAGGTGGCACCACAGCCAAGCCAGGACCAACGAGTAGCCCTGGAGGGCAGGTAAGCTGAAACTTACCTCCCATCCTCTCCCGGGGCAGGACTGGGGGGGAGGAGGTTCCTGCAGCCACCACACCTGGCACCCCTACTCCATGGCAGTTGTCACTTGGGGCGTCCCTAAGGCCAGCCTGTGGAAAGCTATTTGGAGCGGGACGAGAGAGGAGGAGGCGTGTGGGGTGGAAGTGACATTTTTTAAGAAGAAAAGCAGGATGGCGCTAAGGACCTGGATTTAGCATCCGCCGTGGCACCTCTATGACCCTCGGGCTTCTCTTCTGTGAAAACGAGAGAAGGGAACAAAGGAGGTGGGCGTGTGTGGTGCACCTGAAATCCCACACGTGTGTGCCAAGTCCTTTGTTCCGGGCCTGTGAAGGAGGATTGTCCCCGGTACTTTGTTAATTGGGAAGCCTTTGGTCGGCCCACGCAGACACCAAAGGCAGACCGGTGAAACTCTACAAGATGAAAACTTAGGTCTGAGCCGCATGAGAAAGAAACATCACAAAGACTCTGAGAAGCAAGAGGCTGTGGCCTCTGATTCCGAGCCTCCCTCCGGATTGCTTGTGTTTTCAGGGAAAGGGGTGGAAACCTGTCCTAACACACGGACGTAGCAAAGCCCTCACAGAGTCTGACAGCCCATACCCGTGGACTTGGCCGAAGCGCTCAACGGGACACTTCCGTGGCAAAGTAGCCATCTCCATTGTTCTGAGCTGCCACGAGTCCTCCTTCACGGATGCCATAAGGTAGGTACTGACGAGACAAGGTGATTAAGATCAATAGGATCGATGGGACGCCTCATTCTGTTTTAGAGCCGCATGCAGCGTCCTCCTGGCACCAGCCCAGCGATTAAAGGGACCAGGACCCTGTCGCTTACGCCTAATCCGAAAGCAAAGAGCTCGCCCTGTTCACGGTGACGCACCTTTTACAGGCTTCCTCCAGTCAGACATCCCCATGGCCCTGCGCAGCCTTCATGGAACATTTCTTTTAGGAAAAAAAAAAAAAAACCACCAATGAACAGTACGGAGTGGCATTCGCTGTGCCATGGGACTCACCACGTTTGCAACCAGGCTGGCCACACGGGTTTCCATTTCCACAGGAGAAGGAGAGAATAGCAGAGACGAGACGGGAAGGGCCCTCTGTTTTGAAACGTGTAACTGGTTTATCTCAGTCCCTTTCAAGGGAGGGTGTTCGAGTGCAGGGGGGCAGGGAGCTGAGTCCTAGATGGCCACTGGGGGCTAAGGGTCGTGCCCGCCGAGACGGCTCCATGCCAAGGCGTTAAGGTGCCAGGCTCAGACTCACCTGGACAGATGCAGAGCCCCCTCTTCCAGGGGAAAGGTAGCAGGACAAACGCTCTGCGTTTGTGCCAGAATGAAGACTTCTGTAGGCAAGTGCCACGCGTCTATAGTAGAGGAACCCTGTCCATCCTGAGCTAACAGCATAGGCGTGTTTCCGAGGAAGAAAGCAACCAGCAATCCGGGCCCAGCATATCAGCTCCCATTGAAGCCACCTGGGTACAGGGGGCAGCGGGACCTTCTGCGGCAGCTCCCGGAACCCAGTCTGGTTCTGCCCCACGGGGCGGCCCACGTCCGGTGGCACCAGGGAGAACAAACCACGGCACCCAGCCGCCACCCAGCGCGCACGGCCTCTGCGGAGGCCCCTCTGGGGAGACCCGTCCTTGTCTTAGCAGCTCTTGCGGCCAAGAGACCATCTGCGGCCGGGCTGACCTTCCCCACCTTCTCCCCGGCCCTCACTCTCCAGGCTCCTTGCAAGTGGTCCGCCAGCGCTTCCTTCTCATCCCTGCGACTCCCACCCTCGGCCTTGACTCAGGGGGGCCCCCTCCTCCACGTCCCCCTTTCCTCTCAAGCGTGTGTCCCCTTCCTTGTTCCTGACTCAGGAAGAGGGAAGCGGCTCGTGCGAGGTCACAAAGCTGAGAAGACAGCAGGGTCAGGGCCGGACCCAGGTCTGCCCCACCCCTTCTCCTCTCCTGCCTCCTAAGCCAGCAGCACGAGGCCCCGCCGTGTTGCAGGTGCACTAACCGGCTGACACCTGCTGGGACCGTTCAAAGAGCGGGGGCCGCTGGCACCGCCTCACGCTTCACCCGCTCAAGCCTCACCCATCATATTCCCCCGCGGGGCTGAGGTTCCGGAGCACTGCCCATCCATCCGGGGAGCAGCACACCCCTCTCTGCAGAGGGTCAGGTGGTAAGCTCTTTGGGCCTTACAGGCCAGACAGCCCTGTTCCGAAGGCTCAACTCCGCCCTCGCCCTGGGAAAACGCCTGCAGCGACGGGCAAAGGCGTGAGCTGGGTCCCCATCAATCAAACCATCTGCAGGGGGAACGGGCGGGAGGCCGGGCGTGGGCATAGGCAGCCCCCTCTGTCCTTCGTCACACAGTGGAAACGAGGAGCCAGCCGGCCTGGCATTTTGCAGCCCTCCCCCGTGCCCCTCGCTGCCTGGCACACGCCGCCTCCTGTGCTGATTTCAGGGTGCTCTTCCCTGTGGGTGTGTGTCCCCGCTGCTCTACTGCTGCTCCTGATGAGCGGGGGTGGGGCCCTTAAGTCCTCCATAGCACAGTTCGGCCACTAGCCATTCCTCGGGTCCCGGGCTCATGCGGTGTGACAGGACGTGAGCTCCGGCTCCAGTCCCGGCTCCTGCCTGGCTCTGGGCCCCCTGCGAGCCTCAGTGACCCCATCCGTCAAGTGGGACAGTACCAGCCCCTGCGACGTGGGTTGGTTGGGGTCATCAAATAAATCGGTGCAGGAACATCCCTTTCAAACAAGGCCAATGGTGGGCGTGGCATAGACGATGGCTTTGCCATGGAGCCCTCCCTGGGAGGTGGAGGCGTTCCCCAGCCGCACGTTAGTGTCTCCGCAGGGGGAGTGAGGACGTGCGTGGTGACACACTCCTCCCACCGCGGCTGGCTGTACGCGTGGTGCCCGGAGTCCTGCGGAAGGAGGACGGCCCGGGGACAACCCTGCCACCTGACAGCGGTAATAATAACGGCGGCAATCATCATCACAGTCCACATTTATTGGGCACTTAGCACAGCCCCCGGCTCAGCATCTTGCAAACGTGCCGTGGTCAGGGCGTCCGGACAGCCCTTCCGAGCTGACGGAGTGGTTTCCTGAGTCACCACCACCTGTCCAGGCGGCCTGCGCGTCCTCTCTAGCTCACAGATGTGGAAACTGAGGTGCCTTTGCCCGGTGGCCGTCTAGAAAGCGGTCGGGCGGGACTCTCCCGGGAGGTTGAATTCCAGAGCTGGCTGCTCCCTGCGTCCCAGGGCCCGGTCCTCAGCTCACAGGAGACAGCCACTGGCATCCCCATATTAACCCTCCAGGCCCCACCTCCTCCCAGGAACAGATCTGCTCTCAAAGGCCAGGGGGAGGACATTCTTCACCCGAAAAGCGGTCCCTGGCGGACGTCCTCCCTGTCGATATCAACAGGCAAGGTGCCCAGGTGCTAGGGGACCCCCTCCCCGAGTCTCCAGCCACTGTCCGTTGTCCTCAGGCAGGGGACATGGGGTTCAGGTGTAGACGTCAAAGGGGAGAAGCCTGAGTGGCCTCCCAGGCAACCTGCCCCCAATGCTGGGATGGTCTCACCAGGGGCACTGTGGGGGGTCCCTGCAAGGACAGGTGACTCCTGCCCCCCCCCCCCCGGCAGCTCCAGCTGGGGTTTGGGAAGCCTGTCCTTATGACATCCCCTGATGCCTGCTTTCTCTGCCCTGTGCCGGCCACCACCCCCCTCCCCCCAGGTCCCTTCAGAACGGCCACGGCCTTCCCCAGCCACACCTGCTCCGCGCCCCAGGGGCCTGCATGCCAAGGGGTGAGCCAGGTGAGCGAGGCAGAGTTTGTTCCCCCAGCTCCCTACTCAGAGATCGCCACACCCCTCCCCATGTCTGCGTCCCTGTTGGTGCCACCAGAGTGGTCCCACATCCCTGGCTCAGAAAGCCAACCCCTGCATGGACCCCCACACTTGCATCCCAACTGGGGAAGAACCTGAGGCTGCCTCACAGCCCTCTGAGCACCAGCAGTCACCCCAACTCTGACATGAGTTTGCCTCGCCACCGGCAGGCAGGTAAGTCCCTCGCCAGGTCCACCAGGCCATGCCACAGTCCTCGAAGGACAGTCTGCATCTCACCCTTGGCCTCTTCTCCCTCCCCACCCACACCCCCTCGCCCATGCCACCCACTTGCATTTCTTCTCTCTCTTCCTCCCCGTCTCCCTCTTTCCCCTCCCAAACCCAGAAGTATTTGATTAGATTGAAACTTGGCACTGGAGTCCCGAGCCTCAAGGCAAACATTTGTCCTAGAATTTGCTGGAAATCACTTGGCTGCTCTTAGCTGGGCAATGGCAAAAACCAAGCACCCACCCCCCGCCCATTCCTTTATCTCCCCCCCACACACACCCCACCGCGCAGCCTGGCTGAGCAGAGGCTCCTGGAATTCCCCAGGTGACACCCACCGCTGCTCCAGGCACGCAGCTCCCTGCACTCCCAGGAAGCTCCCTGTGTCATTGGTCCCAGCCACCAGGCTGCTGAGGAGAGTGTGTGTCCACTCTCGGTGCTCGCGGCCTCCGGGGGGCCAGTGCTTGTCCGTGCAGCTCCCGAGTTTCCCGGGGATTCGGGTGCCGCCCTTACAAAGCCTTCCACACACCTGCACCGGCCGAGCACAGTTCTGAGCCCATGGCACGTGCCTGAGCCGCTCATGACTGAGAAGAATCTGTCCCTCCCTCACTCACCCACCCATCCACTCATTTACTTCTTCCCGTATTGCAGCTTAGCTCGCTTTACCGATGCTCTCCTTCGCTCAGCCATACAGCCAGCCTTGCATTCATTTATAGATCGACACCAATGGAGATACGGGTCCAGATGTGGATTCCTTTGCTTACTCACTCAGTCACTGAGTCACGGGCCACCCGCTCATCTCTCTGCCATTTATCCACGGATTTCCCCATTTGTTTACTCGCTGACTCATGTCTGTAATGTATTTGTTAATCCATTCATCCTCCACCATCTATGCGCTCCCTCAGTCACTGCATTCATTGACTCACACATACACTCACACAAGAAACAAGCCCCACCCTGTAGTAGGCCAGGCACTGCTTCCCTCGAGGGGGTCAGCGCAGGCTGTGAGGACACGGGGCCCCCCTTTGACACCCCTCTTCTCACAGAGGAGCCCAGCCAACCAGGAGCCAAGCCTCCAGAAAGCAAACCACGGGCACAGACGGACTCCCGCCTGCTGGAGAAAGGAGAGACGAGGCATTTTGGGGTACAGGGGACTCAAGGCAAATTGTTCAGGGGGTGCCCAGCTGGCGTGGCTCAGTGGTTGAGTGTTGACCTATGAACCAGAAGGTCACAGTTCAATTCGATTCCTGGTTAGGACACATGCCCAGGTTGCAGGCTTAATCTCTGGTGTGGGCCGTGCAGGAGGCATCTGACCGATGATTCTCTCATCATTGATATTTCTCTCTCTCTCCCCCTTCCTCTCTGAAATCAATAAATATCTATCTATATAAAAGCCTAAGCAACCATCGCAACCAAACAGATGACCAAACAGGCTGTGTGGGGTGACCCAGCCGGTAGGGGGGTTAGTGAGGGGTGGCCAAACAATGGAACAGCAGGCTGTGTGGGGTGACCATGCCGGTAGGGGGGGCAGTTGGGGGCAACCAGGCTGGCATGGGGGAAGGGGGAGAGGGGCAGTTGCTTGCGGGTGATCAGGCAGGCAGGAAGGTGAGTAGTTAGGACCCAGCAGTCCAGGATTGTGAGAGGGATGTCTGACTGCCAGTTTAGGCCTGATCCTTAGGATGGGGCTTAAACCAGCAGTTGGACATCCCCCCGAGGGGTCCCAGATTGGAGAGGGTGCAGGTTGGGCTGAGGGGACCCTCTCCCCACCCCCCGCCACCCCATGCACAAATTTCATGCACCAGGCCTCTAATATCTACACTAATAAAAGAGAAATATGCAAATTGACCATACCTCTGCAACACCCATCAGCCAATCAGAAGTGAGCATGCAAATTAACCCAACAAAGATGGGTTAATTTGCATACACAGGCTTGGAGCAGCTGGGCGGGGCAGGATGCCTGCTATGAGGAGGAGGGCAAGGGGTGGAGGGAGCTACAGGAGCAGCGCTCCAGCCGGAGCGAACACTGAAGGCAAAGATTCCAGCCGGAGCAAAGGTGGAAAGTGGCAGCCAGAGTGAAAGCCTGGATCCCAGGTGCTGGAGGAAAACTGGTGCTGGCAGCCAGGGGAAGGAAGGCCTATTCTTGCACGAATCTTCATGCAACGGACCTCTAGTGTGTATATATATATATTTTTTAATTTGTGCAGGGAATGATCAGAGAGGTCTCCTGGGACACCGTGTCCCAAGGGCATGGGGACCTCCCAAGGTAGAATGGGTGGCAGAGATAGTCCCTCAAAGTGCTGGACCCAGGAAGGGGAATCCCTACCTCAGCTGGCAGCTGCCATGGACAAAGGTGCAGGAGGCGGGGTGTCCTGGCCAAGGTCCTGGGTCTGGAGTCACCAGACCCCAGATTCAATTCCAGATCTGCCTCTGAGGAGCTGGGGGCCTCGGTGACTTACCTGCCTGGCAAGCCTCACATACAGGTGGGGTTGTGACCCCACACAGGGTTCTTCTGAGGCCTCTGTGGAGTGCACAAAGGTTGACAAGGGAAAAGCAGGGTATGGGGCCTGCCATGTGTCCTGGTCTGTGCCCCACAGAGCAGAAAGCCACCTGGAGGGTAGGACTGGGGACTGAGCTGGGTGTCTCTGGTGGCCCGTCCAGAGCCTAGATCAGTGTGGGTGCACCTCGCACACCCAGGAACGTGTGTCAAATGATGAGCTGGCGAGGGATCTCAAACATCATCTTTCCAGACGTTTTCAAACTCATCTACTTTTAAGGTCCTGCAGGGGTCACCAGGGAAGGTCGGGGACCATGCCCTTCTTGACTCAAAGACCTCTATTTTCAACTGTTTCCATATTGGACTTTTCTTTCAGAATTTAACTCCAAAAGTGGGTTTCTTCCTCCCCACCCCCTCGGGGGGAAAAAAGACTTTTTTTTTTTAAATGACGGTCTAGTTCTCTTGTTTTAAAGAAGGGCAGAGAGGGGTAGCAAGTGCCTAGGGTCACCCAGCAAGCTGCTGCGGGGGCCAGAAGGAGACCCCAGACCTCCAGACGCCCAGGGTCACCTTCCCTCCACCCCACTATCAATCCTCCAGGCTTTCAGAGCCCCCTGACACCCATTCCACCTGCCAGGGCCAGAGCTTCCAGACAAAAGTGGAAAGAATGGTGAACAAAGGCGGCTGAGCCATGGGGAGGGCGGAGGGCCAGCCAGGTATGCAAGGCTTCTGGGCGTGAAGGGGGGGCGGGGAGGGGGCCGCGTGAGGACTGCACTGGAAATTCCGTGGGAGCACAGCTAGCTGTGTATGGCCGGGGTGCTGGGTTTTGAAACCCTACACATTTTTTAAAATCTATAATTATGTGGCACACACCTAATTAAAATGGACTATAATTGTTGAAATATTTTATTGAAGTCATTTTTTTTCCCCCAAACGACAGGTTTAACAGATGATAAAACTTGTCCTGTGGTTACCTCGGGCTGCCAAGAACCCGGGGCAGAGTACAGGGGCGGGGCTGCGGGGCGGCGGACAGTGAGCCCCTCGGAATGACAGCATTCTTCGCTAAGCACCACTTCCCAGCGCTCCTCTCGGCCCCGTGCCAGGCGCTCAGGACGGAGACAAATAGCCTGGGTGGGTGTTTTGTGCACAAAGATGATTGAGGTTTGCTTGTGCTCCGTGGAGAAATCCTTTGAAATTGTGCTCCCGGGGAGAGAGGGCAGCTGAGATCAGAGGGAGCTGTTGACTCAAAAGCACAAGGGAGAAGTGTGAGCCTTCCCCGCTCAGCCAGGAACCCAGAGGCCCACATTCCAGGCCTCGGCGGGCTGGGCACGGGCAGCTGTGCGCTCACTCTCTTCACTTTCTCCGGGGAAGGGGGCGGATGCCTCCCTAGAAGCCTCCAAGAGCAGCTGCGCTTCACCGGCGTCTCCCAGGTGCTCTGAGGGGGTGTTTCCAGCTTCACTGCCCACGTGATGGATGAGGAAACTGAGTCACAGAGGAAGGCCTGGCTCTGTCCAGCCCAGAGGCCGGCGCGCCTCCCCTTCGCGTTCTGGCTCGGGTCCTGACAAGGCGAGGCTTCCTATTGAATCAGTTTGGGGGGGGTGGGCGGGGTGCAGGAAGGCCAAGAACATGCCCCAGCACTGGGGGTCCTTTCCGTTTGGTGTGTCTCCTAGCAACACGGGGTCCGGGCGAGTTATAAGATGGAGGAGCACGCCACTCCCCAGGTCCAGGAGCCCGGCATCAGGGCCGGGCTGGGGAACAAGGGCAAGCTTATTTTGTGACCCGGCCCAGAACCGATGGTCTTTGTACCACAGCCTGACCTCAGGGAAAGAGGGTGCAGGGCCCGGGGGTGGGGGGCCAAGTGCTCCTCAAGACCTACACTCAGCTCCAACTCCAGCCATTGTCCCCACCCGCAGGAGGCGGTGGTCATCCCCCACGTCCCCGGGAACGCACAGGGACAAGGGCGAGCCTGTGCGAACGTGACACAGCGAACAGAAAGCTCCCCAATCCCCACAGGACAGAACGTTCTGGAAATTTCTCCATTGGGTGGCAGTTGGGGTGGTTGTTTTTCAAACGTATTCCTTCTTCCTCCTTGTATTACCTTCGTTCTGCCTTCGCGTGCCTGCCGCCCCTCCGTGTAATCCGCACGCAGTTGGTTTTTGTCGAGCACCTACTACGCATGAGACCCAGTGTCAGTCGGTCGGGCATCCCTCCAGCCAAGGATGGGGCCTGGAAGGCATGGCGCCTTCCCCCCACCCACCCCCCACCCCCCCGTCTGGCCCAGCCCGGGCAGCGGTGTGAAGTGAGCAGGACTCTGGCCCTGAGTGCAGCAGCTTCTGCTCTGCCGGCAGGTGAAAGCCCCACCCGACCTCCTGACCTCGGGGTGCCATCTGGAAGCAGGGAACCCCGGCTGTGTGGGGCCAGGACCGAGCCGAGAATGCTCCCCCCACCCCTAGCCATCCTCCTCTGGGGAGGCCTCCTCTGACAGCTGCCGGGAAGGGGGGCTGTTTGCACAGAGCAGCCTGACTGTCTAAATCCCTCCCGGAGGCATTGGTTCCAAATTAACATGTGGCAGGTCTGTTCCCTCTACGCCACCCCCCCCCCCCGCCACCGCCCCCCCACGCCAGCAGGACGTGCCCTCCCGGCCCGCCTCCCATCCGCGTTCTCACCGAGATGAGCACTTCCATCTGCTCACCCGGCGGTTACCCAACGTCCCTCCCGCTCACCTCCTCCCTTCCTCCTCCCCGGATCTGGCCACACCTGTTGGATCTGTCCATTTGGCGTGGGAAGCCGTGGGCCGTGCCCTGCCCTGCAGCCCTCAGCCCCAGGAGGGCGGCGAGGGCACCATTACGCTATGGAACGAATTAATTAGCCCAGCTCCCCGCCCAGCTGTCTCCCATCCTGTCCCATCGGCCCTGAGAGAGAGCGTCTCCCTGTGCCCCCTGAGGAGATAAGGCATGGCAGGAGCTCACTGCCGAGGTGACAAATGGCCCAGCCGGGGCTGGAAGTCACACTGGGAGCCTCTTACCCCATGTGCTGTACGAACCACTGCCTTTGGGGATGTGTGTGTGTCCTGGCCTCCAGACACTCTGCCTGCAGAGCATCGTGTGGCCAAAGGACCTGCAAGGGGGGTGCCACTGGCCCACCTCAGGGGAGGGATCGGGGGTGGGGGGCAGCTAACTGACCTGAATTCCAGCAAGATGCTCAGCCGTGAAAGGGGTGAGTGGGCTGACGGCTTTGCAGCACCCCTTTGCCGGCCCTTCGGAGCCCAGTGAGGAGGAGAGCCAGGCTGCCTGCGGCAGGGTGCTGGGCCTGGGCGGTGGGTGTTGGGGAAGGTGAGCTTTACTGGAGGGACGCCTGGACACCGCATGGCACCTGACAGCATCCCTGGCTCCTGCCGCCTAAAACCAGTGCGAGCCCCGACTCCAGTCCCCAAAGTGACCACCACAAACATCTCTAGATATCGCCAAATGCCCCTGGGGGAGGGGCAAAACCACCCCCTCCCCAGGCTGAGAGCTGTGCCTTAGAGTTGTCCGTCTTCCTTAAGAAAGGCCCCCTCTTCTCTCAGGGGCACTCAGAGACCCAGAAAAGATAGTGCCCCCAGAATAAGAAGCACAGAGTACGACACACCAGCATGGGCCCAGTGTGGCGGCAGTATTGCCGTTATTGTTATCATTATTATTATCATCATCAGCGACTTGCCTGTTGCAGATGGGAACAGATCCCGACAAATCGGTGGTAGCACCCTGATGGGAGACAAGGACCTCACAGTGAGTCCTCTGGCTGATGCCCAGGACGCTGCCAGCGAGTCTGCTGGCCCTTAGGAGACTCAGTGCTCCAATCTCTAAAATGAGAACACTGAAGGAGGTGACCCTCAAGGACCATTTAAATTTTTATATGTTTTTATTGATTGAGAGAGAGGAAGGTGGGGGGGAGAGAGAAAGAAACATATCTCAATTGCCTCCCGTATGCATCCCAACCGGAGATCGAACCAGCAACCCGGGCATGTGCCCAGACCAGGAACTCAACCAGCGACCTTTCCGTGCATAAGATGACACTCAACCTACTGCGTCATACCGGCCAGGCCTCAAGGACCATTTTAAATCCAGTATTTCCAGATCTCCCAGGTTCTGCCACTCTGGGACTAGATGTATCACACAGCCCAAGGAGCAGGGGCCATGGGGCTGTCCACCTGGGGTCAGAGCACGGCCCCACTGGGTGACCTGAGCAGGTTCCGAGTCTCTCCCTGTAGGAGTTTCTCTCCATCTGTAGGAGTCTGGGGTTGTATCTGCCTCATTTGGCGGTTACAAGCATGAGCTGAGATGAACAGTGCCCACACTAGTAGTAGCCCTGTAAGAGGGAGTTACTGTCATCAGAAACACCCCGAAGCATGGAAAAACACAAGACCCTCAGTCCTGATCACAGGTTCACTGAGTCAGATCGTCCCAGGGTGAAACCAGGTGTGCATTGTACTTTTTAAATTCTCCCACCCCACCCCTGACCCCGTGATTCTGAAGTCGAGGGCCCCTGTCCTGGCATTTAGGAACCATTATGAATTATACTAAACTAGTGGCCCAGTGCACGAAATTCGTGCACAGAGGGGGGGGGGTCCCTCAGCCTGGCCTGAACCCTCTCCAATCTGGGACCCCTCGGGGGATGTCCTACTGTGGGATCGGGCCTAAACCAGCAGTCGGACATCCCTCTCCCAATCCGGGACTACTGGCTCCTAACTGCTCACCTGCCTGCCTGCCTGATCGCCCCTAACCATTCTGCCTGCTTGCCTGCTTGCCCCCAACTGCCCCTCCTTGTCGGTCTGATTGCCTCCTTCTGTTCCCCCCACCAGCCCGCTTGACCCCAACTCCCCCCCCCCCACCAGCCTGATCACCCCCAACTGCCCTCCCTTCCTGGCCTGATCGCCCCTAACCACTCTGCCTGCTTGCCTGCTCACCCCCAACTGCCCCCCCCCCCCCCGCCAGTCTGATCATCCCCAACTGCCCTCCTCTCCTGGCCTGATCGCCCCTAACCGCCTCTGCCTCGGCCCCGCCACTATGGCTTTGTCTGGAAGGACGTCCAGAAGGTCTCCCAGAAGGTCTCCGGGTCTAATTAGCATATTACCCTTTTATTAGTATCGATTCTCTGATGGTAAGAACATTCTATTCTATTCACAAGTCAAGTGCCACTCTGTGGGGGGCCCTGTGTGGTACAAAGATGGGAAATACACTCCGTCCTCAGGGAGCTACTATTTAACCAGGTTAAGACCAACTCAGAAAACAAAGACATGGCCCAAGAGGGCCACAGACAGGTGCTTGGAGGCAACAGATGTAGGACGACCTGCAGGGCGGCTGAGGGGGCTGCCCAGGTGTTGGCTGCCCTGAAGTGTCAGGAGGGGCAGCTGTTTCTAGTCACACAAGCACCATCGGGCAGTGGGAGGCCGGAGGTCACCGTCCACCGGCCTGCCCTGGGAGCTCTGGCTCACCCGTCAGTGCCAGGGCAGCTGCCCCTTCTCTGGGGAGACCCCACAAATGGAACTGACCACAGTGCCATGCGTGCCCAGTGAGGGTTCTGCCTCCCCCAGATTTGAACTGCATGCTTGGGTCAATGCCCCTGCAAGAATTTATGAGTTCCTTGAGGCCAGGGATTGGCTCTTAATTTTGTGGTGTTCCCAGCACAGACACAAGGCCCGGTATAGAGTAGGTGCTGAGCAGATGTTTGCTGAGTGAATGATTAGATAAATAAACAAAGGAACAACTAAACTAAAAGGGTTTCAGTGTGCATCAGTGGGAGGGACAATGCACCACTTATTAAGAGAGCTGGGTGCAATCTGAGGCAACTTCTCGGAGGAGGAAGACATGGGCCTTGAAGGATGGTTTTGCTGGGTGGCGATGTGCTGCAGAGGCAATGGAGGGAGCTGGCCAGCAATCTCATGAGCAGAAAATGAGATTTAAAAAGTGGAAGACACGGGGAGTCGCATTTATGAAGGGTTCGAGGAAAGAATGGTTTGACGGTTACCATGACAACATGCCCTTCATTTTGTCTGGAATCACAAAGTCAATGTTTTCATAGAACCAACAGGACAGTAAGAAGGTACATGTTGCAGCTTCTGGGAAACTCAGCTTTGCGCTCCGAGGGTGTCCTGGGTAGCTCGGTCATTTTCTTGACAGCTCCCCCTGAGAATCGAGCAAGTGGAGTACCAGGCACTACGGTCCGTATGCTGAGAGGCAGGAGCTCTGGGCCCGGATGGGGCCTGAAATGCTGATCTGAAGGTGTGTTCAAGCCCGTGATGCCCCTCCCCAACCTGGAGCCAGCAATGGCCCCGCCTTCGTGCCCGAGAGACCTGGCCTCCGGCCATATCTTGCTGTGGGACAAGTTGGATTTGCCTTTGGGCCTCAGTCTCCTCATCCATATGATGGGAATCCAATGGCAGCCTCTCAGGACTCGGTCCCATTGAATGCAGCACACCACTGACTCTGCAGGCGCCCCACCCGCGTTGGTTCTCTCTCCCCAGAATGTTCCATTAACATCCGCTCAGCTGAGTCCAGGGTCCGTCTCCAGCCCTCAGCGGCCAGGTGTCGCTAAGGCCGATGGAGTTCCCTGTGAGCCAGAGATGCCTTCAATGGAGCCATCACTGATCATCCGAGGGGCAAGGATCCGGCCCAACCATGCCCGTGGCAGTGCTGTGCTAGTGGTACAACCCCAGCTATGTCAGCACCCAGAGGCACCCCCTGGCACAGACACTCACTGTGCCAACGATGCTGCAGAATGGAGGAGCCATGGGACTACCAGCGGTTCCCAGCAGCGCAGAGGGGCTGTGCCATGGATTTAACCAGAAGCCAAACCAAGTCTACGGTCCGTCTCCCCCGGGGTCCCCTCTCCTGTGCAGATCTTTCCTGTCTAGGCAACAGGAAAGCAGAGCACCTGCGGCACCCTCCTCCATCCACCCAGCGCACCCCAGCTCCAAGGGCAGGACCCCACCCAGATAGCATGTGTTGGCCGTGACGTCAGCACTCGTAGCTTCGTGCCAGGCGCTCCAGGTTGCCTGCTGGCCAGCAAGGCCTGGGTCGGAACCTCAATCCTCCCATGGACCCTCTGTGGGTCCTGCCCGCCCTGCCTGATTCTCAGCCTCATCTCAAAGGCTCGGCGAGAGGCAGGGTTGGGGTGAGGAACGCGGACGCTGCAGGCAGGCCGCCCGAGGGGGAAGCCCTACCGCAGGGCCAGCTGCGCGAGCCGGGCACGTGGCACGGCCTCCCTGCGCCCGGGCTCCACCTGGGACAGGCATTGGGAGGCAGTGGCCTCCTCACCTAACCCCTCCTCGGTGGGGTTCCTTGGTCTGTAAAGCTCTCGGGTCAGGGCGTGCCCCGGGCAGGTGCTCAGAGATATTAATACGAATTCTATTAATACAAGCGCAGCTGGGACTTCAAGTCACAGACTCTTTCCACTCGACCCCGGTGCCAGGTGGTCACAAATAACTCTGAAACAGGACCCTCGGAAGGGCTAACGTCAAGGGTCACACAGGCACTGTGGGCGCCTGGCCCCAGAGCGGGGTTGCGGGGAGGGGGGGGAGGAGGGGGATGGGAGTGCTGGAATTTGACAGCTCTGGGTTCAAATTCCGCCTCTACCACTCACGAATGAGCTCGCCCTGCACCCGGTTCTCTGCCCCACGCTTTCCGGGGTGAGGTGGTGGCTTCCGCCTACGCGTGGAGAGGTTTTCACCCATCGGTGATAGCACGGGTCAGATAAAGCCCAGGAGTGTGCTCCTAACCCCATTTCAACCACCATGCGGGACCTGGGCAGGGGGCGGGGGGGGGGGGGGGGGGGGCGCGGGGGCGGGGCGCCAGGGAATGTGTGTGCCGCCTGCCAGGCCCCCAGGAGGTGCAGCTGAGTCTGTTGGTGGGAAGTACTCAGAGAGGAAGGAGCCGGAAGGTCCCTGGAGAAGCAGGGGTTTCGATGACATTGAAAGAGGGCAGGAATGTGGCCCATCCGAGGTGGAGGGGCAGCTTGGGAAATGACCCCGGGCCTCAGAGGACCTGCAGATGGTCTTGTTGCTGATGGAGCACCGCACATGTCTGGGGATAGCAGGTGACGGAGAAACGGGGGAGAGGAGAGGGGAGGGAGGGAGGAGGAAGGGAGGGGGAGGGAGGGGGAGGGAGGGATAATAGAGGATGGAAAACGTCTCAGTTCGGCCCTTTTCCTATGTCCCATCTGCAGCCATGGCGATGCTGACACTGCCACCCAGTCCCCCGCCGCCTGGCCCCACATAGAAGGGCCCTTGTTCGTGGCTGCTCGGCGTGATCTCTGGGGACCGTGATTACAAACTCCGACACTCCCGCTTCACCCTCGCAAAGGGCACGGTTCCCGGGCCCGCGTCTGCCTCTTCCCCTTCTCGACATAATGCACCCTGCTTGCCACGGAGGGATTCAGTGTCCCCACCCCAACCCCCGCAAAGAAAAATGTAGCTTGAGATTTTAATTCCCATTCATGCCTTTTTACAATGGCTTCATTCATTCCTACCGGCTGCATGAGTTTTTTGGGTTTTTTGTTTTGTTTTGTTTTGTTTTAATTTATGGAGTACATTTGTGGTGTATGAATTAGAGAAAGGAACTGTTATTAAAAAGGTCCTGGGAGTGAGCTGTTTCATGTCTGAGGACTGAAAAGTGAGGGGAAAGGACAGGGGGGTGGCAAGGAGAGCTGTGTTCTAACCCAAACCGGCCCCCAGAGTGCTGTGTGACTTGGGCCAAGGAACTTAACCTCTCTGGGCCCTAAGACTCTATGTCTAAGGGGTGACTTCCCGCACTCATCCAATAGCATCTCCGTTAGTTATGACGGCAGCCTGTGAGTTAGGTATGGCCGTTGCCGTCACCTATGTGGAGAAGCGCCTTTAGGGCACCTCCGCCCAGCCCACCCATCTCATGGGAAGAGAGCGAGGCGGAACATGCCACCCCCACCCCCGCCCACTGTCCGGCTTCAGCTGCCAGGGTCTCTCATGCTCAGAGCGTAAGGGAAGAAACCCAGTAAGCCTGGGGAGGCCAGCGTTTTGGCCTCCTAAAGCCCTTTTCCTAAACAGCTGGCCACAGCTGCCCAGAGCTAAGTCTTGGAGGAAATTGGCCCACAGCCCTGAAAACGGAGGGGCTGGGGCACCGGGGCCGAGGGGAGGAGAAGGCGCCAGAGGTGGCCCCAAGAGCGGGAAAGAGGCTGCTCATTCTGCCGCTCACTGGCTGGGCGGCCTTGCCCTCTGGAGCCTCAGTTTCCCAATTGTAAAGTGCAGGTAGTCCACACACATACTCACACACATGCCCAGCGTTGCATATGGCGTTGCATATGGCGGCAAGGATGAGACGGGACCCTGGAGGTCTGGCAGCCCGGGTCCAGACCTGATGTGAAGAGTGCTCTGCGGGGTCCCCTCAGTGGTCCAGCCCAGGCTGCCCTCCCAGCTTCGGCTACTGCACAGCGGTCCCCACCCCGCCCAGGCTCCCAGGACAGGCACACCTGTCTCTGCCGCCTGCTGCCCACCCTCTGCGGACAGAGCACCAAGGCCTGTGCCTCCGAGTGGGTTGTGCCTGGCCCTGAGCAGCTCGGCCCTGTCCCCTGAGCGGGTCGCTCAGAAGGGGACCGGTGCACCTGATGGGTGCGGGTGGCTTCTATGTTTATGTCATTTTCCTAAATTCCGCCCCCGCCGCCCCCCAAGTTGCCGCAGAGGAACCAGACCGACATGCAGGTCTGCAGGTGCTCGGGGACCACATGCCTGTGCAACAGGGACTGGTTTAGCTCCCGGACACTTCCCTGCGCGGAGGAGGTCGGCTCATGGTAACTCGGGGTCGTCTGGTTTAAACAGTCAAGGTGGGGAAGTGCCCGCTCTGACCAGGGCTTCCCATTTCCTTCCTTCCAGAAAATGTCTGAGGGGCTGAGCGGGAAGGAGCTGAGGGCCCTGGCCTCAGGGAGCTGCACGGGCTCTGCCCACACCCCCCTCGGCTTGGCGCCCGTGGGCCTTGGCGACTCCCAGTTTCTGTAGCCTGGGGTCTGAGGCCCCCGCTGCCTCCTCCGCGGTCTCCTGCTGCAGGTCCCTCCTGCCCTGGTCCAGGCTTCGGGCTCCTGCACCTGCTGTCCACAGCCCACACCTCCAGGCCCAGTCCTCTCAGATGCTTCCTGGAGAGGTGCCAGCAGAGCGAGCGGACCGTGAGGCCGAGAGAGCCTCGCTCCCCAGCTCCACCCAAAGGGGGATCCTCGGGGTGGACTCTGCCTGTTCCGAATCGGGGTTGCTAACACCCCTCGGGGAAGAGGAAATGCCTGCCACAGAGGCCGGATAAGGGAGACCAACACTCTCTGTTTCTCCATCACCTCGAAGGCCTGCGAGACCCTGCAGGCGAAACAGCTTGTCCGGCTCACCCAGGCATGAAGTCGGGGCACAGGACTCCCCTCAATTCCTGTACTCCCTGTCATGGGTCATGCCACACCTGTCCCCATGTCCCCAACCTACGGCAATGACGAAACACCCCCAATCTTCCCTGGGCACCAGACCGTCCCCCTCCGCTGACACAGGCCCTGCTTCTCGGTCTGAGACCTCCCTGTTATATCAGAGTCAGCAGAAACTGACCCCAGTGGAAGCACAGGCCGCCTGTGGGCAGAAAGTGAGAAGAAAAGCCCTGTCGGTCCTTCTGACAGGTAAGTGGAATTTTGTGTGAACCGTGTACTCGCTCTGACGACCGTGCGGTATAATTTCATTCTGGCTGTTCCGGGCCCCGCTGAACCCCTGCTCCTTTAAGCATCCTGATGCTCTGCACGCCGAGATAAATGATTATAATTGACCGGGTATTGTCAATCCAGAGCCTAGCTGGTTTCATCCCGCGAGCCAGGGGCCAGCGCCCGGGGCAGATAGCGGAGCGAGTAGGGGTTTTGATCTCACCCTCTCCCTGTGGTGCCGTCCACACTGGCACCCAGGGCTGGAGGGCAAGAGAACAAAGGGAACCTCGCGTCTCTGAATTACAATCTTTTCCTTTGAAATGCAGCGTCCAGAATGGCCGATGAAACTGTGGAAATGGATTTCCGGCTGCATTTGATGTTAAGCCTTCAGTGCCGAGCGCCAGGTCCACTGGCTGCCTCTTCCCTCCCCCCTTCCTCCCGTTCTTCCTCTCACGGCCCTCGCTTTCCCCTTCTCCAGATGGTCTTGTGGGGAGCCTGTCCTCTCCTAAATAATTTCTTGGGGGCCTGGGTGGGCAGGTGCACCCCATTGCTGCTTTGGCAGGAAGAGAGTCAATTAGGTCTTAAAAGTTGGAGGCTTGCCCTGGTGTCTGCAGTGGGACGGGTCTCACATAGACTAAGACCCAGACTTCTGCTTCAGCCTGAAGTTGTTTGCTAAGGCTCCTCTATGCACAGCATTGCCTTCCGGGTCCACTGAGTCATCCTCTCTTTCGACCTAGAGAAGAGAGTTGGAGAGACCGTCCAGGATTTAGAGCCTCCTCCCCGGTCACCTGCAGTGGGACATGGACGGCAAGAAGCCAAGCTTCCATCCTGAGCAGCTCGCCTGGGCCTTGATGGGGAGCGGAGGGGACAGCCCGTCCATGGAGACATCCTTGCCGTCCCCCTGGATGATACAACACAGAACCTGAGTGCCCAGGCCAGAGTAAGTTTGGGGATTCCAGTGAGATCAGTGGGTAGCCCCACATGCCTGCGTTATATCCCCGAGGGAATCCCATTTGCATACGGTTTCTGGTTCGAGGTAAGAGGAAGATCCAGTGCAGAGCACAGCTGTTGGAAGCTCCCGTTTTCCTGCTGCCCCTGCCTGGGCGAGCCTGGGTTGCTTATTCCTCTTCCCTCCAGCTCAGACGTCCGGCTGTGAAATGAGGGTAGTCGGTCTTCCCCTGCCATGAGGTCTATGTGAGGTTGGATGCAAGAGCATTGTGGAAACTCCAAACATGGTCCAAATGAGAGCGAGGCTCGTTGCAAAATACCACACCCATTAGGGTCATTCCATCTTCACAATAGGTTAGCAGAGGAAGGCTGTTTCCTTCCGCTCTAGAAATAAGGAAATGGGCACCAGTGCATCTCTAAGCACCCAGAAAACCATCCTAGTAATAGAGCCAGCCAATGGGAGAGTCCCATTGCCAGTGATAGAACCAGCCAACAGGAGAATCCATCCTCAGTGAGAGAGCCAACTACGTATGCCGCAACCATGAAGAACTCTAGGAAAAATGTATAAAATGTGTTCTTAAATGCTTTAAATAGCTGGTAAAATAGTAGGAAGTTAGGTCAAAATCAGTTATGGAAAGAAGAAAAGCTGTGAAGTCACTTTCACCCTGAGGACATCTGGTCTACCTGGAGAACGTGATCAGCTGTATTTTCAGAGCCTCGGGAGGCTCAGGGGACAGAAAATAAAACCCAGAGCCTATTCACAGTAGGGAGTCCAAAAGACCTTAGTTATAAAAACTCAGGTTTCAAAGAGTGAACTAGATGAAATGCACACACACACACACACACACACACACACACACACACAGAACATAAGCCTGGCACTGAACAGAGATGTCCTTAGATGGTCCATTGGGGAACTATAGCCAGCCTCCCTCTCTAGCCTCATCTTCCTTTACTACCTCGTTTATCACCACACCCTAAGTTGGTCTCACATGTTCCCCATTGAAACCAGCTCAGCAGTCCATATTCTACCCCTTCCTTGTTATACCTCCCTTCAGCTGAACACCCCCTGGCTAGAATTTTTATCAGTTATTCCTCTCCACATACATCTGTCCTTAGCCACACATCCATATCACTTACTCCCCATGGCAGTTAATTTTTTTCTAATCAGATCTCTTGGGGGGGTGGGGGGGTGGAAATAATCAAACCTAGTCTGTTTAGGTGTTAGGATTTCTTAATAGTAATAATATTAATAATAATAATAATGTTTGATGATAATCATAAGCACATCCTCTAGAATAACTTCTATGTTTTCATGGAACCACATCATGTCTGGGAGACAAGACTGGTCACAGATACCAGTGGAGATGGGACATCATCTGGGAACACTAATCCCTGACCCAAGCTTCTCTCCTGGCCAACTCTGACATGTTAGGGGTTCTGGGGAGTTAAATATATGCTGTCCAAAAAAAGAAGAAAACTCAATAAAAATGTTGGAAAGTAACATTAAGGAAATCTAGTGAGCACAACAAAAAAAGCCATGAGAGGGAAATGTGAGATAAATATAAAAGGTATTGAAGAGTAATTGAAGAGATTCGGCATCTATACTAATAAAAGAGAAAGATGCAAATTGACCATACCTTCACGACACCCACCAGCCAGTCAGGAGTGAGTATGCAAATTAACCCAACAAAGATGGTGGGTTAATTTGCATACATGGGCACCAAGCAGCCAGGGGCGAGGTGCGATGCAGGCATTGTCTCCATGGTGATGACGCAGGCGTTCCACACCGCCCCAGCTGCTCAGGGCCTCTGGGCAGCATGGGAAGGCGGGGCTGGAGCAGAAAGAGGCGGCTCCGGGGCCAGAGTGAAAAGGCAGTGCCAGCAGCCAGGAAAAGGAAGGCCCATTCTTGCATGAATCTTCATGTACCGGGCTTCTAGTCCAATAAAAATTTTAGAAAGATAAAATGGGTTAAAACAAAGATGAGAAAAACTTTTCAAAATAATAATAATACAAGAGAATTTCTCAGAGGTAAAGCTATTAGAATATTCAAGCCAATTGAGTGACCAGTACAATGTTTTAATAGATCCATAACTACATTATTATAAAATGTTATAATTCTCTGCTGCTGCCCCAACCCCTTGCAGGTTTATGGGTTTTCTAGTAGTTTCCCTTCATTTTAACAAGAGAGACTCCTTCAAATCATCCAGGGATCATCTTCAAATGAAAAGTGACAAAACCAATATTGTTCTTTTCATTAGCACCAATGGATCTAAGAACACAATAGTGATATTCTTCCAAAGTTCTAAAAGAAGACGTGTTAACTTGGAATTTCATACCCTGCTAAACTATCCCTAAAGGATAGCATAGAATAAAGCATGGAGAAGAATCAAGATAATCTTAGACATATAACTATTTAGAGGGAAATTTATTGAGGTTATGCTCATACAATACAAGTGAGAAAATAAATAAGAAAGATGAATAGGACATAGTGTTCAACATGTGGAGTTAATCACCAAGGCAAAAAATAAGCAAACATAAGTAGCTGAGAGATTTAAAATCAATTTATTCAGAAGTAAGTTACTAAAGTAAAGGGGTGATATGGCAAAGAACTATTACTTTTCATTAGAAATATATCTCTATATGATGATTTTTTTCATCCCATGCAAGTATTTAATAAGTACATTTACTGCTGTATATCATTTTTAACTAAGTTTGACATCATCTTGCAGTGAAAGGTCATTTGAGATTGCAATGTACCAATTGTATTTATGATTCTTCTTTAATTTATTATTTTTTTTAATCCTTACCTGAGAACATGCTTAAAGAGAGGAAGAGGAAGAGAGAAATAGCAATAGATTGCCTTCTGTATGCTCCCCAACTGGGGATCAAACCTGAAACCCAGCCAAAACCAGTTTGGCTCAGTGGATAGAGCATCGGCCTGTGGACTGAAGGGTCCCAGGTTCAGTTCTAGTCAAGGGCATGTACCTGGGTTGTGGGCACATCCCCAGTGGAGGGCGTGCAGGAGGCACCTGATGGATGTTTCTCTCTCATCGATGTTTCTGACTCTCTATCTCTCTCTCTTTTCCTCTCTGTAAAAAATCAATAAAACATTTAAAAAAACCCTGAAACCCAGGTATGTGCCCTGACCAGGAATTGAAAAAAGCAACCTTTCAGGGCATGGGAAAAAGCTCTACCAACTGAGCCAGTCCAGCTGGGCTTTGATTCCTGAGTTGGTATTAATTTGTTGTTGTTATTGATAGTTTTATCACTTTCATATAGAAATTATTTTAAACTAGAACTACACTGTTCTGTTTCACTCTATTCGTGGATTCAACCCAGAAAGCAACTTTTACAGAGAAAAATAAATATACTGTGGTTTGAATACCCTACCACTAGGGATTCATCCACCTAACCATCATTGATTGTGTATGTAATAAAAACAATCACATCTTCAGTATTGCAAGGGCTACCAGACTCCCTAACTGTCCTTAAGGTAACACGTGGGATTTTTCCCCAAAGGAGAACCACAAGAGAAGGCACAGAGTCTGGGTGCCCTTGTGCACAACCTCACCCATACCTTGGCTTTAATCCTCCCTTTGTGCCAAGGACTATAATCAGGATGCTGGAAGTTTTAGACCCAGCTGTTTCCTTTCTCCAGCTGCATTACCTAGGCATGTCACCTCTCTGATCTGGACCTCAGTTCTTTCACATATAAAACAACAGTGTCTGGAACAGTTGGGGTCTGAAGCACCAGATCTTGTTGCTTTAAGCTAACTGGTCAACCCCAACAGTGTGTGTGTGTGTGTGTGTGTGTGGTGGGGAGGGGAGGGAGGGAGAGCTGTCTAACTCTGGAGGATAAAGAGGCAAATTTATGTCATTAAAGAGGACTATCTAGGCACCCAAGTACAAGCTGCAGTGCGCACCTGAGCAGTCAGGTGGCAGCCGTGAAGCAATCCATGTGGTGGAAAGATCGCAGGCCCGGGGGTCTGGAGACCCAGGGTTTGGTTCCAGCTATGCCAAACCTTTGCTGGATGATCCTGAACAAGTCGCTACAGCTCTGTGGCCCTTGGTGTCCTCACCTGGAAGATTAAAGGGTTCAACTACACAATCCCCAAAGTCCCTTCCAGCTCTGACATGCTCTCACTCCGTGATTGCGTGACCACCAAATTAAATTAAATTCACAGCTTTTGCATCACCCTGTGTGTTGGCGAAGACCAGAAACACGCCCATGTGCACTTGAAAAAGCCTCCGACAGTGGGTCGCTCGGCTTCTTGTTGTTGTTGATTTTTTTTTATCCTTTCCTGAGCTTATCTGCCCCGTGATCAAGGCCTCCCTCTCTAAGGCATGTGCTTATCTGCCCGCTGAGGCCACGGGCTCATCTGAGTAACTTGCAGCCTCTGAGGCAATGCGGGCGTTTCTGCCACTGTTAAGCCACCACCTCTGGCTACAACAAGGCGTTGCCTGATAAACAGACTTGCCACATACACGTCTGCCTGGGAAGGAGAGAGCTGCCTGCCAGCCCACTCCTGGCAAGGTCTCCGCCAACCATCTGCAGGTCGAGTCTGAGTACAGGGAGACGTGAAGCCCGGCCAAAATGCTGCTAGACTTGGGGACAAATGGATGAGGGATATGGCTCCTGTGTGGTGGGCTTCCCTGGGCACTTGCACCCCAAGCCTGGTGGGTCCTTGAAGGGGTGCCAAAGGTCTTAGAGAGAACTGCAGCCAAGAGAGTGGGGATCTCCTGGAGGACCAAGGCTGAGCTATCCATATGTCAGGGAGAAATGATCTACAGATATGGCTGTTTCTAAAGCCCAGGATGACTCACTATTTCAAGGAAAATTTGCTAAGAGCTGATGTTCACCGGGCATTAAGGAACAGATGAACTGATACAGGTAGGCCCTTCCCATCCAAGTGTTCCCAGTCTGTTTGTGAGTGGGCCTGGGCACGTGAAGCAGATAATTGCTGTACATGTTACTCTTTCATTCATCCAGTGCGTATAAAATGAACACCTACTGTGTGCGCCTCAGCACCATTCTCGGTGCCAGAGGAATTCAAGAGCACAAGAAAGGAAAGATGTCTGACCTCTCAACGCTCATATCACCGATGCTCTTCTGACCCTCTTCCAAGGGTAATGACCATAGTTTGGGGGAGCTCCCTAGGGACTGGGCATTTTGCTGGGGGCTCTACATATGTTTGCTTGTGTCGCCCTAATGGTAGTGATGGGGAGGCAGTGATCACAACTCTCTCTACTTCCTCTACGCGAAAATCGAAGTCAGAGAGCCCGGGCCTTCACCTGCAACCTCTCCACAGTAGGTGCCTGAGGTGACTTTGGAGCAGGTCTGCTCGTCTCCAAGCCTGATGGCCTTTTACTATGATATTCGGCCAGAAATGTCATTCCCCACCCTTCCCTCAGCCTGCTCCTTCTCCTTCATTCTCTTGCTCAGGGGGTGACATCCTTTTCTCAGTCAGTATAGTGTAGGTCATGCTGCAGTAACAAACACTTCTAAATAGACACGGATTGAAACAACCAGGATGTATTGCCCCAGTACACGCCATGGGTCTAGGTG
The DNA here is from genome assembly GCA_026230045.1 of Corynorhinus townsendii. Taxonomy (NCBI): domain Eukaryota; kingdom Metazoa; phylum Chordata; class Mammalia; order Chiroptera; family Vespertilionidae; genus Corynorhinus; species Corynorhinus townsendii. The sequence continues at coordinate 230,943,832 of JAPDVU010000001.1, read as the reverse complement.
ACACCTTCATTCAGATGAAGGGTTCTGCCTCTCTACGTGCGCGGCCATGGTCACCAAGGCAGGAGAAGCTTAGGGCTGGACAGTCTCCCACCAGCTATTAAACACTCCAGCCCAGAGGTGAGGCATGCCAGTTTCATTCGACCCGTTGGCCAGAACCAGTCGCACAGCCACACCCAACCCCAGGAGAGGCGGCTGGATTCTGAAAAGCAGTATGGGGTGTCTGCCAATATCACTGTTCACCTAGGTCCCCGAGGGGGAAACCCTAGTCTTCTGGGATTGCTGGACGCGTTTGCTCCCTGAGCCAGGAGGTAGGGGGAGCAGACGTGACTCTGGAACCCCTCAGACCCGCAGGACTCGTGGGACCTCATTATGTAACTTCTGTCGATCTTTGTCACCTTATCTGCAAAACGGGGTGCTATGCCTCTATCACAGGGTTATGATAAAAAGTTACAAGTTAATGCATGTTAACATGCTTGACACCCATTAGGTCCTCTCCTTTCCTTCCCACCCTTAATGTCAGGCTCCTGATAAGTCTCTCAGCCTCTGCTCCCCACCCCCCATGACTGGCATCTCTCAGGGCTATGGCGACAGCATCCTCATCCCCTGGTCCCTCTGCCTGAACTGCATGTCCTTCCATCCATCCTCTACCCCGTGGCTTCCCCATGACCTTCCTGAGCCACAGACCTCACTGCCCTTAATTCTCTCAGGGCTTTTTGCAGTTCTCATGTTACAGCTCCCAGGCTCCTCATTTCCCACATCCCCCGCCCCCCCAACCTCCACACACCGTGAACCTTTCCTCATTTCTCCCTGATTTTTTTAATACATGCATAGACTTTGACCATGGACTCCTTTTTGCTGGGCATATTCTTTTCTCTACCTCATATGGAAAACTCCTATTCATACTTCAAAACACAGCTCACATGTCACAGCCTCCATGAAGGCTTTCACCGCTACCCCAGCAGAGTTCAGCATCTGTCACCTGTTTGTCTCTCGTCACTGCCTGAAATCCCATCATGGGCCATCCACTCTATTGAGCCAGGCTCAAGCTTCTTCAGGCAGTCCTCTTTCCTGACAGCAGAGTGGGAAGAACCCAAGGACAGAAGCCCAAGCCCTGAGTTTGACCTCAGGGCTTCTCTTGAGCTTGCTTTGCAACCTTAGAGAAGTCCCCTCCCACCCTCAGCTCTCCCCTGGTGGAGGGACTCCCCATCTGTCAAGTGCTGTAGAAATACCATGATCACCACCTGCCCTGTGGCTTTTTTCACCTGAGAATCCACCTGTTCCCACGGTGACAGACACTGAGGATGGCCTCGCCCTTCAGCAGGGAGCCCTCCCTCCCCACTCCTTGGGGTGACTTCCCATTGCAGACTCACCGTATCCCGCGGAGTCCCAGAAAGTGCAGCGTTCCCATAACCAACGCTACACACACACAGACCAAGGCCAGGTGGGAGGCGGGCAGTTATTCTGCCCACACCAGCCCCGAGGGAAACAAGAACGCTTGTCCTTGTGCAGTGGGGCCGCTGCAGCCACGGAAGAGCTTCATGTGTCCACACATTTCCACCGCAGGTTCTCGTCAACGGATAAGGAAACCGAGGCAGGGGGTGGTGACATGGCTCCCTCAGGGTCCTCCTGAAATTTCAGGTCGGGGGCAGAAACAAGACACAAGAGTCCTCATTTTCTGGTTTGTTTGCTTTTCGGAAGTTCCTTGAAAGGCACGTCACCCAGCTTGACAGTAACCCACAAGGGTGCGTGATCCCCGGAGGTGACAGGATGGTGAACGGGGTCTGCTCAGCACCCAGAAAATGAACCTGACCCTCACTGTCAAGACCTCCAAAGACATGTCATTGGGGGAAATAGAAACAGCTGTGATACTCATGGGTAATGTGTTATGTGGCATGGTTTATGTAAATATCTACGAGTTTAAACACAAAAATAATAATGCATGGGGGGGGGGTGAGTGTGTGTGAGTGTGTGTGTTAAGATATTTTTAAGCAGCTTAGAAGGAAGGACATCAACTCATAGTAAGCTCCTTCTGTGGAAAAGGAAAGGGACGGGCTGGAAAGAGGGGTCACAGGAGCAGATGTGGGTTTCTCTAGGCAGGGCTAGTAGTTTTAGTGTCTAGTTCACCTCGACACATAAAAAATAACAAATGTGCCCTGGCCAGGTGGCTCAGTTGTTGAAGCATCATCCCGTGCATCAGAGGTGTGTGGGCTCAATTCCCGGTCGGAGCACATACTTAAGTTGTGGGTTCGGTCCCCAGTCTGGGCATGTACAGGAGGCAATCAAGCAATGTTTCTCTCTCACATCAATGTTTCTCTCTCAAATCAGTGTTTCTCTCTCTCCTCTCTCTTTCTCTCTTCCCCATCCCCACCCCCATTTCCCTTTTCTTTTCCCTTCCTCTTTCTCTAGAATCAATGAAAACATATGCTCAAGTGAGGATTATAAATAAATAAATAAATAAGTATTAAAAATGGTAAATGGTTAATTTTGAGTGGCAGGCATATATGATGATTGTAACTTCTTTTTTTCACATTAAAAAAAATAGCCCTAGCCGGTTTGGCTCATTGGATAGAGCGTTGGCCTGCGGACTGAAGGGTCCCGGGTTCAATTCCAGTCAAGGACATGGACCTCAGTAGCAGACTTGATTCCCGGCTCTCTTCTGGGCTCATGTGGGAAGCAACCAATCGATGTGTCTCTCTCACATCGATGTTTCTCTCTCTGTGTGTCTCTCCCCTTCCCTTCTACCCTCTCTAAAAACCAATGGAAAAATATCCTCGGGTGAGGATTAACGAGCAAAAAGTTATATGTATGTTATGAAGCAAATACTGGGCTCAGAGCCCATCTCTGCTGCCAACAAGCTATGAGGCTCTTGGTGACTTTCTTGTCCTCTGCATGCCTCGGTTTCCTCATGGGTGACCGCGGGGAGTGGCATGGGCAACCCCTTGGGTAGCTCCCAGTTCTCAACTCTATGAGCTCCACATACAGGTGGGCCACATCCCTTCCTAACCTGGTGACATCTTCCAGCCACAGATTGAAAATGCACCAGTGCTTCATGGGGAAAGGTACCGACTGAGCAGAGACTGGCTGCTCAAGGCAAGAAAGAAGAGACGAAAGGAGAAACAACCACATGAGGGTCCAGGTTGAGGAGCAGCCTTAGGGTCTCACAACACAAGACTCAACTCCGCCTCTTTCTGCCTGCCTGTGAATGCATGTGCCCACACACATGCACACTCACAGGCACACACACGCACAGGCTTGCACACTGCCACACATGTGTGGGCATACACATGTGTGGGCACACACAGGCATGCACACATGCACGCACACACAGCAGGGCTGTAGAAGTGACAGCTTAGACCTCAAGCTCACCTTACTAAAGGACCCTCAGCCAGTTCTACCTCGATGTCTCCATCCCGGGACCAGCTCTGCTGGCCTCTCGGCAGGCACTTCCTCTGGGTCCCATGCATCCCACTGTCTGGCCCTTCTCTCCCAAGGTCCATACACAGAGACGGTCATGCTCCCCACTTAGCAGAGCCAACACAGCGCATCTATACCTATTTCCATATCCCTATCTCCATGTCCCTCGCGTCTGTGAGGCCTCCACGACAGCCATGGGCTGATTTGATCCCAGTGGCCGCCAGCCAGGGCGAAGGGAAGAGGCAGGACCCCTGCTCCCTTCAGTAATTAAACTCAGTGCCGCACTGCGTGGCTGGCACTAGGCTGAGCACCCGCGTACTTTTTCTCACCAGTCCTCCCAACAGCCCAGCGCCCAGGCAGAAAACCACAGCTCAGAGCGGTCTGCCCGGCCCACAGCCTGCCAGACCCGGAGCCCGGCTCCCGTGGAGGCTTTCTGTCCTGGACAACGTGGCCACGTATTGGCAGGGCAGCAAGTTCAGTGGCGGTGCGGGGATGGGTCCCGGGCCGGAGCCCTCTCCGTCACATTCGCTGCAGTTCCATTTGGAACATCCTCACCTCCCCAGGGCCATAGGCAGTGAGCAGCCAGCCACTGAGGGGTTTGCAGAGGAAGGGCGTGCGGCTGGAGTCACCGGCCAGCCGGTGCCACCTCTCTGGGCCAGGTGTGAGAGAGAGCCCCTGAAGCTAGAAAGTGCTCAGCGACTCGCCCCCCTCAGGTCAGCCTGGAAGCAGCCCAGCTGCCCGACCTGCGCCCTCCCCTGCAGCGGCCAGCAGCTGTGTTCCAATGAGAAGGAGCCTGCGTGCCGCCGGGGGCCACCTCCGCCACCAAGCCCAGGATGTGGTCGCTAGAACAGCGCGGCCAGTAGCACCGTTTCCCAGAGGCCTTTGCAGCAAAGCCACAAGTGGGGCACATATTGTGTTGCCTTTGCTCTCTTCTCCTCATGCAGATGTTGAAGGCGACCAGATGAAGAAAAAAATCATCTCCTTCCAAACGACTCTTCCTTCTCGTGAAAGGGGAGCATGGAAATTATTAGGCCAGGAGACCCTGCTCAGGGTCCACTTGGAATCTCCCAGGGACATAGGGCGTCTGCATTCGGCAAGGATATCTGAGAGCGCCCGGTGGTCCTCTCGGGGCTCACAAAGCGTGAGCCATCCGTCCGGTCCAGGAGAGGAGCAAAATCACGAACGGTGGCCACTCGGACAGCAACATAGCACTTGGACGGGTTTCATGTAAACCAATCCAGAGCATGCATTTTAAAGGCCCCTGAGAACATGGGGGGGGGAGGTTGGATGAGCACAGGGGTGCCCTTTAGACTTTAGAGAAACCACACTTGGGGCTTCACCAACTGCAGGCCTCGGCATTGTGGTGGTCTGGTGTCCCAGCCATTAGCCCTGCAGCTCGGGGTGGACTCTGGTACCCACAGGAGAAGCTCACACAACCCACGGACACAGCCCTCCCGTGTGGCCCACCATCCACTCGGAGGTCTTCCTAAAGAGGGGGGCGAGCCCCCACAGGCCACCTCCCACACCTTCGCCCCGCCCTCCCTCTCTCCATTCCCAGGCAGTGTGGCTTTGGCGCACCTGGTTACTGAGTGACAGGGAGGGTGGGCCCTGCCCTGCGCAGTCTCCATCAACACAGAACACCTCCCCTCCTCTCCTGTTCATCCTGCCAAACCAGGACTTGTTTTGCGGCTGGATGATCAAGCGGGATGCTCTGGGGCCCCGGGCTCTTGAAAAGTAGCAGAGGTGGTGGGAAAGTGCCCGGAAGGGAAGAAGGTGCCTGGAGGCAGGTATGGAATGACAGCAGCCTCCTCAGGAGTCTGGGGAGAGTGAGCAGGGCCCTCTTGGGGAGCAGGGACCTTGTATTTGGAGATGAAGTCAAGAAGGAGATGGAGGGGCATGAGCCCCAGATCTGATTGATGTGTGCGTAGATCCAGCCCCGCCCCCGCCGGGAGAAGGACTGAGGCTCCAAGAGCTGTCGGTGGAAGGTTGATTGGGGATGCTCTTGAGAAGGAAGCATCGGGAGGGGTGAGGAAGAGCTGAGGGAAGCAAGGTTGGGCAGAGGAAAAGGGGGGGGGGGGGGCGTGAGCTGCAGCCAATGCCACCAGAGCTCTGAGTGTCGGCTGGACCTCCGGAAGTGTCCCGGTGCAGGCAAAGGGGCCAGCTTTTGTGCCCTGGCATTAACCAGACACCCACCTGTATGAGGGGGTGTAAGGAAGCTTCTCTCGGCTCAGGGCAATGTCCAGGGAAGCCTCGCCAGCACTCCTGAGAAATGAATGTCCCTGTCGGGTGGTGGGATCTGGGCAGCTGGCCCCGGCATCCAAGACAGTCCACCCCTTGTTCCGCCTGGAACCATGAGCTTCCAGCACTACGTTCCCTCTATCTGGGAACATCCTGGTTGGTCCCTTTTTCCTGGGAGAACTGATAAGAGGAAGGTCAGCGGGACAAGCACAGCCACTGTAGCTCACCTGGCACTGTGGTGGCAGCAGCACTCATCACCCCTCCGCTTCCGCATGTCATCGGCCCGCACTCCGCTGGTCCAGGTGGCCGACCCGGGAGGAACCACTCCATTTCCCAGCTGAAAATTCAGCCTAGAGAAGCGGGGGAGAAGGGTGGGGCAGAGGGAGGTGCCCGGATGTGATGAGGCCCACTCCTTCCTGAGTGGGATCGGACCCTGGCAAGGTAGACCTCCAGGCTTCAAGAACTCCGCCTCCTCCGGAACACCCTGCCAGGCTCGGATTTAAGACCTCATCCTCAACTTTGCTACCCTCCCGGGAAGATGCGTGTCTCCATATGCTGCCCTCTGGCCTTCACACTTAGTCGTTAATTGGCGCTTAATTGCCCTTAGCCAGTCATGCATTGTCTCTATAATGCATGGATAGCCCCCAGCCACAAGCATCCATTTCTCCAACTCGGATATTACTTCTTTTTTTTTTTTTTTATTGATTTTTTTTTTTTTTTTTAGAGAGGAAGGGAGAGGGTTAGAGAGCTAGAAACATCGATGTGAGAGAAACATCATCAGCTGCCTCCCGCACACACCCTACTGGGGATGTGCCTGCAACCAAGGTACATGCCCTTGACCGGAATCGAACCTGGGACCCTTCAGTCCGCAGGCCGACGCTCCATCCACTGAGCCAAACTGGTTAGGGCTCGGGTAATACTTCTGATCACTCTCCCTTCCTCCCCACCTGAGAACTGCGCCTGCCCGTGCGACCGTCTCTCCGATACGCCACCCCACTCTGCCACCAGCGAAAGGTTTCGCAGTGGCATTGCTGTGACGTGCCAGCACCTATCCGGCAATGGGCTCTTCGTGCCCAGCTCCGAAATCCTATTCTCGAGTCCGAGTCCTCAGATCATTCCATTGTCACGGGTTGCCTGGTGCGTTTCCGGGTCACAGAGAATGAAGAACAATGCACACGTCCGCCCGCGGTTTACGGAGGAGAGCGCTCTGGGACAACACCTGTCAGAACAAGAGGAGGAGGACTGGGGGGAGGAAGGAAGGCATTGACTACGATGCCATGGCAACAAAGCCTCCGCCAGTCCCCTGGGAAACTCTGAGTCTGGGATGATGCAGCGGAGATGTCCTGCGTGGAAAAGAGGAGGCCAGGCCCTTGTATGCCCACGTGGTCGTCACTAGGTATGGGATGCCCTTGGCAGCTGCCTTTGCCTTTTGTATTTCTATGAAAAGCAATTTTAGGAGCTGCATCGACCTATCCCCACTTCAATGATGGGGAAACCGAGGTTCAGGGCTGCAAACACCTGCCTAGGTAAGAACTGGAGGGGCAGGACTCGGGGTCTGTGTCGTTTGGAAGCTCCAGCCTTCCAGGGAGGAGGCAGGCACAGTGGAGGAGACACAGAAGGGGCGATGACCAGCCCCAGGGGACCAACAAACCAGACCCGGGAAACCCAAATACGGGCTCTGACCCTGGGGGCTCCCGAGGGTGCAGGGGAGGAAGGAGGGGGTCTGAGCCGTGATCGGTCAAATGCAGAATGGGCCGCACTTAGAGGACCCACAGCGTGCTGGGGGCACGGAGATGGGCAGGGAAGGCTTCCTGGAGGAGGTGACATTTGGACCAAGCCCCGGGGGGAGAACCCATTTCCCCAGAAGATGGAAGCAACTTTGGCGAAGAGCAGTGTTTGACAATTGTAGCGCTCTGACCACCTTTTCCATCCTCCTCCCTGCCCCTCGCTCACCCACCCTTCACCGCCGAGTAGACTTTCAAATCAACCGTAGACCCCAGAGCGGCTCCAAACATACCCACTCGTGTCTTCCTCTGTCTTTGCTCTTCCCTGTCTCCAAGGAACGTGTAGCCAAGCTGGCCACTAGCAGAGGGTCTCCCCAGAGAAGAGAGAAGGTCCTTCGGGTGGGGCGTGGGGGCGGGGAGGGGGGAACACACCGAGCCACAGACTGCAAGAAAACACAGACCAGCATCTCGCCCACGCCAGGGACGTGATTTTTGAAAAGGCAGCTCTCACATAGGAAGAGCATTTACCTATTACGAACATTTCCCATTTTTAACGGTAATTGAAGTTTTTCACCGGCGGCGCGCGCTAAAGGCACCAGCGCATCGTGGCCGCCCCCGCCCACGCGGTGCAATTAGAGAATTTAATCAAACTTCGCTGGGCAGGGCCGCGCCAGCCAGGCTCTCTGTGAATTCTTCCATCTAGATTCATTTGGGGAGTTTTTAATTGTTCGTTGGGTTTATTTATTGAACGCGGGCTTGAAAGAAAAATAAACAGCAAGGAGGCGAGAAGGGGCTGGGAACCCAGGAAGGGACCCGACGCGGGCGGTTCAGTCAAGTCCGCCCGCCCTCGTTGGCGGCAGATTCCAATGAATTCAAATTTCAGCCGGTCTCTCGACATCTTATTATTTACATCTTTCATCTCTTAGGATATTTCCAATGAGATTGTGGTAAAACACCCCCCCCACCCCCCGGGGCAACGGGAGATGGTAAAATAGGGACGTGATTGCATTAAAGGAGACGGGGCTGTATCTCATTTAAAGCGCAGACGCACATAATGTCCTAGATGGAGAAGCCGCAACCGGGTACAGACCTACGAACAATGAAGTCGCCCCCAAAATTAAAAGCCTCTGGCTATCTATTTGTAAACACAATCAGATCGCAACCCAATCAAAGGCCCTTCCTTCCGCATTAATGCGCAGCACGTGGCCGCCGCGCAGCACATCCATCACTCTGCTTTTGAACAGCTCACAGCCTCCGCATTGTCTGCGTGAAGATGCCGGGCTGGGCGTATGCGTTGTCTCATGTCTGTGGCTCACCGTGTGGATAAACGATCCTTGTTTGTAAGGCCGGGAAACTGGATCATAGTTGTGGGAAGCACCCTTTGTGCCTGCGCGGAGGGAGAGCCCCAGTCCAATTTCTCATAACTTCGGGCGTCAAACACTTGGCATTTTAAAAAGGAATCCGTCACCTCCCTCATGTCTATGACCGTTTAGAGGTAATGACAATGGGGGTGATGCTCTGAAGCAGGGAAGGGCTGTGTTTCATGTGCCCGTGAAAAGGGGAGGCCATTTCTCCAATTTACGTCATTCAACACAAAACTTTCCAAGCGACAACTTTACTTGTCATCCCTTCATCTGTGGCCATTCAGGTCTCAGGGGAAAGTATTGCCCGAGACCCAGGGTCCACGGTGAGCCAGCAAGGCTTCCTCTCCCACGCAAAGCCACGCCGAGGGGCTGGCGTGGCGTGTGAGCCTCCTGCGGGGTGTCCCGGTGGGCCTGCTGAGGGAGATCCCCTCTGCTCTGGCTCGTGTGGCATTTCCAAACGCATAATTCCTTCTCTATGCTCCATCTTTCCAAAGACCACATTTCCTATAATATTTTCAACATTATAGAAAAGTATTTTGTATAAATGTCCCCACTATTTCCTTGGGCAATTTATCCCGTCGTATGTATCTTTTATCTGCCTTTTGCTGAGGGATGCTTTTCCCCTTCGTCTTTGTAGTTATTGTGTCGTTATAGTGTGATGGGGCACGGACTGGTTCTTCCACGGAACGTCTTTTATTGAATGGAGGTAGCCATGTGCTGACTTGGGGGAGACGGGGAAGATGGCGAATTGGGACATCGCAAATGTGGACCAGCTGTTGCCTGGAGCCCCTCTGTGCTTACCTGTGATGTCCTTTCCCCTGAGGTACATGTGTATCTGGTCCAGCGTTCAGGAGGGGCTCTAGGCTCCGCATTCGGTGGCATTTCCTACCTTTCCATCTTCCTCTCACTGCTGCCTATCCGGCACTCTCTTCCCCTCCCCCCGCCCACCCTGAACCTCACCCAGGCTACCAGGACGGCACCCTGGTTTCACGTTTCTCCTCTGCCTACACCACCCATCACTGCGTGGTGTCAAATCGAGTGTCTCCAGGGCCACCGCCTGCCCACGCTCTAGGTGACTTTGTCATGATCCCTGGGTCATGGGCGATGCCTTTAACCTGCGTCAGTCACTCTTAGGGAAATGTGTCCTGCTCACGGTTCCAGGAGATGGGAAGCAGCTCTGGGCACACGCCTGTCGATTTGCGTTGCAGGGGTTTCGGAAGCTATGCCTTAAGCTCTAGGGTTTGGGATTGTGACTTTTGCTTGCTTTTAGGGAAGCACACAGCTGAGTCGTTTTTTGTTGGCTGCAACACATTTCAAGGGACGTGATAGAGAAAACAAACAAACAACAACAACAAAAAACATTCCCTAAACCAGCTTGGTTTAACCAGAAGCCTGGCTGGAGTCCTGTACAGAAAAGGGGTTCCCATTTTCCAAGGGTCTCTGTGCATCTCGGATCCTTTTCCTAGTTGCATAACCTCAAGCCTCCGTTTCTTGACTCTGTTTCCTCATCTGTAAAATGGGAATAATAATCATTCTTAAACCTCATAGAGTTGTCATGAGCCCTAAATGAAAGAATACATGGGAACATGTCAACACCCCCATGACGCCTAGAAAGTACTCAGAAAATATCTCCTAGTATTATTATTAACTAGAGGCCCAGTGCGCGAAAATTCATGTACTGGATCGGGGGGTTCCTCAGCCTGGCCTGCCCCCTCTCATAGTCCAGGAGTCCTCAGGGGCGGGAGGTGACCCAGCAATCAGGGGAAAGTGATGCCCCAGCACACCTCTGCTGCTGCCACTGCCGGCAGCTCAAGCCTTGGCTGGCCCTGGTTACCTGAGCCTCAAGAGGCCCTGGGCGGCTGTGCAGCCGCCACCTGAGGCTTGCCTGTGCCTTGGGCTGGCCCTGGGTGGCTGGGGGGGCTGAAGGGACTTGGGGACTCTGGAGGCAGGCATACCTGCTGCCCCAGCGGGGCTGAGGGAACTGGGCACTGCCATCTCGTGGCTGTGGGCACTGCCATCTTTGAGGGTGTGGCAGCCAATTAGCATATTTCCTCCTTATTGGCTGTGGGCGCTTCCATCTTTGTGAGGGTGTGGTGGTCAATTAGCATATTTCCTCCTTATTGGCTATGGGTGCCACCATCTTTGTGAGGATGTGGCGGTCGATTAGCATATTCCCTCTTTATTAGATGACAATTTCATGAGGCAGATATCACTGTCCTCTTATGAAAACTGAGAGGTAGGTCACCTGACTTCCCCGAGCTTTCCCAGTAAAATGTGGCAAATCTGGTTTTCACAAACCAAACCTATGCTCTCCATGCCCCTGAGCTAGAGGGATGGTCTGCCCAGCACCACCCCAAACACCCACAGAGCCACGAGAACTTTCAATCAAAATGTGCCCATTTTGTAGATCGGAGAGACCGAAAGCGGAGGTGCCTAAACCACACGGCTAGTAAGTCACAGAGTCAGCACTGGAAGCTTGGCCCCAAGCCATCCAATGGGAAGTGCAAATGGCCGCATTGACTTATGCCCCAAACGCACCTGGATATGGGGACCCAGAGGCAAGGAACAGAGAGGGATGGGAAGGAAGGTGGGTCCAATCTGTGTAAATGAGACATTTCATTCCCTGAGCTTCAAACGCCTCACGTGAAAATGGGGTTAAGCCCTGGCCAGTGTGGCTCAGTGGTTGAACATCGACCTATGAACCAGGAGGTCAGGGTTTGACTCCAGGTCAGGGCACGTGCCCAGATTTCAGGCTTGATCACCAGTGTGGGGGCGGTCAGGGGGGTGCAGGACACAGCTGATCAGTGATTCTCATTGTCGCTGTTTCTGTCTCTCACTCTCCCTTCCTCTCAGAAATCAATGACAATATTATATATATGAAATAAAAGGAAAGGAAAGGAAAGGAAAAGGGTCACGGGTTTGATTACTGGTCAAGGGCAAGTGCCTCCCCCTTCAGGTGCATGCAGGAGGCAACCACTAATGTGCCTCTCTCCCATCGATGCCTCTCTCTCTGTCCTATCTCCCCCTCTCTGCCTGCCTGCCTGCCTCCCTCCCTCCTTCCCTTCCACTCTCTCTCTCTGAAAAGCAGTGGGGAAAATATCCTTGGTGAGGATTAACAAAAAAAAAAAAAAAGAAATAAAATGGGGTTAATAACCGCATCGTAAACGTTAAGTGGAGAAACAACCCCTTAAAGCAGACTCTACGGTGTTTTCTGAGTTCCGTGTTTAAAACCTTGCTTTCCATCAGCGAGTGCCTCTGTGAGGTCGCTCTCCTCTCAGATCCGTCTACTTATCTGTCTAAACAGCAGGGGAACATAAACAAAACATACTCGCGTGTGTTTCTCTGGGTGGCAAGCATACAGGTGATTTTAATTTTCTCTGTGCGTTTCTAAATGTTCAAACTTTCCTGTAAAGGAAAGCACATGTGTTACTTATATTACCAACGAAAACACAAGCCTTACACAAACATTGACCTTGTGGGGCTGTCGTGGGACAACAGGAGCGGGAAGGTGCGGGAGCTGCAGGCCACCGGCCTGGAATTCATTCCCAATCAGCAGCCCGGGGTCCTGGCCAGTCTCCACTGTCCCGGACCCTCCACTTCCTCGTGCATGCAATGGGGACAAGACTGATTCCTGGGTTGGCAGGAGGACTTGATAGAATTACCTATTTAACTGTCTCCCAGGAGGCCGGCACACGGTAGTCCCCTCCACCCCCCCACGTCAGCCCCTGCGCCTTTGCCCAGAATCCCAGCTGGATCTCCGGCAAGCCCTGGAGATGCCCGGGCCAAGCCTGCAGCCGAGGAGGACTCCTGCGCGGGCTGTTTGTTTGTACAGTGGAGAGACGGGAAGCATTGTGCTTTGACTGGCAGGAACCCCTGACAGGCCTTGTTCCCGGGAGCGGTTCCCCAAGAAACTCAACGACGCTTGGCCGTCGAACCCCGTGCAGATAGATCTGTGTGGGCTCCTGCTTCCAACCGCATGAAAGCGGAATTCCTTGCCCGTGCTGGGAAGGCAACTCACCGCCTGCTTACGCAAGGCTCTCCAGAGGGAAGGGCCGGGGAAACCCTCCAAAAACGGTGGGCGGAGCTCAGTGGAGGGAGCAGAGGCCAGCAGCACTCTGTTGCCCCCGCAGGCCAGGCCGCCGGGTCTCCGAGGAAACAATTCCGATTTCATCACGAGCCGGGACCTGGAGGAGGTGCGCCCTGTGAGTTCTTGGATGTCACTATTGAGTGCTGGGTTCTGGACAACGCGCTGGAGGGAATCCTGTGGGTGCGTGCATGAGCGCTGGAGGGCAAAGGCCTGAAAGGGCACGCAGCAGGGGCCAGCACAGGCAGAGCTGAAGGGGCTGGGCAGTGAGGGCTCAGCTGGGCAGAGCAGAGGGTTCCAGAGAACAGCACCGACCCCACCAGGAACATTGGCACGGAGTAGATGCTTCGTACGCGTTGGCTGGCCACATGTGGATAGACTTTGTGCAAAAACGAGAACGGAAGGGAGTCTCCAGGAGAGGGGGGAAAAAATGGAAGCTTTATGTGTCTCCTCAAACCTCAGTCCTGGGAGAGCTGGGGCCCCCGCGAGTCCTTTCTGGCCCTGGGAACCAGGACTGCACAGACCTCGCGCCAAGTTTTCAAAGTCAGGGCATTGAGCAAAGCCCGGGCCGTTTCCCTGACTTGCTTTCAACTTCCCTTTAAGTTCAACATGCGTTTGAATTCAGGGGAAACGCAGACCACATGGTTTTAATCCATGGACGCTTAAATCATCCAACTGCTGGAGGCCACGCTTTGGAGGCCAAGGGGACGCGGGGCCTTTAAAGACTCCCTTCTCCTTCCCCGGCATCCAGGAAGCAGCCTTCCTCCAAGAGGAAACCGAACTTCTTCTCCAAAGGGGGCAGCTGTGTTCGGTCCCAAACTCAGTGCCCTCCACGGCCAAGCAGACCGGGACGTCTGCGCAGCCCTGGCTGCAATCGCCGAGCAGGCCTGTGCAGTCCGAGGGGCCGTCTCTTTGCCCACGCTGTCCCCCTGAAGATTTGGGAGATACAGATAGGAGACAGGTGCTCGTCCGGCCGGCGTGGCTCAGGGGTCACAGTTAGATTCCCGGTCAGGGCACATGCCCCGGTTTGTGGGCTCGATCCCCAGGGTGGAACGTGCAAGGAGGCAACCAATCAATGGTTCTCTCTCATCATTGATGTTTCTATCTCTCTCTCCCGCTCTCTTTCTCTCTGAAATCAATAGAAATATATTAAAGAAAAAAAAAAAGATAGGAAATGGGAAAGGGGGAGTGGCCACTTGCTTGAGGAGAACGAAGCAGCGAGTGGGGGGACCACTGGCAAACCTAGAAGGAGATGCAGACCCCGGTTTTACACACGGGACTCCAGGTGACCCCGGGCCGCTCAGTCTTCACTTCATCCTTGAGGGGTGGGACTCAGCGCCCACTCTCACGGGACTGTGGGAAGGAGAAACTTCCAGGAGAGGGAAATAAAATGAAATAAGCGAAGTCCGTGGATGTGAGGAAACACGCCAACCAGGAAGACGTGCCTGGCCGGACAATTCCATTTGCTTTTGCCCACACTCAGGCCCAGTGCCCGCCCCTGGTTGTCATGGTACCTCTGGGTTCCACAGACCTGCCCATCCACTCTAGGCTCCTGGTGGGGTGACATTGCAGCTCAGGGGACCAAAGGTGAATTGAAAGTGCCCCCCTCACGGAGCAGGGGCCACAGCAAGTATATTGTGCAGCGAATGAAACTATGTCCCATTGATTCTTATTTTTTAATCTTTATTGTTGAAAGTATTACATATGTGTCTCCTTTCCCCCCACTGACTCCCTCCAGCCCGCCCCGCCCCACCCCCACCCCAAGCCTTCATCCCACTATTGTCCATGTCCATGGGTCATGCATACATGCACACAAGGTCTTTGGTTTACTGCCTCCTACCCAGCCACCCTCCCCCTGCCTTGCCTCCAAGATTCTGCTCCATGATTCCGTGTCTCTGGATCCACTCTGTTCATCAGTTTATTTTGTTCATTAGATTCCACATATGAGTGCGATCATGTGACACTTGTCTTTCTCTGACTGGCTTATTTCACTTAGCATGATACTCTCCAGGTCCCTCCACGCTGTCTCTAAGAGATCCTTCTTTTTTACTGCTGCACAGTATTCCACGGCATAAATGTACCACAGCTTTTTTATCCTCTCGTCTACTGAGGGGCACTTGGGCGGTTTCCAGAGCTTGGCTGTGGTAAATTGCGCTGCTATGAACATAGGGGTATGCACATCCTTTCTGATTGGTGTTTCAGGGTTCTTGGCATTCCACCGATTCTGACACCATAGAGCTCCTCATGGAGAAACGGCGACAACAACTATCACCATCCTCCCCCACCCAGCTCCGATGTATCCTGTGACCCTCTCGCTGTGTGCCCCACGCTGCCACCTCCCCAGGGCAGAGGGTCTGCCCAATGTCACGGTGACACATCCACCCCTTCCCATCCCTGGTCTGGAGGCAGTGGGGGAGAACTGTGCTCATGCTGGAGTTGGAGTTGAGGTCTAGACATGCCCCCAGCCGACATCCCCCACCCCCAGCAGCTACTGCATTCTGGGGAGCCAACCCCTATGAATGGACAGCAGCACAGACCTGGAGTCAGCCTGTGGAGCTTGGGGTCCCCGCTCCATCGCCACAAGCTGTGTGACCTCCATCAGGTTGCTTAGCATCTCTGTGCTTCAAACCCTCTACTGGGTTTGACCATTAAAGCAGCCAATACCCACAAAGCGTGACAACAGTCTCCAGCAGCCCCTATGGGCTGGCTAACATCATCGTGGTTATTACTGGCCAGAGTGACGGCCTCCGCGGGCACACAGGAGGGCACGGGGCACAGAACAAGCCCTCCGCGTTCCTCCTGCCCCAGGAGCAGGCGCTGCTGATCCCGGAGCCTGAGACCCTGGAATCTGACACCAGGGCCCTACCCAAACACTGCCTTTGGGATACTTTGCCTCATTTTTTTTTCTTTCTTTTTAATTCACCATCAACAGTTGAGTCTCCAAGGCTTTGAAATCTGCAAGGAAGATTTTCCCACATAAGTCAGCAGCCCAGAGCCCAGAGCCAGAGATGCAGGGAGAAAATGCTCTCAGCTGTTGGGACCACCCACAGCAGCACCCTGGACCAAGCAGCCCTCCCCCTACTCACTGAGGCTGGGAGGGGGGCCGCAGGAAGATGGGCAGGTAGGGAGGGGAGAAGCGAAGGAGAGGAGGAATAGCAGATAGTCTTTAGCTCTGCTGCCCATCCAGAAGTGCCTCATCACTGCTCAGGTAAGAGATCCTTCAGACCCTGGGAGAGCGGATTCATGGAAGCAGCAGGGCTGACAGCTGGGGCAAGGTGAGCAGCAGGAACCTCGGCCCAAGCATCGTCCCTCAGCCTCAGAGTCCACCTCAGGTATCTCGAAGGAGCTGAAATTGCCCTTGAGTTCAAATCTTTTAAAAAGCGTCACCATGGCCACTGTGTCAGGGGGCCATCTG
Organism: Corynorhinus townsendii; assembly: GCA_026230045.1. Taxonomy (NCBI): domain Eukaryota; kingdom Metazoa; phylum Chordata; class Mammalia; order Chiroptera; family Vespertilionidae; genus Corynorhinus; species Corynorhinus townsendii. The sequence goes on along the minus strand of JAPDVU010000001.1, from coordinate 230,927,593 downwards.
TCACTCTGACCACTGGGAACAGCTCTGACCCGAGGACAAGACCTGGAGGCCGCACTAGAGTTACAGTTCCCACCACCAGCTCACCTGTGTAGAGGTGATGGTGGGCCCTCCTCACCTGTCCTCACGCAGCAGGGCAGGGCTCTGCACCCACTGAGCTGCCGTTGCCGCGTGGTCGAGCGGGATGTCAAAGGTGCCACACCAGATGACCCGACGTCCAACCTTACACATTGACAGTGTCCACGTGTCCTGGCCGGGTGACACGGTGGTTGGGAGCTTCGTCTTGGGCGCCAAAAGGTTGCGGTTCGAGTCCCACTCAGGACACACACCTCGCTTGTGGGCACATGGGGAGGCAACTGATGGATGCTTCGCTCTCACATCGATGTTTCTCACTCCCTTTCCCTTCCTCTGCCTACAGAGTCAATAAAAAGGCATGTTCTCCCATGAGGATTCAGTAAATAAACACATAAGTAAATTAACCAATCAATCGATAAAGTGTCCGTGGTCACATGAGAGGCGCGGTGAGGGTGCCGGGCACCAGGTGATGCCGGGCACCAGGTGATGCGGCCCACCAGCGTCTGCCTATGTGCACTCCCCGTTCTCCACGGGCTTTCTTCGGAGCCTCTGTGCGCTCGCTGGTGACATGGGACAATGACATGCCCCCTGTGTGGGTGGCCATGAGGGACAGGGACAGCCCCACCCAGCACCAGGCCCAAAGCAGCCACTGACTGATGTGCGTTCAGAGTGGACCTGAGAGGTGGCCCCTCAGCCTCTCAGAGGCCTGTTTCCCGAAGAGTCTGATCTTTGCTGCTCCTGTGGGCGGTGGGGAGAGCACAGGCAGAGGGGGCAGCCAGACACCGTGGGAGACAGAGATCAGAGAGAGACCAGAAAGCAAAGAAAGGACAGGGAACAGGAGGGAAGAGGAGGCAACACAAAAGGAAAGGACAGCAAGGCTCTCCGGCATCAGACGAGTCTGGGAGCCGTAGAGTTAGGCCAAGTCAGACCCACTGCTTCACAGCTGAGCGTCTGCACTTCCCGCCGGGCCGGGCCGGCCGGGGCAGCCGGGGTGGGAAGAGGCACCACCAGCCAGATGGCCCCACAAGCAGGGAGGAACGACCCACCATCAGCCCGGAAGCACGCCGGCATGTATGACACAGTCCCTCCCCCACCCAGCAGATCTTCCAGATCCGACCCCGTGGCCTGTCCTGACGCCCTGCAGATGCACCCAGAAACCCCCTCTGTCCTGAGTAGGGTGGGCTCAGCTTCAAAGGCGAGAGTGACTGCGTGCCGCCAGGCAGTGGCCGGGACAGCCTCGCTGAGCCCTGCAGGTGGCCAGGGGGGAGGCCTGCATAGAGCAGAGGCGGGAAAATAATAAGTTCCAAGTCAGGAGGTGCTGGGTTCAGATCCCAGCTCTGCGGCTTTAAAGAGAACGCCTCCACTGGCTCACCTTCCTGGAGGTTGGCACCACCTCCCACCAGATGGTCCTGCTCCCTGGCCCCGTCGAAGGACTCCGCAAGCAGCTCAGGCGTTTCCAGGAAGCAGGAGCCCAGCCCGAGGCCACGGAAAGCCCGGTCCCCAACGCTGAGTCAGCCTTGAGTCATGAGCTAAAAACACACGTTTGCCGATGGCCGCTCTCGGCAGCCGTGATTAACCCAGGGCTCCTCGCTCAGCAGAGGAGGGCATTTCAGGTGAGTAGGCATCACCTCGGGTCTCAGTCACTGGCCTTTTCACGAGAGCTCTGGCCGCCACGACGAGGCCCTGCCTCCAAAAAAAAAAAAACCTCACGGCAACATTAGCCAACAAGCTGTGTCTCATTTCAAAAGGTTACCTTTCCGCCTTCAGTGTTTTGAGTGCAAAATGCTAAATACACAAACTTTAATTGGTTTGTTCTGCCGACTTGAGCAGAGAGTCTTTGTACCTGAGCCGGGCAGCGCCCCCCCCCCCCCCCCGCCCCGTGTGGGCCAAGCGACCTGTGGGACAGAAAGAAGCTGAGTCCTCCCTGGTGTGGCTCAGTGGCTAGAGCTCTGCCCAGAGGACTGAGGGTCCCAGGATCGATTCCAGTCAAGGACACGACATGGACCTCGGTGGCCGGCATGATCCCTGGCCCGGGTTGTGGTGCCCATAGGAGGCAACCATTTGATGTGTCTCTCTCACAAATATGTTTCTCTCTCTGTGTCACCCCCTTCCCCCTTTCCACTCTCTCTTAAAAATAAATAAATAAAAATCAATGGGAAAATATCCTTGGGTGAGGATTAACAACAAAAAAGAAAGAAAGAAGTTGTGTTTTGATCACTCATTCATTCATTCATTCATTCACTCAGTGTTCATTCGTTCACATCCTCATGTCCCAGCTCCTGGGAACCCACTCTGCACGGGGCTCTGAGTGGAATAAGGAGCTGAGAACCCAGCTTAGCTTAGAGGAATTCCCACTTGAGATGGTGGTAGAGACCCCAGTCTAGTCACTTCCTTTCACGGGTGGGAACCCTGCGACTCAGCCAGCAGGTCAACGAAGAGCAAGGAACAGAAGCTGGGTCCGTGCTTCCCAGCGAGCTCAGGGAGCCGCACCAGCCCCAGCGGAGCCTCCCCTCTCACTCGAAGCAAGGGCAGCCTCCCAGCTCCCCTGGGCACCACGGAGATCTCCAGGTGTGTCTCCAGGGTGGACAGGACGCTCCCCCAGGTGCGGCTGGCTACCTGCAGAACCAGGCTGCAGGGCACTGCTGGGCGCAACTCCGCAGGTTCCCATGACTAAGGCGTTGTCCAAGGACAGCCCATCCTTCCCGCTGAGCCCATGTTGCAAAGCCCAGCAGGGGAGGCAAGAGGGACATCTGGTGTCTGCCCAGCATCCCCAGAGAAGCTCAGGGGAGGCTGCGAAAGGCCAGGATTCCTGGGGGCTGAGCCCCCGTGCCCAGCTCCCACCTGCCTCTTCAGCATCCAGACCCCTTCCTGATTTTTGAATTCTAACAACCTGTCCAAGGAACAGAAATAAACTGGCAGTCTGAGCTGGCCGAGCAGGATGCCAGGCCCTTGGCGCCAGCACATGAGGAAACCGAGAATTGGATGGGAGACTTTAAGGGATTTCCCAAGGTCACCCAAGGAGGGAGGGCACATCTGGGCCTAATAGCAGGAACGTTAACACCAGCTAACGAGGGACGCTTACTTGTGCCAGTGCGCTCTCGGCCCTTGACGAGTGTCACTCGTGTGATCCTCACAGGCCACACAGAAGCGAGGGGGCAGTGTTCAAACCCAGGCTCCGACTCTCTGGCACAACACCTCACTGCCCGCGGCACCACCCTGTCCATCCCGCTCAGCCCTGCCTGCGGTGGGTGGGTCGCTGCTCCTCTCCGAGCTTCGCCATGGGACCTGGATGCCTCCCCGCAGTGGACGAGAGGGCACGGTCAGCTCTCCACTGTCTTCCTGTCCCCACCTCCAAGCCCATGCCCCGCTGTAGTCACTCATGCTCTCAGTGCCCCATCAGTCACATGGATCCCGTGGGCACAGGGAAGAGCAGCTGTTTTGTGAAAGTGGCTCACCATGTTGTCAGCCTGAAGGCAGATGGGCAAGTCCAGGTTTGGCCAGGGCCGTGGGGTGTCCTGGAGCGTCCCTGTTCGGCGTTGGGCCCATTGCTCTCCTGTCACGTGAGAGCCCAGGAAAAGGGGAATCCCCTCGTGTCCCTTCCGGTTTTGCTATATTATGGCTCTAAAATTCAAAAAGTTACATTTTAAGTTTGTTTTCTAATTCAATAAACCAGAGGAGTAAATGTATTTCCCCTTCTTCAAAAAAAAAAGACACCAGAAAATGTTTCAATGAGCACCCATGATATGCCTGGAACAGGAGAAACACTCCATGCCGGTCACTGGGAATGAATGAATGAGTGAGTGAATGAGTGAGTGAAAGATAGTGAGTGAATGAATGAGTGAATGAGAGTGAGTGAGTGAGCGAGTGAATGAACATTCCAGGCCTGGCTTGGTGCCCCAAGGGTGTGACACTGAGCCGCCCCTGGATCCTGGCTCTCAGGATGGAGGAGAAGGAAATCTATGAAGGCCGAAGATCCTTCCTTTTCTTCTTTATAAAGTGGAGCCATTGGTGCCTCTGTGAACCGGATCATGGTGCAGATTTCCTGAGCTGCCCAGCCTGTGGATGAGAGTGCCCGCTGCACTCAGCTCCAGGAACCACCACCATCGCTGTTTATCACTAGAGGCCCGGTGCACGAAATTCATGCACGGGGAAGGGGTGTCCCTCAGCCCAGCCTGCACCCTCTCCAATCTGTGACCCCTCGAAGGATGCCCAACTGCCTGTTTAGGCCCGATGCCGGTAGGATCGGGCCTAAACAGGCAGTCAGACATCCCTCTCACAATCCAGGACTGCTGGCTCCCAACTGCTCACTTGCTTGCCTTCCTGATTGCCCCTAACCACTTCTGCCTGCCAGCCTGATCACCCCCTAACCACTCCTCTGCCAGCCTGATTGATGCCTAACTGCTCCCCTGCCAGCCTGTTTGCCCCTAACTGCCCTCCCCTGCAGGCCTGGTCACTCCTAACTGCCCTCTCCTGCAGGCCTGATCACCCCTAACTGCCCTCCCCTGCAGGCCTGGTCACCCCTAACTGTTCTCCCGTACAGGCCTGGGTCCCCCCTAACTGCCCTTCCCTGCAGGCCCAGTCGCCCCCAACTTCCCTCCTCTGCCGGCCTGGTCACCCCTAACTGCCCTCCCCTGCAGACTGATCGCCCCCAACTGCCCTCCCTTGTAGGCCTGGTCCCTCCCAACTGCCGTCTCCTGCTGGCCATTTTGTGTCCACATGGGGGCAGCCATCTTGTGTGTTGGAGTGATGGTCAATTTGCATATTACTCTCTTATTAGATAGGATAAGTCCCTGCAACTCAAGGCAGATGAGAGCACTTGTTGGCAGAGCCAGGCAACGTGTGGCAGTGATTCAGAGGAGACGCACACCGTCCCTTCTCTCAGGAAGACAGCACTGGAGCCCATAAGACTGCTGTGGGCTTCTCCATGTGGCTCTGGCAGGGGGGTGGGGGGGGGGTACCCCAGTGGGGAACAGCAGGACGGACAAAAGGAGGGAGGAGTCAGGGGTCAGGACAGGAGAGCTGTTGCACCTGTCCATTCCACCAAGGGGCTCAGGGTCCAGGGGGCATGGCCTGCTCAGCCACCGAGCACACCCCCATCGCAGCGGGGAGCAGGGCTGAGAACGGGGGGGGGGGGGGGGGGGTGGGGGGGGGGGGGGGGGGGGGGGGGGCGGGTCACACCTCCATGGGATGTTGACATAGAGCTGAACTGTGAACCCCAAGCTGTGGAGTCAGTTGTTAGCGAGGGGAGTGTGAAGGCGATGCGATCGGTCGGGAACGTGCACTAGTAACAACTGGCCTCAGGAAGGCACTTTCCTGGGGGTTTGGGAGAGACCTGGGGAGAGGAGGGGAGTGCAGGATCCCAGGCCAGAGTCGAGAGGAGCACAACGCCATGGCGGCAGGGACAGGGGATGGGAAGTGTCGGCATAGCTGGAACAGGACAGGGTGTGGGCAGCAGGGAGGAGGCCGGGCCGGGCTTGGGGCCTGGGGGGCCAGGGACTGGCCCTCGAGCAGACGGGCTGCCATGGAGTCACCATTCAGGGAGGTGGACCCTGAGCTCAGGTATGGGTCCTTTGCACTTTGAGCTGCAGGTGGGACACCCAGGTGTCCTGTTCTCACCCACAGTGGACCTGTGAGACGGTGGCCCCAGGTAGAAAGCCCGGAGACAGTGGGGTGCCACCTTGCACCCACCTGGAGTGAGAAGTCGGCCTCCTCAGCTCCCTTGGGGTGAGGGGCAGGACAGTCAGGGTTGACGGGGAGGGAGCCTACGGGGCAGCCACCAGGCCACACTCCACCACGACTTGCCACTCACCAGCCCTTCCTTCAACCCCTGAAATCAAAACCATTATCGTACAATAAAATGGCTTTTGGGTGTGTGTGTTGTTTGAACCTCCTGGAGAACTCCATCCGAGTCTGAAACCTTCAGTTTCCCTCATATCAGGATTCGTCGACCTCGGCGAGATGGGTGTTTTGAACCAGGTAATTCTGGGTGTTCAGCAGCATGCCTTCCCTACCAGATCCAGCAACACCCACCCCACGGTCTCCCCAAAATGTCCCCAGACATCACCACATGTCCCCAGGGGGCTGAAGTGCCCCAGCTGAAAAACACTCTCCTGTACTAAGAGGCACTTTCAAATTCAGGCCCTGGGGTTTCTCATCTAACATGCACGAAATTTATAAGAAACTAGAGGCCCAGTGCACAAGTTCGTGTGACACGGGTGGGGTCCCTCAGGGTAGCCTGCAGAGATCAGGCTCCAGCTCGCACCCCTAGCCTCACAGCCCCACAGCCCTGCCTGGCACCCCACCTTGGCCTGGCACCACCCCCTCACCTGCTCCACCATCCCCTCTGCAGGGCAATCTGTCAGAGCCAGGCCCCCCCACCCAGGCCCTCCTGCCACGGCCCCCAGTCCCCTGTCTGCTGGCAGCCCTGCTCCTGCTACCACCACTCCTATGCCCTGACAGCACCATCCCCACTTGTACCCGCTGACTGCGTGGAGCAATTGGGGCTGGTGTCAGCAGCAGGTACGAGCACAGGGTGGGACTGCGGCGCGTGGGAGCAAAGAATTTTCGGTAACCACCAGAGGCTCACCCCAATGACAGCGGCCAGTGCCCTGCCTTGGTCTCGCACCCCTGATCACCTGCTCCACCATCCCGCCATGGCCGATGCCCGCCATGTTCCACGCTCTGCCACTCGCGGCCGATGCCCGCCATGTTCCGCATGTGACTGGTTGTTCAGTTATTCCGCCGTTCGGTCTATTTGCACATTAGGGTTTTATATATATAGACTAGAGACCCAGTTCACGAAATTTGTGCACGGGGGAGGGGTGCCCCTCGGCCCGGCCTGCAATGACACCAGCGTCCTGTGCACCCTGGCCGGCCTCTAACCACAGGCCCGCTCACTCGTCCTCCCTCCCTCTGCGGGCCAGGGCATGCGGGACACTGGGGCTGGTTGCCGGGGCAATGCTGCCAGCGTCCGGCCGCTATGGGTGCTGCCATCTTTGTGATGGAATGATGGTTAATTTGCATATTACCCTTTTATTAGATAGGATAAGAAGAAGGCCTGGCCTGTGTGGCTCAGTGGTTAAGATTTTACCTATGAACCAGGAGGTCACAGTTCGATTCCCAATCAGGACACATGCCTGGGTTGTGGGCTCAATGCCCAGTATGGGGTGTGAAGGAAGCAGCTAATCAATGATTCCCTCTCATTATTGACGTTTCTATCTCGCTCTCCCTCTCCCTTCCTCTCTGAAATCAATAAAAATATTTTTTTTAAATAAAAAAGAAGAATGATAACAGCAAGGGCTATGCAGCCAGACCCAAACTATGCTGACCCTTGGCTCCCTGCATGAGGCCAGAGGGAGGTGTTGGACTCCCCACCCCACACCTGGGGTGTCCATTTGTAGAATGGGAAGGGGGGCAGAGCCCAGTGTGCCCAGGGAGAAGGGACCCTCCGCTGCCTTCCCCAAGAGGGTGTCACCCTGTGCTGCTGACCAGTCGCCCTCTGGCTGGCATCCCCGTGTGACTCAGCTGGCAGGGACGCTGCTGCTTTCAAAACAGGGCGGGCCCAGGTGAGCAAGGGCTGAGCCGGAATGATGGACGGCCGGGCTGACCCGGGCCCTGACTCTCACTTTCTAGAAAGCCCTGTTCCCCGCTGCTAAGAGGACTCGCGGGCCTCGGTATTTCCGGCTCGGCTGGTCTGGAGGTGGCCGCTGGGGAGAGGCCAGGGCGTGAGCTTCCCGCTTTCCGGCAGCTCCCACAGCTGCCCGCCCTGCCAGCCTCAGGCTGGGCGATTGGGCCATCGCGGCCTTTCTGGGAAACGGCCTGGCCGAGTCCGTGTCGTCCATGGCAGGTATTTTTCGTGTAGGTGGGAGTGGGTGTTGGCAGGAAGGAACTGGCCGGCAAGAGAGTCACGGATTACAAAAAACTGGGAGGTGTCTGAGAAACTGTCCAACTTGCTGAGGCCAAAGTTCAGGCTCAGAGAGTGCCTGGAGCCGGAGACTGGCTCAGCCCGGGGACCTGCCTGTTTCTCTGGTGAGGAAGCAGGACAGGGGGGCGGGCAGTCTCCTGAGAGGGCAGGCAGTGAGGGGCGCACTTGAGACTTGACCCCCGTGTTCTTGATGTCAAAGCTGGTCTCAGTGTCCCCACCTGGCTCTCCAGCCGGCGTGGGTCCAGCCATCCCGAGCCCTGGGTGAACAGCTGTGACTACAAGTCCAGCCCTGGGACCCCACCTGGCATGTGGGCCAACTGCCACCAGACAGTGGGCGCAGGAAAGAGGCCACCGGGTTGTGTGGCCAGCGGGTCCAGTCAGGAGGAGAGACGTGTGAGAGTCCCTGGAAATCACTAGCTCGCTGGGATCCAAGGCCGGATCTGCAGGACAAACACACTCGGGGGAACAAACGCATCCTGCCTTCTCCAGCAGGTGCCCGGCTCTGCCAAGCCCAGGGCCCAGGCGACCCGGGGCCCAGAACCTCCCTGGGTTCCACACCTCCCTACTCGGCGGTACCCCTAAGGAAAACACACATCTGTCCTTCGGAAACCTGGTTCGTTTTCACTGATCTTTTGCAAATGGGCCGGATCAAGGGGCCACCCGAAGCAGCGTCCCGGGGCCAGTTTCCTCCGAGAAGTTTCCAAGCCCGCATCTGTGACAGATGCAGGAGAGACGCACTTTTACAGGGACGCTCACTTAGGGTTGTATCTGCTCATCTCCAGAGACCCACCACCAGCCTCTCAGGGCAGGGACCACGCCTTGGTAATACTGGCTGCTCTTTGGCCCCACGCACCAGGCATTGTCCACGCATTAACTTTAATCCAACCAAACCACCCTGCAGGGGAAAGATTATCATCCTGATCACACCAATGAGAACCCGGGAGGGCTGCAGCGTTGAAAGGATTTGCCCAAGGTCACGGTTGGTGAGTCACAGGACCGACAGGACCTGAGTTTGCCCTTTGCCACAGCCTCAAGCCTCCTCTCTTCTCTTCCCAGCATCCCTGGGAGCAGCGCCAGACTCACACATAGTAGGCACTGGCTGCTGCTTGCTTGCAGAATAACTGAAGGACTGAGTAACTGGATAAAATCCATTTGAAAAGGTAAGCGGCTTTATTTGCATTTTCAAAGAAGACCGCATAGGTGCTGCTGTGAGGAAGAACACAGACGGTGGTGAATTCTTTGTCTCCTGCATTTTTGAACTCAATGAGAACAACCTCTAAGTAATTGTGTGACTCTGGGCTTATGCTTAGCACAACAAAAACATTTCCACTGAAGTTTCATCCTAAGCCAACTTCTCATTCTTAAGAGATGGGGCCCTAAGGTTTCCTGGGCGTCTCCCATGCCGCTCTGTGTGAATCAGCACACGCAGTCCCCACAGCAACCCTGCAAGTGGGCATCGTCACCAGGTTCAGAGTGGTTACATGACTTGTCTGAGCGTAGACAGCCAGGTGAAGCCAGAGAAGTCCAAGGCCAGGACTGGGTGAGCCCACACCTGACCCTCAACACTGCCCCTCAAATACTTGTTTAGCCCCAACCAAGCTTTCTCATCCCTTGGCAATCTGGGAGCAGGCCTTCGTTCTAGAATCAGCCCTGGTCCCACGGGCCTCCCAAACATGTGCTTTCGGGCACCCAGTCAAGAGAAAGAACCCAAAAGTCTAGAAAGAAGCTGTTCTGTGTCCAGCATTCGTGAACCTTCAGTGTCATTTTTAGGCTATACCCTGAGTGTCCAGATTATTATGATCTCTGAATGCATAATAATCTGGCCTCTCTCTCTCTCTCTCTCTCTCTCTCTCTCTCTCTCTCTCTCTCTCTCTCTCCATATATATATATGGATATTATTGGCCTGTAATATATATATATATATATATATATATATATATATATATATATATATATATATATTACAGGCCTGGTGCATGAATTTGTGCACGGGTGGGGTCCAGCCAGCCTGGCCAGGGGGGAGGGGACATGGGCCGTTGGCCGGCCTGCCTGCTGGTCGAACTCCTGGTCGAGGGGACAATTTGCATATTAGCCTTTTATTATATAGGATATACACTGAGTGGCCAGATTATTATGCGTTCAGAGATCATCATCATCGGGCCACTCAGTGTAGTCTCCTTGTGGTGTTAGCAATAACTGTTGGTTGGGCGGCCCATGGTGGGTGGGCAGGAGACCTCAGCCTTCTCAGTGTTTAGAGCCACACAGCCAGCCTTGCCTCTCCCAATAAATGGCCCTCAGCCACAGAGAGTCTCCAGGGGGAGAGGACGCTCTGCCGGTCAGTCCTTGCAGAGGGTCTGTCTCTCTCAGATCTGTGCACAGGAGCACAATGTCCCCCACCCTCCAAGGCAGGCGAGTCCTGCCCCATCCCAGGCACCCGTCCCCGCCCCAGGCCCTGCAGAGGCAGACAAAGGAGCGGGTGCTTGTCCGGGGAGTCCCAGGCTAGCGGCCCTCCCAAAGGCCACTGGAACCCAGCTCCTCCCTGTGGGTGCAGTTGGAGTCGCTGAGCAAGCTCCCTGCCTTGGAACCCAGGGACCATCCCCTAGGCCTTGCCACCTCCCCACCCCGGCTGCCAGGAGCCAGCTCCGTCTTGGAGATGCTGAATAGGCTATTTGTTGTGAGATCAAAGGGCCACCTGCGGGAAGCGCCCACTGCCTGGAGCAGGCCCAGGCCCTGTCCTGCCCCAGCACCCGCCTCCCGCCTGCCAGACCCCGGGCTTTCCAAACAGCCCACCTTGGCAGGGCGCCTCCCCCACCTCCTGCTCACATGTCCCTTTCCAACACCTTCCTCACACCACGCTCTCACAGGTCTCATGGGTCTAGGGGTTTCCCTCTAATGGGCACACCCTTCCTTTCCTTCTGCACCCAGATAAGGCTTGGGCATCAGCTCAGGCTCATTCCTTCCCCAGCTCCTCGGGGTGCTCCAGATCGCAGAGCGGGTTCCACCGTCACCACCTGCTTCCCCGCAGGCCACGCTGGGCCGTGAGCCCTGAACCCCGGGCACAGCCCTCATGTGTTGGCATCGCATGAATGGGGAGGGGGGCATCCTGATCAGGTTTCGAGAGAGGGAGTCAGTAAGGAGCCAGTGAATGGGTGCTGTTCGAAGCCCGTCTGGAAACGAGCTGAGACAGAAGAGTCAAACTTGAACCCCTGGGAGAGCCCATCTCAGCCACAGACGCGTCTCACTGGGACCACCGCCCACTGGACTGTCTCTGCTCCTCTCCTCCAATCGACCCACGCCAAAACCACGGCATCTTTCCAAAGTGCCACCCGGATCATGTGCCCTGCCCCCACCACAAGCACGCGGCCCCGCTCCCCAGCGCCTGTCAGGTGCCGGCGGACCTTTGCCCTGGCTCCAGGCCTTGAACATTTTCTTGGCATCCAGGCTTGGCCTTTTCTGCCTTTCTATCATTTTCTTCTTTGTCACCTCTCCCGGGTCCACCCACGGCGTTGCTGAGCCTCTGACACAGTCAGTCCTAGAATAAGCTTAGCTCACCCTTGGGTAACTGTCAGGTGGGGAGAGCGTGTGGGCGGGTGGTGAGTCGGCACCCTTTGGCCTGGGATGACGGATGTGTTGGGTCATTTCCTCTCTTGCCCCTTCAGCTCATCTGGCACCCCTCTGACCCCAACACCCTCCACTTCGGTAGAAATCAGCCTCGTCCAGTCCCTCCTGCCACAGGCCCTTTGCACAGGCTGTCTTCGCTTCTTAAAATGCTCCTGCTCAGCTTTGTGTTCTAACCTTCACGTCTCTGCTTCTACCAGCATAGGGCCGGCCTGCATACCTGGCCCTTTCTGCCCCCTTTCACTTTCCTGTGGCCCTGCCCCGCCCTTCTTGTCCCACCTGTTCTGAAATGAAAATCCCAACTGGGTGGAAGGCCCACTGGGGCGTGCCCAGGCTGAGTGAACCCTATCGGGCCTGGCACCCACTCACCCACTCCCTGTGGGTCCCTGCCCCGGGGGAGACAACCTCCCAGGGAGCTGCCTGGAGCCCAGGAAGTAGGAACAAAGGAATCGAAGTTGTCCCCCTGCCCATCTCCTGTCCCCCACTCCACCTGCCCGCCCCCCCAGGCCCTGGCTGCCTGAGGCCACAGGTCTGAGCTGGGCCCTGACACAGGCCTGGGCTCACACTGGCAGCTCACGTCCTTGTGTTCAGTGTCCACACCTGTGAGAGGCACAACCACAGGGAACCTCCATGGAGGTCAGGAGGGTAAAGATCACAGCGGCAGCGACCAGCTCAGCTGCATGGGAACTTCCTGGGCTGGGCCAGCTCATCGGGGCTGGGCCCAGGGAGCTGCCTTTCTAATAGATGCTACAGGTGGTTCTGATGGGGACCCACTGAGACCACAGGAGAGAAGAGCCCAAGCACCACCAATGCCCCATGAATTTGGGGAGTGTGAGGCCGAGCCAGCCTCAGCCTCTCCTGATGGCAGCACCAGGCCGAGGCCAGGCCCCTGCTCCTCCCCCTCCCCCATTCTCGCACCGTTAGCAAGCCTCATCCTGATCGGAGGTGACCAGGCCCCTGTCTCCCAGGTCCTCCCTGGATGCCAGCTGCTGTACCCCCTCCCCCAGGGCTCTGCTGCCCCCCTCCCTCCTCAGGCCTGAGCTGGGCACCACAGCATCCCCTTTCCAAGTGACACGTCCAATAAATTCCCCTCCCGTGACTCAACTTGAAGGTGCTATTTCCTGCCGGGTCCTGACCAGTACACATCCCGTATCAAAACAGCCGCGTGCAAATGGCCTTGTGCAAGGCCTCCAGACGCCTGCTGTCTCCGGTGGGAAAGCCAGCCCTCCCCCAGCTCCTGGGCGCCTCTCCCTCCCTAGGGAGACACTTTTCTAGGCCCCTAGCAAGTTCATGGGGGGCTCCGTTCCCGGGTAGGCAGGAAGGCAAGGCTGGCCCAGGGCTAGGAGGGCATTAGAGCCCATACCCTAGACAGGACAGAGACGGGACATGTGAGTGTCCCCAACCCAATGAATGCTCACCTCCACAAGAGGGAGAGAGGTGTGTGTGTGGGGGGGGGGGGGGAGGGCAAGCAGAAGGAGGTAAAACGTCCCTGACCCTGATGCACCCGGACACCTGTCGGCACACAGACAGACACCTGAGGGGCTGGCCTGGGCCCATCCCACCCCCCTGCTCGGGTCTCGGGGAGCAGTGAGGAGTGGGAAGGCTTCCAAGGCCCGGGGCTGATGCCGATAAGCCGCCAGGTGGGTGAGCAGATGACCTGCCATTCCTATCAACTCGCGCCCACAGTCCTATCGCCTCATCAGGATGGATCCCTAGAGAACCCCACGCTCCGATTTGGGGACAGCCCAGGAGGCGTTTGACAGGGGCATCGTCACTGCCACCCCAGACCTCCTCCTCGGTTTCCCAACCGCTCTGCACCCCTGCGGAGCTCACCCCAAACCCCGACTTCACAAAGTCACTCGGATTCCCAAGGGCCAGAGACCTCCACGCCACCCCCAGACCGTCTCGGGCAAAGGTCCCACGCCAGGTTTCCGGAACAGGGAGAGCACGCCTGGCGTAGCGCCGCCCTTCGCTGGCCTTCAACGCAGTCACAGGGGCGCAGGTCTCTGAGCTGTATCTCCATGTCCCTTCCAGAGCTATAAAACCTCCAAAATATAATTTTAATCATCGGCGGGGTTTTAATTAACACACAATCATGATTCCCATTCAGCCAGACACCTCCGCTTCGGAGAGCAATTACTCACTCACGACATTCAGTTTGAAGGGGCACCACAGATTGGTATCTCCTGCAGCCACAAGAGGTGAGATCAGAACATTGCCTGTTAGAACTCATACGGCAAGTTTGCTTCAGAGAGACAGTGAAGACCCGTTCCAGGGTGGCGAGAAGGGGAGCACTGGGAGCCAGTGGGTGGCCTCAAGGAAGGAAGATGAGTGTGGTCTGCGGCGGGGGGGTGGGGGGGGTGGGGGTGGGGGTGAAGGGGTGGGCAGGGGGGGTGAATGCCACCCAGCCAGCTTTTGGCAGCATGGCTCAGAGACTCCCTCACACTCTGCCCAGCGTTGCACACCTCTGGGGATGGAGAACTCATTACCACGCACAGCATGGTGCCCTGTGTAAGCTTCAAAGGCACCTCTCGTCTCCAGGCCTCTGTTTTCCAATCTGCTGAATGGGAGGAAGAGGGTCCAGGGAGCCTGCCTCCTCCCGGGGAGCAACTGGCAGACAGCTCGTCCCCCCCCACCCCCCACCCCCACCCCCCCCCGCCGCGCAGGTCTCTCCAGACACACAAGGGGTGAGGATGTGCCTTGAAAATATTCTGATGCCACATTCCGGAGGATATCGGCAGGGACCCCAGAGCTTGGGGTTGACAGCAGCGGAGACTCCGGTTTCTGGGGCACCTTTGGAGACCAGGCCATGGGCAGGACAGACTTCAGAATCCCGGGGCTGCCTCCCGCCCTCCCTGCCACCCCCTAATTCAGAGGCATCTCCCTCTGTCCCTCATACACACGTGGCTGCACACCATCCCCTCCCAGCTGCCGCCCAGTCTCAGGAAAGGATTAGCGGGACCTGAGCCTCTGGCCATTCCAAGGCAGGGTCACATGGAAGCTAAAGGAGAGAGCCCACTTCCCCATATGCCCTGCAGAAACACGGGGCAGGAGTGCCAAAGAGACCGGACGGGGTGCCCACCGCAGCAGGCCCCTCGATGGCAGGCACACACTCCAGTCAACCCCCGCTCCCAGCACTTGGAGCGAGAGAGAAGCACCTCATTTAAATACGCTGTCGCCACCTCCGGGGAGATGGGTCTTGTAAATGAGGGGGGCATCGCTCCACCACATCTTTCCCACACGCCAAATCATCCCCTTGCTGGTGGCTCGGGGCCCGGCCAGAGGGCACCTTGCTTGCCTCTGGGCAGTGGGGCCCAGCCAGGATGCTGCTGTCCCAGAGGGTGCTGGCAGGGATGCTAGGGTAAGCAAATCTCCCGCGCTGCCTGCGGTGGCCGGCAAGCACAGCGCCCACCACTATGAACAGCGCACAGTGTTCAATGGCGATGATGATAAACGACCACGTTACGGGGTTATGTGTCTATTATACTGTAGTTTTACCATTATTTTAGGTAAAATAATTACTTATTTTAAAAACGTTTGCTGTAAACAGTATGCCGTGTCATGCCTCATACATCTCGTGTTTGCCACGTCTCTGAATTGCACCCTTTTCTTTGGTGTTTAATTAACCTCGTGTTGTTTTATAAATCAAGTGGAGCCTAAGTGTGCGGTGTTTATAGAGTCCTCAGTGCTGTACACTAGTGTCTGAGCCTCCACATTCACTCACCACTCACCCCGAGCAGCCCCCGGTCCCGCGAGCTCCATTCATGGTGTGTGCCCTGTGCGGGTGCACCATTTTTTTATTTCTGTATCGTAGGCGTGCTGTCCCTTTTCTATGCGCACAATACTTTGGGTCACAGTTGCCTACAACATTCAGTGCTGTGAGCTGCGGTGCAGGCTTGCGGCCTCGGTGCTGTGGGCTACACCGCAGAGCCCCGGTGGGAAGCCGGCCGTGCCATCTAGGTTGGTGTAACTGCACTCTCTTATTCGCAGATTGATGAAATCCTCTCAGGACACATTTCTTAGCATGCATCCCACTGCTAAAAGGCACAAGACTGTAAGGAGCCAAACACCCCAATTAAAAAGCAGAGTCTGTCCACAAAACAACGCCCAAATCTCTGCTACCTGCAAGAAACCTACTTTAAATACGAAGACACTAATAGGTTAAAAGTAAAATGACTGGAAAAATACACAGCATACTGACACAAAAGAAAAGTGGGTGTGACTCTAGGGATAGCGGAAAATAGATGTTAGGGCAAAGAATAACAAAGCAGCAATGAAGGTCGCTTCATAATGACCTCAGTTCACCAAGTTAACTTATCAGAAGGGTACACTAACCCTAAATGGTTCTGCACTCAGTAACAGCACTTCAAAACAGATGGAGCAAAACTCCTAGGATTGCATGGAGAAATAGACAAGTTTACAATTTGGGTTGAAGATTTGAATATCCTCTTTTCAATAATTAACGAAACAAGTGGAGAGAAAAAGCCCTAATAATACTTGAGCACTATCACCAACATGCCCCAATTGGCGTATTCGAGTCCTGCACCCCACAGCAGTGGAACACACTGTGAGTGCGCACAAGTCTTCACCAGCATAGAGCGCATTCTGGCCCCATAAACAAGTCTCGCATATTCAGGTCAGGGCAGTGTCTTCACTGGCCACAGTGGAATTAAACTGAACGTCAATAATGCAAAGATACCTAGAACACCTCCAAGAACGTGGAAACTAAATTATACACTTCTAATAACTCGTAAGTCAAAGGAAAACTTGAAACTATTGAGAACTGAACCAAAGCAAACCCGATGTATGGGCTGCTGCTAAAGCAGCACTCAGGGTGAAATTTGTAGATTTAAACGCCTACATTCGAAAAGAAGAAAGATCTCAATTATTCCACCTTCCACTTTAAAATGCTAGCTGAAGAGCAACAAACACCAAAAATTAAGCGGACAAAAAAGAAAATAAAAATGATCAGAGTAGATATCAGAGAAATAGAAATCCATAAAAAAAAATCAATAAAGCCAAAA
The DNA here is from genome assembly GCA_026230045.1 of Corynorhinus townsendii. Taxonomy (NCBI): domain Eukaryota; kingdom Metazoa; phylum Chordata; class Mammalia; order Chiroptera; family Vespertilionidae; genus Corynorhinus; species Corynorhinus townsendii. The sequence continues at coordinate 230,910,955 of JAPDVU010000001.1, read as the reverse complement.
ACTGGCTCTTTGACAAGATCAATAAAATTGATGAAACTGTTGCCAGACTGCTTAGGGGTGGGGGAGAGAGAGAGAGAGAGAGAGAGAGAGAGAGAGAGAAAGGAAAAATTACTAATCTTAAAAATAAAAGATGTAATGATAAAAAAATAATGTAAAAAATGCTATGCCACCAATTTAGATGAAATGAACAAACTACCAAAACTTACTCAAAAACAAGTAAATAATCCAAACAGCACTTGAACTATTAAAGACATTGAAGTTTTAGTTTAAAATTTTCCCAATAGAAAGCACCAGGCCTCAGAAAGAGATAATACCAAACGCTTTGGGAACATAGAGGAAGGATTATTTCTCAGTGCAATCTATAAAGCCTGCACAACCCTGGTACCAAACAAGGTAAAGATGTCACAAAGAAGGAAGCTATAGTACCGTATCCTACATAAAAACAAATGCAAAAATTATTTTCCAATTTTTAGCAAACCAAATCCAATAACATATATAAAGAGCAGCATGACCGAGTGGGTTTTCTCCTACGAATGCATGTTGCTTTCATTTTTGAATCAATCAATGTAATTCATCATGTTAACAAGCCAAAAAATGAAAAACTATATAATCATCTCAATACATATATATGGAAGCATTTGGCCAAATCAAGCATCCATTTCTAATATATATTAAAAAAAACAACCTCAGCAAACTAGGAATAAAAGGGAACTTCCTCAAACTGATAAAGGGCATCTTCCAAAAACATATGCTAATACCACATTTAATGTGAAACACCGAATTATTTCATCTTAACATTAGGAACACAAGTTTGTTCTCACCACTTCTAGTCACCATAGTACTGGAAGTTCTAATTCATGCAATAAGGCAAGAAAAAAATAATAAATGAAATAACTCCAGATGAAAAGGTTGTAAATCTGTTTTTATTTGCTGACATAGTGTACATAGAAAATCTTTTGTGATATACAAAGAAGTGACTAGAACTAATAAGTGAGTATAGCAAAGTTGCTGGATACAAGATCAATATAAAAACCTCAATTATATTTCTATGTACTAACAACAATCAAAGTGAAATTTTAAAAAGTATTTACAATAGCATTAAAACATAAGAAACATCCTGGCATAAATCTAACAAAAGGTGTACAGAGCCTGAGCACAGAAAACTACAAAATATTGCTGAGAAAAATTTAAAAGCCACAAATAACTGAAGAGAGTCACTGTCATCCTGAACCGGAAGACACACCACTACTAAGATATCAAGTCTCCCCCACTGATCTACAGATTCCACACAATCTCATCCAAAATTCCAGCAAGGTTTTTATATAAAAACAAAAAACTGACTCTAATTTTTATGGACCTACAGAAGACCTAGAATGGACAAAAGAACTTTAAAAAAAAAAAAAAAAAACACAGTTGAAAGGCAAACACTCACTTCAAGACTTATTATGAAGCTACTGTAACCGGGACAGTGAGTGTTGGTGTCAAGATAGACCAACAGATCAGACTCTAGAAATAAACCCACATATGTATGGCTAATTAATTTTCAACAAATATGTAAGGATAATTCAGTGGAGGAAAGATAGTCTTTTCAACATGTGGCGCACAGATTACTAGCAATCATTTAAAAATTTAAAAATAATTACTATAAGCACATGCAAAAATAAAATATAATCCATACCTCACACCATATACAAGAATTAACTCAAAGCAAGTGATAAATGTGATTAATCAAAATATAAAACTGCTAGAAGGAAGCATATGAGAAAATCTTTGTAACCTTCGTTTAGGCAAAGATTTCTTAGGTACAACATGGAGCGCAATCCTTAAAGAAAGAAATTATAATTGGCTTCATCAACATTAAGATGTCTGCTCTTTAAAAGGTACTGTTAGGAAACTGGAGAAGCCACCCACAGAATGGAACCAACCCTGGGCAGTGACTTGCTACCGGGACTGCGGTGACAATTTCACAGGTGTATATGCACCTGTCAAAACGTATCAAATAGGACACTCTCAACCTCTGTGGTCTATGGCTTGTCAATTATACCTCAATAAAGCTGTCAAGAAATTAGGATGCGTGCAAACTTTCTGACCCACAGCCCACCCTTTCCGGGTCTCACACCTGTGGGAAGTTCCTGATGAAATAGCCCCTTGCCTCTCTGCCGGTCACTCTACCCCACAAGGAGGAAAGGGGTGCTCAGCCCAGCCAAGCGACCTTCCGCTGGCCCTGGTCCTGGAGGCCCACTCTCAGCCTCTGTCCCAACAGAACCTGGGACGGAGACCTGGCTGGAGCTCCAGGCTCACACGCGGCATTTCCCCTGGCCCTGTCACCTCACCCCACCCCCAATCAAGGCCCAC